>CM040171.1:20558428-21158428 GCA_022606695.1 Vaccinium macrocarpon
TCTTTTATATATTATTGTGTACATCATTCGTATTGAAAACAAAATTTATTGCATATCGGTATGCATTTAATCGATTAAAAAACATCATTCAAATAATTAGTTGTGTCCCAATCAAGGATGTTTCTACACCTGATCGTAAGGAATTTTTACAAGAGTTATTCAATACATAACTACAACAAATTCAACGCCTCGATTTGTTAAACTAAGTTCAATTTATTGAGATTCGTCATATTTTAATTGAAGATTAATAAAAAAATGTATAACATACAAGACAACCCATTTAATCATGGTTAACTTCAATTTTTTTTTTTTTTAAAAAAAAAATGTTCAATTGATTGGATTCTTCTAGGATTCTGTTATGCCTCCCAATGGTTTTCATAAATAGTTATGCCTTCCCATGATTTTTGTTATGCCTTCAATGGTTCCACTTTACTTCTCAATGATTTTTGTTATTGCCTAAACTATTGTGCCACTCTAGTTATGCCGCTGAATGGATTTGTTTTTAAGTTACGTCTGAGGTTATGCCCTCTCAATGGTTTTGTTATGCTCTTAAATGGTAAGTGCCATACACAAGTTATGCCTCTTGCATTTTTTTTGTGTGTATAAACAGTTATGCTCTTAAATGGTTGTTTGCTTTGTTATGCCCTACTTTATTCCTCTCAAACGGTTCTAATATATTTTAAATGGACTAACTTTTTTTTGGTGACGGGTTGTATAGGTCATTTTTACCTATGTGGTGCGATGTGGACCGTTTGATTGGGGGACACCATATCCTTTTTGGCTAGGGGGCATTGGAGCATTTTCCTAGATGTATATCTAAATATTAGTCACATAGGTGAGACTCGATCCCGGGATACAGTGTGAAAATATGTTTTGGTTTTGTGCAAATACTTATATACAGTATTATGCATGATTCAAGCAGTGTCCATACTCCAAGATGCTTCCATCCATTTGAGTCCTCATTCTACAACCTAATTATCAGTAACGATGAAGAGAAAGGACGTAATCCAGTTTACTGAATGGCCACATTTCATCTGGTCCAATTTGGTTAACTTTTTGAGGCCTGATACACATAAGGAAAAGGAAATGAATGGCAGAGATCCACTCTCCATGTATTTCCTGTTCCTGTTTTCTTTTCCTGTTCTATACACTTTCCGTAACTTTTTATTTGCTCATGTTGAGCCGTGTATCAATGATCAGGAAGTTTGTGTTTTCTTTCCGAGGAGCTTTCACCAGGTGTGAAGATATGCTCAGCTCGGCCCCTTTTCAAAGAACCTAGGCCCAGGACCAGGCCGAGCAAAGTGCCAGTAGGCGTTCACGTTGGGATTGGGCTACGGACCTTTGAGGTGTATATCAAAACCTACGGATAGGCTGAACTCATCGGGACAGGATGGGCCGATGGGGGCTTCAGAGATAGTGGAATGCGAAGCGAAAACCAAGAACAAATGCGATCAAGTACCAAACAGAAGAAAATCAAAGGCAGAATAAATTACCAATTACTTTCAAAGCCAGGTCTGAACAACTGGAAGACACCAAATTAAAGAGCTTTATTTAAAGAAGGATACACCTTAAAAAGGCAACCCACCTTCTTTCTAGAAGTAGCAGTACCAGTAGTGATCAAACAAGCCAAAACAACATGAAATCCACCCATCTCATGCTTCTACCGACGATCTTTCTCCTTCACCCCCAACATCCCCCAATTATTTGGTCCAAATAAATACTAGTGCTAATCTTCATGTACACATCCCTCACGTACCATCAGGGTGAAGGCCTGGGTTAGCAATCTTTATCCTCGTTGCTTTTGTCGTCGTGCCACGCCTGTCGCACAAATTGTCCTCGCACACGCAGTCTTTGTTCTGCCAATCTCTTCCTGCTGTGATACCACACCTGCAAAGCATGGCAAGGCAACACTATTATGTCATCATTTTGCTTCTAAAGTTTTAATAGGGATGAAGCTTCCTTAACACAAAACAAATGTAAAATCTCTTTGTTCATATTAATTTATTTTGCTGGTGGACAGCAGGTGTCTGCTGCCCAATGGTGCGTTTATTAGGATAAAAAGAAGGTAGTCTATATTGAAAAATGTCACAGCAATCAAATTTGCAGTTAAATAGTCTTTTTTTATGTACGGTGTGATGAGAATGTTGTTTTGCTATCAAAATGTCAAAACACGATTAAATACCAGTTACCTTTTTACCGTAGCACCTTTCTTTTCTCTTCTGGCGGAATTTGTTCAAAGCAGCCTCTCTCTGTGTGTAGTGGTTTTGATCCAACCCCCTTCCACTTCCGCCGCCGCCGCCACCGCCACAATTTTCAGATAAGTCATTAGTAGTCGTTGGGATTTTTGCTCCTTCAGTAATTGCAGCAATGCTTCTACTATTTTCCACATTGCTCCCATTGTTACTTCCGGAAGCACTGCCATTCAAACTATAATTTGCAGCATTGCCTTCGCTTGGCATGCTTGATGAATGGGATGGCCCACAATGTGGAGCCCTCAAAGACGGAACATCAAGGTCAGGCAACTTCTGCTGCTGTTGTGGGTTACGGATGTGGTGGTGGTGGTGGTAATGATGGCGGTGGTGCTGAACTTGGACATGTGGGTCTTTCGCCCTTCCTTGTGCTGAACCCGTATTCACAGCCGAAGCATCGGTCTTACGGGGTCCCACGGATGGAAGAGAGGATAAATGGCCATTTTGAACTGGTTGGAAGGCTGAATGGTTATGATTATTAACAGATTGGGGGTTTGGCTTCTCACTGGAGGATTCTGGCTTGGTAAAAGCGTTGTTAGTTGTGGATCCCATATCATTGTTATTGCTACTGCCATTTGAGTGCTGGGACTCATTTGAATTAGAAAGGAAATTAAGCCTTGGTTGAATTTTTGCAGCTTCTGAGCTATTATCAAATGGAGAACAGCTGCTCACATTCCCTGCTGGAGCCTGATAAGAAGTTGAACTGGTGTTGTACCTGCGTAATATTGACACTGAAAATTAATGTTCAAGTTTCGGCTTTTGCTAAGAGGTGCGATGTAGAGTTCCGTAGGTTTGTGATTCACACACCTCGAGAATGCTGAGAGATCTGAATGTCTTATAACATTTTGCTCGTGTGCACTTGTCCCAATTTCTCCACCGTCTCTCTGTCTCTTCAAACTTAGCTCAAGGGAAGGTATTTCCTTAGTGCTGCAGATGGCCATGTCCTTGATGTTGTCATTTGGGACCGTAACAGCTGCAGTTTCCATTTGACGATTAGCATGGCACCAATCAGATCGGCAGTTTCTTCCCTCAATTCCTTATTCAATGTCTCACTGTTGACCTCCAGCTTTTCTTTCTCTAATTTTCTGCCATCGTTTTCCGATCCTTGGTCAGGAAATTCGTCCTTTTCAGTCTCTGTTACAGTCGAAGAGGCTTTTTTTCCATGGTCTTCAAGTTGTAAATCTGGTTTTCTGGGGATGCCTATCCCCAAGTCCTTTCCCATAGCAACATTGTCTGGGGAGTGAAAGAAAACAGGATTAAACGAAGGAAAGGAAACAAAGGGATCTTGTAACTACGATGACCATAAACGACATGGCTAAGTCTCACCATAAACGTGTCAAATACACCGGGGGCACGGTAGGACACATAATGGGGCACACCAGCATCTAATTTTACTTAATATTAAGCAGGGAACAAGCGTATCTCACACAAAGGGTCACGACAGGGGTCAATTTATAACTTCTATGGTACAATAGCCAAATGTAAAAGATAACAGTTACATATTAAATAAATCAACCTAAATAATGCTCATGTGAGCTATGATATTTTAAATATTAAGGAAGAATTGCAAAACATAACTAAAATTGTGGCTGTTTCTGGAGATAATATCTACATGAAACAAATAAAACCATAAATTTATGCTTCGTGCCGTATCCATGTCTCTATAGTCTGAGAATTCTTCATCAACTTGCTTATTTGTTCTTCTTAGCATTCAATACTCAATAGAAATGAAAAAAAAGTGCACCTGTGGTTGCTGTGGATAGAACCGAAGCATACCATGTCCAGCAACCTCTCTAATGTAAGCTTGCGTGGCAATCGTGGGTACCCATTTGTTGCTAAATGCTTCAGCTCTTGAATGGATGACTTGGGCATAAGTACAATCAGGAGGATCTCCAAGTTGATCCCATGGTAACATGGGTAGAGTGCTGTCAAATTCTGCTGCCCGTTTTGTCCAAGAACTCTGTGATACAAGAAATCCATTCCATCAGTTACTTAAATTGGCTCCAATCTCCATGAATGTTGCAGAAGTACACAATAGCATGACTGCATGAGCAATGGAGAATATACTCGATTAAATGGACTACAGTCTGGATGGATAGTCATGTAATCTACTCTATCGCACGACACAAACGTACACGGGTATAGAGAGGTAAATACATATTTAAGTGCGTGCAGATATTTATAATTCTCAATAAACTGGAAATAGAACGGAAACGGATAAGAACCCTTAACAGATGAGTCAATCATAACCAAGTGATTTTGAAATACCCTTTGGCATATTTGCTTGTTTCCATCGTTGGGCTTTTCAGAATTCAAATAGAGAGAAGATGATGAAGAACAGGTTTTGCAAATGAAAGGCCACCAATGATGCCGTTATTTCATTCCAACCTGTAGGCACTCTGCGTGATGACATCAGGTTTTTCCATTTGTGGTAGTTGAAACCAAAAAAAAGAGAGAGAGAGAGAGAAGGTAAATGAAAATTAGTAATAGTGAAGGAGTTGAATTGAATGCTGCATAAGTCCAGGTTTGTTTGAATTTAATAGTAGATTTTAATGTGTATTTGAAGAACTACAGAGAAGTGGCTATTCCGTTGCTGATTAGGGTTCGAGCTTGCTTAGAGTAATGCTTTAATTAGTTTGTGAGGGAGATGAGGGCACTGCTGTGCTTACAAATGACCAATTTTGGTGGCAAACGCTGTTTTCATTTGTTCAATAGGCATGTCCAACACGGGCTCTCAGTTTTTTAAGGGAAATTTAACGGTAGCACCAACAGGAGGGTCCTCTGCATAATTCTAACTATAATCGAGTGCACAAGGGCTATACCATGAGGAAAACTAGGATTTGCCCAGTGTTCTAAAAGAAGGTTTGGAAGGCTGAGTACTCGCCACCTAAGCGCTAGAAGGCCCCTTGCCGACTAGCCCGACTAACCCAACTAGACCGACTATCCCGAGTAACCCAATTAGACCGACTATCTCGACTAATTGTCCGACTAGGCGCTGAGTACTCGGCCCTGGAAGCTAGAAGGTGTCTGGCTACCTGGGAGCGCCTAGCGATACTGTATATGTGTTTTCATAAATTAAAAATAAACAGACCTTAAATTAGTCCTATTGATACTGTATGAGTTTTGTATTTAATCCAATTTGATGTTGGTCTTTAAGATAAGCCTTACCAAGGAAGTAAAACAGAACATCAAACCTTATACAAAATATCAAAATAAGGCCATGACAATATCGTTTGTGGTTAAATTTGGTTTGCGAAATATGTTAGGTATTTAGGATGACAAGACTCACAAGAAAACAATTACGGAGAAAAGAAGAGCAAGAGGCAATGATTGCGTTAAACACCTTCATTCAGGCTGCAATGGGGTTGTTTCGTCTTTACTTGTTCATCATATCAACGGCTCAGTATCCCCGTCCTGAGTGTACTCAAAATCCCGACTTCTACCAGACACAAGTAAATGCTGTCAATAGGCTCGTTAATGGTAGTGAGCTTGAGTGCCATGATCAGTTGAGGGTAAGCAGACACACATTTTTTAGATTGTGTTGTTTAGTGCGAAGTGTTGGGCTAGGGGACTCTAGGTACGTAATACTTGAGGAGAGGGTAACTATTTTCTTGTGGATCCTTGCGCACCATACGAAGCAAAGGCATACCCACCATCAGTTTTGGAGATCGACAGAAACGATAAGCAGACATTTTAATGCTGTACTCCAAGCTGTCTTACGCCTTCATAGAATGCTCCTTGTAAGCGCTGAGCCCGTACCTGCGAACTACCATGATAATAGATGGAGTTGGTTTTAGGTATACTTCCATTAAATTTTTTTCTACTTAATCCAATTTCTTTCCTCAATTCCACTTCATGTACTTACTTCCAACAAACTACTCAAATTGTCTAGAATTGTCTTGGGGCTTTGGATGGGACCTTCGTGCCAGTAAATCCCCCTATAGCGACAAGCCTCGTTATAGGTCAAGGAAGGGAGACATTGCCACAAATGTTTTAGGTGTTTGTACGCGAGACCTAAAATTTGTGTTTGTCTTGTCTGGTTGGGAAGGGTCAGCTACTGACTCTAGAATCCTCAGAGATGCCATCGCAAGACCCAATGGTTTGAAAGTCCCCCGTGGTATGTTGCAATTTATCCCCTTTTCATTCCATCCATTACATTTATGAACCCTCCGTTCATATATTGCAATGTCGTAACTTCGATTGGTTACAGGACATTACTATCTTGTGGATGGCGGATACACAAACGGGGAAGGTTTTCTAGCACCGTATCGAGGACAACGATATCACCTTAACATTTGGAGGCAAGGTCACATGCCAGCTAGCAAAGAGGAGTACTTCAACATGAAGCACTCCGCTGCTAGGAATGTCATTGAGAGAAGCTTTGGGGTTTTGAAAATGCGATTTGCAATATTGAGGTCTCCCTCCTTTTATCCCATCTAGACTCAAACCCGTATCGTTATGGCATGTTGTCTTCTCCATAACCTAATTAAAAGAGAGATGCCCAATGATCCAGTTGAGTTGGAGTACACGCAATGGGAACAAGAACACCTCCACGATGTCCAGGTAGATGATGATCGCATTACTACCATAGACACTTCTAATGAATGGACTGCCGAGAGGGATGCGTTGGCTACTACCATGTACAACCATTGGCTAGCAAATGGTAGGGGACAAGAAGTTTATCCACCATGATTTACAAGGATGTTATGTAGGAGTTTCTATTAAGAACTTTGTTTTAAGTATTTGTATGAACAATTTATTTGTATGGGGTTTGATTTAGGACTTCGTTTCAACAATTTGTATTACCTTTTCAAGTACTTGTAATTTAAACTTTATAATTGTTATGCCTCATTCAATGTGAACTTGTATGCTATTCCAATTCATTAGCATTTGCGTCAATGGAAACCCAAGAAGGCCAAGTGTCTACCGAAAAGACACCAAGGGCCCGTCGAACTTGGAGGAAAGTTGAAGAGGATGCTCTAATTAAAGTCATGGTGAATGAAATCTCGGACAAATGGAGCGCCGATAATGGCTTCCGACCCGGTTTCTTCACCTTGATTGAGAAGGAGTTGGAGAAGGTGTTAGCGGATAGCAACCTAAAGGCCTCGCCCCACATCGACTCTAAGGTGAAGTATTGGAGACAAATGTACCACAAGCTCTTTGACATTTTACAACTAAGTGGATTTGGTTGGGACGATGTCAACAAACGCATAAATGTGGAAGAGGATGTGTGGAACGAGTTCGAAAAGGTAACTCAATATGCTTTAATCAATATGATAAAGCATATGAGTTTTTTCCTAAATTTTGTAATTGTTTGTGTAGGCCCACCCTAAGAAGGCCAAAGAGGTGTACGGGAAGCGATTCCTTTATTATGATGATTGGAAAATTGTCTTTGGGAAGGATAGGGCAACCGGGGCGGGTGAGGAGGATCCAACACAAATGGAGGCATCGCCTCCTAGAAATGCTTACGTCGTACAACTTGACATTGAGGATCCTTCCGAAGTTGGTGTAGAGGACATTCAAGGGGGAGGAGAGTTCTACCAAGAGTTGTTCAATGATGGGTTTGTCAATTCATCATACATGAGCTCCACACCTTTTACCTTCACACCTATGGAGTCCAACTCCCACACCGCCACACCTTCGACTGACACACCTACGGGAACCACACCGTTGCCCTCCGTACGCCGTATGTCAATCCCAACGTCCACCACGCCTCCGGCCAATGCTGGAGCTAAGAAAGGGAATAAGAGTACAAGAGCTAGTGATGAGGGGTTGATTGGTGCACAAAGAGCTTGGTGCACATGGAGAAAATGGCGAATGCAATGGGGCATGAGAAAGAGTTATCCGCTCGACGTGCGACGATTCTGGATGTGCTTGAAAAACTTGACCTTACGTTGGGGGAACAATTCAGGGTGGCTGCCATTATTGGAGAGAAGGATGAGAGGGTAATCCAATTCTTGAACACCCGTGATGATAGGAAACAAGCTTAGGTTGAGGCCGTCTTGAGGGTGAAGTATTTGGTCCGATTTAGGCAAAATTGGAAAAACATGGTGCCTATTTTTGTAGTGGCCTATCTCATTGTATATTATATGGCCCATTTTTTGAAGTGGTCGTTCTTTCACTTGTCATACACGGTCCATTTAGTCATGTAATTTAAGATTTAATTACGAAACATCCTCTAATGTATGGTGATTAAAAACTGTTGTAATATGTAATTATGCATTGTATAGACACATTTGATGCATGTTTTGTTGGCAATGATGGAATGTAATTGTGATTTTATTGGCATTAACAGGTTTTGAGTGACGCTCTTTGTTGTGAATTGGGCGATGATGAATCACTTTTAAATGGTAATGAAGGTTGTTACCTTGGCGGGGCAACATTACTTGCAACCATGAGTGACCCTTATGTATGGAAGTTTAATGTCTGAGCCCATTATTTATTGTTATTTTCAGCCATGTGTGAGTGTGTGAGTGTTAGTGTGCAGTGCAGGTGTGACTATGCAAGTGTGTGTGATTCTGTTATTCTAGGCAGTGATGAAGTTATTCTTGTGTTCTTGTAGGCTATGATGAAATTTTCTGAGCCTTTGCTTGTTTATGAGGCATTTATGTGCAGTGCAGGTTTGTTTGGTTTTGTATAGGGCTGTGATGTTAGTTAAAAAACTTGAGCCCATATGCCTTGAGTGGAAAATTGTATTTTAGGTCTATGATGACTATTGAGCCATCCTAATGGTTGTTTGTTGGTTATTTCTGGCATTTGTGGTTTCTGTGGTTTTGTGTAGTGGAACTCCAAGTTATGTGCTTGTGCATGTTTCTGGTTTTTTTTGTGTTGCACCTGGGCAGAGGTGCAGGTTACGTGCAGGTGTGTGTGAGTGTGTGAGTGTGCAGTGTGAGTGTCCAGTGCAGTTGTGTGTGAGTGTGAGTGTGCAGTGCAGGTGTTTGTGAGTGTGCAGGTGTGTGTGTAATGTGTGAGTGTGTTGGTGTGTGTGAGTGAGTGCAGGTGTGTGTGAGTGTGTGCAGTGCATGTGTGTGTGAGTGTGCAGGTCTGTGTGAGTGAGTGTAGTGTAGGTGTGTGTGAGTGTGTGCAGTGATGCGTAGCTTGTAATTGCAGCCTCTATGATTATTTGTAGTTTTGGTCTTTATGGGCAGAGGTGCAGGTTATGTGATTCTGATTTTTGCAGTGCAAGTGTGGTATTGGTTGACAAACTTGTTTATTTTTGCTTGTGAAATCGTATTTGTTGGGCACTTGTGGTATCTCTTATTATACAATTCATTGGGCTATGATTGCAGAGTTACATGTTAATGAAGGTCACCTTTTGGGGGCAATTTTTTTTGCAGCCATGAGTGGCCTTTGTATATCCTAAGCAATATCTGAGCCCTTGTTGGTATCACTTTCTGGGCAGTGCACCTGTTATCCTGCAACTGTCATCTATTAGCTGCACCTCTTAATTTACATTTTCAATATGGCAATGATGAGATAATCAGACCCTTTAATGTGATTCTGATTCCTGTATTTCTGTGGTGCAAGTGTTTGTGTGCAAGTGGAATAGGAGTTCTGCAAGTTTTACTGCTACTGGACAGTGGGCTATGATGAAATATTCTGTGGTGAAATATTCTGAGCCTTTGGTTGTATTTTTCTGTGTCTTTGGATGTTCATTTGTGTGTGTGTGTGGCAAGGCAACCTGGTATGTGTTGCACCTGCACTCATGCACTGCACTGCACTGAAAGTTGTTATGTGGTATCTTTGAAGTGTAGTGTAGTGCAGTGACTGTAGTGCAGTGTGGCTTTGTGCCTTTGTGGTGCCTTTGTGGCGCCTTTGTGGCTTTGTGGCTCTATTAAAAACTATGAAGTACAGTGTAGTGCAGTGCAGTGCCTGTGATTCACTGAACAAATGACTGTAGTGTAGTGCAGTGTAGGTGTGTGAGCAGATGCAGTGACTGTAGTGCAGGTGTGCTTCTAGGCAATGATGAGTAGCTTATCTTGTGTGGTGTTATGTTCCAAATTTTTTGGAGTCTACTAGCTGCACCTGTTAAATTTCATGGTTAATATGCCAATGATGAGAGAATCTGAGGCTTGGCAACTGCTATTCAAAGCTTGGTGCTGTAAAATGGGGCAATGATCATTTTCCTGAGCCCATGTCAAGGTAGTTGTGGTCTGGACTTAGAAATCTGCCAATGAAGGCTTTTAGTTATGGCTGTTTGGTGCACCTGTTTTGTTGTTGTTTGCTGCACCTAGGGAGTGATCCTTCGAAATTGATTCTGGCCATTGTGAAAATCTGGGCAGTGCAAGTGCAGGTTCTGTTAGTCTGATTCTTGTTTTTTCAATACTGTTGCAACTGTGATTGTGATTTTGGACTTTCAATTATGTGATTATGGTTGTGGTTTTCCAGAGCTTCGTATCTGTCTATGGTAAACTTGCTCATTTAATGCATAAGTATGGTTAAATTTTACATTTACTTGGTGAAGGTACTTGATTTACGGGCGTTGACGATTTAGATAACAAGTGAAGACAATGTTAAAGGCGTGGCAACATTAGATGGCCGATAGGCAACTAATGTTGCAGCCTTGACCTATTGTCTTAGATTTGGTGCAAAACACCGATGTATCTGAGCCCACTTTATGGTAAACCATATTTATGTTGATGCATATGCGATCATTGTTATTGTAACTATGGGTGACTCTGTTTTTTTAAGTAGAAATGGCAGGGAAAAAGTCCTACTATGTTGTATGTGTCGGTCGCACACTAGGAATTTATGATAGTTGGGCAACTTGTAGCCAACAAGTAAATGGGTACTCGGGTGCTATTTACGAGAAGTACGGTTCATGGGAGGAGGCCAACTCCACTCTCCGACATTATTTGCAAAACAATGCTGGGAGGATGACAACTTTACAAGCGGCAAATGTTGAAGATTACCCAACATTGCTAATCCCAATGCAACCTGCCGTTAATTGTGGCCGAACAAGTCTTCTGAAGAAATCGTGCTACGTCAAATTGACATGGTTTGTACTCGGTGCAACAATAGCAACTATAATCGCGTTTGTAGTGATAAAATTTGTTACTTTTTAGTACCCATGTGTAGGAAAGTACAAAAATTTTAATTTGTTTCATAATGAAGGGTTGTAATTCCATACATTCACATTTGGGTTGAATTTACATCAGCCTGTTGACTTGTAGTAAAACAAAAACTTTTTGGTATGGTCCTAGCAATGATGAATGGTAAGTAAAAGGTTCTAACTAATTTTAGGTGTAGTCAAACTTAAATGGTAGGTACCCATGTTATAGCATTTGAACGTCAAGTACTCAACTTTCTCAATTGAAGGGTAAGTAAAAAAAAAAAGCATATAAATAGGCCTATCTCTAATTCATTAATTCATTGCAACATCTTCTATAAACACAACATATAGAATTTTGTATGATGTCAAGGCCACACCGGAGTTCGACCAACCCCCACCGGACTTGGAGTTATGACGAGGAGCACACTTTAGTTTAATGCCTTACAAGCCTTGTAGAAATGGAAGTTTGGCAATCAGATTTTGGGTTTCGTCCCGGCTACCTACAAGTGTTGAAAAATAAAATGGCCGACTCTTACCCCGAAAGTGGTATAATGGAAATTCACATCGAAGGTAAGATTAAGACATGGAAGTCTACTTATTATACCATCGTTCATCAAATCCTTATGCATGAAGGGTTTTCATGAGATGCAAATGAAAATAAGGTTCTTGCAACAAATGAAGTGTGGACTAATTATATCCAAGTAAGTTATAATATTTTCCATATTTATAATTAGCCAAATTATTTCATACTCATTCAATTTTCCCCCTCTTCATGTAGGTTCATCCACGGGCTATGAATATCAAGGACAAACAATTTCCATTCTTCAACGGATGGAGCTTTTGCTTTGAACGTGAATAGATCGAAATTGGTGGAAGTTTATTAAATAAACTCGTAGTTATGCATTTTATTATCCTTTTAATAAATCTCAAATAAATTACTATATTTATTTGAGACCACATGTATTGTTTTTTTAAAGTCCTTTTAATTGTATCTCAAATAAATTTCTATGAAATTATTTGACAGTTCAATAAAATTTCTTTGTAATTTTTTTGGTATGAGTGACCCATTTAATAAATGTTTTAGTTTGTTCGTTTATTATTCATTGTGTTAACGTAATAAAAAACATAATAATATAGCCCAACAAGTAAAAATAAACATACTTTCTTCAAAAAAATTTAATGACAAACCATCATACAAATGTTTAATTAAAAAAATAAATTTTTTTATATATTTTATTCCTGTAAAAAATCTTAATTAAACTTAAAATAATCCAAAATTAAAATTTTACTTTATTTCTTGTAATTCTATAATTAAATTAATCATTAATAAGGTTTGGTACACCACAAGGGCAAATAAGTCATTTGACAGCTTTTTCCATCATTCACCCCTCTTATTTTTTAAGTTATCCAAACCAAGCCAAAAGTTATCCCCCTATTTAATCCCTCATCCAAACCATTTACTCTTTTTATCCCCCTCCATAGCCATCACATCAATCTGGGCCCCCCTCCAAAAATAATACTCCCTTTTATCTTATCCCCTCTAAAACTTATACCCCTGAAAATAATACCCCATCCAGTCGCCCCGTAAAGGGTTTGTTTGGGTTTCCGCTTTTCGGCAAGCTAGGCTTTGTCTGTGAGTTGCATTCCAAAGCCTAGAGGCGAATTCTATTGGGCTTCTCATTGGCCGACCCCGTTTTGTCCGGAAGTTTTTATCCAAACTCACCTCATGTCAAATAGTACATTCCACCCAAGTTCTCCCTACGCGCGTGTGACAATTACTCTCTCCAGAGCGCATCATTATTCTCTCTCTCTCTCTCTCTCTCTCTCTCTCTCCTCCTTTTCGGCTATAAAGTTGGTGTGAGTGAGTTTTTTTTAGGACTGCTCGTGTGTCAAGAAAGAAAAAAATGGGCAGTGACTCATTGGAGTGCTTTTACTCTCTCTCTCTCTCTCTCTCTCTCTCTCTCTCTCTCTCTCTCTCTCTCTCTCTCTCTCTACATATGCATGTTTTTTCTTCCTTTTTGCTTTCCTAACACATTTCATTTCTCACATTTCATTTCTCTCTCTCTCTCTTCGTCCTTCTTTCCCTCTCTCTATATATATTATTTTAGGTTCAAAAGAAAATAACTTTTATTATATACAATTAGTTTTTATAAAAATTATATTTTTAAAATCTACTTTATGAGATCTTTCAAATAAGATCCCATTTGAATATGATATTGTGACATGTAAAAAAAAGTTATTTTATACCTACTAATTATAATTAATTTACACCCCTTCTAAATAATTCACACCCTCCAAAATGAAATTCACATACTTGTAAGGCAGAATTCACACACATCACAACTCACTCTCTAAAATACACAATTCACACCTCAAAAAGAAAGAACTCACATTCCTCAAATGTAAAATTCACACCCCTTCTAAATAATTTACAACTCTCAAATACAGACAATTCACACCCATGCAACCAATTCACACTCCCAAATAGCACACAATTCACACCCTTAAGAGCACACTCTCTTTTTGGGTGTGAATTTTGGATTTTGGAGAGTGAGTTATGATTTGTGAATTCTGCATTTTAGGTCTATGAATTCTTTCGTTTTAGGCTGTGAATTGTGTATTTTGGAGACTGAGTTATGATATGTGAATTTTTCATTTGAAGAATGTGAGTACTTTTATCTTTGGGGATATGAATTATTTATAAGGGTTATAAATTCTTAATTAATGGGCATAAAAAAAAACTTTTTTATGTAAAATTTCATATTCACAATGGATCATGTTTTAAATATCTTGTCGAGTAGATTTTAAATATATAATTTTTATAAAAAATAAATAGTTATAACATAAGTTACTTTATTTTAAAAATCTAAAATAAAAGTGTGTGTGTGTGTGTGTGTGAGAGAGAGAGAGAGAGAGAGGGACGGATGGGGATATATATATAGATCTTTGAGGGAGTCCTCAATAGAACATCTTCATATATATATATATATATATATATATATATATATATATATATATATAGAGAGAGAGAGAGAGAGAGAGAGAGGACGGAGAGGAGAGTGTGGAGAGAGAGAGAGAGAGAGGAGTAAATGCAATGTGTCAGGAAGAAACATGCCATGTAAAGAGGGATCAACATGTGACACGCGGCTGTGTTGAACGGAAAAACCCTCTCACGTGCACATATGACTAATTTAGGAGAAAAACAAAATGGGGTTTGTACAAAAGCCCCCACAAAAATTGGGGGCGGCCTGGAATTTCCCCAAGCCTATTCACAGCCCAATTTTATGGGGAAAATTAGTCATAAATGCATTATATTTTGCCTTTTTTAAAGGGAAGGACAAGATACTTTTGCAATCAAATATAAAGACAATGTACTTTTGCAATCAAACATAAATACATGGTTTTTATTATTTATTTAACAAAAAGACTAAACACACACTCTTTCTTTATTTTTGACATAAACACCCTTTATGGATTCAAATACATCTAAAACTCTTCATATCCGGTGTCTCTTGAGGCTAACGATTATATGGGGGCTGTAAAAGTCCTGTTTTCATGTATTTCAATGTTGGAAATTTAAAAGGCCTATTCGTTATTGTTACTTTCCTAAAAAAAATGGCAATATACCTTAAAAGCATGCCAAAATGACACCAAAATATACCAAGTGAATGAGAAGTTAGCTAACACTACTTTATTGTTTTTTTTCTTTTTTGGTACAAAATTAGAACTTTTAAAAATTAGTTACATTTCACTAATTATTTTTTCACCGTAAGTGGTTGGCCGGAGATGGGGAGTTTGGTCAGGAGGCATGAGTTGATTTTTTCGAATTTTCTGTACGAAATTAGAAATTTTAAAAATTAGTGACACTTAACTAATTTTTTTGGTCTTCGGAAGTGCTCAGCCAGAGGTGGGGTGGTGGTCGGCCGGAGGTGGGGCGTTGATTTTTTTGAATTTTATATTCGAAATTTGAATTTTTAAAAATTAGTGACACTTCACTAATTTTTTTTGTCGTTGAAAGTGGTCAGCCAAAGGTGGGGTAGTGGTCGGCCGGAGGTGGGGTGTTGATTTTTTTGAATTTTATAAAAAACTTGAATTTTTAAAAATTAGTGGCACGTTACTAATTTTTTTGGTCGCCGGAAGTGGTCGGTCAGAGGTGGGGTGGTTTTTTTTTTAATTTTATGTTCAAAACTTAAATTTTTTAAAAATTAGTAGCACTTCACTAATTTTTTTTTCTTTATATTCGAATGCAAAAGTTCATTGTCCTTCCTTTTAAAAATGACAAATGTTTTTTGTTTTTATGTTCGATTGCAAAAGTTCCTTGTCCTTCCTTTTAAAATTGCTAAATGTTTTGGATTTTTGGCTAAGTGGCCCGTTTTATGCTAAAATAAGGTTAATATCCCCTTACCACCCTTGATGTTTGGGTTAATTCCACTAACCTTCCCTCTGCTTTCTGATATTCCACTGCATTCCTTTACTTTACAAACTATTTGGCAAATACTCCCTTCCCGTCTATTTTCGACTAACAGGGTTAACTTTGTTGTTGAAATGACTTTGTTGCCTCTACCTATATAAACTGCAACATAACCATTTCCCATCTCATTCATTCATTTCAATCCCACTCCAGTAGCGTCTTTCATTAGATGCAACTCGGTTTATTTTATTTTATTTTTTCATAAATTCGATTGGTAGCGTCTTTTCATAAGATGCGACTTCTTTTTTCTTTTTCTTTTTTGAAAAAAAAATACCATGAGTAGCGGTTTTTCATTAGGCACGACTTTTTTATTTTTCCCACCGGTAGCAGCTTTTCATTCGGTGCCAATTTTTTTTTTTTTTTTAAATTCTTCACGAGTAGCGCCTTTTCTTTAGGCACAATTTTTTTTAAAAAAAATAAAATAAAATTCTACGGGTAGCGTCTTTTCATTAGGCTTGACTAGTTTTTTTTTTTATAAAAAATTTCAGTGTAGAAAAAAAAAATACCATGAGTAGCGGTTTTTCATTAGGCGCGACTTTTTTCTTTTTCTTTTTTAAATTCCACCAGTAGCGTCTTTCATTTGGAGCCAATTTTTCTTTTTTTAAAATTCCACAGGTAGTGTAATTACCCGAAATTTCGTAAATAAAAATTTCGATTTATTAATTTGAATATTTAATTTTTATATCGCTAAATAAAATAATTTATTATTTAGTTTAAATAATTTGAATAAAATTAGATTTAATTTGCTTATTTGCTTTTATTTATTTTTCTGCATCATAAATCAATGCGTGCACACTGGGTATTACACCATATTGCGTCTGAAAAGCCCTACAAATTCCCCCAACTCCTATTTTGTCTTTTATTAGCTAGAACCAACCTATTTATTGCCTAAATTAGACCTATTTCTATTTTTGAAAAGCCTAATAACCCATGTGGCCAATTCTGCCTTTGCTATTAACTTTGACTTTACTTTTACTAAACATAATTTGTATTTTTGTGAGTTAATGAGAGGTAAGGAAGGAGAGAGGAAGTTTCTTGGTAAACTTGTTCACTAAGGAAAGGAAAGGGGAGAGAAATTGCTTCCCTCGCTGTATAATTTTATGGGCGTATATCCTTACATGCGTTCGCACACATTACGACGCTGTTTTTCTTCTAAATCCCAAATCATTATATTTTTGGATTCTCTTATAGCTATCTAGGAATTTCCTAACATACTTATTTATTTTCTTAAAATTAGTAATCCTTTAATTATTTTTCGTGGTACACTAGTTTGTATTTTTCGCGCACAAAACAAACTTTATGGTGTATTTTTCGTCACAACGGAGGGGAATTTATCCCCCAACAAAGTGATACACTTTTTATCCTATTATACTAGCCACATAAGGCTATATATCACAGGTTGCTTTTTTCTATAAAGTAGATGCATGTATATATGTATAGATGTATATATATAATACCCCGCGGCTAGTTTTGTGTGTATAACTAGTACAAAAAATTACCCATTTATGCCCCAACCTAATGAACCTAGACATATTACTGTTTGGTTCTTTTACTTCTTTGCAATGGAAAATGATTGTGTGTAAGCATATCAGAGAGAGTTTTAATCTCCTCCCTCAGATTAACTTTAGAAAAACCAAATCTAATCAGGCGATTGTGTTTTATTGGTTCAATTACCTCAATTAAGAGGATTTTTCTTAATAAGTGAAGAAATGCAAATCAACAAACTTAGGAAATCAAAGAACAATAAAGAAACAAGATACTTCGACTTTTATTGAGAGAGGTAATAAGTAGTGTATGGAGATGTGAAAGATTGAGGGAGTAAGGCCCATAAGCCCTGGTATAGTGAAAAGAAGAGTGGGAGTGTGAGGTTTTCGAAGGAGATAGAATTGTGAGCACATAAATCAGGGTTTATTTTGAATTGGTTTTTGTTTGCTGGATTTAGTAACTAGTTTATTGGTAAATCAGGGCCAGTTGTTCTAGTTGAACTGGTTTTGATGTACTGACTGTGCAGTAGTTACAGTGGATTGTTAACTGTGGTTAATTGTTGTGCTGACTGTCCAAATCAGGGTCTGCTATCTGTGATTAATTGCTGCCCCAACTTGTATGCCAGTTTGATGCTTCCTGTTGCTTCAGTAAATCTGCTACTGTAATTGTCCTATATTGCATCTTGTAATTTGTTTGATTAGTGCAAATGCTATTATAGTTGATTACCTGAACTTGCTATTGATTGTTAAGCTGTTGCTGCTGCATTTCCATGTACTGGGTACCAGATTAAATCAACTTTGTGGGACCCTTTACTTATCAACTTGGATTTGTCCAAATATGCAAGATGTTGCCTGCACATTTTCTGCAGCAAGCTTAGTACTGCTACTATGATACATGCTGGAATACATGCTGCTGCTGCTGCGATCTCCTTTTTCAATGGTTGACAGATTCAAAGGCAAACCATTAAGGTTCACAAGTTTTAATGTACCTCCCACATTTCCATTCATCTTTTATATATTGCGGGTTGAAAGGGTTGTTGCAATCCACTATTTATATATCTCAGTACAAGGGCTGTTGTACTGATTACTTATGTCTGTCGTATAGATTATGATGTTGGTTATCGGTTGTTGTGATGCTAGTGCTTTCATTTTCATGAGCATAGACTGTCAAATTTAAATCTGGGTTGCTGTATTTTCAAACAGGGTGCTGCCCATATTTTTTAAAAATCCCATGTTTTCTGACCTAGCCTAGGGGGGTTGTCCCTTGGCATGTTTGATCCCCTTGGGGAGGGGGCTTCCTCCCAGGTGTCTTGTCCATTTCAAGCTGATGGACAAGTCCTAGGTGAATATACCAAGTTCAAATGTTCAAGCTCCATAGCTCAATGTCCAGGGCATCATCAGGCCTCGAAAATCCACAAGTTCAAGTTCAAGTCCGATTTCAAGTTTACTTTGTATTAGTCTAAATTCATATTGCAATAGTCTAAGTTAAGCCTATGCTACTGTATGAAGCTTTGTTTTAGGAGTAAGCTTTCGAGTTTGGTCCTTTTTATAATCCTCATTCGGGTGTTTCTCTCCCATCTTGTAGAAGGAAGGGAAATAGTTTACCCTTCCCTATTGTAGCCTCTTGGCCTCCCCTATTCCATTTTGCCTTTCTTTTGTGTTTCCTTCTTTGTTTTGCTTTTGTCCTCCCTGGGGTATGCCCCTGTAGGCTGTATATTCGTTTAGCCTCTTTTTATTTCAAGCTTATTTTACCAAAAAAACAAGATACTTCGATTTATGAATCAAAGATAAACTTACTTCAAAATCGTCTCCAACTTCAAATACAGAGTAATAGAACTTCGAACGGGTGATTGTTACAAGAACAATCGAGATAAATCCTAACCTACTTCCTAATCTACTTCGAACTGGGTTCAAAATCCTAAACTACTTTGCCAATGAACAAATCAAGCATCAATTTTTTGATAGCTGATTGTTGAAGATTTGTCTGGGGCTTTTTCACTCTTCAATTTCTTCTATTTATAGGCACTGCTTGTAGTTTGAACTTCCCGCTCAATGAATTTGAACTTTGGCTTACTTCGAACTCTAAATCCCACTCTTCGAGTTGGTAGTTATTTTTCCTCCACGTCTGAATTTGAATTCTTTCTTCCTCCAGAAGCTTCAAATCTGCATGTTTGTTTAAACAAACTCAAATGATAACATGTTAAGGAAATAACTGCCTTCTAGAAGTATTCCACGTGTTCTAATTGCCAATTGCCTTGTTTCACAAGTTTACACGTGGAGTTTATGTGTTTAACAGTTAATATTATGGCTTCGAAGCCAATCTTTATTTTAACAATGGCTTGTAACTGCCAATAACTGTCTCTCCAATTTGAGAAACAATACGACATCGTATTTACTCAATTTTATCCCTTTAATCCAGTGTATCTTCATTGAGAAGTAATTGCCAACGTTTGACACTTTTGATTACGTGTCAATTGATTATTGGATTGATTAATTTTATATGTAAACAATTACGTCACATCCTATGTATCTAGAAATCCTTACTTGGTCCCCAAGTTTTTAAAACCTAGCAAGATTGACGTTATCCTAAACTAGCCATTAAAGTCTACATTTTTACTTTTACAAAAGGTTTTTTGGACACTTGTGGAAGAGAGGGAATGGCTGGTCATTTTGGGGGAGGGTGTACCCATTGGTTTGCATATAAGTAGCAAGCTTACTTCATTTGAAAGCTCACACCCAAACCTTCCAACTTATCTACTTTGTGTTTTCTAGTGTTCTTGAGTGAGTTCTTCCACATTCAACCTTCTACCACCACACTCCACCACCCTCAACCACCCTAGATCTTAGAAAGGTACAAAAGTTAGCTAGAAAGCGTTCGAGCAGAGGTCGACTAGTCGTTACGCCGTCAGAATTCAACTAGTTTATCGGCTTCCGACTAATCATCGGAAATTAAGGTAGATACTTTATCTTAACCTTAGATTAGTATTTATTGGTTCATTTTAAATATGTTGTTATTATGCTTAAATGTGCTTAATTATGTTTAAACGAGATTATGTTGAAGATTAGCAATTTTATGAAAGATTATACTTTGAAAATCACTCTTAGTCATTACTATGCACAATTTGAAACTGAATTTTGAAAATATCCAGTTGTAATGCCCGATGAACTTTTGAAAACCTAAATTATGCAGTTATAATGCCTGAATGAAAATCGACTTTTCAAATTTACGCAGTTATAATGCGCGACTGATTTTTGGTAAATAGCCGACTAAACTTTTCTTAAAGCAACTTCAAAATGTTTTGACTGTATTTGGACTTTTGAGATTAACCCAAGGCTAACACCCTTGAGGGTCTGTCAAAAAAGATAAGCCTAGCGTTGTCTAAGAAAAGAATGGTGCCAGTAACCACATTTGTGTGGCCATCCGGCCTAGGACTCTCCTGGTTATCTCATTGTCTAAAGAAAGTTAGCAAACGACATTTTACGAAAATATTAAATAAACGTTTTAACTCTATTGGGGTTGACAAATAGAATCCATGACTAGAATTTCTAGTTAGGCTCTTTCTTGGTTTAGCCCAAACCATGTGGCGACTCGAAAAACGAGTCTTAAAACATGCCAATGGATCCAAAGCAAGCATAACCACTAACGGTTTTTAATTTCACCAAAGAGAGATAAACAAGAAACAAAAAAACAAGATTTGACTCCAATTGACACATTTTACGAGAAAGGATTTTTGACTTTAAGAGATACGATTTTCGAGAAACAAATTACATACAAAAGATTTTTATGAGAATCATATAGCATGTGCACGATTCACGAGACAGTACGACACAACACGTTTTTCAAGAAAATGAACGATTGTTTTCACAAGAAAAAATAGATATAAGAATGAAAATGATGATGTGATGTAAATTAAGACAATAATGCCATTTAAGTCCCACCTTAGCTCCCCGAGGTGAACTGGTTTTAAAGCTCAATGGAATTGTAAGGTAGTGCTGTTTAGGGTCCCACCTCAAATTTCGCAGGGAGAATTTGGCAATCAAAGCTCAAACAATACAACACATAATGAACATACCTTGTATCTTGTATGTCTGTGCCTCGATACAAGACAACCGGAACTATGTCATGTACAACACGTAGTGAATGGACCTTGTATCTTGTATGTGTGCACCTTGATTGTGACAACCGGGACTATATCTTGTGTGACGCGGGGTGAACGGACTTTGTATCTTGTATGTGTGCACCTTGATACAAGACAAATAACACTTTGAATGGAAAGGTTGGTGACTGCTAGAATGGGCCAATCACTTTCGAGAGATGTGAGGTGTTGATATGAATGAAATTTTAAAGAAGAATGTTGTTATGAGAAATGATATGAGAAACTGATACTGCACTATGGATTTTGAAATTGATATGAGATATCGACACTGCACTTTGATTATGAAAATGATATGAGACACTGATTTTGTAAAGTTACACTCTGATTTGATTTGACACTGATATTTGACTACGCATGAATTTACTATTTTCTATAAATGATTTTCAACTGTTTACTGCCACCTACAATATTGTTCTAGAATTGCTAGTTTAAGGTTGGGGTAGGGTATCTATTGAGTGTCCACGCTCACGGTGTTGCACTTGTGTAACCCTGGCATAATATCATGATGTTGCTCTGCAACTCTGACGTATTATGCTAGACTATAGATATGAACATGAGAAATTCTACAATTTGGAGGCAAATGGAGCTGGACAAGACGCTGAGGAGGCTAATGGAAATGCAAGGAATTAGAAGAACCCTAGTTGACCCTATTTTGAATAAATGTTTTTTAGAAGGATTTTGTAATTTCCCGAAGTGGATTTGGCTGTAAGACTTATTTATTATTTTTATAATAAATATAATGTTTCCCAAAATGTGGGCGTTACAGGTAGCGCCTTTTCTTTAGGATCGACTTTTTTTTTCTTTTCTTTTTTTAATTACACGGGTAGCATCCTTTCATTAGGATTGACTCTCTCTCTCTCTCTCTCTCTCTCTCTCTCTTAAATTCCAGGGTAGCGCCCTTTTGATTAGGCACACCTCGGGTTTTTATTTTTTATTTGTAAATTTCACTGGCTGTGTCTTTTCATTAGACGCAACTCATTTTTTTTTTAAAAAAAAAAATTTCACGGGTAGCCGATTTTCATTAGGGGTGACTTTTTTTTTTTTTTAAAAAAGAAAACCACTTGTAGCGTCTTTTCATTTGGTGCCACTTGGGTTTTTATTTTTTATATTTAATTCCACAGGTAGCGCACTACTTGTTTTTTTGTAAAATTTCACGGCTAGTGTCTTTTCATTAAGCTCGATTCATTTTTTTTTAATGAGGTTAAAATAAAATTGCCATGATCAGATCATATCATATGTGATGGTGGGTACCGGTTTTTTTAAAAGGTATGACCGGGTATAGAAAGAAATTTGAGTGTTTGATATTATCTATGATAAATTGTAATTTGACACACCACAGGTATGTGAAGGAATTATAAATGATTGGAGCCGAAATTATTGTACAAGTAACATTTTTGTAGTATAGTTTAATAGGGCTAGATGAAGAGATTCTGGATTTGAATATAATCACTCCTCCAATAAATTATTTGAGCAATTCCCAAGAAATTCAATAGGGTCATATGCTAAGTCATATATTGAGAATGTAGTAGGAGTGCAAGTGTAAAAGCATCTTTCGAAAAAAATCTCAAATTACTATAGATTATGTGACTTAGGTTGTGCCCCTCAAGGCCTACATGTACCTACTCCGGGTTGCCACGTGCAAATTTTAATTTCTGTTTGACTTATCTATGATTTTAGTCCCTAAATTTATTGGTAAGTTTCAATTTGGACCTCAAAATTTTAATTGAGTCCATTTAGTCTTCACAGAATTACTCAATTTTCAATTTAGTCCTCATGATTTTATTTTAATCAATTTAGTCCTTGAAGTATTCCACCTTCGGTAATTAAGTCTTCCACAAAATACCTACCTGTTTACATATAAAATTAACCAATCCAATAATTAATTGACACGTAATCAAAAGTGCCAAACATTGGCAATTATCTGTCAATGAAGATACACTGGATTAATAAGATAAAATTGAGTAAATACGTTGTCGTATCATTTCTCAAACTGGAAGAATAGTTATTGGTAGTTACAAGCCATTATTAAAATATAGATTGGCTTCAAAGCCGTAATATTAACTGCTAAACACACAAGCTCCACATGTAAACTTGTGAAACAAGACAATTGGCAGTTAGAACACGTGGAATACTTCTAGATGGCAGTTATTCCCTTAACATGTTATCATTTGAGTTGGTTTAAACAAACGTGCAGATTGAAAGCTTCTGGAAGAAGAAAGAATTCAAATTCATACGTGGAGGAAGAATAACTGCCAACTCTCAGAGTGGAAGTTAGAGTTCGAAGCAATCCAGATTCAAATTCATGGAGCGGGAAGTTCAAATTACAAGCAACGTCTATAAATAGAAGAAATTGAAGAGTGAAAAGCCCTCAGACAAATCTTCAACAAACAGCTATCAAAAAAACTGATGCTTGGTTTGTTCATTGGCAAAGTAGTTTACGATTTCGAACTCAGTTCGAAGTAGATTAGGAATTAGATTGGGATTTATCTCGATTATTATTGTGACAATCACCCCTATCTCGGTTGTTCTTGTAACAATCACCTGTTCGAAGTACTGTTACTCCGTATTTGAAGTTAGAGACAATTTTGAAGTAAGTTTATCTTTGATTCATCAATCGAAGTGTCTTGTTTCATTATTGTTCTTTGATTTCCTAAGTTTATTGGTTTGTATTTCTTCACTTATTAAGAAAAATCCTCTTAATTGAGGTAATTGAACCAACAAAACACAATCGTCTGATTATATTTGGTTTTTTCAAAGTTAATCTGAGGGAGGAGATTGAAACTATCTCTGGCACGCTCGCATATAATCATTTTCCATTGCAAAGAAGTAAAAAGAACCAAACACTACCAAGTTACACATTACAACCAAGAGGAGTAAATTTTATCAAATAGTGTAAAAGCTCACTATAATTCTTACTAATCTTATTTTAGGTTGTTGTTTCATTGTCAGAGGCTCGTTTTAATTTTGACCGCTGCATGATTAACATTTATGAACATATGATATATTGAAGAATCACAATCAGACAATTTAAATAATAACACTACTCTATAAATCATAATTTCACAAATAATATTATTTTAAAGAATATTAAAAGAACTTACTGAAAATACAAAGAAAATCAATCAGAAATGATAAGTAAAATGAGACATATAGTAGTTAGTAGAAAAAAAACGAACACCTAAACGAATCAACACCTCTACATTCTCTTCCTCACTCATACAAATGAAACCAGCATCTCTACATACTAATGTATGCAGAAGAGGAATAAAATGTTTTTCTCTAATGAATTATGTGAAAAAGTCATACTTGAAATAGCCATAATTATTCTACTTTTGCAAATATATCAAGAATAATTAGATCTATTAAGTAGAATTCAAATAGTAAATATTTACAGATTAGGAGGACTCCACTGTAACCCATAGATTTCACTATAGCAAAAGTGCACTTTGGATGCTAATCAGTCATCATCTTGGCATATCAAACCCACGTCTCTACTTATTCCAATTTCATATAAGTTTTTACTCTCTTAGTTCCTTTTGAGCCTCATCCTTTTGCTTCTTTTTTCTCAGTCGAAAGGATGAGTGGACAACTAGTATAGCTACCTTCTGTGGGCGAGGTCTAAAAATCAACCGCCAATGCCGAAAATTACTAGTCACCCATAGAATTCTAGCCGCACCAAGGCACGAGCCGAACAAAAGCACTTCGGACTACTATGGCAAGCATATTTGACTCCACGACCATGTGGGGAAGAGCGAACACTTAAATTCAGCTGCTTTCACAACCTTTCCACTAGCGGCGGACGCAGGAATGCCAATTTGGCCTGTTTTTTTTTGTTTCACTTCCATTTTCTTTTTTGATACGTCGGAAATATATTAAACTAGAGAAGAAAGAAAGGCTGCATTAGATGTGCAGAGAGTTTGTTACAAGTCCAAAAGAAAATAGATAGGTTTCGACAAACCATGAGACATAGCATAATAAAGCACTAATCTAGAATCGACCTAGTGTTAAGTCTATCCCTGTTCATGAACGCCCGTATTTCTAAGGGAGGCCGATTGACCACCATGAACTCCTCAGCTTGTTTAGCTCCAAATCTAGCAAGAAAATCAGCACACTCGTTTGCTCCCCAGTAGATGTGTGTCAGGGTGCTTACAGTTCGTTGAAGAATGTAGCGTCCGTCATTTAGGATGTTGCTCTGGGGATGGTTAGGATTAGCACCGTCGTTGAATAGCTTAACCGAGGTTTGGGAGTCGGTTTCAATCTGGATATTGGAGAGGCATTACTCCAAAATAATTGTAAGAGCTCTATATATGCTCCAAATTTCAGTCTCTAGACTTGACCGCGGCCTCATCTTGTCATAGTATCCTAGCTCCCAATCTCCAACAACATTCTGAAAGATGCCTCTGAATCCCGCTTTAACCATTGCTCTCATACCAGCATCCATCCGTATTCAATTTGATTGAACCTGTTGGTGAATGAGACCTTCGAGGGTATTTCTATCACAATTGCTACATTTCTTGTGTTCTCCATTTACCTTTGAATCCTATACTCCCCTTTTATGGCCTATATCCTAGTTTTGGTACATTTGACTCACTTTCATTCCCAATCTCTGGTCCTCAATTGCTCAAAAGCAAAAAAGTGCGCGCGGTTCTTTTGCTTTAGAATCTATAATAGGGGCCTAACCTTTTTTCTCCAGAATGCTCGATCTGTGTGGTTTGGGCTTTATATTTGATTCCATTGATGGGGACACATTTTTCTTATGGCTGCAACTTTTCATTTCGTTTTTTTTAAAATTTGATATATATACTTTTTATTATGGGCAGGGTACTCAGACCAGTTTACGTGTACTCGACCATTTTTCTTTCATGTCCAGTCAAAGACAAGTCACACACGCTAAAAATAAGATATTTACAAGAAATTTCTCTCTTACGACTTGCCAAGTCTTGGAGTTAACTTTTCTAATATCCTAATCCTAATTCACTCATTTGGATTATTTTTTTACTGCCTTTTTATTAGGCTTTGGTAGTTTGACGTATTGCTACTTTATAACTGGAGTAATATATAAGCGTTCAAGGAAAAACCAAATTCTAAGAACAATCAGGGACTAGAATTTTCAACATTTTATGAAAAAATAACCCAAAAAAAGCTAGGATCTGGG
Source organism: Vaccinium macrocarpon (assembly GCA_022606695.1). NCBI lineage: Eukaryota > Viridiplantae > Streptophyta > Magnoliopsida > Ericales > Ericaceae > Vaccinium > Vaccinium macrocarpon. Next base: position 20,584,997 of record CM040171.1, read on the forward strand.
GGTGCTACAGGGCTCCCCTGTAGAGCGGCATCTGAGCCTTTGATCTCTGCCATCAACAGCTCAGATTTCATCTTGGCAATGAGCAGTTCAAATTTACGAAGTGCTGAGATGAAATCAGGACCGTTGAAAACTAATTTGGCAGTTTCGATGCCGACCTACAGGCGCCCTACGGCACCCCATTTACAGAAAGCTAGAAGTAGAGTTGATCCAAAGTATGTGAATAAACTTCAAGCTAGGAAGCTTCATCCAAGTAAGACCTGGGTAAGGTAATGGAGCTATAATGTGTTTGAACTATCTTAACATTTTCCTTTTCGCAAATATTTTCGACTTAATAGATCAAAACATTTGACTTTTTCAATTCGTCTCAAGAGAACTTAGAAAGGAAAAAAAAAAGTGAAATAAATGATATAGACCAAACAAGAAAATAACAAAAAACTAAAAATTGAATGATTTGTTTTTTTTATTGACAAAAGAAATTATATATATCATGAAGATAAAAAATAAAATCAGTACAATAGGAAAAGAAATACATTGAAAGAGTTTCGAAGAGTGAACCAAGACAATCCTAGTGTTGTTGCTCGTGAAATCTCATCCTAGTGAAATCTCACTTTTTTCAAGAAAAAAAAACATAAAAAACAAATGGAAGGAAAACTCCATTTGTTTCGATGTAAAATGTTTTACTTAATTTCCAGTGTTTGGTTGGATATTTATCCAGTAAAACATTTTTTAGTGTAAAATTTTTTACCTTATCCGGTGTAAAATGATTTACTCCCAAATATCCCGTAAGTTGTTTTCCCCCGCTTGTCCTCTGAGTTGTTCCCTTTGCTTTGTGGGCTGGCTGTGTCATCGTTTGACAGATCATTCGGAGAGAAAAAGAAATCACGCAGACACGCACTATCCCTCCCCAAATCCCACCCCCAACTGTCGGGGATAAAGTTTTTTTTTTTTTCCAAATTCTAGCCAAACAATGGAAATCAAAATAAAAAAGAATATTTTCCGCAAAATAATTTTACATAAAAATATATTTTACGTAAAAAATATTTTACTCCAAAACAAACGGAACCGAAATGCAAAATAATTTTGTCAAGATGCCAATTACCAAAAACACCCCTTTTGATGCACACCGAGAGAGAGAGAGAGTTGCCACTCGATTCTTCGCTGCCCGTTGCCGCCTGCTACTTTGCCTGTTGCCCGCTGCCGCCCTACATTCCGCTGCCATAACCACGGCTTCACCCTTGCAAATCCAAATTGAACCCTTGCCAACGCTCGTCGAACTCAACCTCACCACCGTCCTCGAAAAGAGAGAAGACCATGCCACTGCCACTGCCACTGCCACAACCATGCCATGCCACTGCTGCAACCCAAACACTATGCCACAGCCGCAACCCCTCAAACGCCGAGGCAAAAAGGCCAACCGAGAGCCACCCAAAATCGGCGACCTCGAACAAAACCCAACAAGAGAAAAAAAAACGAGGAAACTAAACAGAAGGTGCTTTGGCTTATTTTGCACTTGGTCCTTTTTAGCTTTTGATAATCAATTTTCTAATTCTTTATTTCTACAACAAAAAAGAAAATAAAAAATGTATTATTCAACGCTAAGACTATTTTTGTACTCCCTCCATTCCAAAATAAGTGTCTCATACTCTCTCTCTCTCTTACCATTTTTTAAATTAATTAAGTACTTTCGTGTATCGTGTTTCGGATTTTTTGTACACCAATGAGTACTTTAATTCGGTGTGAAAAAGTTTGAAAAATGATATATGACTTTTCGTAGTACACACTTATTTTGAAACGAAGGAAATAAATTATAAAATAAAAGTCGATTTAAATATGTTAGCACCAACAGATGGAATCCATGTATATTTTCTGACACCAACTTTCGAAATGGCAAAATTAAATAAATGTAAAAGGGAAAAGAAAAGACATAAGTATATTATCTAAACACTTTTGTTGTATTGAGAAAAATGAGTATCAATACCACGTGCCAACCATATTATCTAAGCACTTTTGTTGTATTAAGAAAAATGAGTATCAATACCACGTGCCAACCATATTATCTAAACACTTTTGTTGTATTGAGAAAAGTATTGAGAAAAATGAGTATCAATACAATGTGCCAACCTTTTTCTTTTCTTTTCTTTTTTTTTTCCAAGGTAGAAGTGCAAGCTCTTTCCATCGAGGAAAATGATTACCGATACAATGTGCCAACCCATTTTTTTTTCTCAAAGATACAAGTGTTCTTGAATTACATATATGATCAACAAGAATTTTGGTAGGATTGAAATTCTAGACGTGATCTAGAAGTTTAAGTGTCAATCACCGAAGTGAGCCCAGAAAGGGCTCGCATTTGCCTCCAGAAGGACTGTCCAGTCCCTAAACGAGGATCCTGACTCCGTAGGAAAATGTGTAAAAGGTTCTAGTCCCACCGTAATTAAAAATAGAAAAATAAATAGGATCTTTGAAATAGGAAGCAGATAGCCACCCTGGGTGGTAGTTTTTTCCCTCATAGGTTGACTTCAAATTTGATAGCTCGCAAGGTTCATAATCTTGAGGCCATGGACTCCATTCCCGTCAATACAACATCTTTCTTTTTCAATTACGTTCCACGCTGTTACCAAGTAATTTCTCATTACCACCTCCATTTTGGTATGGGAGGAAAAAGGGTCTTTCATTTATGAAACCTGCCAGTTATTATGACTTTAGTTCTACGTGGTGTCCTAGGTAGTGTCCCTGTGTCAGAGTTGTATCCATGTATGGCCTGTAAACTGGGCCAACAGTTGGCCCTATACCTCACCGATGTGAGTAGTGACTGGACACCTCATCTCGACCAGCTCATCCCTACGGAGCGAAGGCCTCCTCCGCGCGAAATCCGTAGAATCAAATGACAATGAGCCATAAATTGAGTGACACGTATCCTTCTAACTTTTTTTTTCTTTTTTTCCAGCGCAAGTATTATTTACATAATGGTTTACATACAGTAATATCACAGCTCGTCTAAGAGCATAGAACCACTGTCACAGACAACTCCAATGCCCAAAAGAAGCTACCCTTGCAAATAGCTTGGGAATCTTACCGTATTCCCCTCCATAGGGATATAGTTTCTTATTTTTGTCCAAAATTACAAGGCAATACATGCAAAGAATGGTCAACTTACCCAAGGAATGTGCTATAAAGCCATAAACATTTACGCCGATGCAGACTTGGTGTCCTCGTGGTTATCCAGATTCAAAGCTTGGAGCAGTTTTGGCCAGGACTCTGGGATTCCTCCAGGAAGATCAAACTCTAACAACTTCCCACGACTGCGGTAGAACTCCTCCACAGGTTTACTCTGCAATTATAAAATTATTATCATCACATCAGTTAATGGACCACCAGCATTAGTTGCAATCTTTCAAACAACTGATAAAATAACTTTGTTTGCCCTAATTTCGCGTTTTCATATCATAATTGAGGTAAGAGACACTATTAAAATCCGTTATTTAGTGGTATGTATGCCACCTAGTTACGGATTTCAAAAGGTTTCCATTTGCAGTGTCACATGCTCCGTCGGAATGGTAGCTCGTATTGAGGCAGTAATCAGGTAGGCGCATCAAACTAATATCTTACCATTGAACTAGAAAATCTACGTAAGAGACTAACAAAAAACAAAGAAAGAAGAACATCAAGAATAACTCAGACCATTTATTTCTAAATTGCATGCAGAAAGAAAGAATAATTAAATTGGCAAAAGACATTCTAAGAAGACGAAGTGTTATGCTAATTTACCCAAAAAAGAAAAGGAAAAAGATGAAGTGTTACCATTTCATTGTATACTGAGTCGCGCTTCTTTACAACTTCTTCAGTGTCATCGGATCGCATAATTAGTTTTGCTTCACAATGGGGAGGGGGGAGAAGTGGTGCCATATACAGTTCAGGACTTCCATCATCACCCTTGATATCAATACAGGCAATATTATAATTTCCTCCACACTCACTGCATATCCTTCTTCCAAGGCACTTTGCAAGCAATGCTTCTTCCCGAAGCTTCAAATTGATAACCAACTCAATGTCTGTCACTCCCTCCAAAATTTCCTGGACGTAACAGAAGTACAAAGCCAAGTTAGTAGGATATGGAAGTAATGTATTCATAGATTTCTGTCAATATATGATTCTTGGTGGGATAGGAAGCTACGTAAACTGAAGAATACCAAAATAAAAGCAGGCACTCTTCAGTTAATCATAATGGAAATGTATTCAACAACAACAACAACAAAAAATCAATTTGGAAATGTAACCTTTCCACATAATTCTACGTGCAGTGGTAAACAACATGGAACTGAAGAAAGTGAAAAGTTGGGAAAAAAAAAGTACGCACTCATTATTGAAAAATACTTGCAAGAAAATAACAAGCATTATGGAAATGTATTTAAGAGTGTAACGTGGAGGCTTGATATCCTTCAAATCTCTTAAATGCTGACAATAGACACAAATAATTCCTACTTGTCAGCCACAGGAACATAGCAACTCAATAGATCTATCAAAGAACATGATTAGCCAGGTCTACAAGACTACAACCATTTGAACAAGTGAAATTCTGGCCGAGAGTTGGTTCAGCAAGGCTGTACAATTGCACACTATTTTAAATTATGTATAACTATACAAGATATCCAGAGTTTTATGGGTCATAGGATTTCATCATTGGTTTCTACCCGCATCTAATTCCTCTCCCTCTTTGCTCTTTCGACTTCTCTACTACCTGTCATTGAAGACCTATCACAACTTTTAACTTTATCAGCCTGCGACTTGCTCCTTCTTCCACTTATGTTAGTACGACTGAAGTCTCCAGTCTATACTGAATTACTACTATTGAAAAGAATTTTCAACAACATTAATTGCAAATTGCAATTTCAGTCAGCATACAGAAGTATCAACCTAAGTTACATATTTTGGCAACATATTTCCTGCCTTTTGTTGCCAAGGAAAGAAAAAACGTCATATCCATCATAATAAACTTAAGACGACAAGCTACTTCATCAGTTCTCCACGTGCAAACTAAGTTACTTTTGGTTCAGATTTTAGGAGTTTGACCAATTATAGCACCAGTATACTTCATGTTTTCCCTGCTTTTTGGGCATTGTTAGTGCCTCTGGTGAATTTTACCAATCAAAGACGGAACAAGAGAAGAAATTTGATGTAGTAGTAGTCAACTTCAAAAATGTCTACTATTCAGAGATTTGTGTTGTGGTACTACAATAATTAGTAGAAGAGGGAAATGAAATCCTCACTGCCTGTCTTATAGTTCGAGGGAAACCATCAAGAATAAATCCTGTTTCACCCTTGGCTTCTCCAGCTTCAAGACGCTTGGACAATAAGTTTATTATAACTTCATCCGAAACCAATTTTCCTTGGTTAACAATCTTTGCAAGCTGCAAAATAGAAAGAACACAAATAAAGAGAGAAAAACAGTATACAGAGGCATATTGATATGAGGGAAGAGTAAGAAGTGCAAAAAATATAGCCTCATATTCTTCTTACTTTTGTGTACAATTTAAACCATTCTCCTGCAGTTTTGAATTCATAAATGCAGTTTTATTGGACAGAATCTCGCTGCAAAAATTCCCTCGTACATGAAATGTAAAGCTATAGAATAACAGTGACATATGTTAACGAGGAACTATAGTCGAAGTTCCGAACCAATCTAAATGCACAACACACCAATTTGGGATCAAACAAAGAGAAATAACATTTACTATTCTTACTTACAATGTAACCTTGCAATCCCAAAAACTAGAAATGGCAACCACACCATGTGAATGAAATATCCAAACAGATGTGGTAGTGGTACCTCAAATCTCCTCAGAAATTATTGAGCTGCTTTCCTTTGGTGGTAAGGTTTGGCAAAACAAATTCCTTAACTAGTGATATGACTTTTCCAAAGCTCTCCATAAAAAAAATACTTCTGTCTTCAAACAATCTGGGGTAAAATGCAATAAGAAACTCAGATGCAAAAAGGTCTTCACACATGAAAGCTTGGCCAATCATTCAATTATCAAGAAGAATAGCTTGGGGTCGGATACAGGTCTGGGTCATTTTGGCAGTTCTGGTAGTGCTTCGTGGTGGTTTGGTCGGTTTCGAGATAGTTCAGTCCTTGACAGCAGAACTCTTCTACGAGACAGAGACACTACAAAAGGTCAGCTGGGGACTGATATCACATAGAAGACAGTTTCTCTACCGGCCGCAGACGGTTAGATATGAAGTTGGTGCAAGATATATATGAACCCGGTAAATTACAAATCTCCACTTCGTATCAAAGATACCGTTGTAACTGGAGAGCCAAACTTGTCTAGTTCATGACTTCTGCTTCCATATGACTTGGATGATATACAACTAGCTTCCCATAGTTCAGAAACAGCTTGGTTCAAGTTTTGAGTTCAAAACCATGCTGCGTCCATATTAGGAGAATCCATGGCAGACACTTTATTACCAAAGCAGAGCTATGAGGTTTGGTGGTGTTAGTTGAAAATGATGATTATACTATGACTATAGTGATTGACTGTTATGCAGCTTTTTAATGTAGTTCTGAGTTTCATTTACAAATCATGTCGTGTTCACTGGTTCAAGTAAGAATCATGTTGCGGATCCCAGAGAATGTCTGTGAGGGCTGATTGGAGCATCGGATACATTTAAGAGTCCCATATCCACCGTCTAGTTAAAAAATTTACAGCTCGGATTAAATGTCTATCAAATCTTGGATAACCAAAGGATGGCATATATCGATATCACGGGGGTGTGTTTTTACTAATCTCTCACTCTAAGTATATATATCCATTCACTCTCAGTCCCCTTAAAAGTTTTAAAGGGTCCTCAAAGAATCAAGTAATGGTTTCATCAGCTTATAAAAGAGCAGATAAACCTAAATACTGTTACGAAATGGTAATTTCATTTAAAGGCTCCACTATTTGAGGGGGACAAGCAGCAAGTTTTCAGTCAATCCTATGAAATCATATAGCTAAACTATATTCATTCCGTTTCTCGCATTATGTTACGCTCAATCAAAATCCTCAGGCAGGCTAGTCTAATCGAAACAACAGAAATCTCTCTCCAATTAGCGAAACAAAAAAACGCCTACAGGTACAAATTCAAAGGAACACACGATTCAACACCATAAAACAACGGAGAAACATAGAGAGATGCAACATATATATAATCATGGAGGAACCTCAGACGAAAGGGGACCCTGGGATGACAGCTCATTGCGTAGGAGATCGCCGGTGGAGATGTGAGGGACGCCGAGGAGATTCGAAAGACGACTGGCGTAAGTTCCTTTTCCGACGCCGGGGCAACCGAGGAACACCCACTGGACATTCCTGGCCTTGGGATCTCGACGCAGAGGCAGAGGCTCGTGGTTCAAAAGAGAATTCGGTCCAAGGTCAATTCCGGAATTCAAAGATGAAAATAAGCTCCGGAGTTTGTAGGAGGAGGAGGAGGACAAGGCCCAGCCGCTTCGTCTAAGAAGCCGGTTCAATACCGCCATGGAAGGGTAAAGGTGGGATTGTAGAGAGAGAGAGAGACGTCTCAAGTGTGGAAAATTTTCGTTACTGTTTCTTTTTCGACGAGCGAGAGAGAGAGAGAGAGAGCTGATGCTGGCTGTTCTCTTGCAAGAATTGTTGTATGCATAGATAACACGTTTACAACACGTTTACTTAGAGCAGAATCTAATCAGCGGAGGCAAATCCCTCTCTGATGGTTAAGTTGTTGAGTGAAAGGAGAAAAAAATCCGAAATCAGACTCGACAAATTTTTTGTAAATATGCAAAAGTTATAACTTTGCTACAGTAACTCGATAAATCCTTTGAGACACTATTCACAGGTCAAAGCAATTCTCTCTCCTGACTTTCTAAATAGAGAGTTTGATTTTGTGAGTTTTTGAAAAAGTGACTTGTTAATTTATAAATGGTGTTTTTGAAATTAAATTTGGCCCAATTTTTATTGAGCCTAATGAGATGCTCTTAGCCCTGTTTTTTTAATGGATTTTATGAGATAAAATTTACTCCCTCTGTTCCTAAATTTTTGACCTTTGTGAGATTGCGTGTCATTTGAAATTGCTTATATCTTTTTATTTATATAGTTTTATGTGATTTTGAAAATTTTGTTTAGTAGAACTAATTAAAGTCTATCAAACAAGATCCATATTGCATATATTTTGACATTTACATTGAAAGATATATACATTTGAAAATGACACACTGTCCAAAAAGTGTCAAAAGTTTAAGGACGGAGGGAGTAATTTTGATAAAATGTAATTTTGTTTAGAAATGTGATAAAATGACATTGTTTTTCTAATGAATTAAATGAAGGGTTGATAAAGATGTTTTGTATATGATTTTGTGTCATAAAATGTAGTGTTGATAAATCTAATTTTGTTAAGATCAGTTGAGAATGTTAGATTTTATCAGAATTAGATTTTATGAGATAAAAACCATTTAAGAACAAGGCCTTAGGCTAATGAGGGAGATAAAAAATGGGAAAATTGCTTAAAAATGGAAGTAGGGGCAACTATTTGCAAACTCATGGTGTACTTTTCCGGAAATTGCTCCCAACATGAAAAAGAAAAATTTAATTGCACATAAATGGAACCCATTTTTCTCTGGACCAATAAACCCTCGTTTAAAAAATGACCCCTAAACCAACCCTTTTCCCTCACTCTCCCTTCTCTGCCACTTTAACGTAGAAAAGAGGGGGAAAAGAGAGAGATGACACAGAGAAGAAAGAGACAACAGAGAGAAGATGAAAGAGAAATCCTAGATCTGAAGCATCTCTCCCTTACCCTCTCACTCTCCTTGTCTTCTCCTGCACTCTCACTACAAAAAGAAGCAAGGCCTTCCATACTCGTACAACAAAGCAACAGGTACGCGAAAACAAGTCGAGATTTTCAATGGGTTTGGTTTGGTTCATATATGCTCAGTCGATTTTTGGGTTTCCATCCCACTTATCTAACATTTTGTTCTGCAAATTTGTGCAAAGCTTACATACTTTATTGTTGACCCTAGATTTGAGAATTGCATGATGAACACAGGGCTTGGATTTTTGAAATTTTGAAATTTTTATGTTTTTAGTTTGAGATGATATTTACAAGGCTGAGTTGTAGGTATCAAACAATGGTGTTCATTAAAAGTGAATGTAATCAGTAATTGATGAAATAGAGTTTGTTGCAACGAATATTCTCACCATTGCACCCTTGCCCTTAGTTTGTTTAACCTATCATGGACAAGTATTGCACTCCTTCAAGGTTTGATTTCACCATACTTGGTCCAAATGGGGTTGGCTTGTGTCGTTAAGACAAAGTTGCTGGAATCACTCGTTGACCATTGCACTCTTGTTGGAGTGGGTAAAATCTGATTACCCTACTATTAGGCATAGCACGTGTCTAATATGACCGCCACGAGAGGGCGAGTAGCTCGGCACCACATAAGGAGTTTGCAAATCCCTGTACCGAGTTGGATTGACCATGAATAGGATCAGAAATCAAATTAAATTAATACATCAGAATGCACTAGCTCGCGCGTGAGGCATAAAGGGACGCCCCCGATATACCGAGCTAGGAAGGCTACGAATATAGTTTAAACGGCATTCTCGAATACATAAATCAGCTCGGCGTGATGAGCTGAGTTCTGTACGGGTTATTCCGAGCTATGTAGAAGCTCGGCACCGCCACAAGAAGGGTGGTGAGACATTCTAGAATATTCTACAAGCGGTTCCTTACGAGATAAGGAGCAATCACGTCGTGTGAGGGATTAATATGAACATTCCTAATGTGGATGGGAATAAACCCCATATAGGAATGAGTCCTATATGGAAAGAAAGACTACTGCTAGACAAGATCTAGCAATATATGGAAGCTGTTCCTTGATAGGAAAGTCCTATTGAGCAAAGGACTCCTAAAGAGAATGGGAAATAGTGGCACGAGATGCCTAATGTGAAGGACATCTACACCTATAAATACAAGGTAATAACCATGACAAAAGGTACGCTGTGAAACTTATTTTCATACGCATTGTGATTGGAGTTTTCAAGTACGAGATACTAACTTAGGCATCGGAGGGCCTTTGCCAACGAGAAGCAAAGGTGCTTTAACCATTTTTTTGTCTTGTAGACTTAGGGAAGATATAAGGAAGCACGTGATCCAGGGTTACGCGGATTTATCCCCGTACAATTGGCGCCGTCTGTGGGAAACTTGACAAAGAAGCTTGATCCCTTCCAACGGAGGTCAACAATGGTGGTTTCAGAGCCTCTTCTGTGCACTCCACGGCTAAAGGATGTGGAAGACGATGGTACCACGCTTGTGTATACTATGAGAAAGAGCACAAGGGTGGACAAAACTCCCCTGGTTCTAAGAGCACCATAGAAAAAACCAGCAACCAAGAAGTTCGATGTAGGGAATATCCCAGAGATCCCAAAATACAGGGATACACGCTTAATACTCCATGATTCTCCAAGGGCAAGACGCTCGAAGACACCACTAAGAGGTGGGGAGGCCACCACCCGACGAGAGCGGGGAAGGAGCCCCCCAAAGAGGGATGGTCACAGGCATACAAAGATTCGAGAGAGGGAAGATAGCCTTGACAGAAAGGAGCAAGAGGCAAAGGAGTTGGCCCGTGAAGTCATTCGATGAGAACGAGAGATTCAGGACTTAAAAAAGCAACTCCAGGAAAAAGAAAAAGACCTACGCTCTCGGACGAGATCCGTGCGTCATGAGCAAGAGAAGAAAAGTCATCATCACGACAACGCCTCCACTGACCGAGCAGTTTCTCCACGAAAAAGGAGAGATATGAGCGTTTCTATTGAAAAAAGAGAAAGGAGGAAGCACGCTAGGGACAGATATGAAAGATCTGGTTCCAACGAGCTTATTCTTGTGCAATATGCGAGAAAGAGGGACGTTGACCGAGCTGAAGGAGGCCCTAAAACTGCACGAGAGGCAGCTAAGGAAGCCCTAGGCCAGATTTCGTTGGCCCACTGGATCTGCACGGAGAAGACGCCAAGCAGGGTGAAACACTCAGCGTTCATCCCTTATGAAACCAGCACGGATCCCGTGGCCCACATTCAGCATTACCGGCAAGCTATGTTTATGCATGAGCAAGATGATGCGTTATTGTGCAAAATGTTCCCGTCCAGCCTAGGGAAAGTAGCACTGAACTGGTACCACAAGCTCCCAGAAGGATCAATCTTATGCTGGACTCAACTGGCCGAGGAGTTCACCGCTCGGTTCCTCACAAGCCGAGCAGCTCCGAAGACCTTTGATGCATTGACCTCTATGAGACAGAGGGATAATGAGACCCTACGTCAGTACTCAAAGCGCTACTGGGAAACTTTCAACGAAATTGAAAATTGTAGTGAGGAGTATGCCCTAGCAACGTTCAAAACAAGTCTGCCCGTGCACAATAAGCTACGAGAATCGCTTACCATGCACCCAGTCAAGACTGTAGCCAAGTTGATGGAGAGGATCCAGGAGCATGCACGGGTAGAAGATGATATCCTGCAAGCTGGGGGGAAGATCATAGCAGGACAACCTCAGCTCCCAGAAAAGAAAACATTGGAGTCAAAGGTGTACAAGAAGGATTTCACGATGGGAAGGAAGGATTACGCCCAACAGAGGAAATACAGAGCTGACCCAGACCCCAAGTCATACTTCAGTGTTATGGCGACTTTCAACATCCCTATATATAAGATGTTGTACAGGATCAAGAATGAACAGTGGTTCAGGAGGCCCCCAAAGATGACTGGGAACCCAGAAAAAAGAAGGGCCACTAACCAGCACTGCAGCTACCTGTAGACACCCCGACTTTGAACTCGGGATGCGCTCGAGCCTGCCCAATGATGAAATGGACCAATCATGGCTACCCGAAACTTGTGAAAATGACTTGAATTTGATCAAAATTAACCAAACATCACCAAATAACCTGAGCTAATCCAAGCATTGTTGAACCAAGTTAAACCAGCAGTCTGCCACCAAGAGCCTTGAGCGCTCAAGCCTTAGGCCTTGAGCGCTCAATCTGCGAGAAGCACCTTGAGCGCTCAAGCCAACGGCTTTGAGCACTCAACTCTGAACCAGTCAGGAATCTGCAGAGTATCTCATCACGAGATTTCATGCAGAGTGGAGCGTCTAACCACTTCTATATGTATTTTACACGTATAATACACCCTACATTGTCCTAAAACTACACCTAAACTACACCTAGTATACAACCCATTTCCTCTCTCTCCTCCCTTCCCTCCACTCACTGCCTATATAAACCATCCACTACCCCTTATTCAGGGGTTCACCATTTTTCTGCTCCACAGCTCCTAATTCACTCAGTAATCGTCCTCTCTCTCTCTCTCTCTACAAACCAACTTTCCTTCTATAAAATCCATCTGCAGAATCACCTGAAAAACACCAAATTCAGCCTGTGTTCAACAATAAACCTCATACTCTACACAATTCAGTCCATAAACTGACCAAAATCTCAACAATCTTTCACTTCTAAACCCACAATCTAGTTCAAGCTTCCAATCAAGTGTAAAAGGTAGTTAAGCAAGTGATTGTTGCTGTTTTGGTTCATCTGAGGGTGACCAGTGTGTTCAATCAAGTTCTTTATACTTGAATTGAACTCACAAAGGTCTAAAAGTTGTTTAAAAACATTGTCAAAATTTGCAGTTGTAGCAGGGGTTGAGCGCTCAAGCCTCAGGCCTTGAAACTCAAGTCCAATACAGGCGCCTCGCTTTTCTTTGAGCTTTGAGCTTTATCTGGGATTTTGATCATCGTTTAACATTTAAATTATGCTCATATAATCTTTATAACAACTCGTTTTTACTTTAAAAACATTTGCATGAGCATAGATTAACTATTTTATGATGATCAAGCCTTAAGACCTTTAAAAATCTAGTATTTAAAAGCAAAACGGTGACTTTCTAGTTTCATGAACCTTCATCTCATGTATTATGGTCCTGAAAATTATCCAGAATCTGTTTTCTTAACAAAAATCAGAAAGTCATGTAATGGCTTGAGCGCTCAATGCCATCTACTTGAGCGCTCAAACTATTCTTGAGCAGTTTGTTGATTTTTGGATATTTTGATGATGGATCATGGTTTATTAGAATTCAGACGTATGTAGGGTTTTGTTATTATGCATGTGATCTGGGTTCTCTTCTTTCTTCCATTTCCAAGCATTTTTTTTGTTAAAACTTGATGATCTTCTTCTTTTCATCATTATTTATGAGATCAATCTGTCTGCTTTCATTTGATTCTTCATTAAAAACATTTTATTGATGTTAGATCTTGTAAATAAAGAGTAAAGAAGGGATGAGAGTGCAAAAAATCACAGAAGCCAGAAACTGGCTTGAGCGCTCAAGTCCTCATCTTTGAGCGCTCAACTCCTGTTTTGAAATCCAGATCATAAGTCAGTTAGTTAAGCATTAAGTCTATAATTTCTTGAATTGTTTGTTTAATTTCTGTTATTTTTCTCTTCTGTAAGCATTCGTCATAATAATTCTTTAGTATTATTATTCCCACGTAAATCATGTGCACAAGCATCCACATTAAATTTGCATTGTTCATTATGCTTTTATTGTTTACATGGTTCCCATCCCCAATTCCCCATTTTCGTGATTAAATTGAATTTCAAACATTTTCAGAATCCCACGAAATATTGAGTAGAGACCGGTTCATGGACCGGGCGAGAGGGGTGCCGTAAAACCCTTTCCCTCTCGTAACCAAACCCCCGAATCTGAGAAATTTCTGGTTCCGCAATGATCAATAAAATCTTTTTCCATTAAACGGGCAAATGAGTCATATTTTTATCGGTTTCTCAGATTCGGACCTCAAATCTGGGTGGCGACTCTAATAAAACATAATCTTTTTCATTGCGTGACACCGCACAATCTCCGTGGGCCGTCCACACTACCATAGAGATTGGGGGCACATGACCGAAGATTGCGTGGAGTACAAAAAGTTTTTGGATGAGAAGGTGGCGGAAGGTCACCTCAAAGGGAACGATCCATATGATACATGGACTCGTTGCCCCTTACACAAACAACGAAGTAAGGCACATCCAAAGGGTCAATGGGCAGGCAAAACAAGTCATGAAACTCGGCATGAAGAGGCCGAGGGCAGGGGAAGTCTTGGAGATTTCGATCACCTTCATCGACGATGACCTGAAGGGGGTAACAGTACCCCATAACAACGCACTAGTAATCACTCTACAGATAGGGGAGTACGACGTGGAGAAAATCCTAGTGGATCAAGGGGCTAGCACCGAAATCATGTACTACGACACCTTCAAAAAGATGGAACTCCCAATAAGCTCACTACAAAAGTGCCTTGTCCCCCTGGTTGGCTTCAGCGCACAGACAGTATGGCCTATGGGAAAAGTCACACTGCCTGTCCGAGCAGGATCAGTGGTCTCGAAGATTGATTTTCTTGTGGTTGACATCCCTTCCTCTTATAACGTGATTATAGGAAGGACTTGGATGCACAAAATGAGGGCGGTCTCTTCAACCTACCACCAGAGGATCAAGTACCCCAGAGCAGACGGAATAGAGTGTATCAAAGGTAACCAAAAGGTGGCTGATCAGTGTTTCTCCATGGTCTTAAAGAAATCCCCAAGAGTCGAACTAGTGCAAACAATTGAAGTCCCAGACCAACCAACTTTGGAGGATGTTGGAGGTGATCCCACCAAGAAGATGGTGGAAGGACTAAAGAAAGTACAGATTCAAGAGGACGATGCAGAAAGGTACTTCCTGATCGGCGAGACCCTCTCCGAGCTAAAGGAAAGAGATCTGGTTACTTTTCTTAAGGACCACATCGACGTGTTTGCTTGGACCCCCCAGGAAATGCCTGGGATAGATCCTGGAGTCATTTGCCACCACATGAACATGGACCCTCAGCACAAGCCAGTTGTACAAAAGGCAAGGAGGTCGGCACCACAGCATGCCGACGCTGTAATTGAGGAGGTAGAACGGCTACTAGAAGCGGATGCCATACGAGAGGTGAGCTATCCAGATTGGCTGGCCAACACAGTTGTAGTCAGAAAAATGGGAAGTGGAGGGTCTGTGTGGATTTCACCAATCTCAACAAAGCATGCCCCAAAGATAGCTTCCCACTCCCCAGAATTGATCAACTTGTGGATGCTACATCAGGCTATGAGAGGATGAGTTTCCTTGACACATATCGAGGATACCATCAAATAGCTATGTACGAACCCGATCAGGAGAAGAATTCTTTCATCTCTCCCAGAGGGCTCTACTGCTACAAGGTTATGCCGTTTAGGCTAAGGAATGCTGGAGCAACCTATCACTGTTGGATGCTGAGACACGTTACCTACCACTGGAAAAATTGATATACGCTCTTGTTGTAGCATCGAGAAAGTTGCCCCATTACTTCTTACAACATCCCATCACCGTATTCACTGAGTATCCACTAAGGGCCTTGCTCAGAAAGGCAGACTTCTCCGGAAGAATCTCCAAGTGGTCAATAGAGCTGAGTCAGTTTGACCTTGATTATCAGCCTAGAACGGCAATCAAAGGACAAATTTTAGCGGATTTCATAGCTGAATTTACTTCAACAATGGCACCATCGCCACCAATTCTCCACGAGAAGGAGCAAGTTAGTAATCCCGAGCAGCCAACGAGGGTGGCCGATCTAGAACCAAACGAATGGAGGCTTTACGTTGATGGGTCCGCCTGCAACAAAGGATCTGGAGCAGGACTCATGCTTTTCTCTCCAGAAGGATTGGTCCTGGAGCAAGCGTTACGGCTGGGGTTTAGTGCTACTAACAATGTGGCCGAGTATGAAGCCCTGATAGCTGGATTGAAGAGTGCCCTAGAACTCAAGGTAAACAAATTAAGAATATTTTGTGACTCACAATTAGTTGTTAACTAGCTTTCAGGGGAGTATGCCACGAAGAGCGAGAAGATGGCCGCATATTTAGAGGCAGCCAAGGATTTGCTTGACAAATTTGACAAGATCCACATCCAGCAGATCAGCTCGGGTCAGAATGCACACGCAGACTCACTGGCTTGCCTGGGATCAGCAGTCAAGACAGAATATCCCCGCACGGTGACAGTAGACTATCTGGGCGAACCAAGCATTGGTCGAGCAGTGGAAGTTGTAATGGAGACAGAGCTTGGGCTGAGCTGGTTGGACCCAATAGTGGCATACCTACGAGATGGGACCTTGCCAGAAGACAAGAAGGAGGCACACAAAATCAAGACCAAGTCAGTACGCTTTTGGCTCTCTCCAAAAAGTAAGCTTTATAGAAAATCTTTCCTTGGTCCATATCTATTATGTGTACACCCAGCTCTGGTCCAGAAATCCCTTCACGAAATTCATGCTGGAACTTGTGGGGGACAAACTGGTGGGAGGTCCATAGCCCACCGAGCAATATCCCAAGGGTATTGATGGCCATACATGCATGAAGATGCAAAGGCCTTTGTCAAAACTTGTGAGAAGTGTCAGAAATTCTCCCCTCTGATCCAAGCACCAGCTGAGGATTTGCTACCTTTAACCAGCCTGTGGCCATTCGCCCAGTGGGGGTTGGACATCGTGGGTCCTCTCCCTATGGCAACTGGGAAACAAAAGTTTCTACTTATTGGCACTGACTACTTGACAAAATGGATAGAAGGGGAAGCTCTTGCCAAAATTACAGAAGCAATGGTGGAAAGATTTGTATGGAACAAGATAATCACAAGGTTTGGGGTACCCTACTCCATCATCACAGATAATGGATCCCAGTTCGGCAAGAAGTTCAAGGCTTTCTGTGCCCAGTACGGTATCCGAAACTATTATTCCACCCAAGCTTACCCACAGAGTAACAGGTAAGCAGAGGCTTCAAACAAGACTATCTTGAAGAGTCTCAAGAAAAGGTTGGAAAAGAAGAAGGGGAAATGGCCCGATGAGCTTCCAGTCGTGCTCTGGGCATACAGGACCACCCCACGGCGATCTACGGGAGAGACGCCGTACTCCCTTGCTTATGGGACAGAGGCAGTGATTCCTTTGGAAATTGGTTTGCCAACCATTCGCACTACTCTCTTGGAATCAGGAGGCAACGATAAAGCCCTCGTCGAGCAGCTCGATCTTGCTGAAGAAAGGAGGGAGCGTGCACTTATCACCTTAGCAGCATATCAGGAACAGCTATGAAGGAGCTACAATAAAAAGGTGCAGCCACAAGAATTCAAAGTTGGAGATCTAGTCCTAAGGAAGGTCTTGGCCAACACCAAAATATCCGCTGATGGGAAGCTTGGACTGAATTGGGAAGGCCCATACAAGATCGTGGGCATTGCTGGTATTGGGGCATACCGTTTGGCCGACCTGGATGGAGACCCAGTTCCACGGCCATGGAACATCCAGAACCTTAGGAAATTCTTCCAATAATTGTTTATGAATATAGTCACATCTTTTCATTTGTTTCTTCTGCTTTTTAGCTCATGGTTGGGATTACAAATACAATCACCAGCGTAAATCAGTTAGATCGTTTATTAATAGAATAAATAAAGTTTTTCTTTCTTATTACGATGTTGTTTAAATATGAACCCAAATAACCTCCGATCTAGATTCCTATTGTGGAGCAGAGAGTGCGTAGATTTGCAACGAATACTGCAAAAATTCCTAAGTATGAATACGCTTAGATTTGCAACGAATACTGCAAAAAGTCCTAAGTATGAATACACTTAGATTTGCAACGAATATTGCAGCAAGAAATCCCTAAGTATGAAAAAACTTAGGCTCGTGACGAATATTGCAAACTATAGTGAATATTGCATTCTAAGTATGGAGAAACTTAGCTTGGCAAGTGTGGACGGCCCACTGAGATTGTGTCGCGTCACGCACGAAAAAGTTTGTGATTTATTAGAGTCACCACCCAGATTTGAGGTCCGAATCCGAGAAACCAATAAAATATGACTCGTTTGCCCATTTGAAAAAGATTTCACTGATCATGGCGGAACCAAAGATTTCTCGGATTCGGGGGTTTGGTTACGAGAGGGGATGGGTTTTACGGCACCTCTCTCACCCGGTCCATGAACCGGTCTCTACTCAATATTTCATGGGATTTTGAAAATGTTTGAAACTTGATTTAATCACAAAAATGGGAAATTGGGGATGAGAATCACATTAACAATAAGAAAATACAAACATGCAAATTTAATGTGGATGCTTGTGCGCGTGGTTTACATGGGAATGATAACAATAAAGAATTATTACAATGAATATTTACAAAGATGAACAATAATCAAAAATTGGGCAAATAATTCAAAAAAAAAAAAAAAAAAACGCTAGCTTGAAGTTTAATAATCTAGTATACAATCTGGATTCCAACATAAGGGTTGAAGGCCAACAAGGATACCTTGAGCGCTTAGCCTCTCAGAATTGGCTTGAGCGCTCAAAGATCATGGCTTGAGCGCTCAAGTCCATTTCCAGCTTCTGTGATTTTTAGCTTTTCCATCACTTCTTTAATCATTGTTTGTAAGATCAAACATGAACAAAGTGTTTTTCATGGAAATCAGATGAGAATGAACGGATTGATCTCATAAATAATGATAAAAGAGGAAAATTACGGTATTTTAACAAAGAAAATGCTTTGAAAAGAAGGAATCCAAACCGTAATCACAACAATAAAACCACACACACACTTAAACTTGAATAAACCATGATCCATCATCAAAATATCCAAGAACCAACAATCTGCTCAAGAACAGCTTGAGCGCTCAAGGGTATGGCTTTGAGCGCTCAAACCATTAAATGATTTTCTGGTTTTCATAAAGAAAGAAGGATTCTGGATGATTCTCAAGATCATGAATGCATGATATGAAAGTTCAGGAAGCACCACGGCCACTATTTAATACTTGAACACAAGATTTTCAAAGACTTTGGAACTTGATTGTCATGAAATAGCTAATTTTAGCCCATGCAAATGGTTTTGAAGTGAGAAAATGAACTTTTTGGAAATTAAAGGAGCATAATTAGCTATTAAATGACAATCAAAACCAACAAAAGACTCAAAACTTGATAAAACAGAGAACTGTAATGGATTGAGCTTGAGCGCTCAAGGCTATAGGCTTGAGCGCTCAACCCCAATTTCACCTGCAGATTTTGATAATGTTTTTGAACAACTTTCTGACCTTCGTGAGTTCAATTGAAGTATAAAGAACTTAATTGAACTCACTAGTCACCCTCAGATGAACTAAAACAGTGAAAACCACTTGTTAAACTACCTTTTACACTTGATTGAAGGCTTGAACTTGGTTATGGGTTGAAGGATGAACAATCGTGGGTGTTTCTGACTAGTATTGTGGATGGATCATGAGGTTTATGAAGCTAATTGGTAAATATGAGTCGAATTTGGGTTTAGCTGGTAATTTTCGGTAGGTGGTTTTGATGGGGAAGAGCGGTTTTGTAGAGAGAGAGAGAGGGGAAGGACGATTACTAGGAGAATAGTATACTGGAGTGTGAGAATGGTGAACCCCCCAACAGGAGGTAGTGGCCTTGTTTATATAGGGTGAGTGGAGGGAAGGCAGGAGAGAGAGGGGAAATGGGTTTGTAGTCTAGGTGTAGTCTAGGTGTAGTTTTAGGTGTAGTGGAGGGTATTGTACGTGTATAAGACGTATAGAAATGGTTAGACGCTCCACTCTGCATGAAATCTCATGATGAGATACTCTGCAGATTCCCCGATCGATTGAGAGTTGGCCTTCAAAGCCGTGGGCTTGGCTCGAGCGCCAAGGTGCTCTCATTGCATTGAGCCTTCAAGGTCTAAGGCTTGAGCGCTCAAGTTGCTTGGTGGCAGACTGCTTGGCTTAACTTGGTTCAACAATGCTTGGGTTGGTTTAGGTTATTTGGTGATGTTTGGTTGATTTTGATCAAGTTTAAGTTGTTTCCACAAGTTTCGGGTAGCCAAGATTGGTCCGTTTCATCATTGGGAATACTCGAGCACACCCCGGGTTCAAAATCGGGGTGTCTACAGCAAGTACGAAGAAACTTAGCTTCATAAAAACTTCTAAGTACGAAGACACTTAGAAGGAACTTGCAAAGATGATAATTGCAACACAAAGTACAAAATTACTTAACAAATACCAGCAACAGAGGAATTAAAAGTATTAATAGGCCACATGAGGCCGAGCAAAGACCACGCAGGGTCAAATCAAGAGATTCAAGAAAAAGACAAGTTTAAGAGAAGGCATCAAGCCTCTTCACTGAGCCCTAAGGCATCAGTGGCAGGAATGGGATCAGGATTATTTCCACCATCTTCCGGGACAGGGAGGTCGGCATGGGTATCATCAGCTTGAGTCTGCTCGGAGGGAGGCTCGATCTGGTTCACAGGATCAGGTTGAGCCTGGGCGTTTGCTTGAACCTGAGCAGCAGCCACCTCACTCGGGAGCTCCATGTCAACCCAATGAAGGGAAGACTCATCAATGCCGAGCTTCTCAAGACAACACCGCCAAGCCGCCTCCCAGATAGCATCCTGCACGGCTGGCATCTGTGCTTTGTAGTTCTCTGTGACCTCCAGGACGGCTAGATCGTATTCTCCCTCCGCCTTGGCCTCTACGGTAGTCAGCTGGTTGCTCATACTGAGCTCAACCTTCTCTGACCTCTTCACCAGATCAGCATTTACCCCTCTCAGCGTCTCCACTTCAGCTCGGGCCTCCTTAAGAGATTGGGAGTACTGGGCGTTCTCTTTCTCAGCCCTCTCCGCCCTTTTTTGCTATTTCTTCAGCTCTTTCTTGGCCTCTTTAGCCCTCTCAAAACCCCCAGAAGCCTTCTGCATGATCTGTTAAAAGCAGGTAAAAAAAGAAAGACTTTCTTAAGCACAAGGGAAAATCTGGATGCAACAGAGGGAAACAGAAGAGATATGTTTACCTTGGCGCTAGACTGGAAGATGGACTTCATCAGTACCTCGTAGGAATTGCTCTTCTCCCTCTCCATGTCGTTGGGAAGCAGGGCAGCTTAGGAGATACCAAAGGCCACATCCGTGGAGGAGATCTTGTCAATTACGGTGACAAGTGTACCGTCAGGTCGAGCAAGCGTAGGGGCCCAAGGTTGGACCAGCGGTGGAGAATCAGTCGTTGGCGGACTGCTATCCCCAGTTCGTTTCCTCTGAGGTGGGGGTTGGACTGGCTGGGGACTCCTCGCTGGTCTCTTCTCCCTTTGATGATCGGTGAGGGAAGGGGAGGAAGAATGAGGAGCTTGGCTAGATCGGACGATCAGGGGAGCACGGGAGGCTCCACCAAGGTTTAGCTGGTCTAGAAGATTAATGGGTTGCAGCGGCATCTCTGAACGGTCTGGGGAAGGAGAGTAACCCGGTGAGTCGTCCGAGTCAGTTAGCAGGACAGCTCGCTCGGCAAGCTCACAAGTAAGAGTGCGATAATCAAACGCACCTGGTTCTTCTTGTTCTTCTTCCTCCCCTGCTTCTTCTTCAGTTATTCTACCGGATGTGCTCGGCTCGAGGTCAGTTCGGACAATTATGGGGATGGCTGTGGGGATCTCTAGGACGTGGGCGAAGGTGACTTGCTGCTGAAGGACTGGTGAAGCTTGACGGCGTCTGGCACCCTTAGATCGACCTCTTCTGGCTCGGCTGATCCTTGGTTCTCCAGGGGGGCGAGTGGTGATCAGGGAAGCAGGGGGCGGCCAGGAATGTCTGGATCTGGGTTCACCTGTTTTCCTGATGTTACCCCAGTACGAAGGAGTGTAACCCAGGAGTATGTGGGCAGCACGACCGAGTCCTACTGGCGTGGGCGCGAAGTATAGCACCCAAGCTATTTCCTCATGGAGGAGGTTCCCGTGAATCAAACGTCCACCGTGGTTGAGGTTACCCGTTGCAAAAACGACAATGGTGAAGCAATAGTTAGTAATGATTCTTTTAAGGAAACAAAGGGGGATAGGAAAAAAGGGGAAATTGAAAAATACTAACATAATTTGCCAGGTGTGGTGGGGCAGGCAAACCCGATGGTCCTCTCCTTAGCATCTCTGGGCTCCCAGTTGCCAGTGACTACGAGGTAGTCATCTGCCTCTACCCTGGAGGAATTAGGCAGGTCGGTGACGAGCTTTTGATTGGGATCCCTGGCTTTGAAGTAGAAGTTGTTGTCGACCATGGGGACTACGCTATATCAATAGTGCAAGTCCCACCAATCAAGATGGAAGCCGAGCAGTCTATTGAGGGCTATTGTGCCCATGACACCCCTAACAAAATTAGGGCAGAGCTGCATTGCGTTTAGGTTGCATCTAAAGCATACCTCACGGAAAAAAGGGTGTAGAGGGAATCTAAGGCCACCCTCAACAATAAAAATCAGGGGGATATGAATGGTGTTTTCGTCTTGACCCTCTTCCTCTAGGTCTTTAGGTCGATTTAGCCGGAATTGAACGTCAGCGAGGATCTCATACTTCCTACGAAATGCTATCACTTTGTCTGGGGAATCTAGAAGAGCTTTATGTTTACCCATTTTTTCACTAAAAAATTAGGGTTTCACAGTTGAAACCCAGAAAACAGAAAGATGAACGGACGCAGAAGAAACAACGAAGAAGATGAAACACGAGAACGGGAATGAAAATCCAGAGAGGTCACTTACGTGGAAGGGATGGACCTAATGGGATGGTCTCCGACGTGAACGGAGGGAAATTTTTCGACGTAAAAATGGAGAAAAGGGCGTGGATGCAGGAAGCTTGAGGCAGCAACAATGGCGGATCAAGACTCTCTTCTCTTTCTTCTCTGCTTTTTGCAAAAACGGAGTAAAAGGGAAATGAATGAGTGTTTTGGGTTTAAGAGGGTTTTGGGGGGAGGAGCAATGATTATCTCGCCCGAAACCCCATAAAGGTGGGGCGTGATGAACGAGAAACGTCAGCAAAATCGTCCTTTGGGCTTATCTGAGCCACTAGAGGGTCATTTCGCATTTAATGCGAAAGCAACGCTGCTACCCACGTGGAGGGAAGGCGTGTAGAAGGATCATCAGGAGCCGTTGAAGCTCTGCGCACTATTGACGAGTGACAATAGCAGCAGAGCTGGGGAGCAATTGGAGTGGGTAAAATCTGATTACCCTACTATTAGGCATAGCACGTGTCTAATATGACCGCCACGAGAGGGCGAATAGCTCGGCACCACATAGGGAGTTCGCGAATCCCTGTACCGAGCTGGATTGACCATGAATAGGATCAGAAATCAAATTAAATTAATACATCAGAATGCACTAGCTCGCGCGTGAGGCATAAAGGGATGCCCCCGATCTACCGAGCTATGAAGGCTAAGAATATAGTTTAAACGGCATTCTGGAATACATAAATCAGCTCGGCGTGATGAGCTGAGTTCTGTACGGGTTATTCCGAGCTATGTAGAAGCTCAGCACCGCCACGAGAAGGGCGATGAGACATTCCAAAATATTCTACAAGCGGTTCCTTACGAGATAAGGAGCAATCCCGTCGTGTAAGGGATTAATATGAGCATTCCTAATGTGGATGGGAATAAACCCCATATAGGAATGAGTCCTATATGGAAAGAAAGACTACTGCTAGACGAGATCTAGCAATATATGGAAGCTGTCCCTTGATAGGAAAGTCCTATTGAGAGAAGGACTCCTAAAGAGAATGGGAAACGGTGGCACGAGATGCCTAATGTGAAGGACAACTACACCTATAAATACAAGGCAATAACCATGACAAAAGGTACGCTGTGAAACTTATTTTCATATGCATTGTGATTGGAGTTTTCAAGTACGAGATACTAACTTAGGCATCGGAGGGCCTTTGCCAACGAGAGGCAAAGGTGCTCTAACCCTTTTTCTGTCTTGCAGACTTAGGGAAGATAGAAGGAAGCACGTGATCCAGGGTTACGCGAATTTATCCCCGTACACTTGTTTCACTTGTGTTGCATCCTAAATGGATAATTGTTGCACTCCTCAACAAAATCACTACATCCATGTTGCATGTTTTTTACACTCTTAAAACTTTGTTAGTTTGTCTCGACTATACTAGTCCTCAAATTTCTATAACTATTTGTTTTCCTAGAACTTTCTATAACTATTTGTTATTAGTGGTCATATATTGCTCATATCAAGAATTTTGGACTCATTGTATTAAATTCTAAGAAATTAATTGAGGGGGAAACTTTTGAAATGATAATTGTACTTGAACAAAATTTAGTTGAAGGTGGTTTGTTGGTGGATAGTTGGACTAATGACAAAATTTTTCAAATGATATGTCATCGGGTTTTGTTAGTTCAAGTGCTGGTAGGTGGTGGCGGCCGAAGTGCCATTGTGGTGGTCAAGCTATTCTTAAGCCTTCTAGAACTGAGCAAAATTCTGGACGAAGGTTTTTTAGTTGTCAAAAATATCCGGTAAGTGCCTACAAATATGTTGTTTGGTTGAATTGATAAGTGTAGTGGCTTAGCATAATTTGATTATATCATTGTAGGATCCAAAATCGTGCGAATTCTTCGAATGGTTTGATGATGAGAAGATAGTGAATTTAGAAAGGGAGATTAAGTACTTGAAGGAGAAGGCTAGCTTGTTGGAGGAGAAGGCCAGCTTGTGGGAGGATAAGGCAAAGGTGTTTCAGAACAAGTACAAGGAGTGTGATAAGAACAACACGAAAGAGATTGCTAACATGGCTCGACTCTATGAATTGAATATTAAGGAGGTGACGAGGATGGAAAAAAATATTGGGTTACCTTGTTGGTTACATTGATGGTCCTTGTTGGTGCTTGTGTGGTATTTGGAATAGTTAGCCATGGTTTTGGTAAGAGGGTTTCGCAATTCGCACTACCTCGTTGACTTATGTAGTTGATATATGATAGGATGGTAGGCTTGAGTTGCAAAGTAGTTGTCGATGTATTTTGTAAACAAGTGACGGATACATTTGGTGGATGTTTTTTGTTAATGTATTCATAGGGCATGCGAACAGGGTTATGTATGCTAATTTGATACTATGAATGTTATGACATCTATGTAGTTTGAATTTGTTGTCTCTTTATTTAATGTATTTAATGTAATTTATTGAATTTTGCACTCCTCCACTTTTGTTGAACTCTTTATGGAGAACTGTTGTACTCCTTAACAACAGTTTTGCACTCATGTTCCACATTTTTTACTTAAGTCAAACTTCATGAAAATATTTTTACTAACTATTGCACTGTCCTTCCACTTTTATTGAACTATTAATGGAGAGATGTTGCACTCCTCAATAATTGCTTTGCACCCATGTCCTCCGATTTTTACTTAAGTCACAGTTTGTGGAAATATATTTGGGGTTTTTGCACTTGCACCCCCTGTACTATGGCTGTTGGGCAAGGATACCCCTCATACTATTTTTTTAGGCACTTACACCCCTCCAACCTCAGACTAAAGTGCAACAAGTGGATGCCGTTAGTAGAATGAACGAAAAGTCTTAAATGCCCATACCCAACCCCTAACCCACAGTCAGTTCGTGAAACCACTTTTCTCTCTACAAACACAGAACTCCATCACTCCTTCTCCCTCTCTATCTTTGTCTCTACGTTTCTCTATCAAACTCAACTCGATGATCAATAATATCGCACCATGGAAGATCGAAGCACTTTTGGAACCTGAGATGGAAACACTTTTCAAAGATCAGCACCACTACTAAAGTTTGAAGGGATCATGATACCTAGGGTTTTGCATTCAGGTATTTGTTGAACCCAATACCTTAATCTTTGGATTATATGTATTATATATTGTTTATTCTAGGTTTTTGTACAAATTGGGGATTTTAAATTGTAACTCTCCAGTAAAAACCTATTTTAAATTGGGGATTTTGCCTTTTTATGAAATTGAAACCTTTTTGAAAAGCTGTTTGCTGTTGTTTTCAGTGTAAACACTATCCAAAAGGTTTAAATGTGGGGCATTTTGTAACTGAAAAGTTGTTTTCATTTTTTTTCTGTTGTTTTACGAATTTGTGCATGTAGTGGTCCCCATTTGTCTTCCCTTTTTTGACATCTTCAAAACTACACGCATGCAGGATGACTTCTAGAAAATTTACAGTACAACTGCATCATGGGGGTTATTTCAATAGAACCCCTCAAACCACCATGTATTTAAGGGTACTGTAGAAATGATAGAGAATCTAGACTCTGATTATTGTTCTTTTTTCGATTTGAGGGAAATGGTTATTGCATATGGGTACCCCTGTACAAGTTCTATGTATTACCTGTTACCAGGGGTAGGGTTGCATAGGGGTATTAGGGAGATACATACAGATAAGGAGGTAATGACAATGTTGGATGCATATAATGGACTGGAGGTTATTGCCATGTACGTAGAAGAAGAGCCTAAACCATTAATGGTGTTAACCCCAAAAGGGAAGGTATTAAAATATCCTAAGGTTAATCCCATTAATGGTGTAAATTCTGTTGATGTTGGTATGAGTGGACCAGTTGAGGTGGATAAGGGTGGACAGGGTGGTGGAAAAGGGGGTGGATAGGGTGGTGGAGATTATGAACATGTGGAGGGTGATGAGAGTGACCCAGATTATCAAGAAAAGGATGAGGATGATGAAACTGATAGTTATATTCTCAGTTGGCTAGATGAGGACCTTGAAGGACCAGATGATGATGACATTTTTAAACCTAAGGATAACAAGGTGGATGAACAACCAACAGAGGAGGTTAAATGAGGACAGTAATGAGAGTAATCACCCAAAGTTTAATGAAGATGTGGACATGAAAAATCTTGTGATGAAGAAATGAATGAAATTTACCAATGTGACAGTGTTTAGAAAGGCACAAAGGGAGCGGCAAGTGCAAGGGGGGGTATGACATTAAGTTTGTCAAGAATGAAAGCACTAGGGTGACAGCCATATTCAAGGAGAAAAAGTGTGGGTTTAGGATATTCATGCTTCCAATATGCAGTGTGAGAAAACATTTCAGGTTAAGTCTATAATCCCTAACCATGACTGTCACAGGACCTAAAATAATCACCTTGTTACTTCTACATACATTGCCAATAAGTACATTAGCAAGTTGAGGGATGATCCATATGTGAAGGTTGACTCCTTCAAGAAAGAGATAAGGAGAGAGTTGATTGTGGATGTGAGCAAGTGGCAGCTCTATAGAGCTAAGAAGAAGGCTAGGGAGGTCATTGATGGGAACATGGTCGAGCAATACAATAGGCTAGTTGACTACTTTGAGACAGTTAGGGTACATAATCCCCATTGTTGTCTAAAAGTTGCCGTTGATAGACCTAGCATGGAGCTACCCCCTGTCTTCCAAAGACTATATGTCAGATATGATGCACAATTGAAGGGGATGGTAAGTGGTTGTAGACCCATGATTGGGCTTGATGGTTGCTTCTTAAAAGGAATATATGGAGGGCAGGTGTTAAGTGCAGTTGGTAGAGATGGAAACAACATGTTCCCCATTACAATTGTTGTTGTTGAGGCAGAGACTAAGGATTCCTGGACTTGGTTCCTGAAGTTATAGATGGAGGATATTGGTAGTGTAGAATAGAGGGGATGGAGTTTCATATCAGATAGGTAGAAGGGCCTCCTTGAAACATTCAAAGATCTCATGCCAAATGCAGAGCACAGGTTCTGCATGAGACACATCTATGCCAACTTTAGGAAGGTTTTTAAAGGAAAAGAATTGAAAGATGCAGTGTGGAGGGCAGCTTGAGTAGGTACTATTTGGAAACATGAAGCATACATGAAGCATATTGAGAAAATGGATAGTGCAGCATACAATTGGTTGAAGAAGATACCTCAAGAACAATGGTGCAGGTCCCATTTCAGGACAAGTAGCTGGTGTGATATTTTGGTGAACAACCTTAGTGAATCATTCAACAACTACATTTTAGAGGCTAGAGACAAACCAATAGTTTCTATGTTGGAATGGATAAGGAGAAAACTGATGAGTAGATTCCAGGTGAAAAGAATGGGGATGGAGACATTGGTACTATTTGCCCTAAGATAAAAGAGAAATTGTAGGTTAGCATTGACAAAGCAAGGGATTGTTTTGCACCCTTTGCTGGGGAATTCAAATTTGAGGTTGATTGCCATGATGAAACTTATATGGTGGACTTGAAAGCAATGACTTTGTGGGTGTAGAATGTGGGACCTTACTGGAATACCCTGCAAGCATGCAGTTTCTGCCATAACCATGAACAAACAGAAACTAGAGGAGTACGACCATCCATGTTATACAAGGCATACCTACTTGAATGTGTACAAGTACATGATAATTCCTGTTCCTAGTAAGCATGATTGGGTGGAAAGTGGTACAGATCCAATTCAACCTCCAATGATGAGGAAGCCTATTGGTAGGCCAAGGAAATTGAAAAGAAGGGGGCCAGAAGAAGTAGAAGATGGGGATGTGAACACGGTGTCAAGGAGGTTTAGGGTGATGACATGTGCCAAATGTCTGCAAATGGGACATAATTTGAGGTCATGCAAGAATGCCATAAATCTAAATTCCAGGCTATTGAAGAAAAAAGGACAGGTACATACCATTTTCACGTTACAAGTTCCCTCTAAATATATGCTATTTATCCAGTCTAAATTTTAGTTTTTTATTTTTGTTAATGTCTTAGGCACAATCTCAGAAAAGAGGAAAAGGGAAAAGGAAACAGGCACCAACTATCCCTCCACTACCCACTCAGGTATAAAATCAAATTCTTCTTGTTCTTGCTGTTTATTTCTCAAAAATGATTTTGTTAATGTTCATTATCTCCTTAATGTTTTTGAATAGGAGAATGTCCACTCTATGAATCCTGGGTTTTTCACAAAACCTCCAGAACAGGTTTCTCAAATTGATTGTGGATTTTATACTCAACCAAGCCAAGCTAGCTCTTCTGGAAACAACTTAGTCTTTCAGGTAAACTTGCTCATTATTTTTTATGTAATATGTGTAATATTAATTGGTGGTGTAGGGAAGGGAGAAATTGCAAGTGGTTGGAGGAAAAGGTTCAGGTGCTGCTACTGGAAGGGGAAGGGGATGGATCCCACCAAGGCCAATCTGAGGTGATGGTATTATGAAATTAGGAGTGAGATAAAAACTGAACTCTCTTATTATGTTATTATTTTGTACGAACCTGAGCTCTAGACAATTATGGTATTGCTATTGGGTAGTATAGTAGTTTGAAGTTAGGCATTAGTTTGATGTTATTTTTTGTAATATGGGCACTTGCAAGAATTTTGTAATCAGGGTACTTGGTACTTGCTAGCACTAGTGCATTTTGTGATCTGGGTACTTGGTAGCACTAGTTTCATGCTCAGTTGTGGATGTAGTATGTTGTGGACTCTGTTTTTTGTAATCTGAGTACTTGGTTGCACTAGTTTCATGTTCAGTTGTGGATGTGCTGTTTGTTTTGTGTTCAATTTTGTGCATACTGAATTCTGGGCAGTGGGCATAGAGTGTTTTGCAATTCAGTTGTGGATGTAGTGTTTTAGAATTCTATTGTGTTTTGTTTTATGTTCTTGTTGGTATGCTAAGACAGAGACCACAAATGTGGTATTGAATTCATACTACAATAGAGAGCATTTCATTTAGTGTCAAAATATGACATTACATTCATACATTAATGCTCCATTACATTCATACTACATAGGGGCCCTATCACATAACTTACTACCATTGCTACATAATTTCCCTAGTACATAACTTCACTCACTAGCAGAAATGCACAGTAATGAAACAGATTATAGCAACCCAGGTACACCACAACATTCCTCTAAGCCTTCTCTCTTCTGGCTTGGTCTTCTCAAGTTGCCTTTCCAGCCACTCAACTTCTTGAACAAGTTCATCTCTTCCACAGTCGCACGGTGGAAGGTCGATCCACCAAAAAAAGGTGCATTTTGGTCCATTCCAATAGTTAGGATAGCCATAGAACTTCTTTCCTAGTGTTGCAGGGACAGTAGATGTCCAAATGGGGGAAACTAGACCACAATAACAATGTGGGATCATCCTTTGCATGATACTTGATTGTTTCTTTGAGCTTGATGCGTTCCTTGAAGTTGACGTTTGAGTTGAAGCCATTCGGGATGATAGAGAGAGAGGAGAGGGTTGAGAATGAGAGAAAGTAGGAGGTGGAAGAGAGAGAGAGAGAGAGAGAGAGAGAGAGAGAGAGAGAGAGAGAGAGAGAGAGAGAGAGAGAGAGAGAGAGAGAGAGAGAGAGATGAGGGTTGCAGTGCTTTGTTTTTATGTAATGGAGCTCCCATAAGTCTTATAAATGGCTTCAGGGGCATTTGTGACAATAAATTATTGATTTTGAAGGGAAATTTCCTGCCTCGCTCTTTTCCATCCAAGTTGACAGAAAAACTAACCAGAGGGGTGTAAGAGCCTAAAAAAATAGTATGAGGGGTGTCCTTGCCAAACGGCCATAGTAAAGGGGGTGTAAGTGCAAAAACCCAATATATTTTTTGCAATAGCATTGTTCCTCCACATTTGTTGAACTCTTAATGGAGAACTATTGAACTCTTGATGGATCAAATTTTTTTATTTTTTTACAGTTGCATTGTTCCTCTACATTTGTTGAACTCTTAATGGAAAACTGTTGCACTCCTAAACAACTGCTTTACACCTAAGAATCTTTGCAGCATTTTGGGGTGCGTATGTAGAGTATTCTTTTAAATGACTTTGCACACCTAGATAAGGTGCAAGAAAGCCAAGCCTTAGCATGAATCCCGTGTCAACTAGATAGTATTTACCTATATGAGTAGCAAGTTAGTCACATATTTTTAATATAGGGGCTAGTACTATGAAGTAAGGAATTATAATAAATGGGAATTACCAAGTGGAACTTTTAGTTTGTCTTCCCTAGCTAAAGTGTTCTTAATGATCCTAGAATCAAATGCAGACCCCTCCCATCCTGGCAAAACATATGTGAATTTCAAGTCAGATGAGCAAGCTGCTAGTACATTTTGTGAAGGATAATCTTTCCTTCCTCGAAATCACGGAACATCCTTGTTCGACACTTTTACCCGGACATGAGTACAATCAAGAGCACCTATGCAATCCTGTGATGTGGAAGATAGATATATGTCAACACTATAAAAAAATTTACTATTTTAAATTGAAAACAATTGAAAGGAAACTTTTGAAAGCTAATGCTTACCTTGAAATAGGGGTAGAATCTGGAGTTGTCCAATATTTCAGGAGGGGTTTCTAATCCACTAGGCTGATTTAGAAAGTGATCTTCTAGTGATATAATTGCTTTCAGAACATTGTGAAATTGAAGACTAACAGTTTCACCGGATTGGCGGGAAAAAAAGCCCAGTATTCTGTTACGCATGCTATGAGCCAATAGAAACAGAAATTTCACAAGTTGTTCTTCAATCGAGCTGTTCCATGTATCATTTAGACGAAAACTTTCCTGAAGTAAATAAACTAGCATTTCAAATGCATGAAGGCGCATTCGTGTAAAGTCTTTACACTTTTCACCTTGTCTAAGCCAATTCATCAACTCGTGCCAGACCTTTTCCCTTTCCTTTCTCGTCTGGTATATTGGCATATCAACCTAATTGAAATAATGACATGCTGACATTATGGATGCTACACTTGTTGCATAACTAAGTGTAGTAGCAACAACCATTCTTCGGTTGCGTTCACACATCTGTCGTTTCTTTTCCCAAACTTTCTCTTTTTTCATCTATCATAGGGTTTGTTTGAAGAGCATGACATAAATTGAAAAATTATCAGTGCTCCATCTTAACTAGTGAAAAACAATGTAGAACGTAATTACGCAAGACAAAAACTAACTATTTTGTATCCTAAGTTAAGGTTATTGAAAATAAATCCGACTTGGTTGGAACAAAAAATGTAATATTTGACTCATATGTCTTTCCCTGTGCAATTTTTAGGAGCAATTGGGATTCAAATAACTGGCAAAGTTAACTCGGGAATGATTATGAGAACTTATATTGTTGAAGAACATCAAGAAACTACCTTTACTCCACAAAATTCCTCAGCATCCCGATTAACAAACTTGCTAATTTAGTGAAGTATATTCAAACTATAAATTTACACACAAAAAAAAAATTCAAACTATAAACCCCATGGCGAAAAGCAAACAAAATGGACCACAACCAAACCATTAGTCTACTGAAATGGCAGAGGAAACTACAAAAAATATATGGAGGGGAACAAAAGATAAGCATACCTTAAAGGTTTAGGCTCATCAAAAGTGTCGAAATCCAGGTAGTACAACCCAACTTCCTTGGAACTTCTTTTCACAATGCATACAACCTACAGGAAAAAGGATAACAGAAAAAAATAGCATGAGTATAGACCATCCATATCTAGCACTCAAATGGACTAAAAGGATCAGTGTTTTGGGATTTTAGAGTCTCCGTAAAAATGAATTTTGGGATAGTTGCGCCAGTGCATAACAGGATTGGGTGATTTTGGATTTCCACAAGGTGTTTGTTCTCTAGGTTGTCAACCAAGGAAATAAACTGTTAAGCTAGAAAAGGATTCAACCATTATCATTTGATAATGATGAAGAATTCAATAATGTTGGAGGATTTGGTTATGACAATTACACAAACACATGGTAGACACAAAAATGCTGAGAGCAATTGACTACAAAATGACACATGCACGCACACCCACTCCCACACACACAGAGAGCACCTTATGGAGATGAGAAGCAGGAGTTTTTTGAGGAGAGTGAACACCTCACGTTGTTTTTATTTCTCAAGTGCAGAGGATAGGTTTTAACTGGAGGGAATTTTGGATTAAACTTTGGCGCCCTCATTTCCCTCTTATTTTCTTTTCCCCTTCCATACTTTCCTCTCAATTTTCCACCATATTTTCTCTTCTCTTCTTAAACCTAGAACCAAACAACCAAGAGGGAAAAATTCCCATTTTCCTTTCCTTCACCATGTTCCAAATAGAGCCTGTATGTTTTGTAGGAATTCCAATGTGATTGACAACAATGCTCCCTCTGTTGTTGGAGGAACAAGGACAGCTTCTACTTCCATGCCTATTTCTAGTTCTTGTACCCAAGAGATGAGTTTGGTGCCTTAATTGCCCGAGAATGCAAATGAGGTATTGTGGGGGAAAGGTCAATTGTTTGAGAGCCCCAACCTTTCCAAGCAAGCAGCACCATCCTTTGCTGCCTTGAACAAATTTTCATTAAAGTACTTGGACAATAGTAGATCCTACTACCGAATAGTGTGTGTCGTTAAGGGCTGTCTGTGGAAGGTAACGACAAAGTGTGACGGTGAGTATGATCTAGTCCGTCTGATTGTGCTAAATAATGAACATGTGCACAACGCATTAGATGGAACAACTTATAAGCCAACCATTCGTACTAAGCAAGTTGGCTTGATTTTCAAAAATACGATTTTGGACAAGCCCCAATTTCTCCTAAGGGATATTTGCAATGAGTTTGAGGTTGCCTTGGGATGTCGTTTGACATACAATCAAGGATGGATGACAAAAGAGCGAGCTAAGGAAGCCATCAATGGTCCTCCTTCGGCTTCTTTCCACCTAGTACCATGGATGTGTCGGCGGCTTGAGGAATTCATCCCAAACACTATTGCAAAATAGACGTCATCAGATGAAGGCAAGTTCAAGCAGCTTTTTATTTCTTATGGTTGCTCCATTGGCAGGTTCCACAGAGGTTACAGGCCGGTGCTAAAATTGGATGCTTGTTTCTTGACCGGATACTATAGGGGTCATTGTCTCTCAGCAAGTGCTCATGATGCCGACGATGGATTGTACCCACTAGCATATGCCATTGTGTCCGGTGAGAATGACGAGGACTGGTTGTGGTTTTTGGAAAATCTCAAAGAAGTTGTTGGTGGACGTCATGTTGTGTTGGTCACCGATAGAAATACTTCTTTGCTCAATAGTATCATTATAGTGCACGGGGGAGTGTAATGCGTGGTGTCTCCAGCATCTAAAGGAGAACTTCAGAACGTTTGTTAGCAGCAAGGGCTTGAAAAATGAAAAACGGAAGGAGGCTTTGAAGGTGTTTACGGATATTGCATATGCAAGGACTGAAGGTCTATACAAGTTCCATTTGGGAAGGATGTCTACATTTCATCCAGATCTAGCAAAGTAGGTGGAAGACAACAACCCAAACCGCTGGATGAACGCTTATTGCCCTTTCAAAAGGTGGGACAAGATGTACACAAATTTGGCTGAATGTTTCAACAATTGGATATTGCCGCTGAAGGAATTTGACATCGTCCAATTTATGATTGGACATGTGAACAAGGTGATTGATTTGTTAGTACGTAAGAAGGCTACGATTCTATCATGGAAATTGCCTATTGGTCCCAATATTGAGAAGAACATTAAGGAAGCCTAGATGGTTGCACGAAAATATATGCGTCGGGCTACCTCGCCGACTAAGTTCACGGTACGGAATACGGAGAGGAAGAGTTTTGCGGTAAGGTTCAGCCACCCCAAGACATGTAGTTGTCTTGCTTGGCAGATGTCTGGAGTCCCGTGTGCCCATGCTTGTTGGGCTATCTTAAACTCAGATTTTTCTATCTACGATATGGTCGACCCAATGATGACAAAGGCTATGCAAATGGTGATATATGACAATTCCATGTCCGATGTGTCATTGCATGGCATGCCTCTGATTTCATCATTAGAGCTGAACTGCACTAGTGTTGAGGGTGTTTCTTGTACGGAACCTGAATTAAATCCCCCCACCATAAGAAGACAGGCCGAACGACCAAGGAAGAGGAGGATTAAGTCAGAGACACAAGAGAAGGCCACAGTGACTTGCAACTGTTGTTGTGAGCCAAGGCACAACCGTAGCACATGCCAATCCGCTATACCGGGGTGAAGCGTAGTAACATTTGGAGTACTCTCGCTGATTCCATTATTTGGGTATGTTTTAGGGGTCTCTCTCTCTCTCTCTCTCTCTCTCTCTCTCTCTCTCTCTCTCTCTCTCTCTCTCTCTCGTACGCAAGTCTTCTATGGTGGCTATTTTTGCAAGTGATGTTTTTACCAAATAGGGATCATGCATGCATTAGTTTAATGGAATCTATTGACTACTTTTTAAATGGTAGTTGAACGATGACCACATGACATAGGTGAGAAAACAATCCAATGCAAAACCCATTTCCAACATTTGGTTAAATCTATGATTGCTTCATTTTTCTTACTTTTTTTTCCCACAATAGAGATGCACATGATTGGCAGAACAATCTAATGAAGACCTTCCAATGGCATCCTTTGTGGACAACATTGTTGGTTAAGTTTTTTGACTGAGGTTTGCATGTTGCACATCAGCTTCTTTCACTTTGCATCCTTGCTTAACAATATTGCACCTTACAAAAAAAAGCATTGCATGGTGATTGCAGCTAAAAAAAAATTGCACACTAAACCACAATAGTAGTATGGAATTTATTTACAATTTCTTTAGGTGAATTTATTGAGAATTTCTTTATCTTTTTCTTTTATACCATTTTGCTTTGTTTTTTTGTTTTTTATTTTTTATTATCATCCCTTATTACTCATGCCTAAACAAATTGAAAATTTTGGAGTAGTGACTAATATAGGCTTTCATTGGTTGTACCAGGTCTTTCCTTTGTGGTGGATCATCTAGTTCTCTTGTTGTGGACACACCTCTCTATCTATCTTACTTAGGCATTTGGGCAGAAGTATTGTTGGAACACTTGGTTGCTTGAAAATTGCTATTAAAACATTCGGTTTTATTGCAAACTTTTTATGTTGTGAACTTAGTTTATGTTATGAACTTGGCATTTAGTTTGGGACTTCCTATTACATTACGAGAGTTAATTCCATTGCATTTGTAATGTGAGAACTTTTGTATTGCTATTACTTTGAGATGCATGGCGTCGGGGTAGTCCATAAAGCAAGGAAACCATGTCAAATTTTTTTTTGTAAGGTGAAATCATTTTAGGTAGCCTATTTTTTGAACATTAGAGTAACAAATAAATTCTACTCGCAAATGATGCCGAGAACAGGTTAAAGAACGTGAGCCGGACCTGAAGTTGCTGTGTAGTTGTTTTTTCTTATCCCTCATTTCTTTCCCTACAAGTCATATGTCGTCTAAGCTAAAATTTGACAAAGACTTTGACAAATCAATTTTGGCACAAGCTTAGTATACTTTCTCTTAAGGAACTTAAAGTAGAGTTAGGAACAGACCTATAGGTAGGATAGCAAGTGGGGGCCAAATTCTAAATTATTGTGTGGGCTTTCAATTTGGACCTGAACATCCTACATTGCGGGAGTGCACCAAAGGTGTAGTGCTCATGCATGCGGGTTAATATTGTGGGAGTGCACCAAAGGTGTAGTGCTCATCCATGGATGATCGCGATCTTGCGACAATTTCAATTTATAGGCATATTCGCGCCTAACCGTGGACGAGGCCACGGGGTGCAATATTCGTTGCGAGGTTTAGGAATGTTTGCGCCTAACCATGAACAATTTATAGGCATATTCGCGACTAAACGTGGACGAGGCCATGGGAGAGCTTAGGCATATTCGCGCCTATTCATGGACGAGGCCATAGACGATGCTAAGGACAAGCCTGTACTTGCTGCATTATGATAGATTGAGCGTATATCATGCCCTTTTATGGGGTTTGTTCATTCAGTCAAAGCCCATATTTACTCAAAGTAAAGCAATGCACAGATTTGCAAGACAATGACTTTATTTGCAATCATGACAGTTTCTCTACTTTACTCATAAATAAAGGAAAAAAGGTCGCATTTTGCCTTTCAGGGCATTATTCCAAGAAAATTTCATAAGGAAAAACTTACTCTACCTTTCAGGGCATTATTCAAAGGAAAAAGATAATTTAAGGAAAAAACTTCATACGATTCTGGATATTCCAAGGGCGAGGGACTGGATGCCTGTCTAGATTTGTAAGTCTGCATGCTCCAACCCCAGCCAAGCCAACCACTTTGTAGAGCCTTTCCTAGTTTGGTCCAAGCTTTCCGTCTGATGCCTTTTTGGTATTCCCTACCACTTTCCTCATCACGAGGTCCCCTATTCCAAATTCGCGGGGTGGACCTTCTTGTTGTAAGTCCTGCAAAGCTGCTGCTAGTAGGCTGCCAGTGTAACCATAGCTCTTTCTCATCGTTCTTCTGCAAGATCCAAATTTGTTGCCAAAGCTTGGTCGTTCCCACCAGCCTCTACCAATGTTGTTCTATTCATCGGTAGCCCCACTTCGATGGGGATCACGACCTCAGTACCATAGGACAAGGAGTATGGAGTCTCTCCCGTTGATCGTCTTGGGGTGGTCCTGGATGCCCATAGCACTATTGGGAGTTTGTCAAGCCACCTTCCCTTCTTTTTCTCCAATCTTCACTTGATTCCTTTGAGGATTGTTTTGTTAGAGGCCTTTGCCTGTTCGTTACTTTGAGGATACACTGGTGTTGAGTAGTAGTTCCGTATCCCATGTTGGGAATAGAAAGCTTCAAACTTTGGCCTGAAGTGCGCTCCGTTATCTGAGATTATGCAGTAGGGCACACCAAACCTTGTCATGATGTTCTGCTAGACAAATTTTTCCACATTATTCTCTGTGATCTTAGCAAGTGGTTCTGCTTCGATCCACTTGGTGAAGTAATCTGTCCCCGTTAGTAGGAACTTCCTTTTGCCCGTTGCCATGGGCAGGAGACCTATGATGTCAAGCCCCTATTGAGCGAATGACCATGGGCTGGTGAGGGGCTGCAGGTCTTCTGCCGGTGTCCGGATTATTGGTTTGAATTGTTGACACTTTTTGCAGCTTCTGATGAACACCTTCACATCTTCCTACATGTACGGCCACCAGTACCCCTAGGTTATTGCCCTATATGCTATCGATCTCCCTCCAGCATGTCCGCTACATGTCCCGGCATGTATCTCATGTAAGAAATTCTGTACCAGCGTGGGATGCACACAAAGCAGGTAGGGACCATGATATGACTTTTTGTATAGCTTTCCTTGTGGTGAGAGCCAAAAACGAGCAGACTTTAGTTTAATTTTGTAGGCCTCTTTTTTATCCTCTGGAAGGATTTTGTCCTTTAGGTAAGCGATGATCGGGTCCATCCAACTTGGTCCCAGGTTTGCATCCACGTTGGTTTTGGCCTCCTGCCCAATGCGGGGCTGGGCTAGGTATTCGACGGCCACAGTGCGCTTGTACTTTGTTGGTAGTGCCGAGGCCAAGCAGGCTAATGAATCTGCATGAACATTTTATCCTGAAGTGATTTGCTCTATCTTTGCTTCCTCAAAATCTGCCATTAGATCCTGTATTACCTTTGCGTAGGCCACCATCTTTTCATTTCTTAGAGGGTATTCCCCACTTAGCTGATTTACCAT
The DNA here is from genome assembly GCA_022606695.1 of Vaccinium macrocarpon. Taxonomy (NCBI): domain Eukaryota; kingdom Viridiplantae; phylum Streptophyta; class Magnoliopsida; order Ericales; family Ericaceae; genus Vaccinium; species Vaccinium macrocarpon. The sequence continues at coordinate 20,623,227 of CM040171.1, forward strand.
GAGCTGTGAGTCACATGAGATCTATAACTTCTTGACCCCAAGGGTCCTTGCACTCTTGAGCTCGATTAGGAGGGCCTCGTATTCTACCACGTTGTTCGTTGCGCTGAAGCCCAAACGAACGGATTGTTCGAGCACTAGGCGCTCTAGAGCAAATAGCACTATTCCTGCCACTAAGCTTTTGTTGCATGTTGATCTGTCAACGAACAGATGCCAGCTTCCTGTATTTTGATCGTCGCCTTGAGGACTCGGTTCATGTTCGCGAACCAAGGGAGGCTCAGCCTCGCCAGGGTAAACTCAACTACGAAGTCTACCAGCACTTGGCCCTTGATGGCTGTCCTTAGTTGGAAATCAATGTCATACTGACTGAGCTCTACCGACCAAGTGGAAATTCTCCCAAAGAAGTCTGCTTGCTTTTCAAAGCAACGCCTTCATAGGAAACTCAGTGTATATGGCGATGGGATGCTCCAAAAAATATTGTGGCAGTTTCTGTGAAGCCATGATTAAAGCCTTAACGAGCTTTTCCAAGGGGAGGTATCTGGTGTGTGCATCTAGGAGAGTTTTGCTTACAAAGTAGATTGGTTTTTGCTCTGCACCTTCTATTCGGAGGAGGGCTGCACTGATTGCATGCTTTGAGACGGCTAGGTAAAGAATCAGCCTTTCTCCTTTCTTTGGTTTTGACAACAACGGGGGCGTTTCGAGATACTTCTTGAGGTCTTTGAAACCCTCCTCCTGCTCCGGTCCCCATTCATATCCTTTCCTTTTCCTTAGCAGCTGGAAGAAAGGCCTGCATCTGTTTGACAAGCGACCGATGAACCTGCTTGGTGTTGCCGCCATGCCCGTTAGCTTTTGCACTTCCTTGGTTGTCTTTGGGCTCTTAAGTCTTTAGAGGGCTATAATCTGATCTGGACTGGCCTCTATGCCACATTCCGTGACCAAATGGCCTAAGAACTTTCCAAAACTCACACCAAATGCACATTTTGAAGCATTTAACTTTAATTGAAATTGTCGCAAGATATCAAAAGTTACCTTTAAATCGGTTATATGATCAGCTTTTTCCTTGCTTTTCACCACCATGTCATCTATATAGACTTCCATAGTCTTCCGAAGCAAGTCTTTGAACATGAGTGTTGCGAGTCTTTGGTATGTAGCCCTAGTGTTTTTGAGACCAAATGGCATGACCCTGTAGCAATACAGCCCTCGTGGAGTGATAAACAATGTGTTTTCTTCGTCTGGCCTGTGCATTGCTATATGGTGGTATCCCCTGTAGGCTTCCAAAAAACTCATTCATTTGTACCCAGCTGTTGCATCAATGAGCTGATCAATTCTAGGCAGAGGAAAATTGTCTTTGGGACAGGCCTTGTTTAGACTGGTGAAATCAATGCACACTCTCCATTTCCTGTTCTTCTTTTTGACAATGGCCCTATTGGATAGCCATTTAGGGTAATTCACTTCCCTGATTGCTTTGGCTTCTAAGCGGCGATCAACCTCTTCATTGAATGCTTCGGCATGCTGAGGAGCCGACGTTCTAGACTACTGGCTTGTGCTGGGGGTCTACGTTTAAATGATGACAGATTATATTGGGATCAATGCCTGACATCTTTTGGGGCGTCTAGGCAAACACATCAACGTGCTGTTTGAGGAAATGTACGAGCTCTTCTTCCTCCTTTTCGTTAAGCTTTTCTCCCACCAGAAAGTACTTTTTTGGATCCTGGTCATCAAGCTGAACCTTTTTCAGTCCCTCCACAGTTCTCAGGGCTGGATTCCCTCCAATGTCTTCTAATGTAGATTGATCGGGTACTTCAACGAACTAAATGAGATGTGTCTTCGGGGTTTTGTTGATCGTTGGTACTAAGCACTGACTTGCCATTTTCTGATTTCTTTTGATGTGCTCAATGCCCTCTGCCCCTGGGAATTTTATCGTCTAATGGTAAGTTGATGAAATTGCCTTCATTTTGTGGAGCCATGTCTTGCCAATGATGGCATTGTAGGAAGATGGGACATTGACGACCAGGAACTCTGTTTTCAACACGACGGACCTTGCTCGTATGGGCAATGCCACCATACCCATGGGCTAGACCGGCTGTGACTGAACCCGAATCAGAGGGGTTTGACTCTTTTCCAAGTTTGCCCTCGGCAACTCCATCTTCCTAAAAGTGTCATAATACAGAATCTCCGTGTAGCTCCCCTAATCTACCAATATTTTCTCAACGTCGTATTCCCCTTGACATAGGGTGATGACCAAAGCATCATTGTGTGGCAATGTCACTCCCTCCAGGTCTTCGTTCGTGAACGTGATTGAACGCGCCGTGATTTCTTCTTCCCTGGGCCTCTTCACACCCAACTTGTACATGTGCTTTGCATGCTCATTCTGCCTCTGTACATATCTGATCTCACTTTCAGTATAGGGGGTTGCATGGCCCTGGATCATTTGGATCAGACCCTTGGGTTTTGCTATATAGTCCACTTCCTCGACTGGAGTTGTTTGATCTCTCTTTCTTTCTAGTACGTACTCATCGAGGAGGCCCTTAGCTGCCTTCTTGTCCAGGAATTTCTTATACTTGAAACAGTCTTCTGTCATGTGCCCCCAATCTCGATGATAGTTGCATTTCTTGTTCGTTGCTCTCCGCCTTTCTGGGTTTCTTATCATTTTTGGCAGGTTGCGGAACCACAACTTATCTCTGAGCTTGTACAACATCTTGTAAATTGGCACATTGAAAACCGTGTAAATGCTGTGGAAAGAGCGGGTCACCACAGCAGCCCTATCCTTTCAGCTGGACGAACTGTCTCTCTTGCTGGTGGGGTACTCCTTTCTATAACTTTTCTGATCGGTCGTCTTCTTATCTGGGGTGGTAGATCGTGCTGCGTTCTCTTTCTTGCTTTCTCACATACGGTCGTCCTCGATGAGTGCATGTTGTTAGATATGTTGCATGAGCTTTGCCACCGTTTTGACTGGGTTCATCGTCAGGGACTTCCTCAGATCTGAGCTGACAAGCAAGCTCGTCTTGAAAGTTGCTATAGCATACTCCTCCTTATAGTCTTCAATCTCATTAAAGGTTTCCTAGTACATTTTTGAATATTCCCTTAAACTTTCTCCTTCCCTCTGCCCCATGGCGGTCAAGATGTCAAAAGTTTTTGGTGCCGCTCGACTAGTCAAGAATCGAGCAGTGAACTCCTCAGAGAGGTGCTTCCAACTGTGGATCGAGTTTGGTGCCAACTTATGATGATACCAGCTCAACGCCACCTTACCCAGGCTTGATGAAAACATCTTGCACATCAGGGCGTCATCCCTTGCATGCATAAACATTGCCTGCTGGTAGTGCGGAATGTGAGTCATTGGATCATTTGTGGTTTTGTGTAGTACGAACGGATTGTGCTTTATCCTGGCAGGTGGGTCCGCCCGTTGGATCCATTTAGCAAGTGGGGAAGCAGCCACATGGTTGAGGGCCTTTCTAGCTGCTTCCCAGGCCACTTCACGTTCATCGTAGCGTTTATTTGAATCGGACCTCTTATACCAGTCCCTTCCATGCCGCCTTCTTTCCCCACTATCCAGGGATTCACTTGCGGCTCTTCTCTTCCGTTGTGGGCCTTTCTGGGCTGTGGAGTCCGCCCTTTTCGGTGGGGATTCCCTCCCCGATCATCTCTGGTCTTTTCCCCCATCTTGGGACTTTGATTTCTAATTTTCCTTCGCTTGTCTCAAGCGGTCCTTCAGATCTCGGATTGCGGCTTCTTCCTGAGCAATCTACCGCACTAGGTCTGAGACTTTCTGCTCTCTTCACACAAAACTCTCTGCATACTCCTTGTCTCGCCTCACCCTGGAGTCTGTCTTTTTTTATGCATGACGTGGCAGGGAGTTTCTCCATTGATCCCTTCGTGATTGGATCTCTGAATCTCCCATTTGGGATCTGCTAGGCTGAGAACGTTCCACACACTCCACTTGGCTTGCCAACCTCGCAAGGGGAGGCTTTTTTGGGGGTGCCAGGTGGTTCCAGAGGGGGACCCCCTAGCCCCACTTTTCTACGGTGTGCAAAGATCACGATCGTCCATGGATGATCTCAGTGGAGGTTTTTACTTTCCCATAGACGGCGCCAATTGTAAGAGGGGAAAAACTCACGAAGTTATTTCCTTGCTCTTATGAGATCAAATCCTCTTCTAATAGAGCGATCCCAATCCTGCAGTACAGACAAACTGTCAGAGCACCCCTGCCTCTAGGCGGCAAGGGCCCTCTGATGGCTAAGTTAGTATTGACGAATTAGAGGATCACTGAAACGAGTGTATAAGTGCGAGATTAGGTTTTTGCATACCTTTAGTACTTTGGAGTCGTTGTCTTATATAGGCAGTTAGTTTGCATTTGCATTTACATTCCCTGCGGAATTCTCTTCTGTATGGAATCCTTCCAAGCTTAGGATTCTCCCTTATTGGGCATCATAGCCTGCATGATTCTATATCCTTATTCAATAAGGATCCTTGCCAAGATGGCTGCATATTGCTCGTTTGGAGTTTTACCCTTCATGGGAGTTCGCTCCTTGTTTAGTAAGTTGACTAGTTTTTCATCTCCAAGTAAGATTTTGCTTATCTTCGCAAGCTCCACTGATTTTGAGAATATCTTCCAATATTCCCTCCTTTCCTTATCTTCTTAAGATAAGGCTGCTACTAGGGTTTCTCATGTATCGGGCCGTTCCATTTGCGTTATCTGACAAGCAGGTTGACTTGGGTAATTATTAAAATATGGGCTTTGTGGTTGTCGGCGTACTATTCCGCATTGCTTTCCTTGTGCATGTCACGTGGTAGCTCTGGACAAGCTATTTTGTTTGTCTTCTATATTTATTGGAAAATTAATACCCCATACAAATAATCATATAGTTGACTTGTTAATAATTAATAAGGGAGTGCACTATATCCTCAACTCCATATACTTGACTTGTTAATATTGAAATAAAAGTTAATAATCATATTATAAACTACATACCCAACTTCGTATACTAGATGAATAATAACAAATATAGTTGACTAGTACAACACACCACACGAATTTAGCAAGACCAATGTTGGCCGGATGAAACTGTTGAGTCAACGTGTTGCCCTATTTTCAAAACGTAGGCGATCCTTCTGCCATATCCTCTACGGCTTATTGTCACATTCAACTCTTCATTCCCAATCATTTTCATATCGACGTTAAAAAATGGGACTTTATCGAGCAACCAAACGTAGCCGCTTGGGTGGCAGTCTACTTGACTTTGTCTAACGAACCCTTATTCCTTCAAGTAGTGCCAATGGCTATCCATGGTATCCGGGGCCTCCACAACCATAATCACCTCCACATCCACCATACCAACCGCCGTACGCAAGTCGTCATCAACTTTTGGGTACATACCACAACAACAAACTACAACATTAAACCCTCCAAAATTAGAAACCGGTAGAACATCATCATTTTTCAAACCCAATTTGTGGCAAATTTCATGTTCGTGTTCTTGTGTTGTACCTTCGGGCTCCATTCGAACTGTATGCCACTGAGGGTTCTAGTTTGCTGCCATTTTCAAATTCAAAGAATTTTGTTTGACTTCAAAGTCAACATGAACTATGTAGCAACCACCGACGCTCACCAACGGCTCAATTTCGAATGACTCTCCTGGATTAATACATCCATAGACCATGGAAGATAACATACTTGCTATTCAGAGGTTTTTTGACAAAATCTTCAAGACTGGATGAGTTTTGTGAGGTGAGAGAATAGAAAACATATATTTATACAAATGGACTACTTCATTTTTCTACTAAAAATTGTGCAACATTGGTGCAAATCAGTTGTTGAAGAGTGCAATAACTTTCCATGAAGAGTTCAACAAACAAGGAGGCAGAGTGCAATAATCAAACAATATTTCCATAAATTGAGACTTGACCACACACTGCAACTAGGGGTGTACATGGTCCGGTTTGGACCGGTTTTGTAGAAATTCGGGAACCGAACCATATCTAACGGTTCCAAAGAATTAAGAATCATTACCAGATCGTTACACATATAAAACTAAACCACACCAAACCAATAGACTGGTCCAGTTTGGTTCGGTTTCTGGTTCTAAACTATGTTAGCATTCAAAATTTGCGAAAAAAAAAAAATTGTCCACAAAATTTTTGCAAATCCATCGTAAAATTACAATCATTATACCAATGCACAAATAGATTAAGGAGTCCATCAAGAATTAAAGTAACCATTAAAATAGGGAATTGATATTGACACTCCCCATTTTGATATTTGTACTCCATTCTTTGTCTCTATTAGGTGAAGTTCCTAAACTAGCCTTGTATTTATAATTACATTTATCCCTTGCTATCAAAATGACTAAAATAATCCTTTCATTTTACTAATGAGGGAACTCCACTAATCAAATAACTTAACGTAAATCAAACAACTTAACGCAATTTTGATGTCTACATATGTATGAACATGGAATATGTAGACATCAAAATTGCGGATGGGACCATTCACATACATACACTAGCAGATTGGACCATTCGCATAAAACACTAGATCCGGGGGTGCTTGAAATCAGCCCCAGGAAATCACCTTGAAAATCGCCCAAAACGACGTTATTTCGGGCGCCAAAAGGCAACCAAAAAAAAATCACTCAAGAAGAAGACCAAACAAGCAGATTCAAATATACTTCAAACAAACATAACCAGTAGAGTCCCAATATGTTTTTTTTTTTATCGGGAAGAGTTTGGATGAATTTCTTTGATCAATTAAACAACGTACAACATAAAAATTTTTGGTTATTTGATCAAACATAACCAACAACTATGAAAGTAAACTTAACTTCACTGAATCTCTGCAAATTCCAATTTTTCCTTCTTTGTCCGTTGCATAAATAAAAAGGTTAATCTGGTCATTTTGATAGCGAAAGATAAATGCAATTATAAAGTGTAAGGGTAGTTTAGAAACTTCACCTAAAAGGGAGTGTCAATATCATTATCATTATTGATATAGATGGCAGATGCAACATTAAAACTTAAAACTAACAAAATTATCAAGTATGTGTTGGTATATAGGAGTGTATATATTATATTATAACGTATAACGGATCGGTTTGGTTCAAACCATGGTTCCTAATTTTGAAACCAAGGATCGAACCAAAATATCTGATTCTTATTTTTTTAGAACCAAAATCAATCCATTAAACCATAGAACCAATCCAAATAGACCGGTTTGGTTTGGTTGGTCCGGTTTCATGATTTTTTTCCTTTTTTTGTACACTTCTAACTGCAACCACATTTGGAATTCTGCAGAGGATAGAATATGTTGACGAGTACAATAGTTTTCAGGAAAGACATTCTCGCTATTGCACTGTTCCTAATACTAGGCTGCACCATTCATAGAATGTGATTGCACCCTTCAAAAACATAATTGCACCCTAGTAGGTCCAAACAGAGTTGCAGTGTGTGGTCAAGTCACACTTTCTGGGAATATATTCTCCTTGTTGCACTCTTCTTAATGCAAGGTTGAACTATATATGGAACATGGTTGCACCCTTCAAAAAACAAATTGCACCCTACTAGGTCTTAACGAGGAAGTAGTGTGTGTCTAAGTCACCCTTTTTGGGAAATATATTGGAGTGGGTGAAATCTAAGTACCCTACTATTAGGCATAACACGTGCCTATGGCGGTCACCACGAGAGGGTGAATAGCTCGGCACCACATAGGGAGTCCTTGAACCCTGTGCCGGGCTGGTTTAGGCCACGAATGAGGCTAGAACTAATAAAGAGTAAACTAATAAGTTAGGATGCACTAGCTCGGCGTAAGGCATAAAGGATGTCCCTGATATGGCCGAGCTGGGAAGGCTACGTATAAAGCCTAGACAGCATTCTGGAATACATAAATCAGCTTGGCGTGATGAGCTGAGTTATGTACGGGTTATTCCAAGCTATGTAGAAGCTCGGCACCGCCACGAGAAGGGCGGTGAGACATTCCAGAATATTCTACAAGCGGTTTCTTACGAGATAAGGAGCAATCCCGTCTTGTGAGGGATTAATATGAACATTCCTAATGTGGATGGGAATAGACACCATATAGGAATGAGTCCTATATGGAAAGAAAGACTATTGCTAGACGAGATTTAGCAATATATGGAAGCTGTCCCTTGATAGGAAGGTCCTATTGAGAGAAGGACTCCTAAAGAGAATAGAAAACAGTGACACGAGATGCCTAATGTGAAGGACATCTACACCTATAAATACAAGGCAATAACCATGACAAAAGGTACGCTGTGAAACCTATTTTCATACGCATTGTGATTTGAGCTTTCAAGTACGTGATACTAACTTAGGCATCGGAGGGCCTTTGCCAACGAGAGGCAAAGGTGCTCTAACCCTTTTTCTGTCTTGCAGATCTAGGGTTGATTCAAGGAAGCACGTGATCCAGGGTTACGTGGATTTATCCCCGTACAATGGCGTCGTCTGTGGGAAATCCGGGTCCCTCTCAACAGAGATCAACGACGGTGCATTCAGAGTCCCTTCTATGCACTCTACGACGAAAGGATGTGGAAGACGACGGTACCACGCTTGTGTATACTACGAGAAAGAGCACAAGGGTGGACAAAACCCCCTGGTTCTCAGAGCACCGCTGAAAAAACTAGCAACCAAGAGGTTTGACGTAGGGGATATCCTAGAAATTCCAAAATTCAGAGATACACGCTTAATACTCCGTGATTCTCCAAGGAGAAGACACTCAAAGACGCCACCAAGAGGTGGAGGGGCCTCCACCCGACGTGAGCGAGGAGGGAGTCCTCCAAGGAGGGATGGTCACAGGCACACAAGGAATCGCGAGAGGGAAGATAGCCTTGACAGAAAGGAGCAAGAGGCAGAGGAACTGGCCCGCAAAGTCACTCGATGAGAACGAGAGATTCAGGACCTGAAAAAGCAGCTTCAGGAAAAGGAAAAGGACCTATGCTCGCGGACGAGATCCGTGCACCACGAGCAAGAAAAGAAAAGTCGTCATCGCGACAACGCTTCCATCGACCGGAATGTTCTCCCACAAAAAAAAGGAGAGATAAGAGCGCTTCGCTGAAAAAGAAAGAAAGAAGGAAGCACGCTAGGGACAGATATGAGAGATCTGGATCCAATGAGCACATTCCCGAGCAGCATGCAAGAAGGGGGGACGTTAACCGAGCTGATCAAGGTCATAGAACTGCACGAGAAGCAGCTAAAGAGGCCCTAAGTCAGATCTCCAAATCACCTTTGGCTCACTGGATTCTAGCGGAGAAGACGCCGAGCAGGGTAAAGCACTCAGCGTTCATCCCTTACGAAACCAGCAAGGATCCTGTGGCCCACATTCAGCACTACCAGAAGGCCATGTTCATGCACGAGCAAGATGACGCACTGCTGTGTAAAATGTTCCCGTCCAGCTTAGGGAAGGTAGCACTAAGTTGGTACCATAAACTCCCAGAGGGATCAATCTTATGCTAGACCCAACTGGCTGAGGAGTTCATCGCTCGGTTCCTAACGAGCCGAGCTGCCCCACAAACTTTTGACGCACTGACCTCTTTGAGACAGAGGGACGACGAGACTCTGCGACAGTACTCAAAACGTTATTGGGAAATTTTCAATGAGATTGAAAATTGCAGCGAAGAATATGCTTTGGCAACGTTCAAGACAAGTTTGCTCGTGCGTACGCAACTACGAGAAAATCGCTACCATGCATCCGGTAAAAACTGTAGCTAAACTAATGGAGAGAATTCAGGAATATGCACGGGTGGAGGATGACATTCTGCAAGCTGGAGGGAAGATCGTAGCTGGATAGCCTCAGCTCCCGGAGAAGAAGACGGTGGAGTCAAAGGTATACAAGAAGGACTTCACAACGGGAAGGAAGGATTACACCCAGCAGAGGAAGGACAAAGCAGAACCAGACCCCAAATCATACTTCAACGTTATGGCGACTTTCAACATCCCCATATATAAGATGTTATACAGGATCAAGAATGAACAGTGGTTTAGGAGGCCCCCAAAGATGACTAGGAACCCAGAAAAAAGAAGGGCCACTAATCAACACTGCAGCTACCACAGGGATTGGGGGCACATGACTGAGGATTGTGTGGAATACAAGAAGTTCCTGGACGAGAAAGTGGCGGAGGGCCATCTAAAGGAATTCTTGGCAGATAGCAATAATGATGCCGAGCTAGTAGAAAAGATGGACTACGAGAAAGGTCCAAAAGGGACAATCCATATGATACATGGATTGGTTGCTCCATATACGAACAACAAAATAAGGCACATCCAAAGGGTCAATGGGCAGGCAAAGCAAGTCATGAAGCTCGGCATGAAGAGGCCGAGGGTAGGGGAGGTCTTGGAGACCCCGATCACCTTCACCAACGACGACCTGGAGGGGGTAACGGTACCCCATAATGACGCATTAGTTATCACCCTACGAATAGAGGAGTACGATGTGGAAAAAATCCTAGTGGACCAGGGGGCCAGCACCGAAATCATGTACTACGACACCTTCAAGAAGATGGAACTCCCAACAAGCTCACTACAAAAGTGCCTTGTCCCCCTGGTTGGCTTGAGCACGCAGACAGTATGGCCTATGGGAAAGGTCACACTACCTGTCCGAGCAGGATCAGTAGTATTGAAGACGGATTTTCTTGTGGTGGACATCCCCTCCTCCTATAACGTGATTATAGGAAGGACATGGATCCATAAAATGAGGGCGGTCTCATCAACCTACCAGCAGAAGATCAAGTACCCCGGGGCAGACGGAATAGAGTGCATCAAGGGAAACCAAAAGGTGGCTGATCAGTGTTTCACCATGGTCTTGAAGAAATCCCCAAGGGCCGAACTAGTGCAAACAGTTGAAGTCCCAGACCAACCAACTTTGGAGGACGTCGGAGGTGATCCCACCAAGAAGATGGTGGAAGGACTGAAGAAAATACCGGTTCAAGAGGATGATTGTGGACGGCCCACGGAAAACGGTTCATGTTTTGCGGTGTCGCGCATGAAAAAGATTGTGATTTGTTAGAGTCGCCACCCAGATTTGAGGTCCAAACCCGAGAAACCAATAAAATATGACTCGTTTGCCCATTTGAAAAAGATTTCACTGATCATGGCGGAACCAAAGATTTCTCGGATTTGGTGGTTTGGTTACGAGAGGGGAAGGGTTTTACAGCACCCCTCTCGCTCAGTCCGTGAACCGGTCTCTACTCAACATTTTGTGGGATTTCGGAAATGTTTGAAGTTCAATTCTAATCACAAAAATGGGGAATCGGGGATGGGAATCATATAAACAATAAGAGAATAAATAAAAATGCAAATTTAACGTGGATGCTTGTGCACATCATTCACATAGGAGTGATGATAACAAAGGATTATTACAACGAATATATACAGAAAAGAACAACAACAGAAACTGAACAAACAATTCAAGAGATTATAGACTTAATGCTTAACAAATTGATTTACAATCTGGATTTCAAAACAGAGGTTAAGCGCTCAATGGTGATGACTTGAGCGCTCAACCTTCCCAAACCAGTTTGAGCGCTCAAGGCTTATAGATTGAGCGCTCAAACCCAACTCAGGTCTCTGTGATTTTTAACGCTTTCATCCCTTCTTCACTGTTTATTTACAAGATCAAACATCAATAAAATGTTTTTAATGGAGAATCAGATGAAAACAGACAGATTGATCTCATAAACAATAATAAAAAGAAGAAAATCATCAAGCTTTAACAAAAGAAATACTTGGGAATGGAAGAAAGATGAGAATCCAGATCATATGCACAGTAGCAAAACCCCACACACACCTGAATTCTAATAAACCATGATCCATCATCAAAACATCCAAAAATCAGCAAACTGTTCAAGAACAACTTGAGCGCTCAAGTTGATGACATTGAGCGCTCAAGTCATTATATGACTTCCTGACTTTTGTTAAGAAAATAGATTCTGGATGATTCTCAAGACCATAAAGCATAATGTGAAGTTTTGTAAAATCTCATGGACACTGTTTTGCATCCAAACTCAAGATTTTCAAAGATTTTATAACTTGATTGCCTTAAAATAGCTAATTTAAGCTCATGCAAGTAGTTTTGAAGTAAAAACATAAACTCTTTGAGGAATAAATGAGCTTAATTATCGATTAAGAAACAATCAAGACTAAGAGAAAGCTCAAAAACTCAACAAAACAGAAAACTGCCCAGAATTGGGCTTGAGCACTCAAGGCTAGAGGCTTGAGCGCTCAACCCCTATTACAACTGCAGATTTTGATAATGTTTTTAAGCAACTTTCAGACCTTTGTGAGTTCAATACAAGTATGAAGAACTTGTTTAAACTCACTGGTCACCCTCAGATGAACCAAAAACAGTAAAAATCACTTGTCTAACTACCTTTTACACTTGATTGAAAGCTTGAACTTGATTGTGGGTTTGAAGATGAACGATTGTTGCTGTTTTGATCAGTATTTGGGATGGATGGTGTAGAGTATGGGGTTAATTGATGACCCAAGGTCAAATTCTTGGTTGAAGGGTGGTTTTTACAAGTGGTTTTGATGGAAATAAGTGGTTTTGTAGAGAGAGAGAAAGAGTAATGGACGATTGATAGGAGGGTTATGTCCTGAAGTATGGAATTTGTGAACCCCCCACTTAAGGGGTGATAGTTGATATATATAGAGTGAGTGGAGGGAAAGAGAGGAGAGTGAGGTAGTGGGTTTATACCTTAGGAGTAGTTTTAGGTGTATATTGTAACAATGTAGGGAGTATTATACATGTACAACACGTATAGAAGTGGTTAGACGCTCCACCCTGCATGAAATCTCATGATGAGATACTCTGCAAATTCCTGACTGGTTCAGAGTTGAGCGCTCAAAGCCGTGGGTTTGAGCGCTCAAGGTGCTCCTCACAGATTGAGCACTCAAGGTCTAAAGCTTGAGCGCTCAAGGCTCTTGGTGGCAGACTACTGGTTTAACTTAGTTCAACAATGCTTGGGTTGGTTTAGGTTATTTGGTGATGTTTGGTTGATTTTGATCAAGTTCAAGTTGTTTTCACAAGTTTCGGGTAGCCATGATTGGTCCGTTTCATCATTGGGAATGCTCGAGCGCATCCCGGGTTCAGAATCGGGGTGTCTACAATGATGCAGAAAAATATTTCCTGATCGGTGAAACCCTCTCCGAGCTGGAAGAAAGAGACTTGGCCACCTTCCTAAAGGACCATATCGATGTGTTTGCTTGGACTCCCCAGGAGATGCCTGGAATAGACCCAGAAGTTATCTGCCACCACTTAAATGTGGATCCTCAGCACAAGCCAGTTGTGCAAAAAGCCAGGAGGACGGCACCACAGCACGCAGACGCTGTGATTGAGGAGGTAGAACGACTATTAGAAGCGGATGTCATACGAGAGGTGAGCTATCCGGACTAGCTGGCCAACACGGTTGTTGTCAAGAAGAAAAACGGGAGGGTTTGTGTGGATTTTACTAGCCTTAACAAAGCATGCCCCAAGGACATCTTCCCACTGCCCAGAATTGATCAGCTTGTGGACGCCACGTCATGTTATGAGAGGATGAGTGTCCTTGACGCATATCGAGGATACCATCAGATAGCAATGTACAAACCCGATCAGGAGAAGACGTCCTTCATCTCCCCGAGAGGGCTCTACTGCTACAAAGTTTGGGCTACGAAATGCTGGAGCAACCTACCAGAGGCTAGTTACTAAGATGTTCAAGGACCAGCTCGGCAAGACTATGGAAGTCTACATCGACGACATGGTAGTCAAAAGCAAATTGAAGCCTGATCACCTCGCCGACCTGAAGGTAACTTTCAACATTCTGAGAAAATACAAGCTAAAGTTAAACACCTCAAAGTGCGCCTTTGGAGTTAGCTCGGGAAAGTTTCTTGGGCACTTAGTGACTAAGAGAGGGATTGAAGCCAACCCGGATCAAATTACGGCTCTGCAAGGCCTTCAAAGCCCAAAAACCACGAAGGAGGTCCAAAGACTGACAGGAATGGCAGCAACTCTTAATCGCTTCATCGCTGAAGTCCTCGCATCACCAAGCGGACCTTTCTTTCAACTTTTGAAGAAGAGAGAAGGCTATGAGTGGGGAGCCGAGCAGGAACGAGCATTCCAGGAGTTAAAAAGCTACCTATCATCACCACCATTACTCTCTACTCCAGAAGTTGGGGAGCGGTTGATACTATACTTAGCAGTATCTGACCATGCGGTCCGCTCGGTCCTCCTACGAATAAAGGGAAGAGAGCAGGCTCCAGTTTATTTCGTGAGCAAAACGTTGTTGGATGCTGAGACACGTTACCTACCACTGGAGAAATTGGTATACGCTCTTGTTGTGGCATCAAGAAAGTTGCCCCATTACTTCTTACAACATCCCATCACCATATTAACTGAATATCCACTGAGGGCCTTGCTTAGGAAGGCAGACTTCTCTAGAAGAATCTGCAAGTGGTCAATAGAACTGAGTCAGTTTGACCTCGATTATCAGCCTAGGACAGCAATCAAAGGGCAGATTTAAGCAGATTTCATAGCTGAGTTTACTCCAACAGTGGCACCACCACCACCAATTCTCCATGAGAAAGAGCAAGTTGGTAATCCCGAACAGCCAACGAGGGTGGCCGATCTAGAACCAGATGAATGGAGACTTTACGTGGATGGGTCAGCCTGCAACAAAGGATCTGGAGCAGGCATTGTGCTCTTCTCTCCAGAAGGATTGGTCCTGGAACAAGCACTACGGCTAGGGTTTAGCGCTACCAACAATGTGGCAGAGTACGAAGCCCTGATAGCTGGATTGAAGAGTGCCCTAGAACTCAAGGTATACAAATTAAGAATATTTTGTGATTCACAGTTAGTTGTTAACCAGCTTTCAGGGGAATATGCCACGAAGAACGAGAAGATGGCCGCATCTTCAGAGGCAGCCAAAGATTTGCTTGACAAATTTGACCTGGTCCACATCCAGCAGATCAGCTCGGGTCAGAATGCACACGCGGACTCACTGGCTTGCCTGGGATCAGCAGTCAAAATAGAATATCGCCGCACGGTGATAGTGGATTATTTGGGCGAACTAAGAATTGGCCGAGCGGTGGAAGTCATGATGGAAACAGAGCTTGGGCCAAGCTGGATGGACCCGATAGTGGCATACCTACGAGATGGGACCTTGCCAGAAGACAAGAGGGAGGCACACAAAATCAAGACCCAGTCAGTACGCTTTTGGCTCTCTCTAGAAGGCAAGCTTTACAGAAAGTCTTTCCTTGGTCCATTCCTATTATGTGTACACCCAGCTCTGGTCCAGAAATTCCTTCATGAAATTCATGCTGGAGCTTGTGGGGGGCACACTGGTGGGAGGTCTATAGCCCATCGAGCAATATCCCCTCTGATCTGAGCACCAGCTGAGGATTTGCTACCTTTAACTAGTCCGTGGCCATTCGCCCAGTGGGGATTGGACATCGTGGGTCCTCTCCCTATGGCAACAGGGAAACGAAAGTTCCTACTTATTGGCACTAACTACTTCACAAAATGGATAGAGGGGGAAGCTCTTGCTAAAATCACAGAAGCAATGGTGGAAAGATTTGTGTGGAACAAGATAATCACAAGGTTTGGAGTACCTTACTCCAATTTCTCAGATAATGGATCCCAGTTCGGCAAGAAGTTCAAGGCCTTCTATGCCCAGTATGGCATCAGGAATTACTATTCAACCCCTGCGTACCCGTAGAGTAACGGACAGGCAGAGGCCTCAAATAAAACGATCTTGAAGAGTCTCAAGAAAAGGTTGGAGAAGAAGAAGGGAAGGTGGCCTGACGAGCTTCCAGCCGTGCTTTGGGCATACAAGACCACCCCACGGCGATCTACGGGAGAGACGCCGTACTCCCTTGCTTATGGGACAGAAGCAGTGACTCCTTTGGAAGTTGGTTTGCCAACCATTTGCACTACCCTCGTGGAATTAGAAGGCAACGATGAAGCCCCTCACGAGCAAAAATGATCTTGCCGAGGAAAGGAGGGAGCGCACTCATCACCTTAGCAAAATTTTATCAAAAAAAATTACGAAAAGAGCTACAACAAGAAGGTGCAGCCAAGGGAATTCAAAGTGGGGGATCTAGTCCTAAGGAAAGTCTTGGCTAACACCAAAGTAGCCACTGATGGGAAGCTTGGACCAAACTGGGAAGGCCCATATAAGATCGTGGGAATTGCTGGCATTGGGGCCTACCGTTTGGCCGACCTGGATGGAGACCCAGTTCCACGGCCGTGGAATATCCAAAACCTTAGAAGATTCTTCCAGTAACATGTGTGCATGATTACGAATACAATCACACATCTCTTTGGTGAATACGAATAAATTCACACTTGTTTTTTGCCTAGTTGGGATTACGAGTAAAATCACCAACATCAGTTATTCAGATTTGTCTTTATTGATATTTCTAGCATTAAAGGAATTTTATCTTTCCTTATTGCGATTTTGATTAATACGAACCGCAATTTGTCCTTAACAATTTGGATTCCTATTGGGGAGCAAGGAATGCGTAGATCTGCAACGAACATTGCAGCAAATTAATTCTAAGTATGAAGGAACTTAGATTTGCAACGAACATTGCAGCAAATTAATTCTAAGTATGAAGAAACTTAGATCTACAATGAATACTGCAAATCTGCAACAAATATTGTGGCAACTAAACAAAAAAGTATGAAAAAACTTGAATCTGCAGTTAAACCACAGTAGTTCCTAAGTATGAAAACACTTAGGCTATAGGGGACTCAAGTAAGAAGGTACTTGAATCGCTTAGCGTGCAGACAAACACATCAAGGATGAGACTTGACAAAAGGTTGAATTAAAGGAAAGAGTACGAAAACACTTACAAAGGAATACTTAACAAAGTACCAAAGTATTCAGAAAGGCCACATCCGGCCGAGCCAAGACCACACAAGGTCAAAGGTTGAGATTCAAGTAACAAAAGACAAATCTAACAATAGGCGTCAAGCCTCTTCACTATGCTGACCAGCATCAGTGGCAAGATTAGGGACGGGGCCGTCATCCTGAAGACCATCAGCAGCATCGCCTCCTACAATGGTAAGATCAGTGATGGTTTCTTCTGTCAGGATCTATTCGGCGAGAGATTCAAGTTGGCCCTCAGGGTCAGGCTGAGCTCCAGCACCAGAGTTGGCTTGGGTAGCGGCCACCTCACTAGGGAGCTCCATGTCAGTCCAGTGAGGGGAAGATGGGTCCACACTGAGCTTGGTAAGGCACCTCCGCCAGGCTGCACCCCAGACGGCATCTTAAACAGCTGGCATCTGTGCCTTGTAATTGTCTGTAATCATGCCAACAACACGATCATATTCAGCTTCGGCTTTGGCCTCTGCGTCAACAAGTTGTTGCCGAAGTTCACGCTCGACCTCCTCAGCCTTCCCCCTTAGCTCGGCATTAGCCCTCTGCAGTCCCTCGGTCTCTTCCCGAGCATCTTTCAGCAACTGAGCGTGTTGGGCATTCTCTCTCTCAGCTCTCTTCGCCCTTTTTTGCTCCTTCTTCAGTTCCTTCTCAGCGTCCTTAGCTCTCTCCAGACCAACTGACACCTTTTGCATGATCTGCCAAGTAAGAAACGACCAATAAGTGGAGGAATAAAAATGCAAGAAAAAAGTAGAAGGAAGACCCTTTTTACCTTAGCACTGGATTGAAATATGGACTTCATAAGGCTGTCGTAGGAGTTGCTCTTTTCCCTGTCCATGTCCAGGGGGAGAAGAGCAGCTCGGGAAACGTCGTAGGCGACATCCATGGAGGAAATTTTGTCGATCATGTTTACGGAGGTACCATCGGGGCGAGCAAGCACTGGGGCCCAAGGTTGTACCAGAGGAGGAGAGTTGGAAAGGGGTTGGCTCGAGCTCATGTCCCCAATCCTTCTCCTTTGCAGGGGGGTTGGGCGTGCTGAGGACTCTCTATCGGCCTCTTGTCTCTCTGATTCTCAGGGCGAGAGGGGGACGACATTGGGGACGAAGTTATGACGCAAGCACCTGGTGGAGCACGGGAAGCTCCGCCAAGGTTTAGCTCACTAGTAGATTGATCGGCTGACGAGGCATCTCTCCACGATCTGGTGAAGGAGAATAGCCTGGTGAGTCGTCCGAATCGGCTAACAGGGCGGATTGCTCGGCGAGAGAGCGAATGATAGCACGATGATCGGGTTCACCTCTTCTTTCTCTCCCTTCTTCTAAATCTTCTTCCTCCTATTCTACTATAACCCTTTCAGAAATGCTGGGCTCCTCGTCAGTGCGGTTAAGGATAGGGATGGCTATCAGGATCTCGGGAATGTGGGCAAAAGTAATTTGTTGCTGGAGATCTGTTGAAGCTTGGGAACGTTGGGATCCTCTCCTAGCTCGGCCTCTCCTGGATCGACCGGTCCTTAGTTCCCCAGGGGGGCGTGTGGCAACCAGGGGAGCGGCTGGAGGCCACGGATGTCTTGTTCTTGGTTCACCTGTCCTTCTGATACCACCCCAGTACGTTGGGGTGTATTCCAATAGCAGGTGAGCTGCACGGCCGAGACCAACAGGGGTTGGTGCGAAGCTGTCAAAATACAGAGCCCGAGCAATATCCTCGCGATGGAGATTGTCGTGGATTAGGCGACCACCGTGGTTAAGGTTATCCGCTGCAAAAAAAACATGAAGAAGAAACAATCAATTACAGTTTCTAAAGGAAAGTAAAAAATAAAAAATGATACAGGTATGAAGGTACTAACGCAGTCCGCCAGGAGTTGTGGGGCATGCAAAGCTGATGGTCCTCCCCTCGGCATCTCTGGACTCCCAGTTGCCAGTGACTACGAGGTAGTCATCTGCCCCTCCCTTGGAGGAATTTGGCAGGTCGGTGATAAGCTTCTAGTTGGGATCCCTGGCTTTGAAGTAGAAATTGTTGTCGATTGTAGGAATTACGCTGTAGAGGTAGTGTAAGTCCCACCAATCAAGATGAAGGCCGAGCAGCCTATTAAGGCCTATTGTGCCCATGACTACCCTAACAAAGTTGGGGCAGAGCTGCATAGGGTTTAACTGGCATCTACTACAAACTTCCCTAAAAAAGGGGTGTAAGGGGAACCTAAGGCCCCCCTCAACTATGAATATCAAGGGGATGTGGATCTTGTTTTCATCCTGACCATGTTCTTTCATATCACTGCGGTTGTCTAGCCCGAATTGAACATCGGCGAGAATCCCATACTTCCTACAAAACTCTAACACTTTATCTAGGGTGCTTAGAAGAGCCTTATGTCTACCCATTCTCGCTAAGAATTTAGGGTTTCGCAATTGAAACCCAGGGAAGAAGATGAACGGGTGTTGAAAAACGGCGAAGGGGGTAAACACAAAATAGAAATGAAGAACTAGAAAGGGGCTACTTACGTGATAGGGTATGGGCCTAGGATGATGCTCTCCAACCGGAACAAGTTTTTCGACGAAAACCGGAGATGGGGTTATTGCAGAAACCTTGAGCGGCATTGATGGTGGAGGAAGGGGCTTTTTTTTCTCTCTCTCTCTCTTCTTTGCTTCTGACGAAATGAGGTGATAAAGAGGGGAAGAAGATTTTCTAGACTCGAAGGGTTTGGGGGGGAAAGTAATTATTATCCCGCCCAAAACCCCATAAAGGTGGGACGTGACGTATGCAGAAACATCAGCAGAATCGTCCTTTGGGCTTATCCGAGCCACCAACGGGTCATTTCGCATTGAATGCGATAACGACGTTACCACCCACGTGGAAGGGAGGCGTGCAAGAGATGCATCCGAATTGCGGAAGCTCAAGACAAGACCGCCGATGAATGACAGCAGAGAGCGTAGCCGGGGAGCAATTGAGTGGTGAAATCTAAGTACCCTACTATTAGGCATAACACGCGCTTTCTATGGCGTCACCACGCATTAGTAGGTGAATAGCTCAAAGACCACATGTGAGTCCTGAACCCCCGTGGCCGGGGGTTTAGGCCACGAATGAGGCTAGAACTAATAAAGAGTAAACTAATAAGTTAGGATGCACTAGCTCGACGTAAGGTATAAAGGATGTCCCTGATATGGCCGAGCTAGGAAGGCTACGTGTAAAGCCTAGACAGCATTCTGGAATACATAAATCAGCTTGGCGTGATGAGCTGAGTTATGTACAGGTTATTCCAAGCTATGTAGAAGCTCGGCACCGCCACGAGAAGGGCGGTGAGACATTCCAGAATATTCTACAAGCGGTTCCTTATGAGATAAGGAGCAATCCCATCGTGTGAGGGATTAATATGAACATTCCTAATGTGGATGGGAATAGACCCCATATAGGAATGAGTCCTAGATGGAAAGAAACACTACTGCTAGACGAGATCTAGCAATATATGGAAGCTGTCCCTTGATAGGAAGGTCCTATTGAGAGAAGGACTCCTAAAAAGATAGGAAACAGTGGCAGAGATGCCTAATGTAAAGGACATCTACACCTATAAATACAAGGCAATAATCATGACAAAAGGTACGCTGTGAAACCTATTTTCATACGCATTGTGATTTGAGCTTTCAAGTACGTGATACTAACTTAGGCATCGGAGGGCCTTTGCCAACGAGAGGCAAAGGTGCTCTAACCCTTTTTTCTGTCTTGCAGATCTAGGGTTGATTCAAGGAAGCACGTGATCCAGGGTTACGTGGATTTATCCCCGTACATATATTCTCCTTGTTACGCTCTTCCTAATGCAAGGTTGCACCATTTATGGAATGAGGTTGCACCCTTCAAAAAACTAATTGCACCATACTAGGTCCAAACGGGTTGCAGTCTGTGGTCAAGTCACACTTTCTGGGAAGAGTTTCTCGGGTGCAATAATGCTTTTGAGTGCTACCACATTCCATGAAAGGTGCAATCTAAACTTATGAACGGTGCAAGGAGGAGAATATCTTCAACTTTGACCATACACCTTTCCAAATAGAAATCAGATACGGTTGGAAATCATTGCCCTGGTAAGTAATGGCATTGCACCTACACACTATAAATGAAGGAGGGACCAATGTTTGTTGGATAACTCATTTTCGAATTTGCTTTAAGCAAAGAAAGAAATGAATAGAGGCGACTCTAAATGGAGAGGAAAAGGCATTGTTGAAAGCAGTTCTGACGGTCAATGAAAATGTAGGCATTTAATTCCAGGGCCGGCTGGTCTTGTGCAATTGGCATTGGAAAAAAGAGAGGATAGAAAGGGTCTGCTGGAAATGAACCCACAAGAAGTAATGCATTGAGCCATTACTGTTCCAAGTGAGGACACCACATTGGTTGAAAACAATGCTTGGTTAGCTATCGTGCATGGTGGATACATGTTTAAGCCGGGATACACAAATTTGGCGATTGTGAATAAAATGCCTAACTTGCATCAAGTCAAACTCGTAAGTTGTATGAAGTTTCTATATCTTTTTCTTTTTCTAATGATAAAAGCATAAAAGAATGACTATGTTGTTATTGTTGTTCAAGTTGTTGCGTTGGTAAAATCATGTGTGTGCGATGCACTAGGTGGAGCTATGCTTGAGTTGAAGGTGAGTACATTTTTCTTTACATCATTTGGTCGTGTTTGATTTTTAAACTAGGATCCAACAGGATCGATTCAGGGAACCGTGAGTGAGAAGGTAGAAGAAGTGTATCAAGGGATGCTTAAAGCCGGTGTGTGCATCGGACTGAGAGAGATTGTGTTGTGGCGACTTGAGAAAACCTCCTACTTAAATATCACAAGTGCAAACATTGAAGGCGTGTATGGAAATTGAAATGGGGTAGTCCCACGTATGTTATTATTGGGATATTGAAGTCGGTGTAAGGTATTTTTAAGGTATTGAAGTTGGTTTAAATCCTCTACCAACAAATCTAATGGCAAAATAAACACCATTTCTCATCTTCATCGAGCAAATCATGGAAGACTTCCTTCATATAAATTTGATTTCCAGAATATAAAACATCAAAATCTCACTAGTTTTCAATGGAATTTCATTGGTTTTGCCTTTGAACAGATTTCACTAGCTTTTGGAATTTCACCAGGTTCTTGTGAAATTCACTAGTTTTCAATGAAATTTCACTAGTTTTCCCTTAGTTGTCCTTTTGAATGAAATTTTACTAGTTTTCCCTTGAATGGAATTTCACTAGGTTCCTATGAAATTCACTAGTTTTCCCTTTCTATAGAATTTCACTAGTATCCTTTCTCAAAGAATTTCACTAGATTTTCTTCTTCACTAACGTGTAAGCTTCACAATCATTTGGTACCATCTAACCTAAGTTACGACCATTACTTTTGGGAACTCCAATTCCTTAGTGTTTGTCAACCAAGCATGCATCAAGCATGCAGACATACTAGGTAGTTTGCAGTGAAATGTGATTGAGATGAGTATTTGAGGTGAGATGATCAAAACAGTATTGGGTGAGCTATCTTGGGCCAATTGCCACCGCAAACAACTTAAAATTTATAATTCTAAGATCCCCTCAAATTCAAATAGTAATACAAAAAAATGGTTTTTAAAGCACCATGCATGACCTTTCATTGTGTCTTACTGAATCAACATCATCACTTTTCCTGCACCAAGTGACAAGTATCTAATCATATACGAAAAATTATTGTTTGCTCATGGAACACTGCCACATAGTGCTCGTAATCTAACGAATCCATGACGTAACAAAAATAGAATTGTCAAATCTCAGTAATTGTGACACAGAGAATCGTTCAAGTTTCAACAACTTGGCATCCCAAAAATAGTCTCTCATTCTCCCTCTCGCAAAGAAACAAGAAGGTAATGTACCAAAATTGGAAGGTGACGGGGCCTTTGGGTCAACCAAACAACAAAGTTTTGGCTCAAGTGCTGGATGGTTAATCTTCCTGTTTGTTTCCATCTTTTCACATTCGTAGTATTTAGTGAAATGAAGGTGTGTGGGGTATTTTCCAAGCATCATGGAAGACTAACAAAATAGCTTGTCCAGAGCTACCACGTGACATGCACGAGGAAAGTGACGCGGAATAGTACGCCGACGATCACCAAGCCATAATCCAGCAATAACTCAAAACTACCTGTTCATCGAACAATGCGGATGGTACGACCCAATGCAGGAGAAACCCTAAAAACAGGCTTACCTTATAAAGATAAGGAAAGAAGGGAATATTCGAAGATATTCCCAGAATCAGAGGAGCTTACGAAAATAAGCACAATCCCACTCAGAGATGGAAAGCCAGCCAGCTTACCAAATAAGGAGCAAACTCCCGTGAAAGGTAAAGCTCCGAATGAGCAATATGCAGCCATCTTGGCAAGAATCCTTACCGAATAAGGATACAGAATCATGCGGGCTACGCTGTCCAATAAGGAAGAATCCTAAGCTTGGAAGGATTCCATATAGAGAGGAATTCCACAGGGAATGTAAGTACAAATTAATCGCCTCTATAAAGAGATGACTTCGAAACACTAGAGGTAAAAAAGAAACCCATTCTCATACTTACACACTTGTTATAGTTATCTTCTAGTTCGCCTATACTAACTTAGCCATCGGAGGGCCCTTGCCGCCTAGAGGCAGGGGTGCTCTGACAGTTTGTCTGTGCTGCAGGATCGAGGTCGCTCCAATTGAAGAGGATTTGATCTCATAAGAGCAAGGAAATAACTTCGTGAGTTTTTCCCCTTTTACAATTGGCGCCGTTTGTGGGAAAGAGAAAAACCCCCACTGAGATCATCCATGGACGATCATGATTTTCACACACCACAGAAGAGTGGGGCTGGGAGGGATCCCTTTCTAGGGCCACCTGGTGCCCCAAAAAAGCCTCCCCCGCGAGGTTGGCGAGCTAGGTGGAGCATGTGGAACGTTCTCAACTTGGCAGATCTCGAGAAGGAAATTCGGAGGTCCCATCATGGAGGGATCAACGGAGGAATTCCCTACCACATCATGCCTAAAAAAAGACAAACTCTAAGGTAAGGCGAGACAGGGAATATGCAGAAAGTTTTATGTGAAGGGAACGGGAGGTCTCAGACCTAGCAAGACAAATTGCTCAAGAGGAGGCCGCAATCCGAAATCTGAAGGACCGTTTGCGACAGGTGGAGGAGAACTTGAAGTCTTAATCCCATGACAGAGGTAAGGACAGGAGACGATCGGGGATGGAATCCCCACCGAAAAGGGTAGACTCCACGGCCAGGAAGGGCCCTCAGCGGAAGAGAAGAGCTGTAAGCGAATCCCCAGATAGTGGGCAAAAAATGCGGCATGGAAGGGATCGGAACAAGAGGTCCGATTCAAACAACACCATGACGACTGTGAAGTGGCCCGGGAAGCGGCTAGAAAGGCTCTTAACCACGTGGCTGCTTCCCCACTAGCTAAATGGATCCAACGGGTGGACCCACTCGCTAGGATAAAGCACAATCTGTTCGTGCTATACGAAACCACAGATGATTTGGTAACTCACATTCAGCACTACCAGCAGGCGATGTTTATGCATGCAAGGGATGATGCCCTGATGTGCAAGATGTTTTTGTCAAGCCTGGGTAAGGTGGCGTTGAGTTGGTATCATCATAAGTTGGCACCAAACTCGATCCACAGTTGGAAGCAGCTCTCTGAGGAGTTCACGGCCCAATTCTTAACGAGTCGTGCGGCACCAAAAACTTTCAACGTTTTGATTGCCATGGGGCAGAGGGAAGGGGAAAGTTTGAGGGAGTATTCAAAAAGATATTGGGAAACCTTTAATGAGATTGAGGATTGCAGCGAGGAGTACGCTATAACAACTTTCAAGACAAGCTTGCCTATTAGCTCAGATCTAAGGAAGTCCCTGACGATGAACCCAGTCAGAACAGTGGCAAAACTCATGCAACGTATCGAACAACATGCGCTCGTCGACGACGACCGCATGAGAGAAAGCAGGAAAGAGGACACAGGATGACCCGTCACTCCAGAAAAGAAGACAACAGAGCAAAAAGATTATAAGAAAGAGTACCCCATCGGCAGGAGGGACAGTTCATCTAGTCAAAAGGACAGGGCCGCAATGGAGACCCGTTCTTTCCACAGCATTTACATGGTTTTTAATGTACCAATTTACAAAATGTTGTACAAACTCAGAGATAAGTCGTGGTTTCACGAACCTCCTAAAATGACTAGAAATCCAAAAAGGTGGAGAGCAACGAACAAGAAATGTAGTTATCACCGAGACTGGGGGCACATGACAGAAGACTGCTTCGAGAATATGAAGTTCCTGGATGAGAAGGTAGCTGAGGGCCTCCTCGATGAGTATGTAGCAGAAAGAAAGAAAGATCAAGCAACCCCAACCGAGGAAGTGGACTGTTTAGCAAAACCTAAGAGTCTGATCCAAATGATACAGGGCCATGCAACCCCCTACACTGAAAGTGAGATTAGATATGTACAAAGGCAAAATGAGCATGCAAAGCACGTGTACAAGCTGGGTGTGAAGAGGCCCAGGGGAGAAGAGATCACGGTGCGGTCAATCACATTCACGGACGAAGACCTGGTCAGAGTGACGCTGCCACACAATGATGCTTTGGTCGTTACCCTATGTCTAGGGGAATACGACGTTGAGAAGATATTGGTGGACTAGGGGAGCTGCATAGAAATCCTATATTATGACACTTTTAGGAAGATTTGAGTTACCCAGACAAACTTAGAAAAGAATCAAACTCCTTTGATTGGGTTTGGGTCACAGCTGGTCTGGCCCATGGGAAAGGTGACATTGCCTGTATGAGCAGGGTCCGTTGTGTTGAAAACAGAGTTCCTGGTTGTCGATGTCCCATCTTCCTACAACGCCATCATAGGCAGGACATGGCTGCATAGAATGAAGGCAATTTCATCAACTTACCATCAGTTGATAAAATTCCCGGGGGCAGAGGGCATTGAACACATAAAAGGAAACCAGAAAATGGCAAATCAGTGTTTAGTCTCAATAATCAACAGAGCCCCCAAGGCACATCTCGTTCAGTCCATTGCAGTATCCGATCAAGCTACATTAGAAGACGTTGGAGGAATCCAAGTCCTAAAAATTGTGGAAGGATCGAAAAAGGTTCAGCTTGACGACCAGGATCCAGAAAGGTACTTTTTGATAGGAGAAAAGCTTGGCAAGAAGGAGGAAGAAGAGCTCATGCACTTCCTTAAGCAGCATGTTGATGTGTTTTGTGGATGCCCCAAGAGATGCCAGGCATTGATCCCAATATAATCTGTCATCAATTAAACATAGACCTCTAGCACAAGCCAGTAGTCCAGACATCCAGAAGGTCAGCCCCTCAGCATGCCAAAGCAGTCAATGAAGAGGTTGATCGCCTCCTAGAAGCCAAAGCAATCAGGGAAGTGAATTACCCTGAATGGCTGTCCAATGCGATCGTCGTCAAGAAAAAGAATGGGAAATGGAGAGTATGCATGGATTTCACTAGTCTAAACAAGGCCTGTCCCAAAGACAATTTTCCTCTACCCATAATTGATCAGCTTGTTGATGCAACTGTTGGGTATGAAGGAATGAGTTTTTTGGATGCCTATAGGGGATGCCACTAGATAGCAATGCATGAACCAAATGAAGAAAAGACATCGTTCATCACTCCACGAGGTCTATATTGCTACCGGGTCATGCCTTTCGGCCTCAAAAATGCGGGGGCCACTTACCAAAGACTCGCAACACTCGTGTTCAGAGACTTACTTGGGAAGACTATGGAAGTCTACATAGACGACATGGTGGTGAAAAGTAAGGAGAAAGCCAATCACATAGCCGATTTGAAGGTAACCTTTGACATCTTGTGACAATTTCAATTAAAATTAA
Organism: Vaccinium macrocarpon; assembly: GCA_022606695.1. Taxonomy (NCBI): domain Eukaryota; kingdom Viridiplantae; phylum Streptophyta; class Magnoliopsida; order Ericales; family Ericaceae; genus Vaccinium; species Vaccinium macrocarpon. The sequence continues at coordinate 20,649,939 of CM040171.1, forward strand.
ATGCCTCAAAATGTGCATTTGGTGTAAGCTTGGGAAAGTTCTTGGGCCATTTGGTCATGGAGCACGGCATCGAGGCCAATCCAGATCAAATCACAGCCCTCCAAAGACTTGAAATCCCAAAGACAACCAAGGAAGTATGAAAATTGACGGGCATGGCAGCAGCACTAAACAGGTTCATTAGTCGCTCGTCAAACAGGTGCATGCCTTTCTTCCAGCTATTAAAGAAGAGGAAAGGATATGAGTGGGGACCGGAGCAAGATGAGGCTTTCAAAGACCTCAAGAGGTATCTTAGAACGCCCCCTTTGCTGTCAAAACTAGAGAAAGGAGAATGGTTGATCCTTTACCTGGCCGTCTCGAAGCATGCAATCAGTGCAACCCTCCTCCGAATTGAAAGTGCAGAGCAAAAACTAATATACTTTGTAAGCGAAACTCTCCTAGACGCACACACCAAATACTTCCCCTTGGAAAAGCTCGTTAAAGCTTTAATCATGGCTTCGCAGAAGGTACCACACTATTTTCTGGAGCACCCCATCACTGTATACACTGAGTTTCCCTTGAAAGCGTTGTTTCAAAAAGCAGACTTTTCTGGGAGGATCTCCACTTGGGCGGTAGAACTCAGTCAGTAGAACATCGATTTCCAGCCAAGAACAGCCATCAAGGGCCAAATGCTGGTAGACTTCGTATCTGAGTTTACCTCGACCGAGATTGAGCCTCCCTTGGTTCGCGAACATGAACCTGGTCCTCAAGGCGACCACTAAGATACAGGAAGTTGGCACTTGTTTGTTGATGGTTCAGCATGCAACAAAGGCTCAAGGGTAGGAATAGTGCTATTTGCTCTAGAACGCCTGATGCTCGAACAATCTGTTTATTTGGGCTTCAGCGTAACGAACAACATGGCAGAATACGAGGCCCTCCTAATCGGGCTCGAGAGTGCAAGGACTCTTGGGGTCAAGAAGTTAAAGATCTTCTGTGACTCACAGCTCGTGGAAAATCAGCTAAGTGGGGAATACGCACTAAGGAACGAGAAGATGGCAGCCTACGCAAAGGCCATACAGGAAGTAATGGCAGGTTTTGAGGAAGCAAAGATAGAGAAAATCACCTCGGGACAAAACGCTTAAGCAGATTCATTAGCCTGTTTGGCCTCAACACTACCAACAGAGTACAAGCGCACAGTGGCCGTCAGATACCTAGCCCAGCCCAGCATTGGGCAGGAAACTGAAACCAATATGGATGTAAACCTGGGACCATGCTAGATGGATCCGATCATCGCTTACCTAAGGGATGAAGCCCTTCTAGAAGATAAAAGAGAGGCCTACAAAATTAAACTGAAGTCTGTTCATTTTTAGCTCTCACCACAAGGAAAACTGTACAAGAAGTTGTATCACGGTCCCTACCTGCTTTGCGTGCATCCCACTCTGGTACGGAAGTTCTTACATGAAATACATGCCGAGACATGGGGCAGACACGTGGGAGGGAAATCAATAGCATGTAGGGCAATAACCCAAGGGTACTGGTGGCCATACATGCAGGAAGATGCAAAGGTGTTCGTCAGAAGTTGTGAAAAGTGTCAACAGTTCAAACCAATAATCTGGACATCGGCAGAGGACCTACAACCCCTCACTAGCCCATGGCCATTTGCTCAATGGGGGCTCGATGTCATAGGGCCCTCACCCATGGCAACGGGCAAGAGGAAGTTCTTACTGATGGGGATAGATTACTTCATCAAATGGATTGAAGCAGAACCTCTAGCCAAGATCACCGAGGATAATGTGGAGAAATTTATGTGGCAGAACATCATAACAAGGTTTGGCGTGCCTTACTGCATAATTTTGGACAACGGGGCGCAATTCGGGCCAAAGTTCGAAGCTCTCTGTGCCCAACATGGAATATAGAACTACTACTCAACACCAGCGTATCCTCCTCTAACAAAACAATCCTTAAAGGAATCAAGCAAAGATTGGAAAAAAAGAAGGGAAGTTGGCCCGATGAACTCCTGATAGTGCTCTGGGCATTTAGGACCACCCCAAGATGGTCAACGGGAGAGACTCCATACTCCCCGACCTATGATACTGAGGCCGTGATCCCCATCGAAGTAGGGCTACCAACCAACAGAATTGCATTGGTAGAAGCTGGCGGTAACAACCAAGCCCTGGTAACAAATTTGGATTTTTTTGGGGGGTAATTTAGCGTGAAATTAAAAGGGGTTAAGTGAATGTACAGCCTACAAGGGGCATACCCCAGGGAGGACAAAATAAAAATAAAAAAGAAAAAAAAAATGCGTAGTCCCCGGCACAACCCGTCGGGGTGGGGAAAATGATGGTCCTAGCACAACTCGCTAAGATATGAATAAGATGGACATACATTTTAATGGGCACAAAGGCACAAGTGCCAACTGCTTGGGGTATACACGTGACATTGCTGTCCCACTTGATGCACACAAATTATGTTGGTCCTACTTGAAATATAACATCACCCACCGAGTAGGCTATAATTTAGATAATAAGCACAGGGCCCACCACTTGGATCCTTGCACGAGGAAATGATAAAGGCTCCAAGAGGAGCCATGATGTGCAGCATTGCACAACTATTGTCCATTGGACAACAAACTTTCCACCGAGTTTTCAATTTATGGGAAAAACCCACATTGCGTGTAGTGGAAACCACCTTTAACAAAAGTTGAATTTGACCGAATGACTACTGTAGGAGAAGGAACTACTATACCCCTATTATGGACCGGATACAAACAAACCAAACCAAACCAAAAGGTTGGCCGTCCTAACGCCAAAACCCTTATCGTAAAGTAAACCTTTCACTAGCTCCGACCCTTCCCTGTGGATTCGACCTCGGACTTCCAAGTTATTATGCTACAAATGGCCTAGCCCTACGCTTGGGGCGATGCTAACTACAATAACGCTAGGTCACAAGCACTGACATTGATAATCCGGAACAAGAAGGAATTCCCATAACCACCAAACAAGCTAATAGTATTGGTCATTTAGCAACAGGTGCCAATAGTTCCATGCAAAACCAACTAGTATGTGAGTATTATCTTGAGTGCTTAGGCACTACAAATCCAAATAAACCATAACACTAAACTTGATGGAATAGAACATCTCTCAAGTGCAAAAGAAATTCCCAAACCAAAGACTTGGCAACCACCACTCTCCAGCCCTATTATTCAGTAAACAAATGTGTGAGAATTCATCAAAAAACATAAAGTTGTAGTAAGGCAAACAAATTCATGGAACATCAATGCTAAAACGTACATGCAATACTTTCTACAAAGGCAATGGAAAATGATAGTACAGATTTTATGCTAAATGCACAACCATAAAAAATAACTTGAAATTCCAAATTTTCATTGCCTTTAAGTCTCTAAGATGTTTACTTCTTGAAATCCCTCAAGGACCTTGTCACAATATTGGAAAAGTGTCAGCTATTGACAAGTCTTGGAATCAGGGATTGCAACCGTTAAAAATTTTCATCAATACTAGTCTAAAATGTCTATGTCTATGTCTATTACAAAATGCAAGTCAGTTGACATGTAATATTACATTAGTTGCGCTTTTTTTAGACCTAAGCAAACAAATAATGTGGTTGTCAAGGGTGATTCCTTGACTGTCATTATGTGGACCAACTGATCAAAATTGAAACAGCTAGCCTAATTTGCGCCTATCGCTCGTAAAGTGTCTATACAAATCAAGATGGCTTAAAATTGTACAAGTTACTACATATTATATGGGTGGAACTCATACACAACATGATGAACCTAATTTGTGAGCCATGCTCTGAAAGCAAAATTACCAATCACAAACGGATTATGATTTTACATTCTTAGTGCAAGCTAATTACATAAGATGAGAAAAACTCTATATTTGCTAAAATTTCCTTTTTATAACCATTTGAAGATAATAAATAAATAAATACACTAACACATGAATGTAGACAGAAATTTCGTAACCATTTACTCTAAATCTCCAATTTTTCTGAGTTATAATCTCATCAGGATACACAAGAATTGCACCAAAGGATTATTTAGAAGCATATGTGAACCCGGATACAACTCCCATCTAGAAGTATCTATACTCCATACAGTGAATTAGAAGAGGAATTCAATATCTCAACTTGGCTCATTGCAAGAAAGGAAACATGCAGAAAATTTAACCAAACAAGAAATTTAGATGTAGTTGCAGATTACCTCTGAGTCCATATCAGTTGCTAATTGCAGCCAGTACAAAGTCCAGTTGTTCATTCCTCTCATCCATAAAGTGTCACGCCCTCGATTTTTAACATAAATAAACGAATTTTTTTTTTCTCAGTTAAAAGAAAATGTTACATCGACACCCAATACCCCACCGGATTTTACAACAAGGATTACATTCCTTAAAAGTATAGATAAATAAATAAATAAAAATAGGTTACAACGTTTCAAATGATCCTTCATGTCATGATTTGACTATGCCATGCACGCCAAGCACTCCATCTCGCACTTCAAACGAAATCTGAAACAGCAAAGGGGTGAGCATTCACTTCGCCCAGTAGGTGTCCCCTTTGGGTTCCAGACTCAAAAAAAACATACAAACAAAATCACATATATCGAACAAAAGCATAAAAGCAAAGTCAACATTTACAAGTAGGTTTTTTTGCACTTATCATTTGAAGTAAAAACACTTCTCGTATCACCCAATACATTTCCACAATCCAAACTCCCCATAACCAATTATTGGATATCCCTCGGGCCACACAACAAACCATAATTTTTCTTCTCATTAAATGCTCATATATTTCCCTCACATTCTAATTGATAGAACCCAACCACTTTCACACGATGTAATCCACTTTTACCATTCCTCTATCACTTTTCATTTACACATGCGGCCAAGGGTTCTCTTACCATGATTACCCATTATAATCAACCACTCACACCAACCAATGTCGCACATACAACCACTAGTTATGACATACCATTCACTGTGTCCCAATACATTTCACACATACATCCATATACATATATATATATATATATATATATATATATATATATATATATATATATATATATATATATATATATATATATATATATATCCACCCATCATACGCTAGTCTAAGTATTTCCGCGAGTCCACGCTCCCACCTTACCCACACGCTTATCAACATAGTCCACAATCACCAACGTATCTCACTAATACTCACATACGTCCCCAATATGTCCCCTGCATGCCAAAGCATACTATAAGTTCACGTAAGTACCACTATACTACACCGTGTCAATGATTTACCCCCAGCGCCCTTTCGGACATCAATAATCAATCTATCGCGATCTCATATGCATGTGTACGTGTGTACGTATGTCTGACACCATACCAATGGTCAATTACTTCCCACGTGTCCTAGCGTGCTCCTCACGCGCCCATGTATCCCACGTGTCCAAGGCACTTTAGGTTCACCTTGTTCATTGATTCATCACTTGGATTCTATAAATTTCAAAATCTCTCTCTCTCTACATTTATTTGGATTTCACAGGGTTCTTCGCATGAGTCACCGAGCATGGCTTGAGTGTCTAACGTGACACTCATGACGTTGATCTCTTAACTCTTCCGTCTAACCACATGTACATTTATTCCATAATTAATGATAGTTAACACATGTTTCATACCTTAGGTTATTACTAGGCTTTACTCCAAACAATGCTGAAAAGTACAGATTTTTGCCCAAAGCATGGAATTTCAACCCAAAGTCTATTTTAATGGTCCAAACACAAATGTGATGTATGTAAACAACAAATAGGTATGGAGGGAGGATTAAACCTCAACAAATTTAAGGATTCAACAACCAACAACATAGATCAAGAGTCAATGAAGCTCAAAACCCACTTCCATGGTGATTTCTAAAAATTTCCAGAAATTTATGATCAACACAAGAGGTATAGCAACAAAATCAACATCATATCACGTATCAATCAAGTAAAAACCCCTACCTCAAGGGTTTGCTTGAAAATGGTGGAAGGGTGAAACCCTAGGTGGAGAAAACCCCCAAATCCCGAAAATCACCTCTACCGAAGCTCCACTACGCGTTTAAGAAACAAGATCAAGTTAAAAACGAGTTATAAGGGTGAGGTTTCACTCACAATCAAAGAGAGAGAGGGAAAAACGTGGGTGAAGTAAAAACAAGACCCAAATCAAGAGTTCTTACCTCTTTGAGTGCAAAATCCGAAATACAAAGGAGATTGACGTTTCCAATGTGTGGATCTTGAAGATTTGTGGTGGAATGAGGTTAAAATCATAATATTTGAGGTGGGGGTGAAGAGAGAAGGTAGAGAGATGAAGTTAGGGTTTGTTTTCGTGGTTTTGGAGAGAAGAAATGGGTATAGGACCCCTTTTATAGAAGTCTGTGTCGAGCTCGAAATTCGCAAAAAAAGAGGCTGGATACCGGTATCAAGAAAAACCATACCGATATCTAGGATTTCTGATGGCAAAAATGAAGCTGGATACCGGTATCAAGAAAAACCCATACCGGTATCTAGGATTGAAAATTTTTAAATTTTTACCAACTTCACCAAATCGAACCCCGATAATTTCTAACACATTTTTAACACCTCCAAACGTCCACACAACATCGCAACACATATTCATACCATTTACTAGACCCTTGGTACACCGAGATATACCTACCCATATAATACTTGGAACGAAACACAATTTAAAACATTAACCCACTCTTTCACATTACTTAAAAATGAGTAAAAGATATAAAGAATTTCATTGAAAATTCGGGTCTTTACATAAAAATTGAATACAATATCCTTCTCCTAATATTATTCATATTATCACTCTCCAATTCCGCAGAGACCATTCGTCCCTTTCACAACTCCATGAATTTGATGAGACAAATGCCACAGTCATGGCTAAGCATGTAAAAAAAACCATATAATTGAATAGACAAATTAGATAGTGATTTCGGACGCGAGTTTGGTTTCGTAAAATAAAGTTCATTATTCTAATGTTCACTCACCCGTGTCTTGTTGTGGAACCTTTGGATATACAATTTCAAACTCGTCCGCAGTATGCCTAGGCACCCTTTGACCATCGTTCAGTAGTGCGAACAAGTTATTCCACTACAAGCATTAAAGGCAACAAATTAAGATATAGACAAACATAATATAGTAAATGGTACACACATGAAAAGAAAATATTCAAAATAAGGTTTATGGATGGGGGGTTATGTTACAATTGTCTCGATTGTGGATGTTCGATCTGTTAAGTCAGCTGACTTCATTGAGTCCAAAACCTCTACCCGCAAATCAACAAGGTTTATGGCTACACAAAACAAGTGACCAGTCTCACCATCTCCTAAAAGTATAGGTAGTAAAAGCTGCAATATTATCAATCGTGGAATCATGAGTCAGTATCACAAGATTTTCCAAATAATAAAATGGAATAGCTTAAATTTGAGCCCCAAGTAATGTACCATGCTGCATTTGTGTATGTCATAATGAACTTTATTGACATCACAGGCATCCCTCATATAGGTATTAAAGTTTGAATCATTGGCCTTAACAAGATTTATCTGCAACTTAAGTTCAAAAGAAGACAAATTATGTTTACTAATGAAGATAGTTGCATATTATGTTGCAAGTACAGGAGCAAACAATGTACCGCGAAATCACGATGGAAAATGTGGCGCTTTGGATGCAACTTTCCTTCTTCCATGTGCTTAAGTTCACCCTCATGATCAAGTCCCTTACAGTATGCATAACCTATTCGTGGTTGGAATGATTTCATTATATTTAATTGTACCATTAATAATACCAAATTTTCATGACAAATTGGTAACGTACAAGCTTTGACACAAGGCCCTTTGGCCTAAAAGAGTGGTGCACATCCTTTAAAGTCAACGACCATTTTGCACCCATGTAGACACCCCAATTTTGATTATCCGTGAATTCTAAGCAAGAGTTCGGATGTGTCCCCAATGATGAAAATCGTTAATGACGTCGTGAAATTTATTTTATTTAGTTAATGCCTCGATTAATTATATTTGTCCATTTTCTCAAGCCTTTAAGCCCACTTGAACATTTCCAAGCCAATAACTTGTCATAAACCCACATATAAACCAAAGACCAAGAGAAGCCCACAATAAGCCCAAACGAAGCCCAAGATACGGCCCAAAATCCAAAAGTATTGGTCAGCAACTTTATATCCTCTTAAAAAGTGTTGGCCAACAACTTTATCCTTTTTAAAAGTGGTGGCCAGAAACTTTATCTTCTTAAAAAGAGGTGGCCAGCTACTTTGGTTGAGATAAACATGGTGGCCACCATCTTTTTTCCAGAAAAGTCCAACTCCTGCAGATTAGCCATGGGCTGAGCATGGTGCTTTCAATGACTTTTCCCAACCATTTCTTGTTGAAAATTGAAGTGATGAACCTTCTCTTAGGCCTACAAATAGGACCCTAACTCAAGGAGAAAGCACACAACAAAAATCCATCAAGAAACTCTAGCCTAAAACTCCTTGTTCTTAGCCTTTTCTCACCTTTTTAGCCTTGTCCTTTTACATAATCTCCCTGAAACAAAAAAAAAAAAATCTTCTTTTTGATCAGCCACGAAAACTCCAAAAATATTAGTCTTAAGCTTACCTTCCAAATTACCCAAAGTTTTGTCCTTAATCCAAGTTTCTCGAAGCATTAGTAAAGTAAAGTTCTTTTCACGACGAACAGAGTTATACTTGCGAATTCGTTGATTTTGAGGGGAGTATCCGGACGTTAATCAAAAGAAGTTTAGTCTTCGCCTATTTTAGCTTTTTCGGTAATATTTCTTTCTATAAATCTAGCCTCATGCATCGTTAATTTTATTTATTTTTCCTTGTTCCCTTTCCCATAATTGTCTAAATCACTTTAAATCTTCTTTAAAACCCCATAAATAATAAGTAGAGACTAATCATTTTAATTAGGTGGGATGGGTGCATTTTTTAAATAAAATCTTCCCATCTTGTAACTTAGCTCCCAAACCAAGATCACTCTGGTTATGACAGACTGGTTGTCTTGAATTTTATATGTTGAATCTGGTTGCTTGGTTAACCTTAAAATTAAGTGGCGACTCTAACGAACACGATGTTCTAGTACTTTTAAGGTTTCTCGCTGAGGTCACGGGTGCCCACAACCCACAATTTTTATACATGTCTCACTACATCAAATAAGTTGTTACGAATATGTGTGAGGATATGGCTTTAAGTAACTTGTTAACCTCAATAAGAAGCATAAAGGAGGAGTCCTTACTCGGTGCTAATAGGTCTGTGTGCCTTCGGCTTGCAAATTAGAAAGTCCACAATCTTCTTCCGCTCATGTGTCATCTTCTATACTTTGAAGGGTGGGGCTGCAAGGTAAGGAGTTGCAGTTGATTTACTCTGACTCATTTCCCGAAACCCTCATCTCGCACTAGGTTGAGTAGATGCATCTCACCTTGCGCGTCTATGGTATCTTTGCACTTGTTTTTGGCTCGGAGTTTGTGCTTCAACATGGCCTTGTATAGGGTTCACTTCTTTATCACCATGAGTACGCACATTTTCATCCAAGAAATATGTGTCATCGACACCTTTTTCTCCTCCATCTGTAAATGGTATTTCCGCAAATCAAAATCAACTTCGCTGAAAATTGTTAAGTGTTAAGATGTTGACACCAAATGCTACTGCAGAAATAGATTTTAAGGTCATTCTTTTTTTCTTTTTAAGGGGCGGTTCTAAACCAATGTAAAAGGAATTAGGACAATAAAACTATAAATAGAACTTTCATAAGTTTGTAACATACCGGTGTTTCATGAACTTCACCTTCTTTAGGGGTGACATCTTTATCACGGGGACTTTGGTTGTTCTCATCGAAGGAATCCACGACGTTTGCCATTTTTTCTCCACCAACTTCCTGAAATCGGGTTTGTTAGGGGTCTACAAAAGAACGGATACATAAATAGATGCATAAGGACTTTCTTAAACTTCTCAACCCCAACTTCTACAAGTGAGGGTATTATTCATAGGAACTGAAGACTTTATAATTACTAGCGGGAGTGTTTTTGTACCGTACCGGATTATGAACGGAGGGACCCTCTTCCTTGCAAGGCTCTTACCACCCAATCTCTCACAACCATCTGGGCTTCGAACTTGAACATCCCGTAGCATAGATAAGTCATCATCCCATTTACGCAAGTTCTTGAGACATTTTAATAAAGCATGTATCTCATCATGGTATGCTTTAATGGGTGCCTATAAATGACACATTCTTTTAACTAAGATTGTGTGATGGACAATTACAAAACAAAAAATATTTAGGAAAGTACACCAATTCAAAGATACATCACCTCATTCTTCATGTAGGTTAGTCCTCCGGTTCAACACTTATCCATTCATCAATCAACTCCTTTGTCCATAAGGCAAAGGGAAGGTCACTTTCTTCGTTGTCCATCTCAACATTCATCAAAAAATGATGAAAGCATATTATCTGCAATTTGAGTATAAATGACATTATCTTTCAGGACAAAATATTGAAATGAATATACATACAAATAATTAAAGGAGGAAAAAATTTACAAACCATCAATATGAACAAAGCTTGCCAACACCTTGGGCACTGTAAGAAGGGCCTTTTGATACTCTTATCTTATAATTTGTTATTTCTTCTACCAACCAATTGAGGGCAAATTCAGGCCACTTGTACCTCGTTATCTTCTCCATTTCGTCCGTGACCACACCCGGATACAACTGACTACCAACAACATCCTTTTGCATGGGACACAAGAAACATCCTAAAGCAAACAACATGTAAGCCCTTTGGAATTTGTTATTAGATTTTTTGTTTAACACCACATCTCGCAATGCGCTCAATTTTATACCTTTAAATTCCTAAAAGTAGTCATTCATTTTTGTCTCTGTGTATGCCTTCACACACATTTGGCACAAGTATACCTCCAATCGGCAATACCAAAACCCTCGCGATATCTTCCTCCGTTATAGGGAAAACATGACCATTCTTAAATTCTAAGGTTCGGTTGTCGGGATTATAGTGGTCGGCCAACTTCATGATAAAATATCTATGCATAGTTGCACATTTCAACACTAGAAGTTTATGGAATGGATTACACTTTTTTTTTTGGGTAAGCGAATTTACAGCTTACAAGGGGCATACACCAGGGAGGACAAAGAAACAAACAAAAAGAAAAGAAAAGGGAAATGGGAGGGCCAAGTTGGCAACATAGGGAGATTAAAGTGGGAATAAAAGAAAGTACTACATTAGAGAGAAGTGTTTCTGCACCTTCACAGATGAGGGTGAAGAAAAACTCAAAAGCCTAGAAAGCAAGACTAATAACCGGACTTATGTTCACTGGGATTCCAGAACGCAACTAGACAGGGCTAATTTCTTTAGATTGCAGGAAATAACAACACACAACATTAGCTCCAAGAGCAATTAACATTAGAACATTCAACAGCCGCAACTACAAGATAATCCAGGACTTCTGAAAATTTGTTGCATCTCGTCTGTTTTGCAACATCAGTTGACTTCAGGGCAATAGGTTCATGTAGCTTGACAGCTCGCTGTTGCAAGGGTTTGCTGTGGCATCTTGGCCAGAGAATGGTGCACTACCCAACCTTCAAAACAACTGAAATTTTGGGAAGCAAGCCATTTGAATTTGATAGCCAAACAAACCAATAGCTTAATCCAAGAAACCACGACTGGAACACACATGGAACAGACCAATAGATTACATTTCTTCAGTGCTTTCCATTGTGATTGCATCAATTGGGAATTCAACTCCACAAGTTGTTTTGGAGAACGAGTCCTAAACTTTGTTTGTAATAATAAAAAATAAAGTAGTGTCAGGAATCACGGCAAGGGCAATAAGGGACTATAAAACACGTATGAAAGAGTGGCCATGTTTTTGTACGTGCACTTGTTTACTATTCGTCTTCATCTTCCTCGGATGAGGGGGGAATTTCTGTCACTCTTCAGCTGCCATTTTGCCATAAAATTTTCCCCAATTCAGTACCTTATCTTGCCAAACTTCCCGAGCCCGTACATCAACTGTTTAGACAAATGAGAAAAAGTTAGTTACCTAACGTACAAATAGATGCTAAACAAGACTAATGTGAAGATTGAAAAAATAAAAATCATGATTACCACTTTCGGACAAGGGAAGAGCTTCACATATTCTAGTTCCCCAATGGCTTGCTTCACACCCCATCCGAAATCCTTCTTGCATTAAACCAAAAGTTGGGAATTACAAATATGCAATAGTAATTATCCATTATCATATGGGAGTTAAATTTCGTTTATGTACTCACATAAAAATAGGAAAACCATTGTCCTTATAGTCCTCATCGGGTTTGGAATTTTGTGGACGACCGTCGGGGTCCAATTCTACGACATTTTTTGAAGGCCCGGCTCATAGGGTACAAAATTTTCATTCTCTGATGACCATTGTGCCTTTAGTACATCTCTCCGAGCGTTTGCTTAGAAAATGGCATGATTACCTACAATCAAAGGATTAAACTCTTAGAATATAACAATGCATGCGCTTAATCACATCATTGAACTAGTCAAACACAAGAGAGATCACAATGGCCACATTAATGCACATATCCCAGATTTTCAGCTTTAAACATAGTTAATGCGTGACCTAAATTCAAAGTCATTTTCAAGGCATGCATAATGAATTGAACATGAATCATGGCAAGCAAATATTAGTCTACATCTAGCCAACAATTGGCCAATTAGGGAGCTCATAACTTCTCCATGTATTATAGACTCTGAACGATTTCATAACATATGCACACAACCAACTTTTTTTTGTGACGATGAAATTACAGGTCAGATGAACACAGATAGATAAATCTCATAGAAAAAATGATGACTTTGTAAAAGTTTAATGTCCAATATTTGAGGTAAAAGATTCCCCCTAAAAGAACTAGAATAAAATTACACATGACTTATCTTACATTTTGAGACAATAGTGTTTTATGGGAAGGGGAGTTAGATAAGTGTAAACTAGAACAGGTCTTCTATAAAGTCAAGTAGCATAGATGATAGAATTCAATATGGCTATATGGGCACCATCCGCAAACTATTCAAACCTTTTCTAAAAATCACTGCTCTCAAATAACGATGGAAAATCCGCCTAAACTCCCTCGGCCTTTCCCACAACTAACATGAATGAGCAGGGAAATGATCCCATTTCTAGGTCAATGCCATTGTCGAACGTGGATGTGATTTTGGTTGCAAGTATGAACTTGCATCGGTTATCAAACATGGGGGATGCTGGATTATAGTTCCAGGGATGCCACCATGGCTCTAACTGCCTTTAGCGGCATGATGTGCCCAGAAGTTTGCAGCATGGCAGTGTGATGGAGGGACCAGGTGCAAAGAGGATGAAAATTGGTGGGGAAATCATTGGAAGGATATAATTTTGAGGCGGGTAGGGGTTCTTCAAGAAGTAACAAATGACATTTTCTGTTCGAAAGGGGAAAAGGCAAAACCCCTGTTTCAACTTATGGCATGCAGGGGGGAAAGGATTAAAATTGAACCCGTTGCCGTCTCTTTTCCTCCCCAAATATAACAAGACGACAGTAACCCCATAACGATTTTTAGTTCAAGATGCATCACAATCATGTGATGTGGCTTCAAATGGATGATTAGCGCTTTAAACATACATGAGAAAAAATGCAAGTTGTAAAGGTTTGGCTTCACATATATGCAAGTCCTAACTACAAACAAGTAGATTAATGCCTTTAAATATGCTAACTCTTCCTTCCCAACCCGTATCATGTTTGTTCAGGAAAATGTCTTTTTGTGAGATGAAATCAAAAAGCTCAAAGAAGAAAAATCTGTTTGACAGGGTCTTTTCATTTGAAAAATTTGTTCTTGACATGTCAAATTTACAAGCAAGCCCCAATTTACAATACACCAGAATTCACAAGCAAGCACTAAAATGCCTAGAATATTTCCTAAGGATGAACCAAAACCCCAATTACAAGCAATCAATTCAATTAACAACATACACAATGGATTTCCTATGAAAAACAAAAGCCCAATTCATCTTACTCACTAGAAAATCAAAACCCGGAATTGAAAATGCATATTTGTACCACCAATCGATCTACATTAGGGTTGAGCTGATAAAGATAGGACGTGGGAGCAGCAACTACGAGGTTATGGAAGAGGAATGGGTGAGGCATTGGAGGCAAGCTCTCTCATGTTGGAAAGAGGCAAAGGGAGAAGGTGGGATTCGATAAGGGAGGATGGAGATATCGAGAGGGAGAGATGATCGCAGAGACAATGGAGATATCGAGAGGGAGGGATGAGCGCCGAGATGAAGGGTTTAAAAAAAATTTCGGTTTGTTCAAGACGATGGAGTTGTGGAGATATTGAGAGGAATGGGTGGTTTTTTTTGGGGGAAAGCTTACAAGCGAAGGGTATTTGGGTAAAATGCTATTAGTCTTTCCATGTATTTGCAAATGTTTTTCTCCTTACCATGTTTTTTTAATTCCAAAAAAGTACACCATGAGTTTGCGAATAATTGCCCCCACTTCCATTTTAGAGCAATTTTCCCATCAAAAATCTCGTTTTGTTTGGAGGTGTGATAAAATCACATTACTTTCCCAATTGATAAAATCAAGGTTTGATAAACGTGTTTTCCAAATGATTTTATGAGATAAAATTTAGGTTTGACAAAATCTAGTTTTAATACAAACTAGGATCCTCAACTGATTTTAGCAAAAACTATATTTTATCAAAACTAAATTTTGTATAATAAAATCATTAGGAAAACACCCTTATCAAACCTAGATTTTATCAATTGATAAAGTAATGTGATTTTATCACACCACAAATAAAACTATATTTGGGGGGAGTTTTTGGCGGAGAAAAAAATTGGTATTCAACTCTGATTTATAAATTTTGGAGGAGATTAACTATGCTTGTTGCCCAATCATTATGTTCAAATTTTAAGTCAATGTCCAATGATATTTTTACAATGATTAATTTGAAACCATTGGAATGTCACGTTTCATAGATTCCATCGTAGTCACAAAAATTGAAGATCGTTGAATATTAGAAGCTACATGATCGGATCACATTTAATGCATCTCAGATCACACTTGAGCAAATTTTTGGGGTTGAATTCTACCCAAGAATGGGTAATATGGTATCAGAGCGGGGTTCTAGAGATAGGTAGAGTGCTTGTTTCTGGCCTACATGTGATAGGTGCTGCCAAGTGAGTAAGCTGCGCTTGAGGGAAAGTATAAAGCGAAGTTTCACATCGCCTAGGTACCAAAGTAATATGTAATATATAAGTGTGAGGGCAACTCACTTCATGAGCTGCACTTCATGAGCTTCATGAGCTGCTAGCTTTTGGGTTGGGTTCTACCCAATAACGTTTAACATCGGTAACCTCTCCTTCGACTCACTTTTTCGTCTCTCAGATAGATCGTCTCTCATATAGGTGTAACGGTCCGGCGATTCCGTAACCTCTTCCTTCTCTCCGGTTGATTCCGTAGTCTTCGTGCGGATAGGTAACATCTCCTTTGACTCTTGTTTTTCATCTCTCGGTTGCCAGGAACCGATTCACCTGACCTCATGAACTGTCATAAATGGTACCAGTGGGCCTGTTTTCTTGGACCAAATTAATGTTGCCTCTTTAATTACTCTTAGATCCTCTCCAACGGCTCTTAGATCCTTTCCAACGGGCAATTTAGTATCTACGCCTATGCGTAATACAGTAAGAGGGAAGGGCGGGCATTTCGTCTGCATTTCTGCGCTTCAAGTCAGGAGAGCGGGCAGCTCCTTTCCCTCCTTTCTTCGTTTCTATGTACACCTTTTTGTTTTACCCTAATTACCCCCTCGTTGGCGGCAAACAATGGTGGGATCCTCCGTATGATTGCCCTGTGTGAGTGTGTCGCTGAACGGAAAGTATGGGACTTCGGTACGTCTTTCCTCCTTTCTTCGTTGCTTGTCCTTATTTTTCTATACCCTAATTTCGTATCCTTTGTCGGCAAGCAATTAGGGGATTCCCGAATGATCGGTAAAGCGGCCCTGCTGAAGCAGGAAAATAAGGGGATTCTGTAATTGTAAGCCGGAAAATAGAAGGATTCAGTACTTGGAGCGCAGTTCAGCTACTGTGGGAACGGCGCTTCACTGTTGAAGCGGGTATAAAAGGCGAGCAGATGCGGAAATTTGCAGTTTGCAAGGGTTCCCCGTTTCTCGATTCCTCATCAGGTATCTCTCTCTCTCTCTCTCTCTCTCTCTCTCCATGATTTATGTAAATTTTGTTTCTATTTTTGGTTTTGGTTGGATACCCAGTGAACTGGAATTAACTATTTAAAAGGTGAGATAAAATAGCAGTAGTTCATATGGGGGTTCATCATAAACCCAAAAATCTGTAACAGCTGTTTCTCTGGTCAAGGGAAAATTAATTTCTGGAAGGATTCTGTTTCTGTGATTTCTGAGAATCCCAAAATATAGGATACTGACAGCTAAGCATATTCAAATATGTGGAAAACTTGGTTGAAACTGCAAGGCTACGTACGTAAACTTCAAAGAATTGGGGTTTCGATGAATTGTATTTAACAAGACAGCAACATCATGCTCTCCAAGGATGTGATTCTTTGGTATAAACCTAAATATTGATTCGATGATGTAAGTACGAACCAGTTATATTCTTGTTTATATATATGTATCAATGTATGTTCCGCTGTTAAGATTATTTTTTGGTTCTTTCATGTTATATTACTTTAATTATGTTGCTTTCAATTTTTTATTTGCTTTCTTATGATTTTTCCTTGTGAAGTGTTTCATTTGCAGATTGTTTTTTCATGGGGCTTTGCTTACTAATGAATATCAACTTCCCCTTTCAACTTTCGAAGGTGAATTTATTTAGAAGGACACCAAGGACCCTCTGTGCAGTATTTGATCCAAAAAGGTGATTCGATCCTTTTTCAACCCATTATATTCGATTGATCCAAAAAGGTTGATATTTGTGGATTTGAACTTGTTTTGGATTCAGTCACTACCTTTTACCATAGGCTGTAACTAATCTAATTTGTTTTGAGATATAACTGTTGCAATTTTTTTCTCTAGGTGTCTTTTTAGTATATGACCTGGTTGGCCTCCTTAGGAGAACAATTTTGTGGGAAGCTTTCGTTAAACCTAGACGACACACCATATTTTGTTCCATGGCTGGTCTAGAGATTGTTTGGTTTTATTGGTGTAGGAAAATAATGTAGGTAATACGAAATACCTGTTGCGGATTACACCAAATATATATGATCTAAAAGCTTGCTTTACGAGCCCCTACCAACACGCACGTCCTGCACTATGTTAAACCTTTCACGCTGATGGAGCAGCTACTAGAGTCCTCCACTTATCTTCACACGTTGCAAAATCCCTAGGGTTCTTTTATAGTGCCCTAGAGAGAACTAGGAGAGGGAGAGATTATATGACTGATGTGTTTTTTTTCTATACAAAGCAATGGGTATTTATAGATGAGATAAGTAGGTGATAGAGATAACACTTACTTATCTCTATAGGACACTTATCTCTATCACTTAAGTGATTGTGTCCGCCTAGGACTTATCACCTTAAGTGGTTGAATCCACTTAGGACTAGTGTTAATAATTATCCCATGTGGACGCACCAATGGACCTCATGCAACAATTGGCTTAATATAGAAGAAAATTTTAATGCAGTTCATTAACCTTTTTGATTTTGTCGTATATTAGAGGTATGGTTCAGATCTATGGCAAAACTATGGTCTATTAAAACAATGTTTATGCATGGCACTTTGGCTCAATTATGGCATAGGGTAATAACAATATTAGCTCTCAATGCTTATTGTTGTGTTTGCCACGCTACAGAGCAGATTATATTCGACCCTCTTTTTCTATCTATCTTGATTTTTTTTCACTACTTTTACACGCATAATTTGCAAAGAATGGTGTTGAAATGAAGCCACAAAAGAATGCTTCAAGTGTCCTGGAACCTCTAATTGGCAATTAGAAAGATGGTTTTGACGCAGAAATAATTTTTATCATTTTATTTTGCTCATCTTTGTTCCATTAGTAGTTGGGTTATTCCTATTTTTGGATGGGGTATGGCATTAGTACATAATAGGCTTTGATGAGAAACTCTTTTGTGATGGGTTGCTAATATTTTTTGGAGTAAGAATGCTTGAGTATCCTGGAACTTCATCATTCGGGTTGCTCTTTAGTGTCAAATCTGTAATGGGACTCCAAATGCCAGTGTTTCTTACTACGATGTCTTTATTGTAATGGATTCAGTAACTTTAAGTAATTTGTACAAATCTATTCCAATTTCGGATATAGCAAGAGCTTGACTTGTTTCAATGTATATGCAAAGAAATGTGGACAGTACGGAATCAAAGGAATGCATGCATTTTTGTCAAAGTAAATCCAAGTGTTACTTTGAGTCTCGGGTGTTCTTGTGTCTTGCATCATAGTGGGTCTCATGAAGGGTGTATTGAAGCTCAGAAATCATGTGGTGGTACTGGTACAAATATTTGCATTGCTCTGATGATGTGATAATGCTGTTGTGACTTGGGCTGCTACTCCTATCCAAATCCATTGCTGGTGCTGTTATTGCTCGAGTAGCTATTGCTGCTGTTACACAAGTATTCAATGTGCAGCTTTGTAGGAGATGCTGTGATTTTAGAGAATTTTGGATCTAGATTCATGGGTAATTTGATGCAGTTCAAGGTGCTATTAATGTATAGATGCCAGTTTCTTTGTTTTGCAAAAGAAATGGCATGGGATGATTTTTTTCAGGATATTCTCTGCTGTAATTTTTTGGAAACAGAGCCAGTGGAAAAAAAAAAACTTGCTTGGATGCAGTTCAAGGGTGCTAGATTCTTAATTTGATTTGAATGCCAAACTTACGAGCAAATTATGATCAATCTTTATTTGTCTTATTTACGTTGGAGACTAACTTGAACCAACTATATTTACCCCCTTCCCCCTTTTTTAGAAGTAGGAACTAGGAAATAATGGTTGCATGATCTCACGAATTACTTCCACACATGTCAAGATTATCATAAGAAAACAACTCTAAATTTCAGGGTTTTCTTCACCACTTGGGTGGTGGATTGCTCACATTATACCATGATGCTAAATTAGACTTGTGTAGTTGTTTGTTGACATGTGTGGAAGAGATGGGAAAACAGACTATAACTGTAATTTGCGGTTCTTTGTGGCAGGTTTCTTCAACAACCATCATTGTCAAGAGAACAGGGACATATGCTTGGACTCGCAGAAGCTGGAGAGTGGGGGAAGAGTATGCATGAACCGTCACATCAGCAATTGGTCGTTTCACATCCACTGAGCTGCCTCTTCAACGTGCTGTTCTTCCTCTTGTATGGTCTTTTATTAGCTTTTAGTGTGAGCAGGCACTTTTGATGTTTAGTTATTTGACTTATTCAGCATGAAAAGAGAACTACGAACTTACTTTTTTTCATTTTTGGTTTATCAGATTCTGCAGCTGTTGATTGATTCTAATCATGGTGTGCGAGAAGCAGCAATGTCATGCATTGAGATTTGTAAATTCCATCCCATTAAAATCCACTAGACCTGAATGTGTATGGGATGAACATGACTGTCACGGTTTACGCAGTATTTCAACTGTATTTTTAGCTTTTTGTTGTGCTGACAGGCAAGAAAAATAATTTAGCCGATGATAGATATGAAAATAGGTGCACAGAAGGTGGGGTCAAGAATTCCATTGATGAAAAAGGCAGTTAAAAAAACAAAGAAAGACTAATCCTCTAACTCCTTCCTCTGATACCTGGAAACAATAAACGGCAAAATCCCTTTTGTGGGAGGAAAGACCAATATTAGAAAGGAGAAATTGCCTCTTTCTTTTTGATGTTCTAGCTTGGTTACATTATATAGTTCATCCTCTCATGTTATTGAAGCAGTTCCTTTGATAATGTATGTGTTAAAGTCAACTACTCAAACATGCTCCTAATACATGCATGTGCATAGCTCATGCTTCCGTGCTATAAACTTTGGGTATACATGAAAGCAAATTATATAATCTACGTGTATCCACTAAGTTCTCGTCACTCGAAAATCAACGGGCATGGTACGCGTCCAATGCATGCACTGGATTCTTTGTAAACAGTGTTTGAGTTTAGGGTTTCCATTGTTTTGGGTGATATACATCAGGAAGATTTTGAGTTTTTTTTTTGTTGGTCCAAAGCAAACTAAAAAACATTAAGGCATTTGTTTTTGGTGAGAGTTTCAGCTCGCTCTTGTCCGCTATCTTGTGCAGTTTTGTACTAAGTTGTGCAAAATTTTTGATGTTGGACATTGGAATCTGTAGTTGTGTTGAATACCTTCAAAGTGTAGTTTTATACTAAGTTATGAAAAAATTTTGATGTTGAACATTAATTAGGATCTGTAGGTTGTGTTGAATACCTTCAAAGGTCAGCCTTCAAGTGATGAAGAAGGTAATGTCAATAATCTCGAGGATGAGGTGGCCGCCTTCAGCATTATCCAACTAACGAGCAGTAAACGGAAGGGTCAGGAGGTAAGGCAGTTCGCAAAGTTCCAAAGATCTTTTAGAATAGGTTTAAGTTGTTTTCAAATGTGATTCTAGAATCTGCTAATTTTTCTTTTGCTTTTGTTTGTGTCCCTCAGTTGAAAGATCCAAGTTTTAGATGCCATTTCCTTGGCAAGCCTTATTTTGTTCGACTATCCCAAGGTAATGCTTCTTCTCGCTTGTTTGTGTTGTCTATTGGTGAATGGTGAGTGCAACAAACATGACTATTGTGGTTTTCTAAGGTGAATCAGAAGTGTAACGGCACTATGTGCGTCTGCCTTGTAGGTTGTGTTAAGTATTGTTTGAAAAAGTAATGTTAATGACATCCTTTATTGCTTCAATATCATAAGACAGAGTCCTTGGTTGGGCATGGCAACGTTAGATTACTATCAGTAAGGTCTTAGCCAAATAAATACAAGAGAAATCTCTTCTTGAGCCATTACTATCCAGCAGTACTTCAACAGGAATAGTCAGAGAACTATATTGTTATAGCAGTTTAGTGTAAGATTTTGTGTGCTTCTCTTTCTTCATGATTTGGTTTTGATTCATGGGTCATACTAAAGTTGCTTAGTATTGGCTGTTTAAGCAACTAAATACCTAGAAACTGTTCAGCCTGACTTTTAGATGGTCTCTCGGCATACCAGCTTGTATCTGTAGACTTTTGGATGCTAGCTCTAATTTGTCATCGTATGCACCAATTGAATTTTGTTTTGATTTTCTACTTTTAGTCGGCTAAGCTGAGAAAGAGATCATGGTGTCATTTATGATGAACTTTTAGGTACTCTAAGAATTTGCATTTTTTAATCAGAATTTTTAAGTTTCTGTTGTATGATGTGCAATGTCCTTGATAATGGTTAAAAGTGATGGTTGTACATATTACATTTGGGTAAGAACTGTGTTTTGGCATTGGAGATGCTCCTACCCATATTGAGTTTTTGCTCTAAATTTGACTTAAATTTGAGCCAAATGTAAGATTTGGGGCCAAATGTTATGATTTGGTTTTGTTTCCAAGCTTAGTGAATTCTGAGACATCCGATAAACTTGGGATGTGACAGAGGTTCAATTATGAGATTTGGTTTAATTTTGATTTTCCCAGGCAGCTGTGTCAGAGATGTAAAGCTCTAATGGTGCAGGGAGACGATATGCAAATCAGGGCTTTTCTCTAGTAATCAGATGAGAGGATATTAGCCCAGCAAAGGAAGGTTGAAAAAAAATAGATTTTGTGCCTTCACGATCATGGGATTCTATAAGTTTTAGACAATTTTTTGAGTGGAAAAAAACTAGGGTTTTGTTCTCATTACTTAGTACTTATACAAGAGTACAAGAGATAAATTACACTATGAACCTAAACTACTAACTTAATTGCAAGAGTAGACATATACAATCTAATTACACATTTACACCAACTTAACACTCCCCCTTAAGTTGGCGTGAAGATATTAATCAAGCCCAACTTGAACACAATGGGGTGGAAACACTTGCTGCCCAGCCCTTTTATGAAAATAGCCGCTAATTGATTCTCGGATCGCACAAAAGACATACATATCAACCCGTCACTAAACTTTTCCTTGATGAAGTGCCTGTCAACCTCTATATGCTTCATTTTATCATGTTGAATAGGATTGTGA
Organism: Vaccinium macrocarpon; assembly: GCA_022606695.1. Classification (NCBI taxonomy): domain Eukaryota; kingdom Viridiplantae; phylum Streptophyta; class Magnoliopsida; order Ericales; family Ericaceae; genus Vaccinium; species Vaccinium macrocarpon. The sequence continues at coordinate 20,672,153 of CM040171.1, forward strand.
GCAATGTTTATGGCAGCTTTGTTGTCGCATTAGAGTTTCATAGGACCATCATAAAAAATTTCCAAATCATGAAACAAGATTTGGAGCCACAAGAGCTCACAAACACCATGAGTCATAGCTTTATACTCTACTTCTACGCTTGATCTGTCAACCACTGATTGCTTCTTACTTTGCCAAGTAACCAAAACCCTAAGAAAAGTGCAATAGCTAGAAGTAAAGTGTCTATCATCCACAGAACTAGCCCAATCAGCATCAGTAAATGCCTCCAATAGCAGGTGACCGTGATTATAGAATATAATTTCTTTTCCTGGAGTTGATTTGAGATACCTCAAATACGATTAACTGCATCCAGGTGTGAGGTACGAGGATCATGTATAAACTGACTTACCAGCGCCGACTGCATAAGTGACATTCGGTCTCGTGTGGGCTAAGTATATCAGTCGACCAACCAATCATTGATATCTTTCCTTATCCGTTCTCTCCCCTGAGTCTCCACTAAGCTGATGATTTGCCTCAATAGGAGAATCTGCAGGTCTACAATGCGACAGACATGTTTCTTCCAATAAATCAAGTATATACTTATGTTGGGAGATAGAAATACCTCTATCAGACCTTGCCACCTCCATTCCAAGAAAGTATCACAGTGATCCTAAATCCTTGATCTCAAACTCTTAAGTCCAACTAGACTTGAGATTAAGGATATCATCCACATCATTGTCTGTCATTATTATACCATTAACATAAACAATAAGGACAACAATCTTACCACACCTTTCTTAATGAACAAGTATGATCTGTTTAACTTTATTTGTATCCAAATCTCAACATAGCCTTTGAAAATCTATCAAATCAGGTTCTAGGTGATTGCTTCAACCCACAAAGAGCTTTTTTCTGTCTACACACCTTTCCCTCAGTCTGAGATGAAGAAAAACCAGGTGGGATAGCCATATACATCTCCTCCTCTAACTCACCATGGAGGAATGCATTCTTCACATCAAACTGTTGGAGAGGCCAATTCAAATTGGCAACACAAAAGAGTAGAGCTCACATATAATTCATCTTTGTTATTGGTGCAAATGTCTCCTCGTAGACTTTAGGGTGTTGCCCCTGTTGGAGTACGGATAGATGTCTGGTATCCTCAAAGTGCTAACGACAGCTATTCGTGCCAATTTCTTGTAGACTGGATGGTTCTTTCCAGTATCGACTTGATGGTTTTGTTGGCAGCTTCCACGGCTCCATTAGTTTGAGGTCGGTAGACGGTGGACTTATGAACTCGAATCCCAAAATCTTTGAGAACTTCTGCGGCTCTACCCTTGAAGCAACACCGTTGTTAGACACGAATGCGTGAGGTACACCATATCGGTAGATGATGTTCGGCTTGATGAAATGAGCAACCTGAAATGCTGTAAGAGTGGTGCATGAGGCGGCCTCAACCCACTTGGTGAAATAATCAATAGCAACTAAGTGAACTTGTTCCCATTTGAAGCAGTCAGAGTGATTTTGCCGATGACGTCGATGCCCTAGGTAGAGAAAGGCCCAAGGTGAAGCCATGGAATGCAGCTCTAATGGTGGTATGTGCATGAGATTGACATGAATCTAACATTTGTGACATCGTCTTGCATACTCAATGCACTCGGTTTCCATGGTAGACTAATAATACCCTTGTCGCAAGATTTTCTTGGCGAGCATCGTACCATTCATGTGAGGGCTACAGACTTCGTTGTGTACTTTTTTCATGATTCTGGTTGCTTCTTCGCCGTTCACGCATAACTTGTGCATTCCGCAGTGGGATCTTCGGTACAGCCTACCTCCGCAGATAATGTAGTGAGAAGCCAAGTTTCAGAGAGCGATTTGATCTTTCTTGTCTGTTCCAGTCGGACATTCTCCTTTTTTCGATAAAGTTCCAGATATCATGGTACCAAGGAAGACCATCGTCAGGCTCATCAATAGCCATGGCGTACTCATAAACAGGCTTGTCCCTTTGTTCAATCATAATTGGTCGGAGCTTGACTCCGTTAGGTATCTCCACCATTGAGGCTAATGTTGCCAAGGCATCGGCAAACCGGTTGTTTAATCTGGGCACATGAGTGAAAGTGAACTTGGAATCGATCGATCAAATCGTCAAGGTCCTTATGGTAAGGCTTCAACTTGTCTTCCTTGACTTTCCAGTCGTCGTTTGCTTGTGAAACCACCAAATTGGAATCTTCGATCACTTCCAATCTTTTGACACCGATTTTGAGGGTAGCTTCCATTCCCACGATACATGCTTCGTATTCAGATTGATTGTTGGTAACCTCAAAGTTTAGCTTGAAAGCAGGAGGGATGTGTGCCCCTTTCTGGTTAGCAGAATTTCAATCCCAAATCCTTTCTGGTTAGCAGCCCCATCGAAATATAGCAACCATACATCATTGGTTGTGGTCTTGACATTTTCATCGAGAAATTCGAATCCCACATCTTCTGGACCTTCTACTGGATGATTGGCCAGAAATTCAGCGATAGCTCTTCCTTTCACAAACTTTCGAGTTACGTACTTGATGTCGAATTCAGCTAGCAAAAGCAACCAGCGTGCCAGCTTACCCGTGAGTGCTGGTTTCTCAAATAGGTATTTGAGAGGGTCCATTTGAGAAATCAGCCTCACCGAGTAGGCTAACATGTAGTGTCTCAATTTCTTGGAAGCCCATATCAAAGCCCAACAAACCTTTTCCAGGGAGGTGTACCGTTCCTCGCATTTTGTCATCTTCTTGCTAATGTAGTAGACTGTTTTCTCACACTCGCCTTAGCCTTCTTGCGCGAGCATGCATCCCATTGCTGATGAGGTGACAGACAGGTACATAATGAGGGGTTGCCCCCCGGCGTTGGTGGCGTCAGCACTGGAGGATTCTGAAGATAATTCTTGACGGCTTCAAAAGCTTTCTGGCATCTGTTGTCCCATTTGAATAACACACCCTTTTTGAGTAATCGAAACATCGGCTCGCTAGTTAAGGTTAACTTGGCTTCGTAATTCATTTTTTGTTTGGGGTGGTTCCATTTCGAGAATGGCCTTGATCCTGGAAGGATCTATCTCGATTCCTCACGTAGTGATCATGAATCCCAACATCTTTCCAGCTGTGACACCAAACGTACATTTCTCAGGATTGAGACGCAACCGATATTTGCGAATCTTTTTGAAGAATTTTCTAAATGCAGGTAAGTGCCCTTCCCTTTCCTTGGCTTTGACAATCATGTCATCGACATAAACCTCGACTTCTTTGTGAATCATGTCATGTAGCACAATGTTGTGGCTGCCCTTCTGATAGGTTGACCCGGCGTTTTTTAGTCCCATGGGCATGACCCTATTGTAAGTGCCCCACTTTATGGTGACAGTGGTTTTCTTGTGGTCTTCGGGAGCCATGAGAATCTGATTGTATCTTGAGAAACCATCCATGAAAGAAAGAAGTGCATGCCCTGCAGTATTTTTCACAAGTACATCTATGTGCGGCAATGAGAAATCATCTTTAGGGCTGGCCTTGTTCAGATCCCTGAAGTCTACACAGACTCGAATCTTTTCGTTCTTCTTAGGGACAGAAACGATGTTTGCAACCCATTGAGGGTATTCTGTCACCATCAGGAACCCGGAATCTATCTGCTTCTAAATTTCCTTCTTGATTTCCAACACCCAGTCAGGCCTCATTTTCCTCAGCTTCTGTTTGACAGGCTTCACATCCGAATAAAACGGGATTTGATACTCCACAATCTCGGGGTCGATACTAGGCATATCCGTGTGTGACCATGGAAAAACATCCTCGAATTCTTTCAGGAGATCCGAGTGGGCTTTGAATTCTTTTAGAGATAGTCCGGAACCAATTTGAACCATGCGCGAATTGCTTTCATCTCTCAAATTTATAGAAATAATTTTTTCTTTTATAGGCTGAGCATGCCTTTCGTCTTCCCTTCTGATTAGAGATTGAAGTTCTTCTGAAATTTCTTCCTTGAACTCAATCCCTTCATCGTCGGGGCCAACACAATTTATTTCTGATACAACAAGATAAGCAAAATCTATTTCATTGATAGCAAATGCGGGGCCTCAGGGGTGTGATACATGAAGGTGGACGAATTCAAAAGAAAAGTGATGACGCGAGGGAATGATAGATACATGTTCGGGGTCAGACTCAGACTCTGTGCTAGACTCAGATTCTTCCTCAAATTCAGTGTTAATGTAAGTGATCCTAGGTACAAAAGTGCAATTTTTATAAGTTCCGTTGGCGTCCATAATGAGTGCAGTAACATCTCCAAGGGCATCCTGGCTCAGCATCATCAACTCTACCTCCCTGGCAAGCTCCAAATCAGGCTATAAATCAAACAGCATTGCAGCAGGCTCGTCCTCTCCTACACTCATCAGGCTTTCTTCCCCAAACAGCGATGGAAGATTCCCCAAGTCAAGAGTTTCGATCCAGTCAACTTGAAGTGCCTTAACCAGCTCTTCCCTCTTTTTGGCTTCATTGTCACTGTCCCAAGTATCGTTTGCAAAGATTTCGAAGCTTGACAGCTTAGTCTTTGTTTCCATATTCCAGAATGGTTCTGGTTCCCCTTGGTAGATAGCTTCTGGAGCTTTCACAAACTAAATGGGTTTCTTTTTAGCATCAGCTTGCATCCTTTTTTCTTTTCTTGGTTCGCCGTCAGTTAACTCGTAACTCCAAAGCGGTGGTTATTTGTCAAAAACTTGGGGAACTCAGCCATCCCCTGATTATTTAGACCTAACCCCAGGCCGGGCAGGTATTCCATCTTTCTCATTATTTTTAAAGCAATTGAGCTGATTGAGAAATCCTTATCCATTTTGACGATAAGGACTGATCAAAGTGTCAAAAGAGAAACCACCGAGAGTGACATCTTCTTCTCCATGAGCAATCTTAAGTAATGGTGCATTGTCAGGGACATGTGGACGGATTCCTGAATCTCCATGAATGGTTAAAGTTCCTAAAGATAGACTGAGTTGGGACTTTCTGGTGCAGAGAAGAAGGGTCCGCCATGATATCTGATCGATGGAGCTAAGGTCTGCCCAACAGCAGGTTAAAGGATGATGGAATGTCGAGTACATGGAACTCGATATCTGTTTTGAAGTCTTCAATCACCACTTCCATTTGGATTATTTCGACTACATCCCTGCACGTGTTGTCATATGCGCGCACTCTGAGGTTAACAGGTTGGAAGTCTTTGTTCTTGAAACCCAAGCAGCGGGCCGTCCGTAGAGGGCAGTATATTTAGAGCAGATCCGTTGTCAAGCAGGACGACTGGGATCCATTTTCCCATGCATTTGAGAGTGATGTGCAAAGGTTTGTTATGACCAGCTCCTTCTAGGGGTAAATCTTTTTCAGTAAAGACAACAACATGTTTTGTGTGAGCTGGAGTGAGTAGTGCTACCATGGTTTCCGGGGGAGTATCAGGTGGTACTTCCTTGTTGGATAGAGTTCCCGGGAGGAAGAGAGTAGACCCTAAATTGAGACCGATGCTAGAGTTCTTTCAAGCTGCTTTTGAACCAAGTCTTCTGCTGTTGCTCGGTTCCTTAGAGGTGGTTGAGTAATAACCTCTGGCTCGATTGGAGATGAATTTTCCTGAACGGGATCGTCCTAGATGAATTCTTCTAGTTGAGTTCGGTGTGAGATGTTCCTTTGAAGGCTGGCTGGCTGGTAGATTCGGTCGCCTCTTGTTACCCGATCGACTGTATCCTCCCAGAGTTACTGGTTTTCACCCCAGAAGTCTGCGAATTCTTCACCTACTTTATGCTTGCCAGCTTTGATGGCTTCCCTCTTCTGTTTTTTATGTTGATTTTCAGACCACAAGTTTATCAAAGTGTCTGGAGTTTCCTAATTGCTGATATCAACTGTTTCCAATTTCGTCTTCAGATCAGCCACCTTTGAATCTTGCCAGAACGACCGGTCTAGCATAGATTTATTGACTGTACACACTTCGTCACTGCTGACTCGGATGTCGATAACTTCATCTTCATTCCATGTGGGTTGTCTGGGGATCTGTGACCAGAAATTATGTTGGAAGTGTGTGGGAATGGCGCGAATGGTCGTGGGAGAGATTCTTCGATAATGTATTCTTGAGGGAACCAATTGTAATCGCCAAAGACAGTTTCGATGGCTTGACGATTTCCTTCTTCGGGAAGTTGTGATAGCGAGTAGCTGTCTGAAGAGTTGCGCTGGAGCTCTCCATAATTTTCAGATTCCCCAAACAAGACTGAGAGTGAAACTACGTCTAAAGGGTCAGCACAGATTGTCGTCTTTTCAACTTGGCTGATACTGAGGCCTTCCGGTATGCAATAAACTGGCTTGTCATGAAATTCGGGGATGATGTACTGGCTCAGGCCCTGAGAGATTAGTAAAGAGCCGAACAATGTTTATTGGAAATCTTCCCATTCCTGATCATTCATGGCCCATTCTCCTTCTTTAGCGAGGTCACCTCATTTGGGTTTTTGTTCAAGAGTTCCAATGGTATATATCTCTGAGTCTTCTGACACGGGTACAAAGGGTTTTGGTTCAGTGACTGGCACGATGTACAAGCTTAGATTGAATTGAGTAGGGCTTTGGCCTTTTGAAGTGGAGCTGGAGGATATATGGTTGGTTTGAATGTTTTGCTTGTGGCTAGGCAAGGGATTGGAAATGGTATTGGGCTTTTGTTTGGGAATTGGGATGGTTCCATTATCAACCAAGTCTTGGACTACGTGTTTGAGGCGGATGCATTTGTTGGTATAATGGTCGGGCATTTGGTGGTAGGCACAGTAGACATTTGGGTTGTGATTTGCAGGAAGCTCTTTAGGTGGATCAAGAGGCTTGATGGCATTTTTCTCGAGGAACTTTTTGTAGACGGTGGTAAGAGGGAAATGGAATTGGTAAAATTCTCTTTTTGGCTGGGAGGTGTTTTGGATAAGTGGTGACTGGGTGACTATTTGGTTAACTGGTTCGGTTTTGACTGATTTGGGGTTGGAGGAACTGGCTTGAGCTAGATTGTAGGTGTTTGGTCCGAAAAGGGTGTTGCTGTTACCGGAGTAGACTCGCTTAGGCTAAGAAACAGATTTTCCTTTGTCGAATATGTCAGTGCGGATTGCGTCTTCAACTGCAAGGCCAGCTTCATATAAAGTTTTGAAGTTGACGAAAGTTAAGTCTGGTTCCAAGTTCCGAGTGATAATCCTCATCTGCTCTTTCTCCGAGGGCCTGTCCATCTTTTGTGAAGCCTTCCCTCTCCAGCGTTTGACAAAGTCTGTGAAAGATTTGTTCTTTCCCATCTTTGTGGATTCTAGCTCACGAATAGTCATTTCCAGCTGGATGTTGTAGTTGTACTGAGCCACAAAGGCTGCCCCAATGTCTTCTCAGGTCTTGTTCTTTGAATTGTCTAAATTCAGAAACCAACGGAGTGAGGATCCCGTCAGGGTTTGCTGAAACATCTGTGCCATGGAGTTCTTCTTCACATCATACATGGATAAGGTACCCACGTACGTTTGCAGGTGTGCTTTCGGATCACCGCTTCCATCAAATTTGTCCCAGTCAATTGGCTTGAACTTTTCAAGTAGCCAATCAGGGAACATGTATAGTTTCTCTATGTCAATGGCTAGCTATAACGGCAACCTTTTCTTGCTTCTGAACTGATTCCTCAAGCTTGGCTACCTTGGCTATCATGGCTTCCATTTCCGGGTGATTATTTGATGATTCCCCAGTTAGTGAAGGTAACTGGGAAGTAATGTCTTGAATTAAGATCATCATCTGAGCCATTTGCTTGCTGTTAGCGGCTCGTTGATCTTCCAAAGCTTCATTGAGAATCTGAACCTTGGTTTTCTGTCTGTTCCGTGTTCTTGGTCATGACTGAAAGGCTAGCTGACTGTTCCGTTCTTGTCTCAGACCGAATTTATCACTGTTGGGGAGTTCAAGCCTAACCAGGTGCAGAAGTGTTCTTGTTTTTGCTAATGGTTATATACTGATGGTATGAACAAACTAAATTATACTGTACGTGCAATCTATTTACATGAATTAGGTGTTATGCATGATGCAAGATTGCCCCAATTTACTTTGGTTTTACTGAATACAACGGCCGGACCGAGGTTGCCTACGTATCCCTGTGAAGAGGAATCAGGCCGTAACGTAGTTTGGGACAACAAATTGGCTCCCAAATTTTTATGAAAAGATGTCTTTTTTTCATTGATCACTCAAGCATGGAGTGATACAAAAGGAGTTCCGGCAGGCGAAAAACAGACTCAGTAAGTGAAGTACAGGTTATTACAGACTCGATAAGCAACTGTGACGAACTCGGCATTTAGACTAGGCAGCTGATGTTGGCTTTATTCCAAAAGGGCCCTCGACGGCTTGATCAGATCTGGTTATGGTGCATGCTTCAACTTGCTCTGGTTGTGGCTTCACGGGATGGGATGAGTTGGGATGGCCGGGGTAGATGGTGAACTGGCTTCACCAATCTTCTGCTTTCCCTTGCGGGCCTTGGCTTCCTCTTCCTGCTGTTTCTCCTTAACATGCTATTCCTGGAGCTGATGGGGGAATACATCCTCATTGTCACGAAGGTAGTCCTCGTAGCAGCCATCAGAGTTGCATTCGTCCCAGTACTTATGGTTAATGACTGGGTCAGCAAAGTAGTGCACCGGATTGCCGCATTCATCAAAGTACTTGATTGGTGGCACGGGCCAGAAGTCTTCATCATTTTCTTTGTACATGATACTAATCTTGTCTGGGAGCATATCTGGGCCGTTGTTTGACGTGACGTGGAACTTCCAGCCTGGATAGCTTTCAATTTTGTTCCACTGATTTAGCATGTCTGACTAGTCTGGTTTGATGACCTGGTCAACTGATTTGTAGAGCTTTTCACCTTCAGGGGACTTCTCTTTAGGCTTGGGGGACTCGTCTTCTTCAATGATCTAGACAGAGGCGTTGTGGTGAGTGGAGAAGGTAGACTTGAGTCTTTTGTTACTCGGTTGGTCAGCCATTGTTTTCTGACAAGAAGAGTACTGGTTTTATTTGGAGGAAAATTGGAGCCTACTTGCCATGATTTTTTTTTTTTTTTTTTTTTTTTTTAAAGATTTTTTTTTGTATGTTTTTTTTTAAAGATTTTTTTTTTGTATTCAGCTTAACCAGAGATTATTGGGGCAATCCTCAGGGGAGTGAAGTGATAACTTAGGGTCAATGTAATTGGTGTATGTATGTAAAATGACAGCAGTATATACAAAAGTAGTAGACAAGTAGCATGATATGTGCGAAAAGCGGTAAATAGACAGCATGTTGACAGGGTATAGGAAAATAGTAAACACATAACAAGATATATCACGAAATCCTACCTTGTGGGTCCTGTCTTAGGTTGGAAAGTTCTAAGATTATCTATATACAAAGGCCGGGTTTGGTTAGAGGGGGTTCCCCAGACTAGAGCCAATATTTGTCTTCCCTGAGCCAAGAATACTGACGTGGCAAGAGTATTAATGGCAGGTTGGCTCATCATCGTTCAAGGTTGTCGAGAATCTTGGGATGTCTTGACACCAGCAAGCTGGGTAGGATAACCAGGACGCAGTGGCAAGGCTAGTAATCATGCAAGTGCAATGCAAAAGGCCTTAAAATTTTACTCATGCAAACAACCAGGAAAGCTCCAGTCCAGACTGACTGAGCTTTCACCTTGACATCAATCCTTTCTAGTACAGCGTGAAGCACGTACTTGGTGTCAAAATTTCGAAGGGTCGTTTTACAAGTGTAAAATGTTAAAATAAAAGATTAATTTTAAAAAATATTGATCCCCAACGGAGTCGCCATTCTGTAGTTGCTCGTTTCGCTAGTTGTCCACGCTTTTTGGTTGTATTTATGAAAAAGGGCAATCTGGGAAAAAAGAAAAATTTAGAGTCGCCACCCGGGGTTTAATTTTCAGAAAATGTTATGTACTTGAGAAACCGTTTAGAAAAAGTAATGACTCTTGTGCCGTTGAAAAAGGGTTTGATCTGCAAAAAATAGCGATTTGGGTTTGGGAGCCAAGTTACTCGCGGGGAAGGTTTTGTTCGAAAAATGCACCCTGAGTGCTCGGAATTTTTCGATCTTTACTGAACATTTGTGGGATTATTCTTTGAAAGACTTTATCAAAAAACTTTATTTCATATAAACAATATATCAGACAATAACATGCTTAAAAAAAATAAATAACGATAACAAATCAAACAACACACAATCAAGTATATAAACACAAGAAAATCAACCAAGAGGAGATATAAATGCAAAAATATGAAGTTAAGGGGGTCATGTAATTTGACCCCACTGGTTTTTACCAAAAACAGAGCGTCGGGTTTCAGAAAATAGAGCATCCAAAATATTTTTCTAGTGACGCCGTATGGCGTATCAAATCACACCTTGCGGTGCATCTAGGATGCCGTACGGTGCCTCTGCATATAAATTCCAAAACTTTTCATTTTGTCCGATTGAAACCAACCTCCATTTTTTTGCAAAAACCAAGTTATTTATCGATAAAAGTAGGTTTGAAAAATGGTTTTGATGAGGGAATGTACCTAGTTTTCAGGAACGGCATCCCACGACAATGGATAATATCGCGTGATGTTTACCCGAGTGGCCTGAGCCTTATTGAAACCTTTCTTCAGTTTGAACACAAATATATATCTCTGGGTTTGCTTGGCTATGATCAAAGTATTCGAAAAGGATCGGTTTGGAGGTTGGGAATGGTAATCGTAAGGTTATATGATTTTAAGCTTGAAGATGGTTTCTGACAGAGTAACAAGGGATGACAAGTTTGTTTTCTGAGAGAAATTTTTCTGAGAATTTGTGAATCCCCCGCGTCCCGGCGCTCCTTCTCCGCGCTTTATATGGAGGGGATTATGGACGAACCCATCATTTTGGTGATATCCGGACACCAGCGAATAACATAGTTTGCCGAATCTCATCATTCTTTTTGAGCTGTTAGAGCAACCCGGGAATCCTGTTGATGGGACAAGGAACACCGTATGACACACTTTTGACTCCCGTACGGTGTACAGTGTAACACTGCATGGTGCAAAGAGAATCTCAAGTCATATGGTTATGGGTTTCAGGCCGTACAATTCAGGTGGGTTGGGTTTTTGGTTCTTTCGATCAATTCGACTCAAGCAACTGTTCTAAGGTATAATTTGCGCATTCTTTTCATCATTGGGGATGCATGAGTCATCAAAATTGGGGTGTCTACTATAAACTAGGGTCAAATTTGATAGAGCTCGGGTCATTTGAAGTGGAGCTGAAGGAGATTTGGGTGATGGGCTTATGTTCTGGCATGGGATTGTAGACAGTATTCGGCTTTTTGAGAGGGAGTGGAAGGGTTTCGTCTTCAATAATGTCCTGGACTTTGTGCTTGAGAAGGATACAATCATTGGTGTGGTGACCGGTCATTTAGTGGTAGGAACAAAAGACATTCTGGTTATGGTTTTGGAGGAAGTACTTTGGGTGGCTCGCGGGATTCATGTGGCTTGACGACATCTCTCTCAAGGAGCTTTTTGTAAACTGTGGTTAAGGGAAATGGAAATTGGTAGAAATTTCTCATTTGTCGGGCTAGTTGGGTTGCTATCTAGTTAATGGGCTCAGTTTTGGTTGGCTTGGAATTTGAGGAGCTAGTCTGAGTATGGTTGTATTGGTTGGTTCCAAATAGGGTATTGCTGTTGCTAGAGTAAACTCGTTTGGGCTTGGCAGATTCTCCTTTCTTAAATATACCAGTTCTGAGTCCATCTTCAACTGTGAGGCCGGCTTCGTAAAAAGTTTTGAAGTCAGCAGTGGTTTGGAAAACCACCAAGTGCTTTGCAAAATCGGGCGCCAAGTTCTTTGTGAAAATTCTCATTTGCTCGTTTTTTGAGTGTCGATCTATCATCTGAGATGTTTTTCCTCTCCACCTTTTAATAAAGTCAGCAAAGGATTCGTTTGCTCACATCTTGGTTGCGTCAAACTCTCGAATGGTCATCTCTATTTGAATGTTGTAATTGTACTGGGCCATGAAGGCTGTCCCAATATTCTCTCAACTTCCTTTATTTGAAATGTCTAGGTTCAGAAACCAACGCAGAGTTGGTCCTGTTAGAATTTGCTGAAACATTTGACCCATGGCATTCTTCTCAATGTTGTATATAGACAGAGTGCCACATATATCTGCAGATGAGCCTTTGGATCTCCGCTCCCATCAAATTTCTCCCAAGCTATTGGTTTGAATCCTTTCGCGAGTTTGGCGTTAGGAAACAGGCTTAATTTATCCATATCAATACTTGTGGCAGCCACTTTCTCTTGTTTCTGGACTGATTCCTCAAGTTTGGCGATATTCGTCATCATTACTTCCAAGTTTGGATTCTCTTATGGATGGGGGATTAGGCGGTGGTTGCTCCCCTAGACCTCTTGGTGGCCTGTTCTGAAGGGCTAGACCTTGTATCAGAAGTAGCAATTTAGCCATTTGACTATCACTGTGTTCCCGCTGTTCTTCCAAGGCTAACTTGAGAGCCTTGATCTCGTTCTTGTTTGTTGGTTCATGGGATTTCGACATATCTGAAGGATCTGCTGAATCTGACTATTCTGGTTTTGACTCAGTTCGAATTAACCGTTTGAGAGTTCTAGTCCAACTAGGTACAGTGTTCTTCTCGCTCTTACCCAATGATTAAAACTGACAAAATGAATTTAGTGACTGGTGCGGAAAATGCTATGTGCATGTCCTTTTGAAAAAGGAATTTATGTACAAAAGAATGATGCATAATGTGAGATGCAGAATCTAAAGAAACCAGTCTTAGAAAGGATTGCCCCAATTTTCTGCACTCTGTTGGATTTATTCGAATTCCCATTTTATTTAAAAGATTTTTGCAAAACAAAGGCCGAAACTTCTTAGGGGTTGCCTACGTATCCCCATTTCAGAAGAATCAGGCCATGACGTAGTTCGGGACTACAACTGGCTCTTTTCCTAAAACAATAGGAAATTCAACATAACTGAAGTACAAACTGACTCAACTGACATAAAGAAAAGTACAAACTGACTCGATAAAGCAAAGTACAGACTCGATAAAGCTCAAACTGACTTGAGCTACAAAAGATCGACTTGACAATCCCAAAAAGGCCCTGCAGTCTAGATCTGCTGACAACTGGCTTGCTACTGATTCTTAATCTGACTCAGTTGCTGGATTTGTTGGAGGAGCATTCCTAACATGGTTCTTCTTGCTTGGCTCTGGCTGCTTTGGTGGATTTTCCAGAGCACACATTTTCTTGAGCTGTTGGGGAGACAAACCATCATTCAGGATATGACAATCTTCATAGAAGGCTTCACAGTCACATTCATCCCAGTACTTGTGTCATATCACCGGGTCTTGGAAATAATAGACTGGTGTGCTGTCTGGCTGAAAGTACTTGACTGGTGGCATGATGTCTGCATCTTCATCATCACTTTCTTGCTCCACCCTGACAGTGATTTTATCAGGAATATTCTTGGATTCATCATCTTCAGGGAGGTGGAATTCCCAACCTTGATTGTTCATTGAGCTCTCAAAGTCATGCCATTGGAGGGTTAAGCCCGGTTGATCAGACATGGCTAATTGGTGAAGCAAATCTTCAAGCTTGTTTTTATTTGGAGTTTCATTCCCAATTTCTTCATCACCCACTTCTTCAAGAATCCACACTGGTGCACCATGATGGATGGTAAAGGTGGACTTGAGTTTCTTGCTTCGAGATTGGTTACTCATTTTCGGTTAGAGACTCTGATAAAAGAAATACAACATTCTAATTATTGGGAAGAAATGAGCCAGTTACAGCATTCATTTTGAAAAACAGGTTTTTTTTAAAAAAAATTTATTCAACAAAGCATTTGATTATTGGGATAATCCTTCTCATTTGGTTATTGGGATAATCCTTCTTATTACTGTGGACGAGAGGTGATAACCTAGGGTGAAGACTATTATTATGTACATGCATGTAGATAAGGGTTATCATCGGGCCAGCCCATGATCTTTTAGTCCAAGCCCGCCCACGGGCCGGGCTATGTGGGCCTTTTCTTTTTAGCGGGCCGGGCTATCTCTAAAAAGTTGAAGCCCAAGCCCGCCCACAGTCTTATCCTAGTCGGGCGGGCCGGGCTGGGCTATTTGGGTGGGCCAAAAGCCTTTTTTTTATTTTTTTTATTTTTGTTACAATTGAACCTTTTGGAGCCATTTTTTTAATTACAACTGAACCTTGTCTAGCCTACCATATACTGTAACAATAAAACACCATGAGCAGTGGTTAGTTACCCATGCAACAAATGAATGATCAATCAATGCATATGTTCAGACCTTCTCAAAATTTTAATGCATATGTTTAGTTTTTTATTAGAACTTTACTGTGAGATATATACACATAGTTACACACGTGTCCAATTGTGTATTATCATTTTTTATTTTGGTACATTTGTATTATATCTTTTTTTTTGGGTACATTATATATTATATCTTATGTACATTAACTGTGCAATAATGCATTACAAGTGTTCCGGGCTACGGGCAGGGCTATCGGGCGGGCCAATGGGTGGGCAGGTTGTAGCTAAATTTTTTGGCCCAAGCCCGGCCCATGGAAAAGTCGGGCTGGGCTAGCCCGCCCATTTGGTGGGCTCGGGTAAAGCCCGACGGGCCTTGCAGGCTTTGGGCGGGCCCCGGGCCAATGGGCCAAATAATGAGGCTTACATGTAGACAGGCAAACAACAAACAATAAGCAATTAACAGGATATATCACATAATCCTAACCCGTGGGTCCCTGTCCTAGGTTGGAAGGTTCTAGGTTAACTATATGCAAATGTCGGTTTTGGTTTAGGGGGTCCATCAGACTAGAGACAATATTTGCCTCCCAGTGCCAAGTGTATTGCATGGCAAATGTCAAACGGCAGGCTAACTCATCACGGTCCAGGGTTGTTGAGCATCCAGGGATGTCCTAACACCAGTGAACTGAGTAGGGTAACCAAGATGCAGCAACAGGGCTTATCCAACTTCGATGCATGTGATGCAAAAGTTCAGCAATAAAATTATTTTTAAAAATCCCACAAATATTTTTCAATCTTGGCTCTCCAAATTAATTTCTTTTTTATTTTATTTTATATCTTTATACAAACAAACAACCCAAAAAGCTCCAATCAGGATGGTCGGGCAAGGCCTTGTTAGTTCGCCACTCCTTTCTTCGTTAGAGCTAGGCATTTTTGTTTTGGCAAGCTTTCGGGAAGTTCATAAGTATAAAAACACCAAATTAGAGATTAATTTGAGAATCCCTAGGGGAGTCGCCATTTTATGGACGGTTGACCTCCACGCCGGTTGGGAAAGCTGTTTTGTTTTGAAAAATAGAGTTGCAACCCGAGTTTTTTGGAAAATGGTTTAGGACCCGGGAAACCAATTTGAAAATGATTTAGGAAATGAGTTGAAAAAAAAAAAAACAATTTGGAAACCAGATATTCATTTTGGATTCGGGAGCCAGGTTATGAACGGGGAAGGATTTTAATGCATCCCGCTCTTCGATTAGCAATCGGTCTTTACTAAACATTTGTGGAATTTTTAGAAAATATTTTAATGCCGAACTTTATCAAGTAAATAGTTTATCAAGCAAAGTAGATGATAATAATGAAAACAAGTAATCAACATGCAAATTACAACAAGTACACGAAAACCAAGGGTTCAAACTGTTTATGCAAGGAACTGATTCAAAATTTTAGATATTGCAAAAGTGTGTCATGCGGTACTGTTCATCATTCCAACGGTCAAATTTTTTTAAAAAATGTTGTACAGCACTCCAAGTGTACTGTGCGATACAGATGCGACACTGTTTCCTTCACAAACAGTTCAAAATATTGATTTTTGAAATGATTGAATAGAAGCACATATGAGGCATGAAACTTGGTTGAAAATGGTTTATTTTGAATGGGAAAATGGTATGTTTGAGTAGAGAATGTCCCTCACTAAATTACTCCGTACGAGGCGATATTTTCTCTGTACGACGGAACCGGGAGGTTTATAAACAAACGATTTTTACTGTAACATGGGTGTACTGAAGGCTAAGACAGTACTGAGGATTATCCAGCATCCAGTATCCCTCACCTTAGGGAACCAAAGTTGAGAATTTGGCAAAACGAAAATATACCTTCAGTGGGAAACTCACGGATTGAAACTCTGTCTTGATGCTTCAAGCATGGCTCAGGCTCCCTCTGAACACCAACTTCACTCTTAGCACTGTGAGAACAATGATTGATGATTGGAACTTGAGCAAACTTTGAGTAGTTAACTCACATGTTTGGACCGAAAACAACGGATTGGGATTTTGGTTAGTTTTAATTTGGAGGGAACAATTGGGTTAGTTTCTGGAGGTTAAGGGGATTGGCAATAGATGATTCTGAGTATAGGTAGAATTAGGAAGAAAACTTAGGAATGGGTTTCCATGGGTTTTCTTTTTTCCGTTGGAGTTGATCGGCTTATATAGGTGCACAAATTCCTTGGTTATCAAGTTTACTTCAAGCTCACACAAGGAAATCATGGCTATTTCATAGCCTTCAAGGTTTACACGCAACAACGATGATCAGAGGAAACAATTCGTCAACATTTTGAGTTGTTGAAGCTCTACAAAAGCTGCTTGACAAATGACAGTGCCGTACAGCACACAAACTGTGCCGTGTGGTGCACCCACTGTGCCGTACGACACACTTCATTGCCGAAGTTCAAAAGAGTGTTGTACGTGACTGAGGTTGCGCCATGCGTGAGGGATGAGTACCGTACGGTACTGTTGACTTCATTGACTTGAAGAGTTTCAATCTGAGAGGCCTTCCGGGTGTTTCTTTTTATCATCGGGGATAAAAATGTATATGAGAGTCTCATTTTGGGGTGTCTATAATTGAATATCCAAAAATGGAATGAAAAGTAGCACATTTGGCTCGAATGTATTATTCCTAATCAAAATCCTATTCAAGTCGGGTGCGACGGGTGTATCTCAGAAATCCTAGGCAAGGGGAGGGCTACTAATGGCTCAAGTTTTGTCTAAGCCAAGGTCTGGATCCCTTGTCTCGGATGACAAACACGTTTTTTGGGAAAAAAAACCCTAAGGATTAAAGATCAAAAGGCCATTCGAGGAGTCTCGCGTGTGGTTTTTATTGGAGAACACAATGAACAGTGAACACGAACATTCAACTGTTCAATCCGATTTTCGCAGGTTCCCAATGGATCACAGAAACGATCGTTTAACCAAACAAAAACTAAAAAAAAATGAGTTGAAATATGACAACTACAACAAAATCAAAGATTAAGTAGAGAAAATCGATGTGTTAAAAGATCGATTACCTGAGTAAGCCTGGGAAGTGGGGATGACGGTGGTTGAAGCAGCGTTTTCTAGTAGAACACGACGGAAAAGACGAACATGTGACGGAGAAGATGAACAGTTGCGGTGGTGGAAGGGATTACTGCTTGAACTCAAATGGAAATCACATCGGTGGAGGAAAAGAGGAAAATGGAAATCAAAGCGACGCATTTAATTGTTTGACACGTGGCACTAATGGGACGGATGGCCTTATCCTCTAACAACTCGTACAGGTACGACTCTTCAGCTCAAACCCTAATCCACGTGGTCACTTCTCTCCCAACCTGCAGCCACCACGTGGTGCAATCCGAAGCGATCCACGATGTGGTAAAGGCTGGGGCTCGGGTAAAAGAAACACTACGGAAGGAGCCCTACCTTCTCAGCTGCAGCTCTTGTGAGACTCAGGTTGGTGAAGCGGTCCATTCGGGAACGATCAACTCCTTTCTCGGAATCCAACATCTCGGAAAAAGTTGAGGGGCTATTGTAGTGGGCTGAAAAATAATAGTTGAGAGGGGTCTCGGAGCATGAGCTCAAAAGGCCTAGGGCCCAGACAGAACGTCAAGCCCAACAAAGAGACAAGGCATGATAGGTCGTCTGAGACGAGCCCATCCAAGACGAACCTATATGTCGGTTGAACATAATCATGAATCAGATGAGTCACTCGAGACGGATCATATCCGAGATGGCTCGTCCAAGATATCAGTGACGTCCTTTATGACGTCACCCAAGGTAGTTAACGCTCATAACAAACTTGGGAAGGCACATCTACATGCTATAGCTGTCCCTACGTCAACGTGACAGTGTCGGAGTAATTACACTACATGGCGAAGCCTTACATGAAGATGCGTGCATGCGATGATCACAGATCTGGCTTGTGATGCTTCGTGACGTCATCCGAGCTAGATTACGGATTTTCCCCTGTACTTGGGAAGCCTATAAATTTGTAGTGAAGGAACCCTAAAGTGGTAACACAACACTATGTCTCTCAACTAATACTCTCTGGTGCTTCTCTACTTCCGATCTCTCACTAGACCGTCGAAGTGCCTTTCTTTGCCACATTTCGGCCAGGTTTGACACTAATGCCGGGTGCTACATGTGCAGGAGTACCAAGGAAGCTTTGCTCGTTACTCACAAGGGTCAAGTGAAGGTTCAGAGGTTCATCTGAAAAATCAGGACACCACAGTTCCCAGATGGTTTTTCTAATCATTGTTAGATTTCTTTTTTCTGATCAATTTTCGCCATGTGTTAGAGTTGGATTAAATAATTGTTTTTGAAAAGAGTTTCAAATGTCGCGTGATTCTACAGTTTCTAATGGCAATAGGTATTGGAAGATAAGGATTGTAATTTTATTTTTTAACCCTTTAGCTTTTATGCCCCGAAACTGTTTTTCGTTATTGAATATTCATTGAAAATCAATTGTTGCCTTTGGAAACATTGATCATTGTTCGGTGGATATGGGTTCCGGTTTTGCGCAAAAATATATTACTAATAAATCGAGATCTCGGATTGTTTTTTATCTAAAAACAGTCTTGAAATTTATTTATTTTCCCGTAAAAAGGTATCAGGTATCTCGACAATAGTTTTCTAATTAAAGAGTTTAATCTAGTAATCTGGGAGATTATACAGTGTAACACGATCATATTAAAAGGTCAAACTGTTTGATCATTAATTGGAAACCTAAGCCATGTGAACTAATTTTTGATACTCCATGTTTATCTAAATTGTTTGGATAATTGGGTTCATAAATATCATGAGATGATATGTCTTGTAAGTTACATATTTTGCGCAATCGGTCATGGATAATTATGGGTTGTATTAGGTTTATCTTTTTGTGGAGAAACTTGTATATAGGAGTCCTATTAGATTTCTCATTGTAACTGTTTTATTTAATGTGTTGCTTATTGGCGTTCTTTCATAAAATGATATGATCATGGTGTTAGAACTAAGTAACTCTTATAGACGTATGATTATGCTAAAATCTTAAACTATTAAAAGGAATGTATATAATTATTTTATGGACTGCTTTATTATTATAAAAGAGAGTTTACAAGATGAAAATCCATAAGAATTAATTAGTAAATGAGAATCTGTGAGATCCATTTTTATTTTTTTTGGGAAAGGTGTAATTTTCAAAAGGTTAAATTCCTTTGTTAATGTTAAAGAATTCAGACACAATCGCACGCATTAAAATATTAGATATTTGGGTAATGCGTGCATATGGTAATATTTTACATGTGATGTAAAAAGTAAATAATCCTCTAATTCTAAAAATCAAGTGAGAGAGGGTTTTTGAGAAAAACCCATGGCCTTTCCATTGTTGATCCATAGTAAGGTGAAAGTGATTATCTTGACTCGTCTAGGAGGGTATTCACCAAACTGGTTACAAGGTTGGATTTTTTATGGATATGATTGGGTGAGACGTGATGTGTGTCATCTCCCCTTGGAGAGGTTGCTCATTGCGATTGTCATTCAGTCTAAATAATGGTACACACTTGACAAATAAGTGATAAGAGATTCCCTTAGGAATTTTATCGACTTGTTTTAGAGACCTAAAAAATCGGGAGTCATATTTTGTTTGACATGAGATGTCTCGATAATAATTATGATTTGCTAATTATTAATAACATCATCTCCCCTAGGAGAGTTGCTATTATGGGATTAGGATTCTGATGCTATCATTTTATAGTGTTGAGAGAATTACACTATTTGATATATGTGAATGCAATTTTTTTTATGTCCATTATTAATGTATGGATTAAATATCTTTTTACTTCAAATGTCAAGCTCTTTTAATCCACTTAGCATCATATTGAGCCAAAACAAATTGGTTGGACCAAATTATGTTGACTAGAAACGGAATTTGAATATAGGGCTAACTGGAGAGGGGTACACTTATGAGCTCACAGAAAATTGCTCCCCTCTTCCCACTTATGAAAGAACAGATTATGAGGAGTAAAAGTATAATGATTGAAAAAAGGTTGATGAGATGACAAAATGTTAAATTTTAGCAGCTATGACTAATGTGTTGCAGCATCAACACCAATCATTTGGCACTGCTCAAGACATTATGCTTAATCTCAAGGAGATGTTTGGTGACCAAGGTAGAGCTGCTAGGCAGCATCCCATGAGACAACTCATGAACACTAAGATGAGTGGGGGGACCATTGTTTGAAAATGATTGATTTTCTCCATGTACTTGAGGTCCCTGGAACTGAGATTGATGGTCAAACTCAATTTGATAGCCGTTCAAACAATTCAAATTGATTTATAATATGAACAAAATTGATTTATCCCTTTTGGAGTTAATGAACTCCCTTCAGGCGGTCAAGGGCATTATCAAAACTAATCCTAGTGTACTGGTTCATGAGAAGGCTTATAAACCTAAGGGTAAATGGCCAAAGAAAAAGAAGCAACTCTATGATGCACCAAATAATAATGGGAAATAGCTTGGTCCAAATAAAGGGATCAAGAAAGGGAAAAAGAAGGGGCTGATGCAAAACCCAAAGGAAAATGTTTCCATTGTGTGGTAGTTGGTCACTAGAAGAAGAATTGCCCAAGCTATTTGGCAGGTAAGAAAAATTCAGGTATGATTAAATCTCGTCATGAAAGTTTACTATACTGATAGTACTTCTAATACCTGGTGTGTTGACTTTGGGGCAACTTATCACATCTATAATTCATAGCAGGGGTTTCAAGTAACCCAGAGGTTGAGTGATGGAGAGATCAAGCTATGCATGGGATTGGATGCAAGTGTTGCAACTGTAGCAGTAGGAGTAATAAAACTTTCTTTTGAGAGTGGTAAAGAATTAGTTTTTTCAAAGTGTCTTTATGATGAAATTTGATTTATGTTTCTTGTTTAGTAAGACATGCTTATTCTATTAATTTTCATTCAGAAGTTAAAAAAGAATGGTTCTTTTATCTGCTCTGGTAAAATGGTTAATGGTCTTTACCTTGTTACTCCTCATATGTATGAGATACATGCTACTGAAGTTAGTAACTCTAAATCTTTGCCATTTAAAAGAAAAGTCCCCATGTCTAACACCACACTCCTATGGCATCTAAGGTTTGGTCATATTAATCTAAACAGGACAAATAGATTGGTAAAAGATGGTCTTTTGTCTTCTTTCGTTGTTGAACCGATACCAACCTGTGAGTCTTGTTTAAAAGAAAAGATGACTAAAAGTTCTTTTTCAGCAATGGGAAATAGAGTTGAGGAGCCATTGTATGTGGGTCATTGAATGTCAAGGCTCAAGGTAGTTTTGAGTATTTCACTATATTTACGGATGATTGCTCGAGATATTGTTACACCTATTTGTTACATCATAAGTTTGAAGCTCTTGAAAAATTAAAAGAGTTTCAAACTAAAGTAGAGAAACAACTAGGTAAGAGCCTTAAAACCCTTTGATCAAATCGAGGTGGTGAATATCTCTCTGGTGACTTCTTAAGCCAATTGGTTGAGCATGGAATTCTTTCTCACCAGGAACCTCTAAACAAAATGGTGTGGCTAAGAGGAGAAATAGGACTTTACTTGACATGGTTAGATCTATGATGAGCTATTCAGACTTGGCTATTTCTTTTTGGGGCTATGCCCTAGATACTGCCACATACATATTAAATCATGTTCCAGCTAAATCTGTTCCTAAGACACCGTGGGAATTGTCGTCCAAGCGAAAGCCTAGTCTACAACATTTTCATAAATGGGGGTGCCTTGCATACGTGCATAAAGGGAAAATGAGTAAGTTGAAATCCAGATCTGAAAAATATTTTTTCGTGGGGTATCTAAAAGGAACTAAGGGTTGGCTTTTCTATAATCCTGTAGAACAGAAAGTCTTTGTTAGTACAAATGCAGTTTTTCTAGAAGATGATTATATGATGGACCGGAAACCCAAAGAAAAATTTGTACTTCAAAAACTGTCAAATGAAGTTGTAGTTCCTCAACAAATACCTACCACTATAGAAGAATCTACTAATAATTCTGACACATTGCCTAATAGCACATCGCCACCTCATCATAGTGGGAGGATGACTAGATTACCTAGTAGATTCTTGCTTCTAGAAGAAGGTTCTGAACCTTGTCCACATGAATCTGATCCTACTAATTATGATGAAGCTATATGTGACATAGATTTGAGACTTTGGCAACAAGCTATGAAAAGTGAGATGGAGTCTATCTACTCCAATCATGTCTAGGAACTTGTGGATACTCCATCCAATATTAAACCAATTGGATGCAAGTGGATTTACAAAAGAAAAAGTGGGGCCGATGGAAAAGTGGAGACTTACAAAGCAAGATTAGTGGCGAAAGGGTTTACTCAAAGAGAGGGTATCGATTCTGAGGAGACTTTCTCGCATGTAGCTATGCTTAAGTCCATTACGATTACTTGATTTACCCACACACAAAAAAATCCATTCGGATTCTCTTGTCCATTGCTGGAGTTTATGATTTATGAAATTTGGCAGATGGACATCAAGATGGCATTTTTGAATGGCCATCTTGATGAGGACATTTATATGATCTTGGCAGACGGTTTTATAGCTAATGGTCAAGAGCAAAAGGTTTGCAAGTTGCATAGGTCCATTTATGGACTTAAATAAGTGTCTCGGAGTTGGAATATCCGATTTGATCAAGCAATTAAATCTTTTGTTTTGATCAAAATCCGAATGAGCCATGTGTGTATAAAAGGGGTGAAGGTAAAATAATAGTGTTTCTCATATTATACGTGGATGACATACTACTCATTGGGAATAATGTAGGAGCATTGTCTTCAGTCAAAGTTTGGTTGGCAAATACATTTGATATGAAAGACCTAGGAGAAGCAAGTTACATAGGATTAAGCTTTTGCGAGATCGTAAAAATAGGATGATAGGCTTGTACCAAGCTGCATATATAGATAAGGTTTTGGTTAAGTTTAGAATGCATAATTCCAAGAAAGGTCTTTTACCTTTCAGGCATGGAATCTCTCCTTCTATGGACCAGTGTCCTAATACATTGGATGAGAAAGAGAAAATGAAGGCAGTACCATGTGCTTCTACTGTGGGAAGTCTTAAGTATGATATGCTATGTACTAGACCAGACATATGTTACGCAGTAGGCCTAGTCAGCAAATATCAATCAAATCCTAAACCTGAACATTGGATAGCATTAAAGCATATTTTCAAATATTTGAGAAGAACTGAGATTACATGCTGATCTATGGTGGAGAGGATTTGGTGCCCATTGGATATACTGACTCTAACTTTATGTCAGATAAAGATTCATGGAAATCAACTTCTGGTTATGTGTTTACACTTAGAGGTGGAGCTGTAAGTTGGAGGACTATCAAACATCAATGTGTTGCTAATCCAACACTGAAGCAGAATATGTAGTAGGAGGTTTATGGCTCAAAAAGTTTCTCTTGGAGCTTGGGTGGTACCGGTTGGCAAAACAACCCATGATTCTTTATTTGTGATAATAGCGGGCTGTTGCGCAATCCAAGGAACCTGGAAACCACAAAAGTGGGAAACACATAGAGAGAAAATATCACCTCATCAGAGACATTGTTCAGCGAGGAGATATCATAGTTAACAAGATTGCATCGCGGATAACCTTGACTGATCCTTTTACAAAGCCTTTACCATCTAGTCCATTTGAACATCATTTTGATAACTTGGGAGTCAAAAGTAGACTTGATTGATTATGAGTGCAAGTGGAAGATTGTCGGGATTAATGCCCTCGTAACTAACTAATTTGTTATTTTTAGTTATTAACTAGAGCTTCACTTTATTGTTATAAAACGTTTTATTTCGTACATTGGATATAATTCATGAGATGAATATTTTAAATTCATGATATGAATATTAAAGTCTTAAATTATATTGAATATGATTTATGTATGTGAATGTGATTTCCATACAGGAGATAAAAATCATAATTGCTTGTAATTTAAATTATTCACAGTTGCAAATAGAAAGGACTATCTATTAGGTCAACTGCGATGATCAACTTCTATAAGATATAATGATATATCTCAATCATTGAAGTGAAAAACTTGAAGTTAATATGTTGGTGTATTCTATATACATTGAAGGACCGCTATAAGAGTCACACTATTTGAACAACTGTCAACATTAGTCTGAATCTTATTTGCTAATTGTAATTCACCCTTAATCATGAGAAAGTTAATGAACTCAAGTTTCTACCCTATGTCATTTTGACTCACCAATGAGTGAGGTCTTACTTGATCAACACCTTGGTGAGTTGGGTGATCTATGTTAGGACTATGAGAAAATTATTTTCAAGATGGAGTTCTTCTATTTTATTATAGAGTATAATGTCCCCTTGAGTTAGTTCACTGGATTAGTCTTTGGAATCTGGTACTAGTCATTTTAATGAAAAGTTCAATAAAATGTTTTTCTAGACTAAAAGTGAGAGGACTAGTATTCAATGGAATTAAAATATAAGTATGCTTTGGTTTGACAGTATTTTATTATGACCAATTGTTGCTATTGGACATTGCATAGTGAAGGGGTTTGATATTATGGTATTAACTTTTAACGGGTTATAATATAATAATTCTTGAGGCCTAGAGTTCAGCCATAATTTTATAGTGGAATTAATTGTGGTTTAACCTGTTCCGGAGCAACTAACTTACAGATTTTGTAGTTGTCTTTGTTCATTTTTCTTTTCCATTTGCTAGTTTTGCATCAAACTTTTGATGATTATAGGCTCTTCGCGATGAGAGGAATCGAAATCGGCTAAACTTATGAATTTTAGCAAAATATTTTGAGAAATAAACTAGAAAAGACAGTTTAAGATTCATAAATTCAGCCAATTTCAATTCCTCTCGTCAAGACGAACTTATAATCATCAAAAGCTTGACGCAAAATTAACAAACGCAAAAAAAAAAAAATTGAATAAAGACAAGTCTACAAATTCCTCAAGTCGATTGCTCTACGCTTGATGTTACCTTCATTCATGTTGCTCTAAATTCTAGTACTACTATTCTAGTTATTACTAATAATTTTAACAATTGTTGTCTTGATTGGTTGCTTCCTTAATCAGTATTCCATTTTTGTTTGGTATGTGGCTATTTCTTGAGTTATTGCGTATTGACCTTAATATAGTCGTTGTGAACATCACAAAATTAATGTAGCATCTTGTTATCATCTCAAGAAGCCCATGGGTCCAACCCTAGCCCAATGATTAGAGAATATTCAATTTATTTAAGTTGAATTATTGGCTAAGTTATCTTCCTCTGTATATTCGTCTCTTTCTCTCTCTTGCAAAATACACAACGCAAAAAGTGTAGGCAACTTTTCTCCTACAAAATTTGGAGAGAGTTGAGAGAGGAAAGAGGGAGGAAAAATTTAGGGTTACCACAAACCCTTTGGCTATTATTCTCTTGGGTCATAGGGTTGAAGATCTTTGGTGTGCAGGAGGCTCTAGTTCTTTGAACTACAAAGGTAGAACCCTAATCCTTCTTCATGAAACTTTACACGTATGTGAGAAGTAGATCCAAAATAATTTTTGAAACTTTTTTTCCACAATGGTTTTTTTTTTTAAACCAACACAAGTAAGCTTCCTCTGGGATACCAAACTCCTTGCACATTAACTAAGAAATGCTTAATTGCTTTCTCACAAAGAATTTTGGTAGTTTAGAGCCAAATCCTATAATTTTGACTCTTAAAAAATTCCAAATCCTATATAGTGTTATGAATGAAGCTTTGATGCATCATTTTCAAGATATAGTAAGTCTTTAGGACCAACATTTATAAAGCAAAATTGAATTTATCAGTGTTTATCTGTGGATACTGTTGTACGAATAGCAGATGCTGGATATCTCACGCCCAGACTTGTTGAAGTAGTTCAACATATTTTGTACATCAAACAGTTGTGGCACAATACGGGATATTTCTGTGACTCTTGGAAATGGGAGGATTGTTGATATTATTTTTATCCACACATTAATCGGTCGTGTATTATCGGATGGTAAATATGGGTCCATGATGAATTGCCACTCGAAATCAAGATATTGGGATTGGACTTATCTATCGATTCATAACCTTTTGAGCTTCGAACACCTTTACTTATAGGAGTGCATATTGGATCTTTCGATTTTGTTATGGCCAAAGTACCACTCAAGGTGACCTAGCCTTCAAGATTGTTAATTTTTGAATTAGTAAATAGGAAAATGTCATGCATATGAATCTAAGTTTGGAACTTGGCAAGTAAAATTCTTGGAGGCCTGACGGTCTAGCTACTGAGCCCAAACCGCCGAATGGCTATTCAGGCCATGACATCATGGGTCGAGTAAAGCTGTTGGATCATGGTACCTTAGGTGGTTAGAGCATCACTAGTGGTATACTCAAATATGAATACTCAAATATTGCCACATCACATTTTGAGTATTCATTTAATGAGTTTATAAGCTTGAGTATCTACCCTTCTACAATGGTTCATTTGTGTCCATAATTGAAAAAATACTATTCACTCTATTTTATTCATAAAATGGGCACAATTTTAAATTTGTACATGTATTTCTTTATAATATTAGTGCCATTTAAAAGATATTCACAATACGTTTAAAATGAGATCAATCTTGAACATATTTTGGTAAAGATTAAAAATCGATAATTTCAATTTTTGAGAGAAAGTGCCAAAAAATTGAGTTTTGAATTAAGTATTTGAAAAATGGAGAGAGAATGTTGTTACTTTTGATAGGGTGTGGTCCCCATGAATTGGTTTTTGAGGTTTGGTTATTGAGAAAGATTGGTAGTTTTGAGTATCCAAATGCCAAAAGTTGAGTATTTGTAACAAATGTTGATAACTTTGAGTATTTATCTAAATACCATTGTGAGTCTCTTTTGTGTATCAAAATACTCATCTTTGACTATTTTTGTGTTTGAGTATACCACTAGTGATGATCTTAGGTCACATACGATAGGATGATGAGCCATATCAGACCAGGTTGCAGTTTGGTCGCATCATACCTGCCAACGTGGTAATTTAGCCATCCTGTCAATGTGGTAATTCGGCGATTGTCATGCTACATGATGTCAATTGCGAGGCCTTTATTCTTGGCACGAGTTAACTTGGAAGCTAAGACAAGTCTCACTTTATAGGCTTATATACAGTACAAGTCTAAACCTGTAAGATGTACATATTACTATTTGCTCTTGAGATCTGTAATTTTCTCTCCTTCACTCGGAGTTTCTTTTAGCCGTCGACAGCCAGCTAGGCTTCCAATTTTTCCAGAATTATTCAATTGTGTCATGGAGCCGGTTCCGGGAACACAAGTTTTTACACTCCATCTCAGCCCTTGAAACCAAGGGCTAAGATTTGAAGCTTTTTTGTGTGTTGTCTCTTCCCCCATTCTCATTCACATCTAATCTGTCTCTACCATATCTGTAATCCCCTTCCCCACTCTAGCAACTAACATCTCCGGCAACCCTCCATCTTTTGTTAGAGAGAGAATAGTGTGAACACCCCGCGGAGTATGTGTCCACGAAAATGATTGCAGTTTGGAAAACGGTTTGAATTGATTGGAGTCGCCACCTGGGTTTGAGGACCATACCTGAGAAACCTGTTGAAAAATGACTCTTTTTCCCTTGGAATAGAAAATATTTCACTGGTCTGCTTTTATTGAGATTTCTCGGGTCCGGGAGCTAGGTTACGAGAGGGGAAGGAATTTAAAGCACCCCTCTCACCCGGTGTGACTACCGGTCTCTACTCAATGCTCAAGGGATTGTGAAAATTTTGTTTAAACATATTTCAATTACGAGTTCAAACGAGAGCACATAAATGCGTTAAGAGGATTAATGAAATGAATGTGGATGATTGTGCTTTGTGCCATGTATAGATGATTTATGTACATAAGATGTTGAAACCTCATTAAATCACCCTCAAACTGCCCAGAGATATCCCAAAAACTGATCACCAACATCACACATATCACACCTGGACAACAGTTTCGACACCTGGATTAGGCAGATCCAGGCGCTTAGATTGCCTACCAGACAGCAACCTCTAAGTCTCATTTTCCACATTAAGCACCAAGTGTAATACTCACTCATTCATGCACGTTCAAAACAATGTTCAATGACTTCATGGGTGGTATGAGCCTCGATATGACCTCAAATGCATGACATGAACTTGGAAAAGACATGATTTTTAAAGACTTAATGATGAGATACAATGCACTAGACATGTTTCAAAGTTGATGTACTACATTCACGTATAAAGAATGCTACTTGATTAGCTTATGCTTATGGTAAAAATGAAATGGAAGTAAGCCTATACTAAAATGCAATGTCATACATGTATTGGACATTAGTGCTTGTCACCTTATATTGTATCGTAGATGGTGTCGCCCCAAGCGTAGGGCTAGGTCGGCAGTAGCATAATAACCGGTAAGACCGGGTTGAATCCACAGGGACCGAACGCACCCGGCGTGGGAGTTGTCTTGCAAGTGTATGTTTTCGGCCTTGAAGCGGCAAACTTGGCTTTTGGAGTTTGTTTGGTGGAATTCTCTCAACTTCGAGAATGACTCGGAATTAAAAATCAACTAATTAAACTAAGGAAAAGTCTAGGGGTATTTAACTACCATGACTCGGGTTAATCCATCCCCTCTTGATGACCGGCTCAGGGCATCGTTAAATGCCCCCAAACGGAAGATTTAGATTTTAAAACCTTTACTAGAAAAATGTGTTTAACAAAGATTAGGATTTTCGGTTCATTTGGCAAACGGATGGGTTGACATCGCCCAAAGCATCACATGTGTCAAGTAGTCAAGCTCTTGGCTATGTGTGGTCAAAAAGATTAACAATTCCACCCTTTGTTACATAAAAGTGCAACCCCAAATATTTGATAAACAAGAGGTGTATGCTATTTGTCGAGATGGACGAATTAATCCCAAGTCATGAAGTGCTAATCACCCCATAACTAAGCCTATAAAACTACTCACACATTACACAAGTTAAAAAGTCTAGAAAATGGAAGAAAACTAAAAACATGCTTAATAAACTTAAAAACCAATTTTTATGGTTAATCCTAGGTTTGCCTACCACATTAACTCTTGAGAAAATCACAAACAACAATTACTAACTTGAGTTTAAGAAGGAAGTGACTAGAAAGAGAGAATACAATTTAACCGATAAAAACGTAAAAAAAAACTTGATTTATATAGAGATCCAACGAGTAACTACAACATTAAACAATAAGAAATTAAAGGAAAATGAAGGCTTACTTGATTAATCTAGAGAGATAAAGCTTAACAAGCTATGGAGTTTTTACTAGAAAACTAACTAAGGAGGGTGGCGTAGGGGAGAGGAGGGATGTCACGCCCTCAAATTTAATGACTCAAAGATAAATAAGATTCACATGGAATAAGTCAAAGTCTCACAATTTTCTTAAGATAGTCCAAATCAACACAATACAATCTCACCATTTCGAATAACAAGGTTTATCTACTATCGTCCGTAACCCGAATGCATAAGTACAAGGTTTAAAAATTATTACATTGATCAAATAGTCAAAAGGATAACCATATGGAAGTTACAAAACCATCTTTCCCAAAACAAAATACAAAGATGGAAAAATAACTTCATGCATGAACGCGCTCCATATAAGTGTCACACCACATGCATCCAATTTCATGCTCCATGCCATGTACCTGAAAATTGATATGTTGAGCTCACTAGCCCAGTAGGAAAACTACTCTACTAACGCTAGGTGTATGAACATGATACATACATAATAGATGAATATGGAGTGAGCATGACCAATGTACAAGTTAGAATAGACGGAAGGTTATGATTCAACCACAAGGTAATCAAAGGGTGTCCAAGTGTCCTAAACGTATCCAAGTGTCCCAAAAAGTTTCCAAATGTCCAAAGCGTATCCAAGTATCCCAAAACCTTGCAAATATCTAACCAAGTCCAAGTAGTTTCCCAAAATTCTCATTTCGCAAACCGAAAGTCAATTTTGTCAAAAATGCCGATTTTGTCCAAATTCACCACAACCGATATTTCATAAGAAAAACAATCTTCAACTTTAATAGGGAAAATATCCCTCTGCCGGATTTCATGGGCTCCGTACACCCCTGTCGGATTTCATGGGCTCCGTACACCCCTGCCGAATTTCGCGGGCTCCGTGCACCCATGGCCAGGGACACCAAACGGGTGATCCCTAGAGTTCATTTTATCCAACAATATCAATTCAAAACCATTGTCTTTCAAAAAGTCCCAAAAATTCCATTTCTTTCAAAAATTCACCATTTTCGCCAAAATGTGTCAACCGACGCGTGTCCGATACGTCAAACATAAAATTTGTTAATTCACGTGTCGAAGGGTCAATTTTATGAGTTTGGAGTGGATTCGGTGTTCAAAATGATAGTATAGTTCAAAGATACGATGAAATGGACGATCGGGGACCAAACGGGCATCAAAGGGTGGCCTAAAACCACCCCAAAACAGGGGATGTTCTCTGGAAAACAGGGGCAGCAGCCCTAAAACAGGGGCAGTGCACAGATTTTCACCCTATTGGTGTGGAATTTCAACCCAAACTTAAATGTAAGGTTCAAGGCCAAAAATTGGAAATGTAGAGTGACTAATGGACCTCAAGGGAGTGTCAAACAACCATCAATTGCAACAAACACAAGCTTAATTCATAGATCACAAAATTATGCTCAAAGAAGCCAACCATGGGAGCAAAACAAAAATTTAAAGGAATTTAGAAATAAAGGCAAGTTATATGCTTCATATCACATAAATACAACTAGAGGGAGTAGAATTTGTCTTCCTACCTCAAGGTTTGAGCTTGAACAAGTGGGTAAATGAAAACCCTAGCTCCCAATGTGCTCCAAACCGAAATAGGGTCTCTTGGTGCGAAATGAGAGCAACCCAAGCTTCAAAATGCGTAGAGGATGTGTTTTTAGGTGGGGTTTATGAAGGAGACTTGAAGGATTTTGGTGGATTTGAGCTTGGAGCAAAGAAATGGAGGAGAGGAGAGAGAGAGAGAGAGAGAGAGAGGGTCGGCAGTTAAGAGAGAGAGAGGGGGCTGATTTTTTGAAAAAAAAATTGCAAGTATAATGTGTTATACACTCTCACCTATTACACTTTCACCCAAAAACTTTTAAATGTACTTTAAAAAGACCCAAATGCATTCAAATGCTTTCTCTTTGACCCCTAAAGTCAAAATTTAATTCCTCACATTTACCCAACATTATTCCGGAAAAATTATGTAAAATACGGGTCTTTACAAGGGAGGAGGGTATTTATACTAAAAGCCCTTTACATTGTCTAATTATCCCAAACACGTACTATAAGTGGAAAGTTTCCATAAATGGAAGATATTAAAACAACCTAAAATCTGTCAAAAATCGCCAGAAATGAGTTTGGATCAATCCAACCCATCTTTGGATCAATCCAAAGTGGTCTATTGAAGAATTGATAAAGTTGGATCGATTCAACCCTTTTTTGGATCGATCCAAATTCGTCTGTTCAGATAGATTTTTTACCCAACTTTGCGGGCACGTCTGGCTTTATCAGAACTCAGAATGAGGTGATTCTTGAACCGTTGGAAAGCTCTATGAGTCTACTTTCCAACCCAATTGACCTCATATTCATAGCTTTTCTATCTTGAAAGAAATGAGCCTTTTTCTATCAGTTGGTCATATTTTATCGAGGCTCATAACTCCAAATTTCTTGTTCTTTTGTTTTGGGCCTTCCTCGAACCTTCCAAAGCTTCTTGGATCAACTTCTAAGCTTCGACAATTGTCCTCCATGGCATTGCGGAACCTTGGGTACTTCTGGATACAACCGAGGATTATTTGGAGCTTTGCACACACCTTTTAGCTCCGATTTTCTGAAACTCATCAAAAACACAACTCGTGCAAAATCAATCATATAAAGGCACAAAAGGCACATGTGTGTGATCACAACGAGCGAGATAAGCCTCAATATATACAACATTTGGGGCTTATCAATTAGCAATGTAGGATATACCTAAGTAACATGAAAACTTACCCAAACACTTTTAGAACTAAATAACTGGAGCCTAAAAAATGACATATGGACTCATGTGGACATTTCCTTGCTCATGTAACCCTTTTTCAAGCTTGATTATAGCCTTAAAACACTTCAAATGCCCATTGTAATGAAGATTAGAACATGAGACATGATTATCCTAAGATAAATGCATGCAAATGATGTACCATGAACTGATTGAAATGCAAAAGAAGGCAAAAATCATGATCAAGGGGAGGGGATCCAGGCGCCAATATTAAGAGAATCCAGGCACCTGGATTGAATATAGGTGCTTGAAAAGAGCTAATCTAGGCGCCTGGACTTGACACTGATACACAAAATAGGTTCTTTCTTTAACGTGATCTCCCAAGCCCTCAATTGGTATAGAAGACCAGTAAGAACTTGGTTGAGTTCCCCTCAGGGCTTATTTGAGCACTTTGGTAGAAAAATCTACCTTTGAAGCTTGATTTTGGAACTTTAGAGATGGTTTTTGGATGATGTTTGGTGGTTGAATGGATTGAATTTTGGTTACTGAAAGTGTACCAAACTGATTGTAGGTGGTTTGATTGGGGATTTGATTGTGGATGTTGAAAAATGGGTGGAATCAAGTAAGTATGTGGAGCTAGGATGGGGGAAAATTGGGTTTTTATAGATGAAACAAAGGAAGATAGCTTGGGATTAGTTTTCTAGGGATATTTGGGCAGAATAACAGTTAGGGAGAGAGGGGAGGACTGATCCCTCTTGCAAATGAGGAATGGAGGTGTATTTATAGGCCAAAAGAGGTTTAAAAGGTCCACTTGAACTTCTTAGGGGTCAAGTTAGGGGTTTACTCATGACACTCTATCTTCCCTCTATTATTTTGCTGCAAAATATCCCTGCCAAGATCTCCTAGACGCTCCTCCTCACCATTTGACCTTGGACAACAAGTATCTGGACTGAGTCTAGGCGCCCATATTGATCAAATCCAGGTGCCTGGATTCAATGTGGGTGCTTGGAATAATCCAATCCAGGCGCCTGGACTTGGAGACAACACAAAATTTGAAACTTCGCGGGGTCATTTCGGGTGCTACCGAACTCCGTTTTGTGCATGGTTTGAAGCGTTGGAAAGCTTATCAAGTCTACTATCTAATCCAAGTTGGTTGAACCTAAGATTATTTTTACATAAAAATATATGTCTCTTTTACCCTCAGAAGGTCAGAAAAATAAGTTGTTTTGGTAAAACGGACACATCTCCCTCATTTCAAAATGGATTGGGACATATAATATATCAATAAAGAGGGTTTTGAATGTGCCAGAAGGTGGTGTAGGTTTGGATTTATTTTGAAGAGATTTTGGAGGGGTTTCCAAGTTCACAATCAAGCCTCACGTGCTCTTATCGGGCATTTTTATCCTTGGCGATGCTTGATAAGTTTCTCAGGTCAAAATCGGGGTGTCTAAAAATGGGGAGGTTCAATTTCTCCACACAATAACTAGAGAAATTTCTCCACACAATACCCACATCATGAAATGACTAACCTCGAATCGCTTCTTTTCCATGGATATAATAGAATGATCCACAAACCTTCATACACACACACACATATATATATATATATATATATATATATATATATATATATAGTGACTTAGGGTTTGTGGAAATGGGTTTGGAGGATTCTGATTTGCTAGACGAGATGAGAAAGGAAAAGCTTCATCGGTGTCTTGCTCGATTTGACCGACCTTGGGGTTAGATCCTAGGCAAAGCTTCAATGTGAACAAAAATTTCATTAGGGTTTTATTACACCAAAGGTTTCAATGGCCTAAATTGGTTTACGAATGCCAAAAATTGACTTAGAATAATCAGTTTACAATTCCATTATCTTGTGTTTTCTCTGTGATTGTGTAAATGCACATGATTGAGTATTTTTAGGCATGTAATTTTGTCTTGGATTTGTTGATGGAAGTAGTAGTTTTGTGGTTCATTGAATTTTTATGCCATTTTGTCATGGATTTGTTGATGGAAGTAGTAGTTTTGTGGTTCACTGAATTTTTATGCCATTTTGTTATGGATTTGTTGATGGAAGTAGTAGTTTTATGGTTTGTCATGGATTTCTTGATGGAAGTAGTAGTTTATGGTTCACTGAATTTTTATGCCATTTTGTCATGGATTTGTTGATGGAAGTAGTAGTTTTATGGTTCACTAAATTTTTTTTTGTTGGGGAGGGGAGGGGGAGAGAGAGTAGATAGGGTAACAAGACACGAGGCTCGCCGGAGTGGGGAAGGGGAAGGGGAAAGTGATTACAGGTACAATAGAGAAAGAGATTAGGTGTGAATGAGAGGGAAATGGACAACACACAAATAAGCTTTAAATCTCAACCACTTGGTTTCAAGGGCTGAGATAGATTGTCAAGACTTGTATCCAAATTTGTGTCCCTGGAACCGGACCCTTGGGTCATATTGTCAGTAATTTAATAGAATCAACGGGTATATGTAATCTTAACGTGGGGAGATTAATAAGTATTTAATAACGTGGAGCTCGAAATATAATTGAGATAAAGATGGGAGTACAATTATAATTCTTTAGTGGTGTGAAGTATAATTTGTGAAATAAGTATAGAATTCGGGTGGGATTAGGCTTTCTTATTTACACAAAGAGCTCAGATTTATTTCTCCTTAGGTCCCTGCTCTAGCCTTATAAATATATCGTTTTGTTCTTTGGGTCTCACAACAGTCATTTAGAAAATTGGAATAGAAGCTATGCAAGAGAGAACAAAGAGATCACGTAGAAGTTCACACTTGGCTACATGATCGAGATATAAAAGGTACTGTCGAGCAGAGTTTGTTGCATATAGTAATCGAGTCTGACAAGCTCTAAAATAATCAAGTCAACCAGCGTTCGTGTCTACAGATGAAAGGTAAACCCCAATTCTTCCTTGTAGGGTTTATATATATTTGTTTAATCTGTATGCATAATTACTAAGTTCTGGGATTTGTTTCCCAACAGTGGTATCAAAGCAAGCAGTAATCATGCGTATGGATTAAACAAGCCATGTTGTCCATAGAACATATATATATAAATGGGGTTTTTTTGTCCACACTCCCGGATTTAAGGAAAAAATGGGGTTTTTTTGTGTTGCAAATTTTTTTTGGAAAATCCGATCCGTCCAATGTGTTCAGAAGGTGTTTTCTAGGGTCCACGCGAGAAATCTTCAAAAAAAAATACCGGGAAGGGCTTGATCCAAGCGGTTTTACTAAAAACTGTATTTATATATTTTTGCTTAAAACTGCTTGGATCAAGCCCTTCCCAGTGTTTTTTTTTGAAAATTTTTCGCGAGGGCCCTTGAAAACACCTTCTGAACACATTGGACGGATCGGATCGTCAAAAAAAATTTTGTATAAAAAGTCCGAAAATTAAAAGTCCGGACTAGAAGTTTACCCTATATATAATTGTGCTAATTGTTTTTTTAGTATGGTACCTTAATCTGTGTTGGGTTCTTGTGCAACCTTGTGGCAAATTATTACTTCCGTGTAACTAGTATGGTACCTTAATCTCACTTTTGTAAAATTTGGTGTGGCTAGTGGCATGCCATGCCTTATATCTGGATGCTTTGTGTGTGTGTGATCTACCATAATGATCTTGTGTGTTCCTCTGTGAGCTTAGAGTTTTGAGCCCCAAATTTTTTCTGAGTGGAGGTAATCTATAGTGGGGAGTTTGGTGAGGATCAATTGAGGGAGAATAGGAGCCCTAGAGAGAGTTGAGAAGCTATGAGTTTTCAATGGAGAAGTAGGGTGAGTCAGATATTATATAGGTTCTCATAATCCAATATATTGCTCGTATTCTGTTCTTCAACTTGGTCTATTGAGTCTGGGCAGAGTTGATGTTCTCTCTGTACATATTTATTTATCATATTTGGTTTGCCATTTTGTGGTCTGCCATGCCTAGGCAGAGCTACTGTTCCATCTATGCAGTATGTTATTGGTTAGAACTTCCATTTTGTGGACTGCTTATTGTTACTTTGCGGCTCAGATTATGGTTTTAGTGGTCCAACTAGCTTTACTATTGCTCAGTAGTGCCCAGACTATGGTTTGTTTCCCAGTTGCACGCTTGTACCATTATGGTTGCTACTGCCCAGGTTCTGACTGCATATCACGTTTGGTTGTATCATTTTGGATTTTCTTCACAGGTTCTGGCCTAGCCTTAGGGGGGATGTCCCTTGGCGTCGTTTTAAACCCTTAGGGAGGGGGTTGTCCTCCCGTACATACTGGTTGCTTAGTGGTTTGATCAAGTTAGGCAGACTGATATGCACATTGGTTAAACGACAATAGCACTTCATTGCATGAGCTATGCTCATTGTCATATCTAGATTGTTGTCTTATCTTGCTGGGCTTTCACATTGACTGCTTTCATCAAACGGAGGTTAGCCCACATTAAGCTCCAAATCCCAGCTCCAATTCCCTAATTAATTCAAGATGGCTGGTGGATCAAAATTCTTCTAGATATATCAACTCAAAGTCTATCATCAGCTCTTAGATTGGGCTGCCACAAGCCTCTAGTCTAGTGGGCTATAGGATATGAATCATTTCCATTGTCCATGGTATGGACTGTCAATCCCAGGCTTCTACAGACATAGTCCAAGATCTCGGACCAGCGCATAAATATCAAAAACCAAAACTTTTGTCATTTGTTTCTTAACCCTCTTATTTTAGATGGTTAGGAAACATTTGTTTCATTTCTTTTTAGCTTTTGTTTTGTTGATCGTTGCCTTTATGGCCATCTTTCCCGTACCTTTTTTTTCTTTTTTCTTTTTCTTTTGTCCTCCCTGGGATATGCCCCTTGTAGGCTATATATTCTGTTGCCTTCTTTTTATTTCAAGCTTATTTACCCAAAAAAAAAAAAAAACAGTTGTTTTGCAAAGTTCTAGTTTGTTTTAACGTCAGTTTTGCAGAATCGATTATCTCACTATTATGGTCACGCATGTTTCTAATTGTGTAATTGGATCCCACGCTTTGTAATTGTTTTATGCATGGTTACTATTACATTTTTTTATTACAAGTTTAATTTTGTAATCTGTAATAATAGTATGTGGGAGGAATAAGTTTTTGATGTAATCTTTGTTTCTTCAGTTGTATCGTTTTAGATATATAGATCTGTTGTGAGATTACATATTCTGTTATGGGGGCATAAGATACGGAGAAAACAATCTTTTTTGACAAGAAGATAAGCTTTGTCAAGAAAAAAGGATGTTTGGCTCGCAATAGAATTTTTTCAGATTTTTAGGGTCAGATTGGAAGGCTGTTCCTAGTAAACATCAGAATTGGAAAAACTATTCTTCATGGAATTTGTAGATAATTGAATTTTGAACCCAACCCAATTGGAATCAGTTCAATTGGAGTTCAGATAAGGGAGAAAAATCAAAAATACTGAAGGCTATGCAGTTTACTCTGGAAAAAAATTCAGATCCGATTTTCTTGCCTAAGTATGGTTGGATTTTGGTTTCCTTGATTGATTCAAAGTATCTAAGTCTATTGCTCTAGGATTTTAAGTTTGGAAGGATTCCTTATTGCTTTAGGATTTCAAGACTGGAAGGATTCCTTATTGCTCAAGAATTGTATCTTTGACCATTATAGTTGGGATACATGTTATTTATGTTCCTTATTTCTGAACATTTGTATATTCATATTGTTTGCATGTGTGATAGTTTACCATATTTGGACAATATGGTAATATTTGGCTTCTGACCTATATCACGGTTTTTTAATTTTGATAACCCTAACAAATTTTTTAAATAACTAAGTGGGAGAGGGAGTTTATTTTGTATAAGGGTTGGGTTACAACTGATGAGATGACACTATTACATTTTAGCTTCTATGTCGAATTTATTGCAACATCAGCATCAGTTTTTGAAGACTGCCTATGACATGATGCATAACCTAAAATAAATATTTGAGGTGTGGCTAGGCAAGTTGCAATGTGGGATTTGGAGAATATAACCATTGGTGAAGGAACTCTAGTAAGGGGATTATGTTCTGAAGATAATATGTCTTCTGAAAAAATTAGAAATCCCATGAGCAGAAATCAATGGGGAAACCTAGGTTGATATTGTGCTCCAGTTGCTCACTAATCCTTTTCAGCAGTTCTGCCTGAATTACGATATGAACATAATGCATTATTGTTTGACGAACTGTTGAAAGAGTGTTAAAATTAGCCAAGGGTCTTTGGTTAATAAATAAACAACTGTGATTGTAGTTGAAGAGGTTTATACTTCTTAGCCAGAAGGCAACAAGAAGCAAGAAAAGGGTTAACAACAAGCCATGGTTCCTCACACAGTTTATAAGCTTGGAGGTAGAGTGAAAAAGCCTAACGACAAGTGTTTTCACTATAAGCAGAAAGGACACTAGAAGAAGGTTATCCGAATTATCTCAATAAATTGAATAATCAAGGAAATTTTTTTTACTAGTAGTTGAATCATGTTTAGCGGTGTTATTTACCAGTACCTGGTGTGTAGATACGGGTGTCACTAATCATGTTTGCAATTCATTGCAAAGGTTCCAGGAAACCTAGAGACCTAGTGATGAAAAGATTTATCTACATATGGGAAGTACTACAAAAGTAGCAGTAGCTGCAGTAGGCGTTTAATTTTGAGAGATTATCGTTATGATCATTGAATTAGGAGAAATTTAGTTTTGGTTCTAATTTGGTTTTAAATGGATATTTGGTTTATTCTTTTTTTTTTGGATAAATTATTTGGTTTATTCTTAATAACTCTGTGGTTATTAACTTAAATAAACATTTTATCTGCTCTGGTTCATATGATGACAATCTCTACATTATTAATCATATCGTTCCTACGATACAACTAAATGAATTGAATAACACTAATAGATTGTCATATAATAGAAAAGAGCCTTATAAGTTGAATCAAACGTATCTTTGGCACTTACGCCTAGGTCATATTAATCTGAATAGAATTTCTAGACTGGTTAGAAATGGACCTTTGGGTTCATTAAAAGTGGAGGCACTTCCGGTCTGTGAATCCTATTTGTAAGGTAAAATGACCAATAGGCCCTTTTTTGAGAAAAAGGGACAGCCAATGAAACGTTGGAATTGGTACTCTAATCTGTGTGTACAATAGGAACAGATCTTCAAAAAACATTTCATGAATAGTTTCATCTGGAACTCATTAGCAGTGTTCCATGGAGACACACTCTCTCTCTAGGCGATTTGCTCGTCCGTGAGAAACCATAGATATGGCCGACAGGACCATCACCTTCTCTGGTGGTTTGGGTATGAAAGTTGTTGACTCAGTTGACATTCACAAGAAGAATCGAAGTCTTCACATGGTTCACGGATCAGGAGGATTGGCATCTTCCATAGTCACCACACCAGAATATTACTTAGATTTGTACCCCGACATTTATTTGGATTTCATAGGGTTCTTCGCATGACACTCATGACGTTGATCTCCTAACCCTTCCGTCCAACCACATGTACATTTATTCCATAATTAATGATAGTTAACACGTGTTTTATACCTTAGGTTATTACTAGGCTTTACTCCAAACAGTGCCAAAAGTGCATATTTTTGCCCCAAGGCATGGAATTTCAACCCAATATCTATTTTGATGGTCCAAACACAAATGTGATGTATGTAAATAAATAACAAGATGTGAAGGGAGGATTAAACATCAACCAATTTAAGGATTCAACAACTAATTTAAGGATTCTAAAAATTTCCAGAAATTTATAATCAATACAAGGGGTATGGCAACAAAATCAACATCATATCATTTAGCAATCAAGTATAAAGAAAACCCCTACCTCAAGGTTTTGCTTGAAAATGGTGGAAGGGTGAAACCCTAGGTGGAGAAAACCCCCAAATCCCAAAAATGACCTCTACCGAAGCTCCACTACGTGTTCAAGAAACAAGATCAAGTCAAGAGCGAGTTACAAGGGTGAGGTTTCACTCACAATCAAAGAGAGAGAGGGAAAAACGTGGGTGGAGCAACAGAAAGACCCAAATCAAGAGTTCTTACTTCCTTGAGTACAAAAACCTGAAATTGAAGTGAGATCCATGAACCCAAAGTGTAGATGTTGAAGATTTGTGGAGGATTGGGGTTAAAATCACAAGATTTGAGGTGGGGGTGAAGAGAGAAGGTAGAGAGATGAACTTAGGGTTTGTTTAGGTGGTTTTGAGTCGAAAATGAGCCAAGGACCCCTTTTATAGAAGTCCAGTATTCGGCTCAAAATTACGCCAAAAAGAGGTTTGGATACGATTATCAAGAAAAACCCATACCGATATCTAGGATTTCTGATGGCTCAAAATGAAGCTGGATACCTGTATCAAGAAATACCCATACCGGTATACCAGTATCAAGAAAAACCCATACCGGTATACCAGTATCAAGAAAAACCCATACCGGTATCTAGAGTTTCTGATGGCTCAAAATGAAGCTGGATACCAGTATCAAGAAAAACCCATACCGGTATCTAGAGTTGAAAAATTTTAAATTTTTTACCAACTTCACCAAATCGGGAACCCCGATCATTTCTAACACATTTTCAACACCTCCAAACATCCACACAACATTGAAACACATATTCGTACCATTTACTATACCCTCGGTACACCGAGATATACATACCCATATAATACTTAGAAAGAAACACATTTTAAAACATTATCCAAATCATTTACATTACCTAAAAGAATAAAAGATAGAAAAGAATTTCACAAAATTCCGGGTCTTTACAAGTAAGATAGCTAGTGTAGTGGGGAATCCCATTCATGTGGATGAAGCCACAGCAAGCAAGAAAAGGCTAGACTATTCTCGAGTATGTGTGGAGATAGACGTAGGAGAAGATCTTCCTAATGATATAACCATCTCTGTTAATGATGATTCAATCATGGTTGGGGT
Source organism: Vaccinium macrocarpon (assembly GCA_022606695.1). Lineage (NCBI taxonomy): Eukaryota > Viridiplantae > Streptophyta > Magnoliopsida > Ericales > Ericaceae > Vaccinium > Vaccinium macrocarpon. The sequence continues at coordinate 20,713,354 of CM040171.1, forward strand.
AGAAAACCAATGGCTCCCCCCTAAATGTGATAAGTGAAAGGTATTTGGGCATACTTGCGCCTCTAAAAATGCACCAAAACCTCCAACCTCTGGGGAAGAATGGCAAGTAGTTGGCAAAGGCAAACTGACAATCACAACTCCAACTAGCTCCCTGCCAGAAGTTTTGGCTCATTCAAAACCCCATGATAGTCCCATCCTATCACAGCCAACAGCTCCAAATGTGGGTGCCCCTGCTGTGCCCTCCATAGCAAAGGTAAGCTCCCAATCTGCGGGATTGGTACCAAGTAACAATCAATCCCACACTCCCCTATCACTCCCCAACCACAAAAGTCCCACTTTAATCCTCTACCACCTGATCCCTCCACTGATGAAACTCTTAGTGAAAAGATGGACGAGGAGCTTCAAATACTTGAATCCAACAAAGGGTCCATAGACATCAAGACATCTGAGGAACTGCATCCACCACAAATCAACACCAGCAAGGGGTCCGCAGATATTAAACCAAAGGGCAAGGGTTCACGGAATCCAACAGCTCCAAGAAAAAAGGCAGAAAAAAGAGCGCAAGCTTCTTGCTCAGGGAAGTTTCTAATTCCTTTTCATCTTTAAGATGGCTTTGTTCTTAATCTTCCCATATTATGCTTATTTTGTTTAATAATTCCATGTCTAGTGCATGTGTATGTTTTGGGTTTTGGAATTTGCGTGGTCTCAACGATCCACTCAAACAGAAAGTTGCTAAATACTTTTTGCATAATAAACAAGTGTCCCTGTTTTGTCTAATGGAGCATAAGATTAAGGAACCTAATCTCAAAAGGGTCATGAACTTCATATGTCCTCATTGGATGTTTGCACATGATAGCATCCACTCCCCCAATGGCAGGATTGTTGTCTGTTGGGACCACCTCATCATGGATGTTCAGATCTTAGGCATGTCTAATCAGTACATACATTGTGAGGTTAAGATTATGCAAGACGGGAATGAGTTCCATACAACCTTTGTCTATGTCTCAAATGACCCTCAGGAGAGGAAAGATCACTTGGGAGATTTGTTGAATCTCAAGATGTCTACCCCCTAGGCTGTTCTTGGAGACTTCAATGTTGTTAGATCATCCAAGGAAAAAGCTCGGGGCACCCCACTGTGCCCCCCCATGTGGATGAATTTAACATGTGTTTGTACATAGGTGGGCTTGATGACCTGAGATTTTCAGGTTGTCATCTTACTTGGTCTAATAAACAGCTACCTCCCAATCATATCTCTTCTAAGATTGATAGGGTATTAGTTAATAAGGAATGGCTCAAAGCCCAGCCCTATTCCTCTGCCTTTTTCCCAACCCCTGGGATCTCAGATCATTCTCCCGCATTGGTTTACATCACTCCTGTACCAAAAACAACTCCCAAACCATTCAAGTTTTTTGACTTTCTAGTTGAACACCCTTTGTTTCTCCCTACTGTCCAAAGAGTTTGGAGAACCTTTGTATTGGGAAACCCAATGTACTGTGTCTATGAAAGACTCAGACTTCTTCAAGTAGAACTAAAGAAACTTAGCATCAAGGAGTTCAGTGATATCTCTGATAGAGTTCAGAAAACCAAAATCCATCTGGGAAAATTACAACTGGACTTAAGTCATAAACCCTAACCATGCAAATTGAAGAAAGAAGTGTCTTCAAGAATTTCCTAACTCTCTCTAGAGCTAAGGAAAGTCTTGCTAGGTAAAAATCCAGGATACAATGGCTGAAATTGGGGGACCAATTTACCTCATTTTTCTTTAAATCTGTAAACAATAATAGGAACAGGAGCAAGATTACAAGTCTGGTCATTGATGACTCAACCATAACACAGGATATGGGTGTCATTAGGGACTCTTTTGTTTCCTACTACAATAATCTACTTGGCAAACCCCATGAATCCCAATATGTTGGTTGGGAGAAGATTAGTCAACTTATCACCAAGAAGTTTACTGATGTCCAAAGTTTGTCTATGGCCTAAGAAATCACCAATGCTGAAATCAAAGATATAATTTTTTAGCTGAATCCCCAGAAGGCCCCTGGTCTTGATGGATACAATGCAAGATTTTTCTAGAAGGCTTGGCCTATTATAGGATTTGACATCACTGAAATAGTTAGGAACTTCTTTAAGTCTGGCAAATTACTTGCCAAAACCAATGCCACTATTGTTGCCCTTGTACCTAAAATTCCTAATCCTTCCAAGATTAGTGATTATAGGCCCATCTTTTGTTGTAACATTGTCTACAAGTGCATTGCTAAAATACTTGCTAAGAGGCTCCAAACTACCTTCCCCTCCATAATTGATTGTGTCCAATCAGGATTTTTTTTTTTTGGTAAAAAAGCTTGAAATAAAAAGAGGGCTAACTGAATATACAACCTACAAGGGGCATACCCCAAGAGGACAAAGAAAACAACAAAAGAAAAGATTGAGAATCTTACGCCAAGAGGCTACAATGATCTACTGGAAAATAAATGAAACAAGCCTAATGGCTAAGATGAGAGGAGGGCCATCAGGCTACAAAGGGATTAAGGCTGGGCAACTTGCCAATACATGGCCAAAAGGCAACAAGAGTAATATAACTAAAAGCTACAAAATATGACTAATGTGGAAATCCTAATGAGTTTCCAATCCATCTAGTAGATGGACCAGAAACTTATCAAAGCTTGGTAAAGAACCTTCATGTGAATCTTCCATGCCAAGGGACAACCCCCCATGGCTAGGTACGGGAGGAAGCCCCCTCCCAAAGGGGATCAAACTTGCCAAGGGACAACCCCCCAAAGCTAGGATAGGCCATCACATATAAGGGAACAAACCCCATATTCACATCCCAAAAAAATTGAGCAGCATTTCTGCTATTTTTTAACAACCTGGGTAATGCAGATGTCTGCCCGTAATTGGTAGCCCATACAATAGTAACAAATAACGAAGCAATAGCAAATAACAAGGATTGCCTCCATATCCTTGGAGACAAAATAACAAAATCAAGGATTTCCTCCATCCTTGATCCTTGGAGATAGATAATCAAATCAAGGATTGCCTCCATCCTTGGAGACAAATAATAAAACCAAGGATTGCCTCCATCCTTGGAGACCGAACAACTGGCATCAACCTAATGAGCCATTTAAGGCTGCATCAACCTGTTGAAATCCCACTGAATCCTTAGAGACTGTAGAATCTGTACTCAATGATAAAAACCTGCATTAAAAGATCCCAATTGGGAGGTTAATTTGAACAACATGACAACCTTTTCGGGCAAGGGACCTGCAGCCACAATTACCCAAGTGGGTGGTTAGTTAAGACATGGAACAACCTCTCTTTTAAAACCTACCAACAGTTAACAGAGATTAGCAACAAGGAAATATGTTTAACATGAGATTATGCCAATTCCTAGTGTTTCTCTCAATCCAACAATAAGCAATTCAAAATATAATACCACTTGCACACAATGGTCCTAACTGGGATGTTAGTTCAAATGTTATCTGCAACACACACCCAATCAGATTAGTATAGAGATATCAATCATTGTAATGTAGCAAAAGCATGCATTTCCAGTTACGTGATGGGATAAATTCAATTAGAATTGACTGGAATGTTCCATGAGATTAGCAATGGTAATGGTCCATGTGGGATTTTGTGCAATGACATCAACCTGTACCTAATCTCAGTGCAGATCTTAATCACAATAGAGGAGATGTTGAGGTGAACTCCCTGAAACATGCTCGTCGTTACTGTTACTATGTTTGCTAATTGATGCTAGCTAGATTGTCGTTCTTTGATGGAGGGGTATGTCCCTTTAGCTGATTGCTTGCCTATCCTTGGGGGGATGTCCCTTGGAAGTTCTATAACCTATGGGAAGGGGTTGTCTTCCCATTTGTTCATTTTATAGTCTCGGCATTCCTCTTGGGCCCCTCACAACAGTTGTGTGCTCTTTAGGCAGGGCTATGTCTCAGACATTCCAAATCGTAGTTATTGTCATGGTATTGCAAAGGGATTTTTTCCAGATTGGTACCTACCTACTGCAAAGTGTCTACTTGATCTTAAGCCTCTGATGTCCACACCTTACTTGATCCTCTGCGTAGGCTTCTTATTACCCTATGTTTAGAATTACTTCCACCATCCTTATCTTGTAGCCCTTTGGCCATCCTTATTATTTTCTTTTCTTTTTTGTTTTATTTTGTCCTTCCTGGGGTATGCCCCTTGTAGGTTGTATATTCTTTTTGCCCCTTTTATTTTCAAGCTTGGTTTACCCAAACAAAAAAAAAAAAAAAACTCCCTAAAACTTCCTAAGATTTCTTTCTTTCCAAATGTGATAGAGAGAAATAGTAAAGGTCAACTTAGCAAGGGTACTTCTAAGGCCTTTACCTCTACTTGCAGAAACAATGGTGACCAGGTTGGAAAGGTTTTGTGATTGCCATGTGAGTTGAGATTTTTGACATACATTAGCCCACACTTGCCTGGTGAATGCGCAATTGAAAAAGAGATGATCATGGGATTCCTCATCAGGGCAAAAACTACAACAAGACGTGTTTTTTATGCCAAAAAGCACAAGCCAATCCTCAATGGAAAGCCTATTCTGAATGGCAATCCAAGTTATGAGGCTACATCTGGGGATGTGTGAAGGGAACCACACAATGTGATTCCACTCAACGATGGGAAATTTAATCCTTAAATGTTCCCACAATGAGGATATGGAAAATAAACCATCTTGAGTGAGAGTCCACCTACAGGAATCAATAGTGAAGGGCATGGAATGATTGCGATCAGGGAGATGAGCCCTAATTTCATTCATCTCCCAAGTCTGAGTGATGGAAAAAAGACCACTGGTTGGCACTATTCAAAATATCAAAGACAATGGCATCATCTGGCAACCCTGAATCATAGACCACACATCTGCCAAATCGCTCCACAAGAGGGCCAAAGTGGTGCCAATTGTCGTACCACAATGAAACCTTGGAACCATCTCCAATTTGGTATATTATGAGTGGCTAGATCAGAGGGCACAATTGGAGTAATTTCCTCCACGTCCAAGAGGGGCTAAAGGGAATTTTAACCTTCCAATTTGGATTTGTAAAGGGGAGGAGAATTGCAGATAACATTTTCCTTACTCAGGAACTCATGAGAGGGTACCACAAATCATCCCCCTCTCCTAGATGTGCAATGATAGTGGACATTATGAAGGCATGTGACAATGTCAAATGGGATTTCCTTTGGGACGTCCTTAAATGTATGAACTTTCACCCTAGAATGATTAATTGGCTCCATACATGTGTTACCACTGCCAATTATTCACTATGTATCAATGGGGAACCCACTAGTTACATCAAGGGCAAGAGAGGGCTCCGACAAGGTGATCCTCTCTCTTCTTATCTATTTGTAATTGTCATGGAGGTCTTAACTTGCATCCTTAGGGAAAAGGCAATGCTCCCTGATTTTCAATTCCATTGGAGATGTAGTAAATCTAAAATTATCAATCTCTGCTTTGCAGATGATCATAAGATCTTCTGCAAGGGTGACCTAAACTTTGTCACACACATGAAGGCTGCTTTCAAAGAATTTGAATCTTTGCCTGGCCTTTCTCCTAGCCCTAGTAAGAGTAGTGTTTTCTTCTCTAGAGTCCAGCATTCCATCAGAAGAGACATTCTCCAAATACTTGGTTCTAATGAGGGTGCATTACCTGTTTAGATAACTTGGACTCCCTCTACTCTCCACTAAACTTAAACATGGTGATTGCAAGACCATGATTAAGAGGATCATAGCTAAAACCAAAACTTGGACCAACAGAGATCTAACCTATGCTGGGTGGAGTGGGTAAAATCTGATTACCCCTAGTAAAGGGCATAGACCGTGCCTTAGTTGACCATCCCGAGAAGGTGAATAGCTCGGCACCACATAGGGAATCCTTAAGCCTTGTGCCAAACTGGATTGGCCACGAATAAGGCCAGATTAATAAGGGAAAATTGATAAGACAGGGTGCACTAGCTCGGCGTGAGATGTAAAGGGATGATCCTAATACAGCCGAGCTGGATAAGGCTACGAGTATAGCTTAGTCAGCATTCTGAAATACATAATTCAGCTCGGCATAATGAGCTAAGCTATGTAGGGGTTATTCCAAGCTACGTGGAAGTACGGCACCGCCACGAATAAAGGCGGCGAGACATTCCAGAATAATCCAAAGGCGGTTCCTTATGAGATAAAGAGCAATCCCATGAAATAGGGAATTAATATGGAAGTCCTAATGTGATTAGGAGTATATCCCGTATAGGAAAGAATCTTATATAGAAAGAAAGACTGCTGCAAGCCGAGATCTTGAGGATTTGGAAGCATATGCCTAAATAAGAAAGTCCTATTAGGAAAATGATTCCTAAACCTAGTAGGAAACAGGGGGCACGAGATGCCTAAATTGACATGCTATCCTCATCTATAAATACATGACAATAACCATGACAAAAGGTACGCTGTGAAACCCATTTCATACGCATTGTGGTTTGAATTCACTAGTACGAGATACTAACTTAAGCATCAGAGTGCCTTTGCCAATGAGAGGCAAATGTGCTCTAACCCTTTTTCTGTCTTGCAGATTTAAGGTTAAATCAAGGAAGCACGTGATCCAGGGCTACGTGGATTTTATCCCCATACACTGGGAGAGTGCAATTGATCAAGAATGTACTCTTTTCTATGCAGACCTACTGGTCATCCCTGTTTATACTCCCCAAGAAAGTCATTAAAGAGGGTTGAGACCATTCTCAGAGCCTTTCTCTGGTCTAGTCCTGAACTCAAAAAAACTAGAGCAAAAGTGTCATGAGAGCACTTGTGATCTCCCAAACAAGAAGGTGGGTTGGGTTAAAAAGTCCATCCAAATCTGGAATAAAGCTGTTACGGCTAAGCCTAGTGATCCATCTTGGGTTTGGAGGAAACTTCTTACCCTTAGGCCTATGGTGTATCCTCTCATTAAGACCTCCATAGGCAATGGTAAGTCCACCTCCCTATGTTTTGACAATTGGCATCCCTTGGGTCCACTTTTTGAAAAATTTGGCACTAGAATATTCTATGACTCTGGGCTTCCTAGTGATTCTAGGGTTGCTTTTGTCATTAGGAATTCCCATTGGGCCTTCCCTGTCACCCAAACACTTGAACTCATGGAAATTAATCAAAACTTCCTCTCCTTTGCCCTCCATCTGAGGATGACCAGGTTAAATGGACTCTCACTACCAATGGGGTATCTACTATCTCCTCTTTTTGGAATCATCTTAGGACTCCTTTCCCCAAAGTCACTTGGTATAAATGCATTTGGTTCTCTGGCCATATTCCCAAATGCAGGCTAATTGCCTGGGTGGCCATTCAGGAAAGGCTATACACTGAGGATTGATTGGTCTTGTTTGGTACTAAATCTACCTCTTGTTGTAGCTTTTGTAATGGTAGTGAGAGTCACAATCTGTCACGCCCGTCCCGAAACGGCACCCGTGTGGGCCCGTGTCAGCACAGCCACGTGGCATTCCAACACAAAACTAAACATCACCTATTCAAAAATCTCAGAATAAAAACACAGCAGAAGACTTCTAATATATAAATAAAAGTGTATACAACACACCACAATACAAATGCCAAACAATCGACGACTTATTTACAATACACATAGTTCGAGTACTCAAAATCCTCTTAGTTTCAACTCAATACAAACCACTACTAGTTCAACTAAAAACAAACTAACTTGGCTAGCTACGTCACTCGAGGCTAGCCCAAAAAGAAACTTCAAACGACCACCGGTAGTGGACCCACCCTAAAACCACCTGCTATCTGGCAATCAAAGGAAAACCAGGAGTGTGTGAGATATAGGATAAATTCAATAAAACATATCGAAGTACCCAATAGATCAACAACAAGTATATAGTCACAACACAGGATCAACATCAATTATATAATCACAACACATGCAGTGACACGTCTGCCACATCCTATGTATCCTAGGTCACTGTGGGAGTACACCCCGCTCGTTGTCACCGGTAATTAGGCGGCACAACGTACTCGCGGTGTAACCCAATCCACAGCCCTTTCACAGATACCATCTTTCACACACAACATGCATATCAAAAGCTAAATCTTCAATTAGCATGATACAAAACACCACCACAACCATATCTCATTGAAGTTAACCATATCAAACACACTCACCTGATAAACGACCGAAGTATGCCAAACTATGGTTTTGGCACCTCCCGAATGACCGGCTCTTTACCTAGCCACAAATCAACTAATATCAGTCTATGAGCTTCCACATATGTCTCACATATAATCAAAGAGATAACAATGTAACATAAAAAACTTATAAGGTCATGACAACTTAAGACAAGCCAAAACACAAGACTCCAAAACCGGTATGAAATCTAATAACCAGTCCATCGTATCTGGACTATCATTTCTTACGGTTCAGAATTACGACATGAGACCACCTCCACTAGAATGAAGACTTTCATTACATCAATATCGATATAAAATTTGCCCCAATCGGAGCCTGGATTACCAAGTTATGCTTATTTGAAGTTACACAAAAAGAAACATGAATCTGCAGGTTCAGCAAAATCATCAACTTTGAATAAAAACTGCTATAAACTGGCAGGAACTAAGGCACAATCCATACATATTCTTGAATTTATGCAAGTCTAGTTTCATAATCAAAAGACGGATTGAAAATCTAAGCTTCCTACACAAAGTTATGGCCCTTCCCGTAAGACGCGACAGTGCTGCCTGCACTGCGAATTCTACGACAGAAGCTTGGTAAACCATTTTTCATATTTTCTTTATTTTGAATTAAGATCTGAAATTTTTACACAACACAATAGACTCATGGAAGAATCCACTGTAAAAATATAAAATATTTACGAGCCTTTTAAGTACCCGAAATAAATACGTGAAAAACAAGTCAGAAACTAGATTCATGCACTCCACCAGTGAGCTATAACAAACCCACGAAATAATTTGTTCCAAACCTCCAAGAACCCAAACCCAACACCAAAAACCAACTGGAATTTATCCATCTATGATATGAAATCAACATTAAATTAAGATCAAGATCCAAGAACTTACCTTTAATTAAGTTTTTTCCTAATTCTTTTCCCTTCTTCTTCTTCTTTCTTCTTCTTTCTTCTTCTTCCTCCCCTTTCTCCTTTCTCCCCTCTCTCCAACGTACTCTCTCTCTCTCTCTCTCTCTCTCTCTGATGTTATGGATCAGAACAAGGGAAAGATAAGAAATATCTTGGTAAAATTACACTCCATGCCCTCCAACTTTGGTCTCTACTAGCCTAAAGCCCAAAACTCATAATCACTCGAAAAATACCAATTAAACACCATTGACGGGTATTACACAATCACCTTTTCTTTAATTGTCCCTTCACCACACAGTGTGGGGATCAGGTTCAAATTTTAATCAATGTCTCATGGCCAGCTAGAACTTGGCCTTGCTGGATTGATCACATGACAACTATCAAGGGCAGAACGCTTAAAGCACTTCTTATCAAATTGGTTTTCATAACTACAGTTTACCATGTGTGGATAGAAAGGAATGTATGCAAATTCCAAGACATTGCATGTCCTGTCCTAGTTGTAGTCTGCAAGATATATTCTATGGTGAGGTTGAAGTTGTTGTCCATGGGGGACATCCCTCATGGGACACATTATCACTGGTTGATTGATAAATGGAATCTTATTGCATAATTGTGTGCACTAATGCCCTCTCTTTTACTTGTTGTTGCAGGTTCCATGAAGGGGTCATAGGTTTCACCTTATATCAAAGTGGAGCAGGGGCCTACAAAGTTGGGGGGCATCACTCCTTTTGTGCATCTAGTAAAGGAAGGGCATCTAGTAAAGGAAGGGCTCCATCACTAAGGGCTCTAGTATACCTCAAACATTATGTTCCAAATTGGATTCTCACAGTCGCAGGAAAACTGTCTCATTTGCTGCGTAATTCATCTCCATGTGGGGTGATTATTTCTGTTCTCTTTGCTGCTGGTTACTGTTATGATCTGATAATACTACTGCTATGATTGTGCTGTAGTGTATTGTCCAGGTCCCAATCAGATTGAACTGCTGTGTACTGCTATTTTGTGGTTCTTTGGAATTGCACTTCGCTTGTGCTTTCTACTGTATTTGTATGAACTGCAGCTGCCGGATATGGTCTTGCTAGGTTCAATCCGGTACCTTGCAAAATATTGTTACTGCTACACTAGTCTTCTTGCAGTCTGGCTACTATTGTTTTCCTGTGATATATACTGGCTGTGTCACTGCCCAGCTGATATGCTACTTTTTCAAACAGAATGCTACAAAAAAAATTCCGAAATTCCAAAGGTGTTACAAGAAAACCTCAGTGTCACATGTTTGTTCGATAGTTGATGAGAATACTCAGTTTGTATCTGCATTTTTGTTGCCTAGCTATGGGGAGCTGTCCCATGGTGATGTACATGCCCTTTTGGGAAGGGGCAGTCCTCCCAACTCAATCTTATTGCTTACGACGTCTGGACGTTCTTTTTCCCCAGCTCCTGGGGTTTTGGTTTAAGCTGTTGATCACAAGTCTCATATTTCATGGAGTCCCTGATGCAATAGTAAATTGCAGTAGCTTGCATACGGTGATTCAAGTCAAATGGAAGCTGAATGGGCTACAAGCATAAAAGAGCTCTATTGTATATCTTTTGTTCATGTATTCTTTTGTCATGAGGTTCTTTACTTGCTACTTTTGTAATGTGTTACTTTTACTTCTACTTTAGAAGGCAAGAAACACATGTCATTCCCTCATTTTCATTGTAGGCTTGACTAGGTCCTCCTGGTAGCTAATTGTTAGCCCTGTAGCCTTCTGGCCCCTTTAATTTTCTTTTCTTTTCCATTTTCTTTTCCTCTTGGGGTATGCCCCTAATAGGCTGTATATTCTTTTGTCACTTTTTTTATTTCATGCTAATTTACCCAAAAAATAAAATTTTGTGTGTACCAATGAAAATTTGGGATAGAGGTGGTTTTGAGTATTTCAATACTTTTATTTGATACACTGTAAGTCCAAATGCTTTGAGAAATTCAAGGAGAATAGACTGGAAACGGAAAAGCGCTTGGATAAATGTATTAAGACACTGCGATCTCATTGTGGTGGCGAATACCTCTTGGAAGATTTAGGAACTAGTGACAGCAAAAAGGATTACATCCCTGTTGTCTGCGCTAGGTATGCCACAACAACATAATGGTGTAGTAAAAAGAAGGAAAGGCTCTTACGGATATGGTGAGATCAGTGATGAGTTATTCAAATTTACTAAATTCGTTTTAGGGACATGCACTAGAAACAATAGCGTACATTCTTAACATGGTACCAATTAAGCTAGTACCAAACTGCACCCACAGAACTGTGGAATGGGAGCAAAACTAGTCTATGACATGTTCGAATTGGGGTAGTCCAAGCACATGTGCTATTAGGAAAACAAATAAATTGGAATCAAGGACAAATGTTTGTTTGTTTTGTGGGGTACCCTAGAGGAACGAAAGTTGCTCTATTTTATAGTCTTAAGGGTCATAAGGTCATTGTTAGCACCAATGCTTGATACTTCGAGGAAGACTATGTCATAGATCACAAGCCCAGTAGTTAGATTGTTCCAGAAGAATTGAGAGAAAAATGATCGGCATAGACTTCTTCAACGCCAATAGTACAAGAGGCTACATCACATGAAATTGTTGTTAACACACCAGTACCTTGTCGTAGTGGGAGGGTTATTGTTTCACCCAATCGGTATATGTTGTTAGGAGAATCTTGTGATATGATCTCTGAAGAAAAGCATTCCAAACCCTGAAACTACAAAGAGGCACTCCAAGATAAAGATGCAGAACTTTTGCAAAAGATCAAGAGCACATGTTCTGCAGGCTTAAGAAGTCCATTTGTGGACCTAAGCAGGCATCTAGGCCTTGGAACATCCATTTTGATCAAGTAATCAAATCTTTTGGTTTTGATCAATGTCTAGATAAGTTGTGTGTGTACAAGAAGCGCAATGGAAATGTGGTGGTGTTTGTATTGCTATATGTGGATGATAACTTGTTCATCGGAAACGATGTTGGAGTGTTATCTTCGGTATAGGTGTGGTTATCCAGCCAATTCGATATGAAGGATTTAGGAGTAGCCGGTCACATCCTTGGAATTAAATTTTTGTGAGATCAAGCAAAGGATGTTGGGCTTCTCAAACTTCCTATATCGATGCGATCCTTGCCCGTTTTAGCATGCAGGATTCCAACAAATGATTGCTTCCTTTTAGACACGAAGTCAATCTATCCAAGGATCAGTGTCTTAAGACAACTGAGGAGATGGAGAAAATGAAGGGTGTTCGTAATGCTTCAGCAATAAGAAGCCTAATGTATGCTATGCTGTGAACTAGACTTGATATTTGCTTTGTTGTCGGCATGGTAAGCAGATTTTAGTCTAACCCTAGACAAAAAGATTGGATTGGTTTAAAATGTATATACTCAAGTATCTGAAAAGAACTAAATATTATATGTTGGTGTACCAGTTAGATAGTATGGTGCCTTGTGCATAAAGACCCGCAAAATTTTGCGTTAAATAAAATAAAAATGTGAAATATAATTATTTTTAGCTACGTGAGTGATACTAGCTTAACTATTATGGTTGGGGGACTCGAATCAGTTCGATGGGGTTACTCGGGGTCACATCGTAATGCGTGTCCAATTTTTAAATTTTTCTAGATGATTCTGAGCAAACGGTGACGTTGCCCACAATTTTCTAAGTTAGTACGAATATTTTGGGATTTTTCTGAAATCAAAACCTGGACAGTTAGAACACAGCGCAGAGTAAATTGTACTGCATTATATCACGTCGGGTTGGGCGCCCAACCCACGCCTGGTCCCCCACCACTACACCTACTCCCCACTTTCCCCTTTTATTTGCTGGGGAAGAAACAAAAGAAGAAGAAGAAGAAGAAGAAAAGAAGAAGAAGAAGAAAGAGGAAGAGAGAGAGAGAGAGTCCGGCCGCCCAAGTCCGGCCATCTCCACCTCGTGGGATCATCACCTCCATCTCCCAAGCTACATCTCTACACGTATGCCTCTTCTCTCCGTCGTTTTTTGTTGATTTTGATGTATAAATTCGTGTATATGTACCATTATGTACAGTAGTTTGTCACAGCAGACTGGGTCTCGGTTTTTGGTTGATTTCTCCTTTTTAAACTGCTAATTAGGTTTTAGTGACTTCATATGATTTAAAGCTAATTTAGAGAGCTTTCTTTTTCCTCTGGAATCACTCAAATCCATCAAGTATTCGATTTACTATGAATTTTTGAAGTTGGGTCTGCAGATCTGAAAATTTTCTCTAAGACAGATTCGTGTAGCCTCTGTGTTTGCTTGTTTTCTCATCTTTGAAGTACGAGTTAGAATTTGGTCCCTCTTGAAACTTTGAAGTTCATTTCACTACGAATCTTTTGGCACAAAAATCATTCAAAAACATTAAGAGCTCGATTTATGGTGATTTTTCGAAGTTAGACTGTTCATTTTCATCCGGTTTTCTGCAGATCCCTTTGTTTGCCGATTTTTTTTTATATTTTTACAGAACTGGTAAATTTACTAAACTTTTACTGTAGATACCCATACATGTCTACTATGTTTTGGTAAAGTTTCAGAAGTTAATTTGAAATATAGAAAATATGAAAAATGTTTGATTGGGCTGTGGTACTGAAATTCGCTGTGTTGACAGCATTGCCACATGTTACGAGAACGGCTATATTTTTGTCTAGGAAGCTTGAAATTTCGATCTGCTTATTGATTATGAAACTAGATTCATATACCTTCGAAAGTATGTAAGGTTTGTATGTTAACTCTTTCTATAAAATAGCTGTTTTTGATTTGAAGTTGATGTATCGGCTGAAATTACGTGTGGAATGCGTCACGGACACATGAAAGCTTGGAGCTTGAGTTTCGGAAGTTCGGGTTTTTCTCAAAACCCAGTCATGTAGGGATTTCTCTCCTCTCTCCATATATTTATGTGTTTAGATCATGAATCTCCAATTTCTAAACTCGATTTTCGGATATATTGATGTGTAGCGAAATTTTGTAGTTTTTGCTCATTTATTTGGAATTTTGGGTGAAACTTCTAATTAAGATTTGAATGTTTGATTATGTTAGAATGTATAATCTATATAAATCTTAAATCTAGTTGATTGGTGAAAGAGAATCATGATTTGGTTGAAGTCACGGTTTATGGCTTGAAGTAGAAATTGAGACTTTTGGGATATTTATGCATTTACTTCAAATTGCTTTCATGACAATGAGTTTGGGATGTTTGGAAGTGCAGTTGAGGCACCGATTGTTGGAGATGCTAAAATGGGTTTAACCTGTGGTGAAATTACGAAGATGCCCTTGACCGAATGAGTTTCCGTGAGACTTGTTGTGTTGAGTCTTGGCAAGTAAGAAAGATTGTGGAGTATTTTGTGTTTAATTCTTACACTCCTTAATTGATGGGTTTGTTCGTGGAATTGGGTGATGTTTGTTGTGTTGTTTATGGTGTGTTGTTGTTGCGTGTAATTTGTTGTGTGTTGTTCTTTTCACCCCTTGATTATTTTGATTATGATTCATAGAGTTGGAAATTGTGTGGTTATGTTGAAAGACTAGATGTTTGTGTGTGTTGAAAAGTAAACGAGTTTATTGTTAGAGAAAAGAGTGGAACAAAGCCGTGGTGATCCTAGGGGTAGTGTCAAAATAGAAACTTAATGATATAGAGTATTTCCGATAAGCTTGAGACTTTCAAGTGTTGTTATATATATGGTGTTGGGTGTGCACAGGGGTGTGTGTGTGTGTGTGACGAGACTTGTGTTTAAAGGAAGAAGGATTTTTTTTTTAAATCAAGCTTATGCATTGTAAGTTCACTCACTTGTATTGTGCACCACATTGTTTACATCTAAAATTAACCAATCCAATGATTAATTGACACGTAATCAAGAGTGCCAAACATTGGCAATCACTCGTCGATACAGACACATTGGATTAAAAAAGCATATTTGAGTAAATACGATGTCGTATCGTGTTCAAATATAAAAACGGTTATTAGCAGTTACGAACCATCGTTACTGGAAAGAATTGACCTCAAAGCTAGGGGATTAACTGTTAAATATATAAGTTCCACGTGTGAACTTGGGAAACAAGGCAAATTGACAGTTATAACACGTGGAATACTTATAGAAAGGCAGTTATTCATCTTAACGCTTAATCATTTGAGTTTGTTTAAACAAATGTACAGATTCAAAATCAAAGCTTTTAGAGGAAGATTTAGAAGAATTCAAATTCAGACGTGGAGGAAGGAGCAACTGCCAACTCGAGGAGTGGAAGTTAGAGTTTGAAGCAAGCCGATGTTCAAATTCATTGAGCGGGATGTTCGAATCGCAAGCAGCATTTATAAATAGAAGAAATCAAAGAGTGAAAAACCCCCGACAAATCTTCAACAAACAGCTATCAAAAAACTGATGCTTGGTTTGTTCATTGGCAAAGTAGTTTAGGATTTCGAACTCAGTTCGAAGTAGATTAGGAAGTAGATTAGGAAGTAGTTAGGATTAATTTCGATTGTTCCTGTAACAATCACCCCTATCTCGATTGTTCCCCAGAAATCAACCAACCGCTCAAGTTCTTGTATTTGAAGTGGAAGACATCTTCGAAGTAAGTTTATCTTTGATTCATTAATCGAAGTGTCTTGTTTTTTTTTTTGTTCTTCGATTTCCTAAGTTTGTCGGTTTACATTTCTTCACTTGTTGAGAAAATCCTCTTAATTGAGCTAATTGAACCAATAAAACACAATCGCCTGATTAGATTTGGTTTTTCCAAAGTTAATCTGAGGGAGGAGATTCAAACTCTCTCTGGCACGCTTGCACACAATTATTTTCCATTGCAAAGAAGTAAAAGAACCAAACACATTTTTTAGCACGCCCGGTGGGACCCCTGAAAGTGTTGAATGGCTCCAAAGCTTAGGAAGCAAGCAGATGATTCTCAGATTGGCCAAACGCCAGAAGATGAGAACAATGTTAATTCTAGAGAAAATGAACAAGTCGAAGGCCTTCAAATAGGACCAGAGACTCGTACTGGTCAAGACTTAAATATGGGGATTGGCCAAACTTCTCGAATGAATACTAGGAATAATAGAACTGTACAAGTTAATGACCTAAAAAATCCAAAGATTGGAGGAGGGGTGTCTTCTAGTCAGTTTGCTGAAATGATTGCTACATTTAAAGAACTGGCTCAAACCCAGAAGCTTGTATTACAAAAATTAGAAGAGCAATCAGGACTTAAGCACGAGCCTTTGCCTTCATTTGAGAAGGATAAAGGAGAGGCTAGCACAAGTAGACCTAAATCAAGGCTTGGAAAAGAGCCTATAATTTTAGATGATATACCAGAATCTTGGTATGAACCTGCAAAAGCTTATGATTACCAAATTCCTAAACCTAAGAGAGTGTTCAAACAAAACACTAATGTCTCGTTCGAACCAAATTTTGATGGTTTAAATGAGGAGAAGGGTTTCAGAAACATGGATTATGGGTTTGATAAGTATGTTTATACTCCTGGAAATCATTTTAATGAGAAGGATAGAACTAGTGCAAAAAGGCCTAACCCAGAAATTGGAATTCCTAAGTATGCAGGGATACCAGAGATGGGTAGAGTGCATTCGAACCACTTGTATGAACCTTTTACACGACAAGAAGGAGGTTTCAAGCAAAGATAGGTCTTTTGAGGATCCTTTTCGTGAGGTTTCCGAAGATCACATGCCTAGAAATGTTACTTGGGAACCACCGTTAATCCAAGGGTACCTCTAGGGGAACGCCCAAATTCTTCCGAGATGAAATATTAGGTCTCATGCAAGAAGTATATGGACCTCTAAACAGAGGAATACAAACCCAAATTTATAGAAAACCCTATCCAGAATGGATAGATAAGCAGTTCGAAGTCCCTAGGGGGTTTAAAATTCCAAATTTTACTTTATTCCATGGGGATGGAAAACAATCAACAACTGAACACATTGCCAGATTTACGGCTCAATGTAAAGAATTGGGCAATAATGGGTTTATTAAGTTGAAATTCTTTTCTAGCTCTTTGACAGGAACAGCCTTCGAATGGTACTCTAACTTAACGCTAGAATCAGTTCCAAATTGGCAAAGAATGGAAGAATTATTCCATGCGCAATTTTATCAAACTGAACCTGAAGTTACCATGGCTGATTTAGCAAGACTAAAGCAAAAGCCTGATGAAAAGGCTGCACAATTTATTGCTAGATTTAAAAGGGCTAGAAACAAGTGTAAACTTCAACTTCCAGAAGTTGAATTTGTGAGAATAGCACAAGATGGGCTAAGTAGAGAACTTAGGAAGAAGTTCGATTCTACAGAGTTCAGAGATTTGGTTGATCTGACTTACAAAGCTTCTAGATATGAATCTTTGTTAGAAGAAGATGTCGATAGGAATAATTCATCTTATTCAACCTATTATAAGGAGCCCACTTATGAAATTGATGCTGCTGAAATTGTTGAACATGCCCCTTGTGTGTGTGAATGTTTAGTTCGAAAGGATTCTTCTATAGCACCAAGAACTAACAAGAAAGCATTTAGTAAAGTGTATTCATTTGATGTTTCTAAAGCAGATGAAATTTTTGATTACCCTTTGAAGAAAAAGTTTATCAAACTTCCTGAAAATGTCAAACTTCCAACTTTGGAAGAAACAAAAGGAAAGAATTATTGTAAATGGCATGCTTCTTGGACTCATTCAACTAAGAATTGTAATGTTTTCCGTGACAGGGTTCAAGAACAAATCAAGAAAGGAAGGATCATGTTTCCAGAAAAGACTATGGGAATAGATACAGATCCATTTCCTCGAATTGAAGAGGTAACTGCTAATACCAATGTGCCAACAGCTTTGGCCAAAACAGTGCAAGAGGTATGGCAGAACAGGCGAGTTCAGGTTGAGATGAACTCTATTCAATGTGAAAGAGGAAAGCCAAAGTTTGGCCAACTTCGAAGTGAAGCTAGAAAGACATATGGGTAGAAGTATGAAACAGGAAGTTCTTCTCAAAAAGGCTTTAAGCAATCTCATCTTCCCATGCTTGAAGCATCCTTCTTGGAATGCTTATGCATGGAGTGCAGGGCTAATTACTTGATCTTCAAAGATTTAGATCGACAGGGGGTTGATTTCTTTCCAAAGAGGAAGGAAAGAAAGGCTTTGGATCGTAATAATGAAAGAAAACCTTGGATAAGCCCAAAACAAGGAAAGAATGAGAAGCCTTGGCCAGTTTCGAAGAGAAATGTATCTTCTAGTCCAGTTCCATCAGCTTCGAAGAGAGAGTATCCTCCTTTGAAGAAGGTAAACACTGGAAAAGCCTTAATAGGCCGAGAAACTGAAGAAGAAGGGGAACAATTCACCTTAGTAAAAGGAGTTCCCGATTGGTTTCTGAAGAAGGTTAAACCAGAACTCTTCCAGGAATATAAAACCCCTCCTAAATTAGGAAACAAGATGGTTAAACCTCCAAATTCACCTACTGGTCAATGGGTTGTGATTAGAGATCCAAAGACCAAGTCACCTCAAATGATTCCTATGTTTTCTAACTTCGTAAGAGGAAATTGCAAAGGAGGTATACTAGCTTCCAAATGGAGGAATATGCTTCTAAAGAAAAAATCATAATGGGGTGACAAGTTTAACCTAAGGTTTAACAGACTTGAAGAGAAGATTCTCAAGAATCTCTTCAAAAAGGGTTTACTCAATCGAAAGAGAAACACCGAAAGTCCGGCCGCAAGGATGGACAAAGAAGTACCTCCGAATGTAAATTCAAATACCAAATTCCTTGGCAAGCTATCGGTCCGCTTATTAGAAGCCATGGTAGTGGAACAGAAGAAGGGGGGAGGAATGAATTCATCTCCTATTGAAACATTGTCCCCTATGGAAACTTCTGCAGTGGAGTTTCCTGAAAAAATGGACACAATAGAGGATGGATCAGAATTACCAGTGCAGGAAAAGAGGACCATTCAGTTTGGGACTTTGCCTGAAGTTCAAATTAACATGGTTTATCCGTCATTCGATTTTTGACCTTTTGGACCGGATTGTTCACCATTCGAAGGGCGTTAAAACCAACAAGCACTCTATGGAAATCATTGATGTGTCAAGTGAAGAGGAGTATAACCTTACATATGATAATGGTTGGAATGATGGTTGGGGAGCTTTAGTATCTAAAATTCAAAAGGAAGAAGAAGAAGAAGAGCTTATGATCATGGTTAATGCTATGGAGGAGCCAGAAGTAACGTCTGCAGAAAGAGCAGTGTTTGTTCCAGAGACAGATTGATTCAAGTATCCTTTGGTTGTTGATTTGAATTGCTACCGATCTTTCTTATCCTTTCAAATCACCTTCAATGATATGAGACACCATTTGAAGCCTCTATACATATCGGCTTTGTTTGATGGGATTTTGTTAAACGCAGTGTTAGTTGACAATGGTGCAAAGAAGAAATATCTTGCCTTCTAGGACCTTAAAGAAGTTGGGGAAGGAAAAGGTTCGATTGATCCCAACAAGTACATCCATTGCTGGGTTTACTGGTGAAAGTAAAAACCCCAAAGGAATCGTTTCTATCCGCCTGAAAGTTGGCCAAGTGGAAACTGATACAGCTTTCTTTGTGGTGGATACTTTTACAAGTAAGTATAATGCTTTACTTGGTAGACCGATTCATGTTAATGGTCAGTATTCCATCTTCGATGCATCAAGCCTTGATGATTGTGAAGTATGAAAAAGGGAAAGAGGTGGGAATCAAAGAAGTGAAAGCAGATCCACATCCCTTCAGTACTTCAGTAAATTGTGCAGAGGCTGAAATGTATAAGCCTGAAATCATTCCTTTGAGTGAGATAGCACAATCTGCCACCCTTCCATCCAAAGAAATTGAAAATGGGAGAACCGGCGGAGTTAAAATCTGAGCTTAAACAAGCAGTTGATTATGAATCAGACAATCCACCAGATGAGGCTGCTTGGATGTGAATCCAAGGCAGAGGTCGAAGAGGCCAATTCATTGGCTTTAGTCAAATTTATGGCTCTAGAAATAGAGCAGAAATTACAAGAAACAAATGATTGGGAAGAATTATTGGCTGAAAAATCTGACTGGGGGTTGAAGCCAATTAAGTTTGAAGAAGCTTTCATAGGCCATGTCGACTCTCAAGACCCTCTAGAAGAAGTGGAATTGGGAGAAGGAATTGTTCCAAACACTGTACAAATCAACAAGGAGCTTGATGCTGCTTCGAAGTCCAAGTTGATCTCAGTGCTTAAGGAGAACAAAGAGTGCTTTGCTTGGAGTTACAAGGAATTAACAGGTTTGAGTAGGGATTTAGTTGAGCATAAATTGCCTATCAAAACTAATTGCGAACCTTTCAAACAGCTTCCAAGAAAAATGTCTCCTGAAACCATATCATTGGTTAAAAGGGAAATTCAGAATCTTCTAAATGTTGGTTTTATTAGAACAGCAAGATACGTAGAATGGCTATCAAATATTGTTCCTGTTATTAAGAAGAATGGGAAAATTAGGGTTTGTATTGATTTCAGAAACTTGAATACTGCAACCCCTAAAGATGAATACCCAATGCCTATAGTAGATATGCTTGTGGATAATTCTGCAGGTCATAAAATTTTGTCTATTATGGATGGACATTCAGGGTATAATCAAATTTGCATAGCTGAAGAAGATGTTCATAAAACTGCATTTAGAGCCCCAGGCAACCTTGGGACCTTCGAATGGGTCAAAATGCCTTTTGAGCTAAAAAATGCTGGTGCTACTTATCAAAGAGCTATGAACACTATCTTCCATGAGATAATTGGGGGTTTTCTAGAATGCTACATAGACGACATTATTGTCAAATCAAAATCTATTGATGATCATGTAGAACACTTGAAAACTGCCTTTTCAAAAATGAAGCATTATCAACTAAAGTTGAATCCTGCTAAATGTGCTTTTGGAGTGACAGCAGGTAACTTTTTAGGATATTTAGTTCACAGTAAAGGTATTCAAGTTGATAACAATAAAGCTAAAGCTATTATTGAAGCAAGACCTCCTTCGAATAAGAAGGAGCTTCAAAGATTTCTCGGTCAGTTGAATTTTCTTCGAAGGTTTATATCTAACACTACAGGGAAAACTAAAGTCTTTTCCTCCTTGTTGAAATTGAAGGATGGAGAGGACTTTGAATGGACTAAGGAGCATGATGATGCTTTCAAGACCATCAAAGAGTACTTGATCAATCCACCAGTTCTTGTTCCACCCAAAAAGGGAGAGCCTGCTAAATTGTATTTGGCAGCAAACCATGACTCAATTGGAGTTCTATTGGCTCAAGATAATGAAGAAGGAAAGGAGCAAGCTATTTATTATCCAAGTAGATTTCTTAATGATTGTGAAAGTAGGTATTCTGCAGTAGAAAAGTTATGTTTAACTTTGTTTTTTGCTTCGAAGAAACTCAGGTACTATATGATGCCTAGAGTAACTTATGTAATTTCCTAGACAGATGTTATGAAGTATATGTTGTCTCAACCTGTACTTAGTGGCAGAATTGGGAAATGGATTGTATCTTTAATTGAATTCAATCTAGAATATGTTCCTCAAAAATTAGTTAAGGAAGCTTTGGCTAATTTTTTAGCTGATCATCCAAATGAAATTGAGACTCCTGAGATAGAAGATGTTGATATCGTAACAATTAAACCATGGAAGATGTGGTTCGATGGTTCGAAAACATTTCAAATGGCTGGAATTGGAGTTGTTTTGGAATCCTCTCAAGGTTTGAAAACTAAATTTGGATTTCAGATAAATGAAGGGGAATGCACCAACAATCAAGCAGAGTGTGTAGCCTTAGTTATGGGGCTAGAGCTGTTGCTTATTTTAAAGATTGACATAGTTGAAGTGTTTGGAGACTCTCAGTTGGTGATAAACTAGGTGAAAGGAGATTTTGGTTGCCATAGTGTTGGTTTAAAGCCTTATCATCAATATGTGAAGTTGTTAGTGAAGCAGTTTCATATGATTACTTTCACCTATGTGCCAAGATTCTTTAATGAAGAAGCAGATGCAGTGGCACAAAGAGCATCAGGATTGAAATTTATCACTAATGACAACAAAGAGTTTTGTCAGTTAACTCTAAGGAAATCCTTAACAATGCTCAAAGATAGATATACTGATTTCGAAGTATGTGAAATCACCATTCCTCCTAGTTCGAACGATTGGAGACAATCATTGATTGATTATCTAACAAAGCCTGATGCTAAAACAGATAGAGCAACAAGGTTGAGATCTGTTAATTACATTATGTACAATGGAGAGCTGTTCAAGAGAGGAGCAGATGGTTTGTTGCTTAAATGTCTAAGCAAGGTTGATGCCTTTAAAGTCATGGCAGAAGTCCATGAAGGTATTTGTGGAGCTCATCAAGCAGGAGTCAAGATGAGATGGCTAATTCGAAGGTATGAATATTATTGGCCTACCATCCTTAAAGATTGTATTGATTATGCAAAGGGATGCCAAGCTTGTCAAAAGACAGGACCTCTCAAGGGATTACCTGTTACTGAATTATAGTATGTAGTTAAGCCTTGGCCATTTAGAGGATGGGCCATGGATATGATTGGCATGATCTACCCTGCTTCTAGAAGTGGTGATAAGTTCATTTTAGTTGCCACTGATTACTTTACTAAATGGGTAGAGGCTCAAGCTTTTGAGAATGTATCTCAAGAACAAGTAATTGGATTCATTAAGAATATTGTATACAGATTTGGATCTCCAGAAACCATAACAGTGGATAATGGTTCCATCTTCGGCTAAGGCAGAAAGCAAAAAAAGCTTTTGCAAATTCTCATGGGGTTTCTTTGATCAACTCTACTCCTTATTATGCTCAGTCAAATGGTCAGGCAGAATCAACTAATAAGATTATCAAAAGAGGTATTCAAAGAATGGTTGATAGAAATCCAGAAGAATGGCCAAGTTTACTCTTAAATGTACTATGGGCATATCGAACCACTAGAAGAACCAGTACAGGTACTACTCCTTTTGCTCTAACTTATGGGCATGATGCTGTTTTACCAATGGAAATTGTAGTGAGATCACAGAGAGTTGCTTCTCAAAATAACCTAAATATTGGGGCATACCATCAAGCAATGCATATGGAGCTAGAAGGGATGGATGAGGAAAGAATTAAGGCTCTAAATCAAATACTGCTACAAAAGTCAAGAGTAGCTAGAAGTTACAACAAGAAAGTGGTTGTTCGAAGCTTTGATATAGGTGATTTAGTATGGAAAGTGGTGTTACCTATCAAAGAAAGAAAGCAAGGACTTGGAAAGTGGGCCCCAAATTGGGAAAGGCCTTTTCAAATTCATAGAGTTCTTAAAAGAGGGGCATATCATTTGAAAGACTTAAATGGTTATGTTCATAGAAGAAAGATCAATGGAAGATATCTGAAGGCCTATTTCCCAACCATTTGGGAGTCCTTTAGTAGAAGATGAAATAAAATCGCTTTGTCTTCTCTTTTTGCTTGTCTTTGCTCAAGATCATTTGTAAGGAACAAGCAGATAAAATGGTTCGAAGCTTGAATGCTAAATAATGAGATCAACATTCCAAGCAGTCACAAAATAATGAATTGAGAGGAAAATAAACATTTCATTCATTACTTAGAAACTGTGCAATTGTATCTTTTAGGTCACTCCATACATGAGCACCTCTGATACAAACAAAGTCATAAAATTCCTTTTGATCAGAGGTTTGTTGCAGTTGAGACTTAAGGTCTTTAATGATTGCAACTGTTGAAGAAGCTTGGTTCATAGAAGACTGTATATTAGAAGAGGTTTGGTCAATTTCTCTTCTAACTTGAAGCAAAGCTTCTTCTAGTCGACCTTCTTCTTCTTTCAGATAATGAAGTTTCTTAACATCTTGATCATAAGAAGAAACCACACTTCGAGCTTCATCATCTGCATTAGATAAGGCTGCTGTCAAGCTCTCTCTCAGGAGATGCCTCTCTTGAACCTCACAAAGTTGTTGAGCCTTCACTTGAAACTCAGCAGCCTTATTCAAAAGCTGTTTTTGAAGCTCTTGAGAAGCAGGTTTCAGTACCCAGGCAGCTTGACAGCAGATATCCAAATGCACCTTTAAATCCCCCTCAGCCAGGTTTTCGAAGTCCAACTTTGAAAGCTGCTGGAAGATCTCCTTCAATTCTTGAACCTCATCTGGAGAGAAAGTTGGTTTTACCAACTCAGAAGGGGATAAACTGTATTGAAATTTGAGTTGGTTGATGGGAGATTCAGGAGAAGAAATTGGAGCCTTGGGATTGGTGATTCTTTGGCAAAAATCACTCACTTTTGATTTGAACTGCTCCAGTGAAGAAGTGTCACCAACAGATATGCTAGTAGAAGCACCAATTTCCTGCTGAGAGAAATGGATAAGCATGATTAGGCTTAAGTCTTCGAAGTAAGGTATGATTAATGCAGGCATAAACATAATGAACCAAATTACCTCAACTGGATGAGATGGTCCTGGTGGAGTTTGTTCAGTAGGCATATTAGTTTCTGGAAGCTGATCAGGAACAGTTTGCCCAACTATAGCCTCAGCTTGCTCAGTAGTGTCCCTTGCAATAGAGCTTGTCTCTGTGGGTGTTTCAATGGGCTCGCTTTGAATGCCTTCCGAGGCCAAAGCTCTTGCTACAATTCTGATGGCAGGAAGGGACATATCCTGCACTAAAGTGTGTGCCATTTCAGCAGATGTTCCAACAACATCAAGAACAGTTTTCCTTGTGATAACTGAAGAAGGCTTGGAAACTTCAGTGGCTTCAGTAGTAGAAGGACCAGTTGATTTTTGAGCTTCGACAGGAATGTCTTGAGCTGACTTTGAAAAAGCCTTTGAAGCTTTAACAGGTTTGGTTGTGGCTATTTTCTCTAAAAGATATTACTCAAAGATAAGAACACATGAATTTGAGGATAGAAGAGGAATAATGAAGGTGATGTTATAAAGTTTACCTTTGAGGATCTGACTTATCGTGACATCTTCTCTCTCTTCTTCCTCTGGTTCCTTAGCCAAAACATATTTTCTCTTCTTTGAAACTTCATGAGTTTTGACAAGTTTTTCTCTTTTAGGAGTAACTTCTTGCTCTGAGATGTTTCTCTTTCTTTTGCCTGTTCAAAGAACAAAAGGGGTTAAGACACCTAACAAGAAAAAATTCGAATGTCAGTATAAGTATTTGTCGTTTAAAGATCTACCTGGCTTCGAAATTGGAGGAACAGGAGATGGAGTAGATTCTTTCCTAGTCTTCTTCTTCAAGATGGACTCTGTAGATTGGATCATAAGGTAAGAAGCAGAAAAGACTTCGAAGTTAGGGTAGTTACACAAGTCATCAAAAGATTACCTGATGGAGAAGGAGGAATGTGAGCAGTACTTTGTTGTTGCGATCTAGTCACCATATATGGCACAGCCCTGAGGGGTCTGACATCCAAAGCAATAGGTACTGAAGCAGAGGACTGTACTTCTGGTGTTTCTTCTTCTTCTTGAGTTGATTGAGATGTGCTTACTGGGTCAACCCCAGAACCATCATCTGATATCGAATTAGAAAGAGTTACATTTTCAATCTCTATACCAATTTCTCTGGCAAAAGCTTTGACAGGTGTAGTCTTGAGATATAACTCTGTAGCATTGTGCCACCACCTAGAGAATTTTGGATGAGGGGGCTCATAAAATATTGCAAAACAATACGGCTGAAACTTCCTTCTTGATTCCATAAATTCGGCATTAAGACGTGCAATATGGTTTTTATCAATCTTGTTTCTTGCAGAAAGGGTAATGTTGAGTTCACCAGGGTAAGGGCATGGGATAGCTTGTACCATGCTAAATTGTCCAAGCAAACCGAAAGGTGGCAAGATCTCTCGGATGGGCTTGTTTACAACCACCCACATAGGCACCAATGATAATTTCCCTGGGTAGGAGAATACTTGCCCATGCTTCATGATAAGCAGGAGTACCGCGTTGTGTCATCAGCCTATATAACCACTTTGGCCCAACATCCCAGTTGTGAAAAGGCAAGAGTTCATCTGCTTCTTTGTCTTCCTTCAGTTGATAAAAATATTGAAGATAACCTACTAAGGTAAGGGGAGTCGAATCTAATATGATGAACCTATCCCCATATACAGTAAGAGGGTATCTCTTTGCAACCTTGTGGTTTGGAAAGTAAGCTAACAGCCATAATTGTAGGAACCAGAGTGGACCTCCTAAATTTTGATAAAGTGGCTTGGCATGATTATCAGACCCTATTTTGTAAACATAGCCTAAGAAATAAGAAGCCAAATCAATGGTTTCCCCTTGTGAAAGAGCATAGGCCAGAGGTGCGAACTCAAGTACCATCTTCTTACCTCCATGATAGAAGACCATTTTGCATAAGTATACCAAATATATGCAAACAACTCTTTGTTAGAAACCTCATCTGAGTATTTCCTTTCAGTATCTAGAAATTTGCTATAAGAAGCATTTTTTCCAGCATACTCAATTTCTCTCAGAAATGGAACTTCTGTGTGTGAGGCAATATCGAAGTAAGTACCGTATGGAGGAACTCCAATGAGGAAAGATATATCTAGAACTGTGGGAGCCATCATACCACAATTGAACCTGAAACAATTGTATGATGGATCCCAAAAGGCTAAAGCAGGATGTATGAGTGAAGGGTTTTGCAAGATACCATTTCGAAGCAAAGATATCACGTGCGACAACCCAGCAGTTTCTAACTCTCTACCTTTAGCTTTAACCATTCGGATGGACCATTCTTCCCATTCTTTATCATAGTTCGGCCAGCAGATGAAATTCTTCTTGGCCCAATTGGAGAAATCCAAGGGCCTGTCTTTCACAAGGTCACTCCCTTCGAGAAAAGGATAACATGCTGTGAATGCCAAGGGGAGATCAAGAAATGCTGGTCCAAGAATTTGGAGGATGCTCGCAGCTGGATGTTCAACGTAAGTACAATTTTGTAGCTGACCAGAACTTGACCTAGATTTCAGAATTTCTTTGGTAACCAAACTCCTAAGCACGAAGGAGGGAGTACCTTTTGACAACTCACTTTCAGAAGCCATGGATGCAGGGGTGAGATAGAAAGAGAGGGAGAGCAAAGTGTTTGAAAGTTTGAACGCGTAATGAGAATGTTTCAAGCCCTAGATTTATACGTTACGAGGAAGCGGTGCAGCGTTTCGGGCCAAGTATCCGTTTTAAAGTTATTGGGCCTGTGATTATTTTTCGGCCCACGTTTAGTTTCAACGTTTGGTTGATAATTATTTTTAGATTTTTAAATCATTTCATGCTTCGAACCATTTTCTTGGTTTATTCTCATAAAATGTATTTTATCAACTTTTGCTTAAAAGTTCGAGCTGGTTTAAAGCATAATTAGGTGCTTCAAAAAGCATTTAAGAGTGTATAGCAAACCATAGAAAGAACTGATATTTCATAAAACTTCAGATAAAAAGAAAGTACATGCTATAAAATCCTATTACACAGAGGGGATTAAGCATCTACTGGTAGCGAAGCAACTGTTGGAGTAGGAATGACTTGGAAATAATGAGGAAAGCTCCAAGTCACTAAGGCATGGAATCGTGCCCAAGTGAAGCTAAAAAATTCCTTTTCCATCATTCTAACTCTGTTTTCTTCATCAAATTTGAGCTTCTTCTCAATCAATGGCCTGATTTTCAAAACCAGAGTCTTGGCTTTGACTTTGAACTTGGCCAATTTGAGAGCATTTCTTTTCACGTGACTTTAAACCTCCTTCGAAGCCTTTTTGAAACGTTAGTAGGCATGTCGAAGGAACACCCTTTAAGGTTCTCCACCTTTTTATGAAGTTTGGAGATCTGATCATGAAGCACTTCGTAATCACTAAGGTCTTGATTAAACCCAAATGAAGCAGCGTTGTTCTTCATCCACATTCGAAGCAGAGGAAGCTGACTCAGAAAAGAGTGAAGGAAAGGGCTAATTTGGATGTTAAATTGAAGAGTTTCACAAGCCCATAAAAAGTTCTTAAAAGGAACATCCTCTTCAAGAATACTTACATCCAAAAACGCAAAAGCAGCCAATAATTCTTTGGCTTTGAGGGAATCAGAATGGGGATAAAAAGAATAAGAAAGGTTAGCATGATAAGGAGTAGGATCGAACTTGATATTCTTTAGTTCTTCGAACCAATCCGTATTATCGGGAAGGTCTCGAAGGGAAAAGATTGGCAGGATCAATGAAGTTTCCTTCGAAATGAGGCCTTCGAACCTCATGCAACCAGTATATGAATTAAGTACTAGCCCTTTGCTTAAGTTCTCCATAACCAGCAAAGCCTGACCTTTCATCTTCATGAACTTTAAAGAAGCCAGGGGTTAAACAAGTGGCTATGAGGCTGTCAAGCAGCATTATGTTGGGATCTCGTCTGATGAAAGGGGATAAGTATTTGCTCATAGCCAATGAGCGATAATGGCTCCAGCCTTTATAGCCAGCAGGATCATCCATTCTTACCACCACTATCTCAGATGGTAAACCCCATAGAAAGGGTTTATGAGTAGGAGGAGATGGAGGATTCTATGGGTCAATGGGCTCAGAAGTTTCTACTTGAGTCACTATATAAGATCGATCCCTTCGAATCTCACCAACAATTGGCGTCACAATGTTTCAAGTGTCAGTAGAAGTTGAATCATTTAGAACCAAATTTTCGAAGGCATTTTGAGTGCCAGAAATATCAGCCATGGCTAAATTAAGATGAAGATCGGTTTACAAAGGAAATTGGTGATTGATTTTTGCCAGTGATGAAGTCCTTTTATAAACAGAGTTGTTAGTTTAAACGATTCAAATTCTAGCAAAATGGAGAACGTGGGTTTTAACTGCCCATTATCCATGAATCTCTCATGACAATGAAGAGATTTATTGTTAACTGCATCGTGGAGTGTGATTAGAACTGCCAATAACTTCTACTTCAGAAGCTTACGGGAATTCGAAGCGGCAAAGGGCACATTAACACTTATTCAAATCCTTTGAACAAAGATGTTAATGTGGGGGGTATGTTTACATCTAAAATTAACCAATCCAATGATTAATTGACACGTAATCAAGAGTGCCAAACGTTGGCAATCACTCGTCGATACAGACACATTGGATTAAAAGAGCATACTTGAGTAAATACGATGTCGTATCGTGTTCAAATATAAAAACGGTTATTAGCGCTTCTTAACCATCGTTCTTTGAAAGAATTGACCTCAAAGCTAGGGGATTAATCAAGAAATATATAAGTTCCACGTGTGAACTTGGGAAACAAGGCAAATTGACAGTTATAACACGTGGAATACTTATAGAAAGGCAGTTATTCATCTTAACGCTTAATCATTTGAGTTTGTTTAAACAAATGTACAGATTCAAAATCAAAGCTTTTAGAGGAAGATTTAGAAGAATTCAAATTCAGACGTGGAGGAAGGAGCAACTGCCAACTCGAGGAGTGGAAGTTAGAGTTCGAAGCAAGCCGATGTTCAAATTCATTGAGCGGGAAGTTTGAATCGCAAGCAGCACTTATAAATAGAAGAAATCAAAGAGTGAAAAACCCCCGACAAATCTTCAACAAACAGCTATCAAAAAACTGATGCTTGGTTTGTTCATTGGCAAAGTAGTTTAGGATTTCGAACTCAGTTCGAAGTAGATTAGGAAGTAGTTAGGATTAATTTCGATTGTTCCTGTAACAATCACCCCTATCTCGATTGTTCCTGTAGCAATCAACCGTTCGAAGTTCTTGTATTTGAAGTGGAAGACAATTTCGAAGTAAGTTTATCTTTGATTCATTAATCGAAGTGTCTTGTTTCTTTTTTGTTCTTCGATTTCCTAAGTTTGTTGGTTTACATTTCTTCACTTGTTGAGAAAATCCTCTTAATTGAGCTAATTGAACCAATAAAACACAATCGCCTGATTAGATTTGGTTTTTCCAAAGTTAATCTGAGGGAGGAGATTCAAACTCTCTCTGGCACGCTCGCACACAATTATTTTCCATTGCAAAGAAGTAAAAGAACCAAACACACATACATATATTGAGTTTGTGTTAGAGATTTCTTCTACTGGGCTACTGTAGCTCAACCTATCAATTTTCAGGTCTTCGATGAGGAGCATGGCGTGAAGTGCATTGGGAGTGCACGAAATCTTTTGGAGGCATCTTTGCTCATTGTTTCTTATTGAAAAACTTAGTATGTATTCATTTGTGAGTTGATCATGTATTTTATTAAAACTAAGATGGGTTTGTAAACTTTTTTTTTTTTTAAATTTCATTTTTGTTTGGACGGATGTAACTAATTTATCATTTCTACTCATGTCTTTCTAAAGGGAGACGGGTACCTTTTTTTTTAAGAAGCGTTGTGGCGAGAAAAAAAAAAAGATTTATGAAACGTGGCACTTTATTTCTAAAAATGTTTAATTTTTTATTGTTTAAAAATTCGAGGGCGTGACATTGTGGGTACACAGAGTTAGACTTTTTTTTTGGGTAAATATGCGCACAGAGTCAGACTTTACATCAGATTAGAGTTCCAGAAAGTTAACATCGAGATATGTGTTTACCCTAAGAGGTGGAGCCATGAGTTGGTGGAGTATCAAGTAATCGTGTATTGTTAATTCCACCATGGAGGCCGAGTATGTGGGAATTTTTTAAGTTGCCAAGAAGCCGTTTGGCTCAAGAACTTCTTGATGGATCTAGAGGTGGTACCTTCGGTGTAGTCAGCAATTTTAATCTATTGTGACAATAGTGGAGCAGTTGCTAACTCGAAGGAGCCAAATATTCATAATAAGGAAAAACACATTGAGCGTGAGTATCACCTGATTCGAGAGATCTTACAGAAAGGTGATGTAGCTGTGACTAAGATTGCATCAGCAAACAACCTAGCAAATCCTTTTATGAATGACTTACAAGCCTAGACTTTTGATAGTCATGTAAAGGGAATGGAAGTGAGATGCATGGCAGCATGATTTTGAGTCTAAGTGGGAGATTGTTAGAAACTTATACTAAAAATCATGCTTTTATGTAATGGATTAATATTTAATTAGTTAATTATTAATCTTTTTTTTTAGAATCTCTTATGGGCAATGTTTGCATGATATAATTGTATGTTGTGAATGTGTTTTTTATTCTACATAGTAGATGATCCAGTGTGTAGAGTACGGCTTACAAACGAAAGATTAGATCGGTTCTTGTGGAATATAAGTTTTTGGTTCACAATCTTAGATGGAATTTGACACCATCAGTAGGATTGTAGTACAACGTTTTAGTAGGTCTATCTTGACTACAGGGAATGGTTCTAGTTCCAACTCATTGTACTAGTACATTTTGTGTGTATTGAGCAAAGCCGCTTTAAGGTAATTGCTTTAGTACTGACATTTTAAGACAATTAGAATCCTATAGTTATTAAGAATACTTATGCTCTTAATCCGGATATAATTAATACATATATACATTTAATGTTGTTGACTTTGATTCATTATAAAGTGAGATCTTTTTTTACGGTCAATAATCTTGGTGAGTTGGATCACGACATTATATGCATGAAATATATGGATATTAATTATTGATGGAATCCACATCGTATTAGGGATTGATGATACCCCATTGAGTAAGTTTACATGTTCTGATTATGTCAAACCCTGCAAGTGAATTTTTGTATCCAACATATCGAATGAGTTAAGTGGAAAGTCTCAAGGTATTTTGAAGATGTTGATTAGAGGAAGATTGTCAGTAATTTAGTGGAATCAACGGGTATCTGTAATCTTAACGTAGGGAGATTAATAAGTATTTAATAACGTGGAGCTCGAAATATAATCGAGATAAAGTTGGAAGTACAATTATAATTTATTAGTGGTGTGAATTATAATTTGTGAAATAAATATAGAATTCAGGTGGGATTAGGCTTTCTCATTTATACAAGGAGCCGAGCCCAGATTCATTTTTCCTTAGATCCCTGCTCTAATCCTATAAATATATCGATAAGTTTTCTAGGTCTCACAACAGTCATTCAGAAAACTAGAAGAGAAGCTATGAGAGAACAAAGAGATCATGTAAAAGTTCACACTTAGCTACATGATCGAGATATAAGGGAATATGAAAGAAGATCATGAGATACTGTCGAGCAAAGTTTGTTATAGTAATCTGGTCTGACAAGTTCTAAAATAAACAAGTCAACCAGCGTTCGTGTCTACGGATGAAAGATAAACCCTAATTCCGCCTCGTATGGTTTATGTTTATTTTATTGTTTAATTTGTACGCATATTTGTTGGGTTCTAGGATTCGTTTTCCAACACATATGCCAAAGATTGACAATACCCCACATTAATCCGGTCATTATAGGCAAGTTACATGCAAAATGTTCCAATTGAGGACACTAACCTAAACTTTCCCCAGCCGTCTAAGAGCTAGAATTCTGCCACAAACCATATTTTCCAAACTAAGATTTGCTACGTAAAGCAGAGTACATACGTAGTGGAGAAGCTGCATCTCACAGCGGTGAGACTGAAAAAAGGCCGGTACATCCACCAAAAAACAAACATGGTTTCAAAGAGATTCATAGGTGAAGGAGATCTATTAAACAGAAATCCCAACTGTGTTCGGATCATGGATTCCTGAACGGATCAATCAATTGCAATGGTTCCCTATCAATTTCCTATCCCCTGATTGATTGCAGAAGCAATAAGTCCATGACCCAAAGACAGACAGCCATACTGATGATAGTAAAGGATCATAATAGCCCACTTTGATTGCCTCGAACAAACAGTTAGTTACACCAAGGGGGGTCATCTTGACAACCAGTAACATTACTACACTGCCATAACGTTCAATCTTGAAGAAAGAAATGAACTTTTTTTCACAACCCATATACCCGATTGAATACATCACCTGTGCTGGGCATCTGCAACGCTAAATCCCCGCCATACCCTGGAAAAAACTTGTTCAACCCTAATCTCTCATTTCTCTGAATCTCTGCCCTGCCCATTTCATTCCTCATTCGGGCCTCATCCAGAGCTAGGCCACCATAGCAATTTGACATGTGTCCGCCACTGTATTTCTGCTGAGACAACTGTGGAACAGGAGAGGGATTATAGGAATGGTGAGGATCCATAAGCATTGAAGTAAGCCCAAAAGTATCGCCCATGGGAGAAAAGCCGTTTCCAATCTGACCCGGAGATATAAACTCCTGATCAGCAGTTGGAGTCTCTTGCACAAAGGTTGAAGGAAAGGTAGGGTCATGATGTCTAGAGGATGTGGATTGTTGCATCAGGAGCCAAAGTCTTGCCTCGTCTTCATAGGTCTGTGGAGTAGGACTGGGCCGGCCTTCAAAGTTACTATTCAGTGTGTTTGTTGATTTACCCCTCCCAACGACCATTATTGCAGGATCAACAAAATCGAAATCACAATTGTTGATAATATTTGCTGTGGATCCCACAAGGTACTGACCGTTTGGCAAGGACAAGGTCTTGGCCAAATGATTCCCTGAAATGAAAAGAAAGCAGAGAAGTTTAGTTCGTAATCAATGAAGACAAGTCATGGTATAATTGGCTGGATTAATAGATTACATTAACACTCCAGGGTACTGCATTTCTTGGAGGGGGCATAGAAATCCGTTGGGCAATCCCAAAAAAGATAGGGAATACAATGGATCAAAGGATGTGGTTATACGTAATCGCCACTATTCGTCTGGTGGGATTACTCACCCCATGACATTATGTGCATCCCCTCAGACATAGCCCAGCCAACAGACATGGCCTAAGAGAGAGAGAAAGAACTATACCAGAGGTGACATGGTTTGTTCTCTCACGTGGAGGAAACCCAGGAGGTGGTTCTCTCGATGGCACTGAAAATCCTGGTGGAATCAAACTTTGAGCCCTGGACACTGTTAGTAGAAATCACAAGGGAGAGACAGTGTCAGAAAAGAGGTACAAACAGAATGTGATAGGACAACAGATTTCTTTTTAAGTCCAAAGGGGTAATCTAAAGTTTAAACACCTGAGGTGATCCAAGATTAAAGACCTTTCCAGGTACAACATATGCTGATTGGACAGTGTACAAAGTTACAAACTAGGTAAAGCCAGCAATCACAAACAGTGAACGGCAATTAGAAAATATACTTCTCCATCCCTTATTCTTGGTCTCTTTTCAAAATTCCAACGTTTCAGGAGAGATGTAATTATTGCATTTAAATTCAATTTGGAAGGCACTAATTCCAGCAATGCCCATCAATTCTCACTTTTGAATACATTTCACCATTTTTAAGAGAGCATTAAAACACAAAAAAAAAACTTATAGATTGATTTTTCAAGGAGGGCTTACAATTTTGGACATCTCTAAATGCAAAGATGGCCATTAGGAGTGTAGGGGGCATTAAAAAGAGACATGGGAGGGCGGACCAAAAATCTGTTTTATATCATACGATACTAAATGGAATACACGAATAGATAGAAAAATGAAAAAGGGAAGGACCAAGTTTCTGTCAAAAAACTAATAAAAAAAACAAACAGAGAAGAAAAACAAAGTTATATACGAACACTAATAACTGGACCACCACATAGTTCTTCACAACTGACAGCCTAAGATGAGCACTGGTTTTCTAACTACCGATTAGTACCGAATGATATGCACTTTTAACAATGGGATTGAGAACTTTTCAGAAAACAAGTTCTATACGCTACTTTAAGTACAATGACTTGACCAATTAAGTGACGAAGCAATTAGCTACTAACTAGACAAATTGTAAGATAACAAACTGCCGTATTTTCGGGGATGGTGGGTTGGACAAGGGAAATCTAGATGAACTATACTGAGAGGAATAAACCGCAGAAGATGAGAACAGTAAGTTTGAAAAGATAACAACAATTACCATGATTCTGAGGTCCCCATGAATAGTGCTCCTCCTTTTCCATGGAATCTGGGAGGGAGGAATATTTCTTTGACGCCTGACCAAAGCTACTGAATGATGAGTCCAAATCAGGTTCTTGATTCACAGAATTCCCTTTTTTTGCGAATGAGAACCTTGATTCGTCACTATTACGGAAATTCCAAGAACCGTGCAGCCCACCACTTCCATCCAACAATTCAGCTAAGTTGTGAGATGAGGTCAACGAATCATTGCAGGAGTCAAAGTCCATTGACAAGATATTGGAGATTATACTGCTTTCAACCACATCCAATGCAGAGGTGTCGCCGCTGTTGGCAATATCGTTATCATCAAGCCGTCTCAAGTGTTCCACTATTTCCTCATTGGAAAATGAATTTGAAGGTCTCAAGCTTCTATCAAGCTCAGCAGGACTTCGGAAGTTTCTCTCATTGTATCCATCAATCAATGCTGAATTTACACAGGTAAATGGTACAGAAGCTTCATCAACATGATTATGTACAGTGCTCTGCTCCATATTGTAATCGCTAAAAGTAAGAGTTTCTTTACGATGCAGAGCATGATCATAAGAACGATCAGGAATCCTAATAGAATAAGACGAGGAAAGAACAGAAGACCCCTGACTTAAGCTGTCAGAACCCTTTGATCTCTGATCATCAAAAGATAGAAAATCTTCTCTCACTTCACTGCATGAACCAGGCAGCACTTGTCTTTCTGAATCTAACATCAAAAAAGAATGTCCATTTCCAATACATGCACCATTGGATTGAAAATAAGGTCTCTCAAACATTGAAAATTTTGAAGATTCTCTAAATGGTTTGATGAAATATTCCTGAGAATCTTTATCTCCGGGTAACTCAATGGGCAGGTGACACGAAGATGAAACCTTCTTAAACATAGAATTAGAGTACTCAATCTCCAGATGATTGGCTTCTTCGATGGCTACTGAAGAGAAGTCAGAGCACAAATTCAGTATCTTACTATCTTCAGCAACACCACCATCTTTTTCTGGACCACAACTAGACCCTCCGACAATATCCACAAAAGTTTTGTTAGGTGTCTTAATGCGTCCACCCTTGTCTTTACATGAAAGTGAACAATTCAAGTGGCCGTTGGAAGTTAGTGATGCATGGGCAGTGTCCTGACAACCACAGGAAACACATTGGATAAGGCTGTCCATGACAGTTTCAATCAGTTTTACCAAGTTCCTTCAATTTGTACCCAAACCATTATCTTACGCAGTATAACAGAGGTAGAACGGAAAAGATTTAATTATTGCAGAACTTGGTATGGGAGAAAATCTTACTTTTAGAGAACTTCCGACTATTGCTTTGTCAGTAGCAACTCCATTGCCATTTAAAGGATCATCAAGTGGGGGAGGCAACATATGCCCCGAGCGCCGTTGCATATTATGCGTGGCACCCACTATTTGGTGAACTCTATTCCTATAAAACCACGATTAAGTTGAATTAACCATACAGCAAGATTAGCACAAATTCCTACAGCATACAGAGAAAGGGAACAAGCCAACACATGAGGAGTACATGATAAATACATTTCTTAGCGAAAACGTTAATATCCTAGCTAAAACGATCCTCAGATAAAAGCATTGCCTGAAAACTTTTCCCATTCCCATATTACCAAATTTTATCACAAGCGTCGCAAAATAGTTGGGCTTTCGGCATTGCAAGGGCATGGATAGACAAGCATCAACAACCAAAAAAATTCTACGCAAAACTAATAATGAGACACGGTGCAAGGGACAAAAACTGATATATGAGCCCACTGTATTCTAGTGGGAGAGTCATCTTCTCATATCACATTAGAAGTTGATTTTGAAAGTTATCACAACAGGCCATTTCAAGTTCAGTTACATCTTAGTTAAAACAGTACGACTTTGGAAAATGAGAATCTCCCAACTAGATCATTTGCTTCAATATAAGCAAACAGTGTTATATGCAGCAGGCTTTCTACTGCATTGGTTGAGCCTAGTCAAACCTTGAAAAGTGTAGAATGCACTTGTTTGAAGTGAGCAAGTATGAACCAAGTTGTACCCCATAGAATATTCCTTTGTGTCATGCAAATTGTAAATTCCGACAAGATAACCGAACAAGAAGTGAGCTTTGAGGGAATTGGGACCAAGTTTACAATAAATCCACAGCAGTCACAGCTAAACTCAAGTGGACGGTGTTAATTCAGTTTTTTTCCAAAAACAAGAGAAGGTATATCTGTAGACGATGCTGTGTATCTCAATTTTTTTACCTCAAAACCACGTAAAAGACTTCGTTCTGCACAATACAATATCAATCCAGAAAGGTTTTCCAAGCAATGTGTAGATACTTGAGAGACAAAACTTCTGCATGTATGTAATACCTTGTATGAACTGCAGCTTCTTCGTCTTTACTGAAACTATCTTCTTCAGCACCAATGCTATGTAAATATAAACAAGCAGCATTGGTACAAGGCTGGACCAACAGAAACACCATTCTCAGTAAAAACAGTTTACATGACTGGATTGCATACAACAGAGTTTGACATCCATCAGGACCATCACAAAGCAACATATATTCATACCAAGTTTCTCAACCATGCATGGCAATACTTAGCGGTTCCAAAAGATGCTCTGCAGAAGAAGATTTCCAAATGTCATTCAAACAATACCTAACATAGTAGCATATTTTAGCAATTATATGGGAGAAAAAGGGCATGTCCTTACCTCAAAAACCTACCTTCCAAAACAAAGCCATGAATTGACTGAATACACCGAATGGCCTCCTCCTCTTTTGAGTAAGTAACGTATCTGCAAAAAATCACATAGGTATGACACAACAATTTAAGAAAAAATGCATATATGTCCTGCAACAAATTTGATGGATCCAACTCCGAAACTAATTCTAACCACTACATTCTAGGATATATTCATATTCTACTCTTTCACAATGAACCAAAAAAGAGAGAACAACTTCTAGCAGTTGTGATACCACTTTTGTTACCAACAAGTTTTGGGTTTTATCGCACTAGCAATCTGTTTGTAGAAATTTGTTTGCCAAATTTAATGTACCTTAAGTCATACCATTTTAAACAAAACTTGAAGTCTAAACTCTTAAACTGACAGCTAAGGAGAGGGAAAGCATACATCATCTACCAGCATTTAAATACTATAAGCTAAAGAGGGGTATGTAATTGTCTTGTCTTTGTGCATTACTAATGCTTTGGATTTTAATGAAAGAAGCAAGGTAATGAGCACAGAAACTGAATTCCTCTGATGCTTTTTGGTTTGGTTTGAGGGCATGATTCTATGACATAATATCCCTCGCACTCCTTTTTTGGAGGTATAGGGGGGTAGTGGTAAAACTTTCTGAGAGTAGCCACTTTATCTATTGCCAAAGGTTAGGTCTGTCTCTAGTCCCCCCCACCCATACCCATGTCGACTAGGGATTTCATGGACGCTGATATGTTTTTGTTTGACATGTAATTATCTTGTCTTGAAGTATAGAACTGGCAAGTAGTGGTCTGTACAAGACAACCTCATGCTACCATCCTACTAGTTGGTAGACTGACTTTTAGTATTGACCAGGCCAGTAGTGGTCTGTACAAGACAACCTCATGCTACCATCCTACTAGTTGGTAGCCTGACATAAGATGCACATAAGAACAGCATTTTTGTCCTTGAAAGATGTAAAAGTGGAGTAGAATAATGTGATGAACTGGCTTCAACAGAAGCATCTTGGATACCGTAAAGAATCTTTGACTTCAATGGCGACCGGTACAACTTTTATCTGCGTAAAATAGGTGAACAGTGCAGTCCGCTAAAGTAGGCAAACTGGAACTCAATGTACATCAAACCATTTTTCCTTGACAACTGTTTGTCTCCCCAAGTATTGCACAGTACGGAATGTAGGTTATAACATTAGTCAAATAATGTCATTTTTTTCAGTTGTTCCACGCCATTCCACTCTGATTTATTGCGAGCTGCCTTGTGAAAGCTCACAGTTCATAAATATGAATGACCAATCTACAGCACAGTATTATCTCCTAGGAAGTTACTCACACATGCTCTGCAAATATACACCCCTTAAGAAATGAAGGCATCCACAAACTGCATGGTTCATCAAGGCTTATGCTTTTGTCCCATGCTTGACAAGCAGAAAGGGGACCCCACAGGTAACCTTGCCAATACATTTGAGATAGTGGGTACCTAAAACCAGACCTAGACAACCCTTATCTAGAATTGTTTCAGGACATATGAGACAAAAAGTTATTACTCCAGCTATCTTAGTAACAACAGGAGGCTCAAAAACAAGCTACATTGGAAACTATAGAGTTCTCCCAGAGAAATGAAGTACCCCTTCAATTTCAATTGCCCAGTCCAATTTTAAAAACATGGACCCCAAGCAACATGGGAGTTACAGCATTGCATCCAAAACCAGATATTCTCCCAACAGAAAATTACAAAAATAGGAAATGAACACAAAAAAAAGCACCTGCATCAAGTACCGGCACACTTTGGCATTACAAAAAAAGTCAGTGATACCAACCAATTCAGAGTTCATTCGTGGTCGCCCTTACATCGCACAGTAACAAAAAGCAATGCAGAACTTTTGAATGAAAAATAAAGTAAAGAATTAAACACTCCTCAGAAGCAGAAGGCAGAGAGTACCATTAGTGGGTTCTAGGGTAAACTGGGAACCAGTTCACCTTAGGGTAATTTGGGAACATATGAAGCCTTCAAACAGCATAAGAGCTTCCACTATGGAGTTTGGTCATCTCTAAAAACATGTTTTGAGGCCATGTACACAAAATGCCAAACTACTCATGACTAGGAATCATAATGAGGAATCATATGAAGAATAATTTTCTTTGCCGATCAAAAAAAGCTCATGGTTAAGAGTGATGATGAGGAATCACATGAGAGTGATGAGACTAACATTTAATCTAAAGTTGCTCTATTTAGGTCGAGCCAGCCAATACTTACACACTACAAGTTTCGTTAACAAATTGCTGAATAGCCCCACCCGCCGTCCGAGATAGGGAAACCTTTGA
The DNA here is from genome assembly GCA_022606695.1 of Vaccinium macrocarpon. Taxonomy (NCBI): domain Eukaryota; kingdom Viridiplantae; phylum Streptophyta; class Magnoliopsida; order Ericales; family Ericaceae; genus Vaccinium; species Vaccinium macrocarpon. Next base: position 20,753,286 of record CM040171.1, read on the forward strand.
AACTTTTCCATACTGACCAAAAAACTCCTTCCGCTGTAGAAGCTGCTCCAAAAAAAAAAAAAAACAAATGCTAAGCAATCCAAATGACCAAGAAGATATAACAATGAAGAAGAAACAAGAACAAAGAAACTCACGTTTTCATCAGCTAGACTGAGGGGAAGCCCAATTATGTATGCCATTTTCCGCTGGATCACTCTAACACCGCTTAGGTCTTTACTTACTTCAGGCTTTTTTGGCTTTGCCTTCTGTGGTTTACTTTTTTTATCTTTCTTTGTTGTCACCACCCTAATCAAAAATACAATGTAAGAATTTTGATTTTCAATGCACTTGTTAAATAACTTCGTCAAAGAAGAAGAGCAACCTTTTACAGTTTGCTTCCATCCCCACAACTCGTTCCTTGTCATAAGGTGTGCGGCACGCAGGACATCGCCCTTCGTTCTCATCTTTCTCTGCCATTTCCATGATGTGGTGCCAACACCAAACACAAACCTGAAAAGAAAAAACAATGATATGACCAAAATCACAAAGAGGCACACTATCCCAAGTTAGATACACCTGCACATATGCATGTAAATGAGGAATCATACTGAAATTTTTGAGGCAACTAAATACACACAATTCAAAATATAAAACTAGAAAACACAAATAGGTAACTATAAATTGCAATTCGACGAGGCCAAATTCAATATGCATCCATTTTGGACCACAAGTTCTACTTGCTGATTAATTCTTGGGATCTATTACAGGCCAAAATTAAAGTCAGTCAGAACTCAGAAGTGACTTAGAAGTCAGTACAGCCAACCATCTCAAGCCTACAGGCTGAAATTATGACCTTAAATGTTTAGGCAAAAATGGTAGGAAGACTTAAAAGGAATCATACATCATCAAGTGCAGCTCTAACGTCTGATTCTGAGTTCACCATTACTAAAATAATGCAGAACCGACATCATTGCAAATCAAGATGTTGGATCTTTGCCTGAAATATTTTATAGGTTTGATAAACAAATAATAAAGGAGCCACAGAGCTTTTCGAGAGGTTCCATTCCTCTTTTAATTGTTTATTTGTTGACATTCCTCCTTCAACTTAAAAATCTGCTTTAGGGCAAAAAGCAGAAGCTGTTGCAAACTGGCACATATTCTAAGGCGCCAGAATCTAAAATCAACTCCTCAAAAGCTATTGCAAACAGAACACCCTCAACATTATTTTCTCCTCTTTTGTGAACCAATACCTTTCTACCGTCACCAAATGCAAAAACTACATGCAAGAGGCAACTTTGAGCGTCTCCTATCAATCTCTATATCTCCATTTTAGAGACCGGATGTGACATAATGAGAGAAGATCAAAATTGTACCCTCTTTTCTTCATCTTTTTGTTCTTTTTGGAGGGACCCATCGTCCTTTTTAGAGATTCAGAGAACATAATTGAGGTGTGGGTGTCTATACTTGGAGACCCACACCTCAATTATGGTCTCTAAATCTCTACAGACTACAAGGACGATGGATCCCTCCAATTTTCTCTCATGAAGTACAAAAAACTAAAGAAAAGAGGGAACAAAATACAAAATCTCTCCCCAGTTTGTCACATCCAGTCTCTAAAATGGAGATATAGAGATTGATAGGAGATGCTCTTTAATAGTAAAAAAGACACCAAGCCTCTATGTAAAGAGTTCCTTACATGTTGCGTCATTGCAAACAATACGTACTTCATTATCTAAGAATGCTAATATGATATCAAAGAGCATAGGGCAAATTTTTTTATTAAAAAAAAACCTTTCTCCAGAGGGATTTGAAGGAACTAACACAAATGCTGCCAGGGACAAATAAATGACCCTCAGGCCTCAACCATTTGTAAAAAATTGCTTCTCAGAAATATATAGTGGTAATTAAAAATTGGAGAATGCTATTGTTTTGAGCTTCTAAGACATGAGATAAGCAGGTCTCAAAATATACAAACCAATAGGGAGAAAAAGGGGGTTTTTTTTTTTACACTAAACCTCGTTAGTACAATGAGATATTAAAAAGAATTGTCAAAATCAGATTTCCCAGTTCGAACAAGAAGAAAGAGCGAGAAAGAAGATGTAACCACAAGATTTGAGGTGTCATCAGAGCACAAAAAAGGGCGATTAAGCTAATGTTAAGAGGCCCTGAAACCCACGACATTCAGACCTAGCACCCACATGCTGTGAATTGCCCATTTCTATCCAGTCTTTATGAGAAAAATCCACAAAATAACAACAATAACAAAATTCCATACATTGCCTTCCAAATGGAAGCAATTATCCAGACATAAAATAAGCTGCATCTGCATAGACAACCGGTAAAGAACATCTAAGTTCGATTCCCAAAGGTAGAGGCCCAGTGAAACATTGACACGAATCACAATAGCGTATCAAAGATGCATATTTTATTGCTAAGATACATGTATCATCTAGATTTCTTAAATTTCACAAGTATTTTGTTGGCTAATAGCCGATGGTGTGGAACATTGGAGAACCCATTATAGGCTTCCAACGGACAATACCTGGCGGCCTGCGCCCTTTTATTGAAAGGACCTCAACCTGATATCATCACATTACTCCGTATTTGTTAGTGAATTCTAAAACAACCTAAATTTCAGAATGTTAATATCACTAAGTTGAAGTTTAATTGATAATTAATACTGAAATATAATTGATAATTTTGTTCATGACAAACAAAACAAAAAACTATATCAATGGGATGTGACAAAACTCAAAAGGATAGAGGAAGATATCCTGCTTAATAAAAGTATTTGTCTTTAACTATAGTTGATTAACAATATATCCAAAACAAAACTGAACAATAAGAGGACTACTAAAACATTTACAAGTAATTACAAGAAACATGCCATAAAAAAAAAACTACAGTAATTTCAATGTCTAAAATAATGCTTTCAAATCCTAAATTCTTGAAACCCTATTCTGTTAGTGATTTTAGAAGTCCTAACTCCTAACTTTATAGGATATTAGACAATCTTCTTCCCACCTGATGCGGGGTAGAATGTTACAATCTATCTATCCCCTTAAATGTGTGACGTCAAGCCCCGTCACTTTGACAACTGACCAGGTTCTTCCCCTGGCTGGATTGCAGGACAGCAGGTCATATGAGACCATAGAGAACCCATAAGTGGGAACAGTACACTAGTGACCCAGGGAACCCAGCCCCCACCTTTTAGAATTTCATTCGTTTTCCCCAATCTGTGCAAAGCAAGTCCCCATACACTCATGACTCATGTCCTAATGGCTGACGATGGCTTTGTTCCTCACGAGCGTCCCTAGATGGTCCTTGTACTGATGAAGATAATGTGCCTTCACTTATTTAACAGCAGGCTAAATGCCTTCCCACTGCAACACTCCGGTGTTAGAAGGTTTATTCTAACATAAAAATCAGACACTGATAAACCTAGAAAACTGCATTTGGCACGAGATGGAGCAGACACTGGGTCAGAGCAATCAAACACGACCTAAGGTCCATGCAAGCCAAATTACCAGGTGGAGTTTAAATTATCATATTAACTTCCATTCAAAAGGAATCACATGATGTGTGAAATAAAGCCATCAATTTAATATAAAATAGGCAGTCAAAATTTTATTTCTTGTTATGGAAAACTCAAGTCTTCATCCGTTGTCCCTTTTCATTCCAGCCACAAACCACATTGTCAAATCGAATAATGCATGAACGGACATGATAATGCAAACCAAGAAACCCTACCAAAAGGGGGGATACTCTAATAAACAAGGTTGCAAATCCGAACGGATAAATGTAGTTTCTTACGAACCTCATAGCCGCATTTGCAGGGCTTCAATTGCTGATCCGTCCAGTCCATCTCTTCAGCGCATATAGGACACTTTTTTTCTTCTTCGTTACTCATGGTTGCCCCTGCTTTATCCAATGCGATAAATACCAAATCAAAATTTTGAAAAATGGATCATATTTGCACATACATTCACACAAGGAATAGAGATACACCGGCATAGAGTTTATGAACCCTAATCTAGAAAATCAATTGCAAATCATCATTTTCCTCGTCGGTTCAGAATCTTGAAAAAAAATATAAGAAAATCAATTGGAAATCATCATTTTCCTCGTCGGTTCAGAATCTTGAAAAAAAAAAATATAATGCATTTCACATATATATCAAAGAACAAAAATGCCCGTCAATTGACAACGATAGAAAACGAAACGAAAAGGTAAACAATCAAGAACGAAAATTGTTTTTAAAAAAGTTGAAATTACCTAATGCAAAAACCTGCACATAAATTGGTGTGTATACGTGCGTGGAGACAGAGAGCGCGGTCACATTGAAGGGTTTGTCAAAGGGAATGGATTGAAATGGCTAGGGTTTTTTTGAAATCCTGAGGCTTCTTTCCTACGAGTTTAATACAGTGTATGGGGGGTCGATTAATCGAAAACAGGACAGGAAGAGAGAGAGAGAGAGAGAGAGAGAGAGAGGGAGAAGTACGGCAAATGTATTGAAAACCACAGGATTGAGACGGACTTTATGGATGGATGGCTTCTTATTGATAGGCGATAGCTGTCTCTAGTGCATGTTCTGGGCCTTCTGACCCTCCGAGATAAAAAGATCCGGTGGTTTTTATACCACGAATATAGTTTATTTCCGCGGCCCAATGCCCATTCAAGATTTCACAAGGGTTCTATTTGGAAATGGACTTCACTAACGGCCCGATAAACGGAAGGATTTGGGTTTGGATATAGAAGGGTGGTGGATTTTATGGTAGATATAAAATGAGAGGTGATATATAAGAAGCGTGAGTCTATCTTATAAGAGCATCTCCACTCCTATACCGAATATTTCATTAAATTTAAATTTGAGTAAAAATCATCAAAAAAATCCACTCCACCCCTTCACCAAATTTGATCATTCACCAAATAGGCAATGGCTCTATTTGTTCTATTGAAGACTTGTTTCTTTGTATCCGCCGAAGAGGAAGAAGAGGATGAAAAGCAATTGACAAAATGAAGAAAAAAAACAAAAAAAAAAAACTGTTTTTGACAAATTGGTGGAAAAATTTTGGAACCAAAATGAAAAAAAAAAAATAGTTTTTGATAAATTTTAACTAGAATTTGGTTAAAAAGTGGTTTTTCCATTGGAAAGGGTGATAGCAAATCAAGTTTTTGACCAAATTTTTATTCAAATTTGAGTAAAAATTTGGTGTAGGAGTGGAGATGCTCTAAGGCCATCTGTGGTGCATCACTTAAAAAATGTTTGTTATAGTGTACGCCTAAGCATATGTTGAGCCTTCTTTTACGTGCTAAGAACTTAGTTAGCTAGCTAATGAAAAATGCATTTTAAGAACTTAGGGTAGGCTTCTAAAACAGGATTCATGTTTCCGGACCTCCATGATCCAAATATTTTTTTGACGATCTGAGCTGTCCAATGTGTTTAGAAGGTGTTTTCAAAGGTCAAAGCGGGAAATCTTCAAAAAAAAAAAAATACCGGGAAGGGCTTGAGTCAAGCAGTTTTCGCAAAAATATATATTTACATTTTTTGCAGAAACTGCTTGGATCAAGTCCTTCCCGGTATTTTTTTTTTTTTGAAGATTTTCCGTTTGAACCCTTGAAAACACCTTTTGAACACATTAGACGAAGGATTTTCCAAAAATAATTTGCAACACCAAAAAAAAAATCAATTTCTCTCTCTCTCTCTCTCTCTCTCTCTCTCTCTCTCTCTCTCTCTCTCTCTCTCTCTCTCTCTCTCTCTCTCTATATATATATATATATATATATATATATTTCCCTCACAAATAAAATGAGGGAAAAACATTATTGGCCGTTGGATGGCGCACAGTACGCGAATGGTTGAGATTAAAAACTCTAGTCGTGGGTCATATGGCCGGTTTAAAACATCTCGCGGGTTAGGATCCGGGTTAAGTCCCCATCCTAGATCCCTCCCCTTATTTTTGCTTCCATTCGACAGAGAGAGAGGGAGAGAGGAAAAACACAATCGACTGCAGAGCATCCCCTCGTGAATATTCCGACATCGATCCGTCTATAATCGAAGGTAATCCACTCTTCTCTCTCTTCCCTCGTTCGATTCTCCTTCTTCTCTGTTCGTTTTCGAACTCAATCGATTTTGCTTTATTTTTAGGGTTTTATCAGCAGAAATCAAAGAACGAAGAACAAGAGGTCGAAGACCAAGAAATATCACGTATGTCTCTCTTTCCTCACTCTATCTGGTTCGTCACCTCGAATTTTTACCTCGATTCTTCAAATTTTTTAGGGTTTACATGAATTTCAAATTTGAAATTTTAAACCCTTTTTTTTTCAAAATTTAAATTTTTAAACCCTAAATTGTTCATTTAGGGGTTTTTTCAATTAGAAAAAGGATTCCATGTTTCATTTATTGCTGGTTCGGATGGATGACCAGTCAGCATTGAATGTCGATTCCTAATTGTTCGGGTAGTCTTGGCCCTTTTTCACTTGCTTTATTTTGTTTTTTCCAATTTGATCTCCATTTGCCTACTACCGTTGAAGTTAGATTAGGATTGTGTATATTTAAAAAATATATTGAGATCCCAGTAGATTCAGAGTTGTTTAGATTTGATCTGATTTTCTTAGGTTTTTTTTTCAAGTAACAGCTTTTTTTGGTTAAATTTGGGGTAATATTTTTAGGTTTCCACCATAAATTTGGGGTGTTGCTACAACTTTGTTCACAACAACAACAATAACATAACCCATTTAGTCCCCAATAATTGGGGGTATGGGCGGGGGATGGATAGGAGACAGACCTAACCTTTGGCAATAAATGCTACAACTTTGTTAATTGCGTATATTATCATTCTGAAATTTTGGAGTTGTCAAGTTAGTCTGAAATTTTGGAGTTGTCAAGTTAGTCTGGTCATCTTTAGCAGCACCAACTACTTATTTTATGCTATGTAGAAAATAAGTAATCTTGAGATTTCTTGAACCATAAGCAGAGTGATGAAATTGTTTGTACGTTTTTACTATATTGTTCTCACGTTCTCGTGATCTATACTACACTATTCTCTCCCTTTCTCTTTCCATATTCAAACAACTTTTCATAGATTAAGCACTTGTAATAATCTATTCTCTCCCTGTCTCTCTCCATGTTCATGACACATGTATTCTTCTCTCCATATTCATTATATTAAAGGGACAGAGCATGGGTGACAACCAAACACCCCCCATTGGCTTACCCCCTGTCAACTTCCCCACTACACAAGGTAATATCTGGTTGCATTCTATTCATATAATATTTGGTTTTCAAACATTGTTTATCTTTTTTTTGTTGTGCAGTTTATCCTCCACAAGGGTATCCTCCTCCCCCTCATCCGCAAGGGTATCCTCCTCCCCCTCATCCGTAAGGCTATCCTCTTCCTCATCCGCAAGGCTATGCTCTTCCTCCTCTGCAAGGGTATGCTCCTCCTCCTTTGCACGGGTATGCTCCTCCTCCGCAGGGGTATCCTCCTCCTCAGGGGTATCCTCAAGGGTATGCTCCTCCTCCTCAAGGGTATCCTCAAGGATATCCCCTCCTCCACAAGGGGCATCCGCCACAATGATACCCTCCTCAATATGTCCCACCACAGTCACAGTCACACTCACCATCACCATCTCAAGCAGCTCAACTATCTCAACCATCTCTCTCATCCGCTAATTCTTCTTAAATACTTTACACACCCCAAGTCAAGAACGACTTGATACTGAAAATTGGACAAGTGTTTGATAATTTAGATGATGTGCATCAATTTTACAACAATTATGGTAGAGAGGGTGGATTTGGTGCGCGGCTCCATTCTAGCAAAAAGAATAGGGAAGGTCAAGTCGTTAGAAAGGATTATGTTTGTTTCAAAGAAGGGGTGAGGGCCACAAAAAATGTACCTAAAACTTCTCAAAACACGTTTCGAAGACGAAGCTTAACTAGGGAGGGTTGTGGTGCAAAATTATGTGTTGTCAAAAACCGGGAGGGTGTGGGATTTGTTGTCAAGGTATTTGTCGAGGGTCATAACCACCCTCTTACAACGCCAACGAGGGTGCATTTGTTGCGATCTCATCGTGACATCTCAATGGCAAAAAAGAACTTATCGCAACAACTATCCGATGCAAATGTGTCTACCTCCCAACAAATGAGTTTTTTCAAGGTCCAATCTGGAGGTCTTGATAAGGTGGGGTTTTTACAATGTGATCTTTATAATGTGGAAAGGGATAGGAGGAAGGAGTTGAAGGGACATGATGCTAATCTTATGTATGAACATTTTTTTAGTCAACAAAAAAGGCATCCAGGTTTTACATTTAAATTTCAAGATGATGGTACCGGGTTCATGAGTCATTGTTTTTGGGCTGATGAAACTTCTAAGAAGGCATACGAACATTTTGGTGATGTATTGGTGTTCGATACAACTTACCAAACCAACCGATATGATTTGATCTTTGCACCGATTTTAGGGGTTAACCACCACGGGCAAACAACTCTATTTGGATGTGCGTTCTTAAATCATGAAAATGTGTCATCTTTTCATTGGCTTTTGGAGGAATGGTTGAAGGCAATGCCGGCTGGGCCTCCCAAAATGATTATTACGGATCAGGATCTAGCATTGAAACAAGTTGTTGCTAGTCTTCTTCCAAATACGCTTCATAGGTTTTGCATTTGGCACATTGTGAGTAAATTTTCCGAAAAAGTAGGTGCAATAGCCTATAAGCAACATTATGATGACTTTAGTAGTTGTATATGGAATTCCGAGTCCCCGGAGGAGTTTGAAAGTAGATGGATGGAGATTTTATTGAAAGCTAACTTGATAGGGAATGAATGGTTAGATTCATTGTACCAAATTCGTGACCAATGGATTCCAGCATATACGAGACACATTTTTTCGGCTCACATGACTAGTAGTCAAAGAGCTGAAGGTGCTCATTCATTTTTCAAGAAGTACGTATCGAGACAAAATTCTTTGTTGGATTTTGTGACACGGTTTGATAGGGCACTGGCAAAGATACGCCATAATGAACTTGATCTTGATCATAAAGATATCAATGAGAAGCCACTTCTTTCAACCAAGCGGGTGATGGAGTTGAAATTGAGTGAAGTGTACACTCGGAATATTTTTTATACGTTTCAAGAGGAACTCTTGCAAAGTGGTGCATATTTGGTTAAGAGTACATTTAAAGATGACCACCGTTGTTTGTACAAAGTTCAAAGGGAAACGGAGTCTGAATCCAAGGGTCGTGAAGTTTCATTAGACAAGTCATCAAACTATGTAAAATGTACTTGTATGAAGTTTGAGTGTGATGGAATTCCATGTCGGCACATGTTGGCATACTTCACTAAAAAAATGATTACGGAAGTACCTGATCAATACATCTTGCGGAGGTGGACGAAAGCAGCAACAGTACGTCCAGTTGAGGGTGAGTTGGATGGGACAAGGAAGGAAGTTTGTGACACTTCTTTGGTAGTGAGGCACACTGGGCTCTCCACACTTTCTTCTTCAGTTGTTGAGCAAGTTGTATTCAATGAACATGAGAGTCAAATTTTCGAAGACTATTTGTTATCCACTCTCAAAAGGTTTGCTGACATGAAGTTAGGGAGTGGAGATGGTGAAGGGAGTGGTAGTAAAACTCATATTTCTCTTCCAACGGAACATCATTTTAAAGAACCACCTAAGGTTAGGTCAAAGGGTTGTGGTAAACGATTGAAGGGAGGGAAAGAGAAAGCGATCAAGAAAGCTAGGCGTTGTACAGGATGCGGGTTAACGGGACAATCCCATGACAAAAGGAATTGTCCTAAACTTCGAAATATGTACGTACATTTATGTAATTATCAATTTCCTCATTTATAATAAATGTGTTCAATGTCTATGGTAACTGTTGTGTTTACTTTTTTAGGTCTTCACAAGATGTTGTCTTGACTGATGGCGATGATAATGACGATGGAGATGATGAATCCTACTCTGACGATGATTGTAAGTGTGTTATAATGGTTTTGAACTGATTTTTTTTTTTTAATATTATGAACCTGGTTAAGTGTTTACAAGTTTAATTTGATGATGTTTTTGTATGCTTGGTGCTTGTGTATTAGGAATTATGTGGATGAACTTTCGAGCTGCTATGTCTGATTCTGTGGATGAACTTTCGAGGTGGATGAATCTGGAATGGTGTATGGGATGGTGTTTAAAATACAACTTGGAAGTCTCAATCTGGAATGGTGTAATTGAGTTTGTGTATGTTTGGTGTAACTGAATCTGTTTCTGAAGTTTGAATCTGGAATGTGTAACTGAATTTGTTTCTGAAGTTGGAATTTTGAAACTGGATGATACAAACTGGAAGGGTGAGTATGGCCTGCATTGAACTAGTATGTACTATACTAGTTGTAACATTAGGATATGTTTGACTGCATGTAATCTACTTTCTTTGTAATTGAATGCCCATTAAGAGGAATTTGGAACGGCCTATTTGCAGAGGGGGTTGTCCTCTGCTCATTTTCAGCCTATTCAGTAGCTGGTTGTCGTATTTTGTTGTAGTTCATTAACTCATGTTGGGGTGTGTTTGAAGTAGGACTTACTCAGTTCCTGGAGCAGTTCATGTTGTCCGGTTTTTAGCATCAAAGATCAAAGGAGAGTTGGATGAAGTGTAGCCTGAAGTCAGAGGGGGCTGATTTTTCTTTTTTATGTAAATCCATGTCTTTTGTTGAAAGGCTTGATGGTTCTTTCAGAGTTGTGGAAATGTATGAGCAGTTAGACTCATTATATGTATTGGGCTTTGTGTTTATATGATGAATCTGGAAATTTATTTGAGATGACTTTAGTTAAAAGCATTGTAGTGTATTCAATTTTTTGGTTTTTATTCAATTTTTAGTTCCTTTGTTTTATGGCCTAACCCGACGCATCGCACCTCGAATATTGTGAATGAAGTCTGCTTATATGAGATTCTTGGTTTGGTTATATAGCTACATTTGGTGACTTGGTTGTATTCAACATTTAAGTTCACTTGTTTGAATTTTTGTAATCTGGAAAAAACTACTTGAACAATGTTCTGGAAACAGATTTCTGGGTTTGGTTAGACAATCTATTGTAGCAGTATTGCATTAGCATTTCATTAAAATGGAATATAATGTTTCTATAGTTGATCTGCTTTACTGCACTAATCAGTTTACTGCAAGAGAGCAATTGATCTACAATTGATCTCCTTTACTGCACTAATCAGTTTTGGTTAAAAAGATTTGCAATTGATCTTCTCGAATTCTTTAAAAAGGATTTAGGTTTGAAGATGATTCTAACAGCAAAGAGAAACGAGAGGGAAAAACAAGAGAGAGAGTGGAATTTATATTTCTGTGTACTTGAGAATCAATTACATCAACGGAACCACCTTTTATACAAGAGTCAACCACACACCTCACTATGGTTACAAGAGAAAGAACTGTTACAACAGAAAAAATGGAAAACTAGTGAGCACTCACTAAAAACTAGTGAGCTCTACTAATAATACTAGGTAGGACTAAACATCAAGCCCTGCACTTGTGCATATACATAACTCTACATTAGTTAGTTCACATCCTTGTTAACCACAAAACTATTCATGCAACTAGTAGAATCCAGTAGCATTTCCATTTGTAGGAGTCCACTTTAGCATCTGCCATCAACTTCTTCATCTTCTCGTTCTCTTTGACTAGGTCTTGCTTAAACCAAGTGATACACGAAAATTACGGCAATTTTGATAGCTCCTGGCATTTTAATGCTACCATTGAAACTGAAAGATAACATCATTCAATCATGATTAGAAGATCAATTCAGTGAGCCAATCCATAAACATTTTCTCATGTTAAAATACGTTAGGCCCATTTTCTCAAAAATTTGAAGTCTATATAAATACATGATCAATCCCATAGACAAAAACAAGGAAATGTAGCAATTCTAGTGAGTCCAATTCCAGTGACCAAAGTGAGCATAAAAACAACACTACCATACAAAAGCAAGGGGGAAAAAGTGAGAAAATGTATAAGAGGCACAAATGTGCAGCACATTAAACTCCATAACAGCAGCAATCATCGCCAATGGCTTTGAACCCACTACAAACAATACCAACTTTGTAACATCAGCAAAACAGAAACCAAACAGAAACAGATTCAATTTCAAGATTCAGATGCAGATTCAATTTCCAAATTCACGAGCAGATTCAATTTCCAGATTCACAAACAGATTCAGAAACTAGATTCACAAACAAATTTAGAAACTAGACGCGGATATTACTAAACAAAAAGTGCAGTTTTGTAAAAATACAACTGGAAACATTCATGTCTGCTACTGCTAAAGCTGCGCTTTTACTTTTGTTGAACTCTGGTTTCCTATGTAAAAATGTAATAGGCATTTGCAGCATCAGGCACATTTTAGTAGCAGTCAAATTTGGCCCATGACGTAACTGTTGTCATATGTTGATGTAACTATAAGAAGGGACAACTAAAATTCAGGTTGATAACTGAGACTCATGAGTTTTGTGTCCATTATTTATTGATAACTATGATGGGCATAAAGAGTAAAACTTAGCTTATAAACAAATCGGAAGAAATAACCCTATATCAAAACAAACCCCAATAAAAAAAAGATAACCTTGACAATACAAAACAAATTGAGCTAAAATTTGAGAAATGAGCTAAAAAATAAAAAATAAATCGACTTAAAATTTGACCAGTAGTACATTCGATTACATCTATTCGTGGAAACTCTAACCCTAAAATTTGAGAAATGGAGTTAAAGATACGAAGAGAATCTTAAGAAGAGTGAGAGACGAGAGTGATACCTTTGATTTTAGTGAAATCAGATCGGGATTTGTTTGTTCTTCAATCGATTATGGTTGAAAACCCTACAAATCCTAGAAATCGATTTGAGTACTGATCCAAGCAATACGAACCAGAGATAGAGAGAAGAGAAGGGAGAGAGATTATACCTTCGTTTTGGTCGATTTATTCACGAAATCGATCGTTCTTCGTCGATCAGGGTGTAGATTTTTGAAATCGCATTTTTCTCTCCTTCTCTCTCTTCTTTCAGTGAAGACCAAATGAAATGAGGGGGGAGGGATCCGGATGGGGTTTTAACCCGGATCCTGACCCGCGAACCTATTTTGACCCCCCAATCGACCCGCATGTCTATTTTTTAATCTCAGCCGTAGATCCCGTGAAACGATCCAACGGCCAACAATGTTTTCCCTCATTTTATTTGTGAGGGAACCCTTACTAGAAATCTTTCCTATATATATATATATATATATATATATATATATATGCGAAAAACTTCTAGTCAACACCTCCCGAAAATAAGAAAAAATTGATTTTTTTTTGTGTTGCAAATTATTTTTGAAAAATCCTATCCGTCCAATGTCTTCAGAAGGTGTTTTCAAGGATTCACGTGGGAAATATTTAACAAAATAAAATACCGGGAAGGGCTTGATCCAAGCAGTTTTCGCAAAAAATATATATTATATTTTTTGCGAATATATATTTTTTGCGAAAACTGCTTGGATCAAGCCCTTCCTGGTATTGTTTTTCAAAGATTTTCCATGAGGACCCTTGAAAACACCTTCTAAACACATTGGACAGATCGGATCATCAAAAAAACATTTGGATCATGAGGTCCGGAAATAAAAAGTCCAGATGTGAAGCTTATATATTTCCCTTATGGGGATTGTTCAAACTAGCTTATGTCATGGACCAGTATATTTCAATGTTTATCCTAATCTTGCTCTATCTTTGACTAATAGAAATTTGTTTGAAGCTGTAAGTTTGCATATCCAAACTCAGGGATATAATTTTTTGCCCGGATCTGAAACTGTTGCGGTAATTTATCGTATTCACTACAAAGTTATTAATACTAAGTGTCCTAACGCTATCTTGCGTAGTGATTCAGGGAAAACAATAGTTGTTGAAAGTAATCTCCTAACCACCAACGTAGCTGTACCAAGGTTAATTGATTAGGATGAAGTAACCTTTCCAACTTCATGGAGTATTCCCAATGTCGTACAACCACAACCAATTATTAGCAACCAAGTGGACTAAATTGTCCAAACAGCCGAAGGAGATGTAGAGATCAGGTTTACCCCTGATACAGTTAATCGTATATCATTAACCAAAAGTCTTTCGTCTAGAATTAGTTATCCACCATATAGAGTTTCTCACCCAACCTCTTCAAGCCACTCTGTGTCTGAAATACAAGAGCAAACCCCAACCGAAGCGTTAGAACCTTTAGAAACTCATATTGAGGGTATTCGTATATCTGAACAACAGATCCTTCATGGAATTTAGAGCAGTAGTGCGAGTAAGAAGCGTGACTCGCCAACAGCCTCTAAAATGGCATTTCATATTTGAGTTTTTATGGATTATACTCCTAACTCACCTATTTGATTGCTTATCAATAAAGAATTTATGTCACCCGACCATCAAGAGTTTAGGAATTGGTATTTTGCCAAGTTTGATAAATTAGAACAAGATTTTATTAAAAATCATTTTTATACAGATTTAGAAAATCGTCAAACTTTGATACCTTTTAAAAAATGGTTTTGTAATTGGTATCAAAATCAGTATCATATAGCTGTTATCCAAGATTTTCACAAAATTTGGAGTAAAACTGATGGAACTATTATTAAATCTATTCATCCTCCTCCAGAACCTATTAAAATGGAAAATAGTAAAAACGCTTTGGAAGCTATTCCATATGTAGATTTTGAGTAAGTCTTCTTCTGCGACTTACTTACCGGAAAATGTTCATATAATAAAACAAAATAATTTTACTAATATGAGTTTGCAGACTATTGGGCAACAATTAATCCGTATTGAGCATGATGTTCAAGCTGTTATTGATAATCAAAAAATTATCTCCAACAAGCCTTCCTTTTCTACCTCATTAGCCAAAGCTTTAGAAGGATAGGATACTAAGCTGGATATTAAGCCACCCATACCTTTAGAGAATTTTAAATTCTCTAATCAGAAAGAAAATTATGAATTTATTGAGCAACTTATCGGTAGAATAGATAGTAAGTTGCATATCAGTACGCTTAGTCAAACTGATTTAGGCTATTCAGACTCAGATTTAGATCCGCAGCAGATCCACGAGATCCAACACTGGTTTCAGAATATGCAAGAACATACTCTCAATAGAGTTGAATATGATGAAAAGGGACCATGAAATGAAAACGTTTGTAGAACTTATTATAAAAGACCAACACCTCAAGATCTTCTTTGGGAAGAAGAATTTTTTCATTCTCAACAAGCTTATAGTGCTAGGACCATTTATGAATGGAATATAGATGGTTTCTCAGAATATCAAATTTATGGAGTCATTCACAAAATGCTTATGTACTCCAGTGTTTGCAAAGCTGCAAACAATAGTGATAAAGATATCGTTGTTTTTATTATTAATGGTTTCACTGGCAGTCTCAAAGGTTGGTGGGATAATTACCTCTCAGTAGCCCAACAATTTGAAATATTGGGTGCTGTTAAAATAGAACTTGTCACAGACATGGTTATTGACCAATCAACCAGTCAACCCGTACCCGGAGTTAGGGAACAACCAGTTCAAGACACTGTTTATACCCTTATTCAAGCTATAATTTTACATTTTATTGGAGCAGTAGAACAATGACAAGAGCGTGGGAGAGAATTGTTGCAGACATCTTAAGAGAATTGTTGCAGAATTTAAGATGTCCATCTTTGACACATTTTAGATGATACAAGGATGTTTTTATCACTAAAGTTATGCAACGCAAAGATGCGAATTCTGAGCATTGGAAGGCCAAATTCATTGATAGCCTACCTCCCTTATTTGCCCAAAAGGTTCGTCAACAATTGATGGATCTTAGTGTTGGGAATATTATTCAATGGATTAGCTGTACCTATGGACACCTTATTAGTGTTTGTGTCCAAGTAGGATTATCTATCTATAATGATATGAAGCTGCAATATCAGCTCCGAAAGCAAAATATTACTGGTAAACGGGAAATTGGTGAATTTTGTCAACAGTTTGCATATGAGATACCTACCAATTATCCTAAAGAACATCGTAGAAGGATTACTTCTAAGTCCTCTAAACCATACAAGAAAAAGTATAGGAAAAAATCTTATGACAAAGATTATTCCAAAACTAAGCCTAGCAGAAATAAGGGAAAGACTAATAAGTCTAGCCCTAAGAAAAAATCCAAATCCGAAGTAAAATGTTACAAATGCGGGAAATTTGGTCATTATGCTAATAAGTGTTTGACAAAAAAGAAGCTGAATGAGCTCTAAGTTGATGAAGGACTCCGTCTTCAACTCAATAAGTTGCTTCTCAATTCCAATGATGAATCAGAAATTGAATTAGAAAGTGACAAAATCAATGATTTAGGATACTCTTCGTCTGAATCAAAATCTTCTAAAAATTGCACAGGTAAGTGTTGTTCGTCTTCTAAACTGAACCACCTGAAAGTTTTTGCTAACCTTAATGGGTTAAGTTTAAATGTTTTATCAAAATCTCAGTAAGAAACTCTTGATCTTATTGATAAAATTCAAGATCCAGAAATCTGAAGAAAGATTATTGAGATCTCACAAAGTTCTTCTGTGTCCGATGTTGCATCAGAAAAACCTAGTATCTCTAGATATTATAGTATCAATGAAGTTTTTAACCGTATGAAAGGTGCTAGTACTACTAAACCCGCCACCTTACAAGATCTTTAGAAAGAGGTTAACAATCTCAAAGCAGAATTGAAACAGTTGAGGCTATCGCAACTAGAAGCTCAGGGTAGTCTCTCTTCTGTTAAGTCTAGACTCTCTAGTTTAGAAAAATTAAGTTTAAAACCCATAGAAAAATCAGATTCTGGAAATGGGGAACCTCAAACTTCTGAGAATCCTACTTATCTGAATAGTATCAGTAAGGTTACCCATCAAAAATGGTATATTCAGATTAATCTTGTTATTAATCAAGAATACACGATTCAAGATATTGTGGCACTAGTAGATAGCCGTGCTGACATGAACTGTATTCAGGAAGGGTTAGTTCCTACCAAGTATTTTGAAAAAACAATCAAATCCTTAACTGCCGCTGGAGGTAATAGGATGCATATTCAGTATAAATTATCTGATGTTTTAATTTGTAATGATGGTACTTGTTTACCAACAATGTTTATACTTGTCAAGAATTTACAACAACAGGTAATTCTTGGAACACCTTTTTTAAATATGATTATGTCAATCAAAAAAAAAATGATCTTACTGGTATTTATAGTAGATTACAGGATCACAATATTTTTTATCCTTTTGTTACTGATGCAAAAACTATAATTATTTAGGAACTACAAGGATTTCTTCAAAACAAAGAAAAACAATTGAATTTTCTCCAAAGGGAAATTCAACTTATGAACATCAATCAGAAACTTCAAACTCCTACTTTACAAGAGAAAATCAAAGAAATTGAAAATCGGTTTTTAAAGGAAGTGTGCAGTGACCTGCCAAATGTATTTGGGAAAGAAAACGACATATTGTTTCACTTCCCTACAATCAGGATTTCAATGAAAAGCAATTCCAACCAAAACTCGACCTAGCCAGATGAAATCTGATTATTTGGAGCTTTGTAAGAAGGTGATTCAAACTCTTCTTGACAAAAAATTAATCAGAAAAAGTTATTCTCCTTGGAGCTGCACTGCTTTTTATGTTTTCAATAATGCTGAAAAAGAAAGGGGAGTTCCTCGTCTTGTTATCAATTATAAACCATTAAATGATGTTTTGAAATGGATAAGATATCCTATTCCAAACAAATTAGATTTGCTTGATAGATTGCAATCCGCAGTTATCTTCTCCAAATTTGATTTGAAATCTGGATATTGGCAAATTTAGATTGAAGAGAAAGATTGGTATAAAACTGCATTTGTTGTTCCATTTGGTCATTATGAATGGAAAGTCATGCCATTCGGTTTGAAAAATGCCCCATCAGAATTTCAGAATATTATGAATGAAATATTTTCACCATATTCTGATTATTGTATCTTTATATAGATGATATTCTTGTTTTCTCGTCATCTATTGATCAACATTTTAAGCATCTTAGAGCTTTGAAGGAAGCCATTAAACGTAATGGTTTAGTTATTACTGCACCCAAAATGAAATTATTTCAAACAACAGTATGATTTTTGGGTCATAATATTAATCAGGGAACTATTATATAAACCGTAGTATTGAGTTTGCTTCTAAATTTCAAGATGAAATTAAGGAGAAAACTCAACTTCAGAGATTTTTGGGTAGTCTAAATTATATAGCAGATTATTATCAGAATCTAGCCCAGGATATTGCTATTTTATATTAGCGATTACAAAAGAATCCTCCTCCTTGGACTGAGGATCATACCAAAGCAGTAAAGAAAATTATGCTTAAAGCAAAACAGTTGCTATGTTTGTGTCTATCTTTGTGTTTAACCAACTCAACTTGGCATAAAGTAGTAGAAACAGAGGCCTCCAATATTGGTTATGGAGGAATTCTTAAGCAACAGAATCCTCATTCTCATAAAGAGGAATTAGTTAGATTTACATCAGGAACGTGAAAAAAAGCTCAGCTTAATTATTCCACTATCAAAAAAGAAATGCTTTTTATTGTAAAATGTGTTTCTAAATTCCAGGATGATTTATTAAACCAAACTTTCTTACTCCGTATTGATTGTAGTTCTGCTAAATTTATTTTAGCAAAAGATGTTAAAAATCTTGTTTCTAAGCAAATATTTGCTTGATGGCAATCGGAATTATCTGCCTTTGATTTTGAAATCGAATATATCAAAGGCGATCAAAACTCCCTACCTGATTTTCTAACTAGGGAATTTTTGCAGCATGGATGAAGCAGAACGAGATCGAATAAGAGCTGAAATGAACCATATTTGGATTCAATCCGTAGTGCGACCGTATGCAAAGGCCAATCTCCGATTTTGGATTTATGAGCTTAAAAAACCCATTAAAAGGCTTAGAGATAATGGCCATCCAGATGATGAATATCTTTGTCAATATATGGGCATTACATTCATCAGACTAAATAGGGCACTGGAAGTTTTATCTCGTGCCTAATCCAAATTTGTTTCCTTGCAGAATGGAACCTCTTGACCGAGGTCGTGGTTGAGGCCTTGGCCGTGGCAAAAAATCAGGATCCCAATAGTATGGAAGAGGCAGAGTTTCTCTTTCGTTATCAGAATATCCGACTCTGGGAGAATCTTTCAGTCAGTCCAAACAGAAAACAGCAAAAAAGGCATTTGAGCAAGGACCTCAATATGTTAAAAAGAATATAATAGAACCATTGATCACACTTTCCGTAGGTGATCTGAATTTACATCTGAAGGATCCATGGTGCCTCAAGGAGAGGTATTTACAAAATCAGCAATATACAGTCCAGGAAGGGAAACCTCGATATATTTATGAGGCTATCCTTACTGAGACTTCATCAGTACAACTTACTCATCATCATCTGGTTGAATTAGTCATAAATCCCCAATCACTTTTTCAAAATGTTATATTGTCAGAGTAATGCATCCACAGGAATGAGGTCTTTCTACATTTGCAACCAGAACTTTGAAAATAAATGAGCAAAAATATAACTATTGGGATTATGCCCGAGCATGGACATATGCATTTTACTATCAGAATCCAATAAGAGCCCATTCATGGTTCTTTATTTTAAATCCGGAGATTTTACAAAAAGAAACTAGATTTCCATCATGGTTTCTCCATTAGTGGGAATACCATGCTCCAGAAATTGAAATTTTTCTGGAATCAATTCAGAAACAATTCCCTGTATGGTATAAATATCATCCGAAGTTAAAGGGAATGACAGTAGTAAACCCACCGGTAGGACAAGATCTTTTGTGGTTTTGTACCGAATTCAAAATTACTTGGATTTGGCAATGGGGATACAAAATAGCCGAAGATCATCTCCATGTCCCAGAAATTCAAAGGAATTTTTTTCATCAAATGGTGGTCTCGTTTTGAGACTGATAAATGTTTAGCATTTATCAATGAAACTGTAGAACAATATCAGGCTGATTATATGAGTTAGGCCTCAAGCAGTAACCCATCTCAGGGTCCAATAAATTTTATCCAACAAATTAAGTTGATGCTTCAAAATCATTACCCAAATTTATCAGAACATGAGCAAGATATTAAGCTCATGGAAATCATTAAAGATCAGTACTTGGCTATTTAAGGACCAAACCCATCTCAAGCAGATTCAAAGAGTGACGTCTCCATGTCCTCACAAGATCAGGATCAAGGTCAGTTTGCTTGCCTAGCTGATGAATCACAGGATCCTAATGAGGACACTGAAGTTTACCCAACAAAAGCAAACCTTTGGGACTCTATGATTGAATTAAAAATGTTGAAAGGCAAGGAAAAGAAGAAGAATCGGTAATTCGTCATCCATGACATCATTACTTGATGTCGTCGGCACAAAGCGGCAATGGCGGACACAAAATGTCATCCATGGCGTCATCTACTGATTACTAGATATTTTTGTAAAAGCGTCATCAATGGCGTCATGAGCGATAGCGCTCACTCTGAGAGGTGCGTGGCGCTTATAAATAGCTTAACTCTAAATCTTCGAAGGCAGACTTCGGAGTACTCTCTCTCTCTCTCTCTCTCTCTCTCTGTAACCTCTTCTTACATCACCCTTCCACTGTAAATTACTTTCATCTTCCACCATCAATAAAACCAGTACTTTTCAGTAAGTTCTTTCTTCTCTGTTTTACGATCCAATATTTATATTTGGTAATATATATATATATATTATATATATATATAATTTGGGATCCCTAAGTCCAGGACTCATAGTTCAGGATCAAATTTTCATGATCAGAACCGTCCAATGTGTTTAAAATGTGTTTTTATGGGTCGTCACGAGAAATAAAAAAATTACCGGAAAGGGCTTGATCCAAACAGTTTTTCACAAAACTGTATATGTATAGTTTTTGTGAAAAACTGCTCAGATCAAGGTATTCCTGATAATTTTTTTTGATGATTTCTCGGGGGTGCTTAAAAACACGTTTTAAACACATTGGACGGTTCGGATAATGCAAAAACATTTTTTAAAACCTTCAAAACACTCAAAAACCTTCAATCCAGGATCCTTGACTGGATCATCGGTGTATGTATATATATATATATATATATATATATATATATATACCGAGAGCTTCTAATACAGGATCCCAGATTAGAGGCTTTTGTGTTGCCAATTGTTTAGAGAAAATCCGATCCATCCAATGTGTTCAAAAGGTGTTTTCCAAGGTCCACACTGGAAATCTCCAAAAAATAAAACTAGCAGGAAGGGCTTGATCCAAGCAGTTTTAAAAACTGCTTGGATCAAGCCATTCCCAGTATTTTTTTTGAAGATTTCCCACGCAGACCTTTGAAAAAACCTTCTAAACACATTGGACGGATTGGGATCGTCAAAAAAATATCGGGAACAAGGAGGTCCAGAATCCCGGATCCCAGACTAGAGGTGTTACCTATATATGATAACAGAAAGTAATAAAGGATCATAAAAACAAAGAACAAAAGACTTACTGAAAAATACTGATTTTATTGCTGGTGAAAGATAGAAGTAATTTACAGTGGAAGAGTGGTTTGAGAAGAGGTTACAGAGAGAGGGGAGAGAGAGAGAGAATACTTCGAAGACTGCCTTCAAAGGTTTGGAGTACAGTTATTTATAAGCACTACGACCTACTGTAGCAGTTACTATTCATGACGTCATTAATGACGTTTTACAAAATATCTAGTACTATAGATGACATCATGGATGACGTTTTGTGCTGTCGTTGTCGTTTTGTGCCGACGATTACTGTTGATAACATCATGGATGACGAATTACCGATTCTTCTTCTTTTCCTTGCCTTTTAACATTTTTAATTCAATCATAGAGTCCCAAAGGTCCGCCTCTGTTGGGTAAACTTCGGTGTCATTATTAGGATCTTATGATTCACCAGCTAGGCAAGCAAACTGACCTTGATCTTGATCTTGTGAGGACATGGAGACGTCACTCTTTGAATCTGCTTGAGATGGGCTCGGTCCTTGAATAGCCAAGTACTGATCTTTAATGATTTTCCATGAGCTTAATATCTTGCTCATGTTCTGATAAATTTGGGTACTGATTTTGAAGCATCAACTTTATCTGTTGGATAAAATTTACGGGACCCTGAGATGGGTTACTGCTTGAGGCCTGACTCATATAATCAGCCTGATACTGTTCTACAGTTTCATTAATAAATGCTAAACGTTTAACAATCTCAAAACGAGACCACCATTTGATGAAAAAATTTCTTTGAATTTCTGGGATACGGAGATGATCTTTGGCTATTTCATATCCCTATTGCCAAATCCAAGTAATTCTTAATTCGGTACAAAACCACAAAAGGTCTTGTCATACTAGTGGGTTTACTGCTGTCATTCCCTTTAACTTCGGATGATATTTATACCATACAGGGAATTTTTCTAAATTGATTCTGGAAAAATTTTAATTTTTGGTGCATGGTATTCCCACCAATGGAGAAACCATGATGGAAATCCAGTTTCTTTCTGTAAAATCTCCAGATTTAAAATAAAGAACCATGAATGGGCTCTTATTGGATTCTGATAGTAAAATGCATATGTCCATGCTCGGGCATAATCCCAATAGTTATATTTTTGCTCATTTATTTTCAAAGTTATGGTTGCAAATGTAGAAAGACCCCATTCCTGTGGATGCATCACTTGACAATATAACATTTTGAAAAAGTGATTGGGGTTTTATGATCTGATTCAACCAAATGATGATGAGTAAGTTGTACTGATGAAGTTTGAATAAGGATAGCCTCATAAATATATCGAGGTTTCCCTTCCTAGACTGTATACTGCTGATTTTGTAAATACCTCTCGTTGAGGCATCATGGATCCTTCGGATGTAAATTCAAATCACCTACGGAAAGTGTGATCAATGGTTCTGTTATATTCTTTTTAACATATTGAGGTCCTTGCTCAAATGCCTTTTTTGCTATTTTCTGCTTGGACTGACTGGAAGATTCTCCTAGAGTCGGATATTCTGATAAAGAAAGAGAAACTCTGCCTCTTCCATACTGTTAGGATCCTGATTTTCTGCCACGGCCACCACTACCTACCTCACCAAGAGGTTCCATTCGCAAGGAAACAATTCGATTAGGCAATTTTGGATAAAAAAACTTCCAAAGGCCCTATTTAGTCTGATGAATGTAATGCTCATATATTGGCAAAGATATTCATCATCCGGATGACCATTTTCTCTAAGCCTTTTAATGTGTTTTTTAAGCTTATAAATTCAATATCGGAGATTGGCCTTTGTATACGGTCGCACTACGGATTGAATCCAAATACGGTTCATTTCAGCTCTTATTCGATCTCGTTCTGCTTCATCCATGCTGCAAAAATTCCCTAGTTAGAAAATCAGGTAGGGAGTTCTGTTCGCCTTTGATATATTCAATTTCAAAATCAAAGGCAGATAATTCCGATTGCCATCTAGCAAATATTTGTTTAGAAACAAGATTTTTAACAGTTTTTCCTAAAATAAATTTAGCAGAATTGCAATAAATATGGAGTAAGAAAGTTTGGTTTAATAAATCATCCTGGAATTTAGAAACACATTTTACAATAAAAAGCATTTCTTTTTTGATAGTGGAATAATTAAGCTGAGCTTTTTTCCACATTCCTAATGTAAATCCAACCAATTCCTCTTTCTAAGAATGAGGATCCTACTGCTTAAGAATTCCTCCATAACCAATGTTGGAGGCATCTGTTTCTACTACTTTACGCCAAGTTGGGTTCGCTGAACACAAACATGGCAATTGTTTTGCTTTAAGCTTAATTTTCTTTACTGCTTTGGTATGATCCTCAATCCAAGGAGGAGGATTCTTTTGTAATCATAATATAAAATAGCAAAGATCCCGGGCTAGATTCGAGCAATAATCGCTATATAATTTAGACTACCCAAAAATCTCTGAAGTTGAGTTTTCTCCTTAATTTCATCTTGAAATTTAGAAGCAAACTCAATACTACGGTTTATAGGGATAATAGTTCCCTGATTAATATTATGACCCAAAAATCGTACTGTTGTTTGAAATAATTTCATTTTGGGTGTAGAAATAACTAAACCATTACGTTTAATGGCTTCCTTCAAAGCTCTAAGATGCTTAAAATGCTGATCAATAGATGACGAAAAAACAAGAATATCATCTATATAAACGATACAATAATCAGAATAAGGTGAAAATATTTCATTCATAATATTCTGAAATTCTGGTGGGGCATTTTTCAAACCGAATGACATGACATTCCATTCATAATGACCAAATGGAACAACAAATGCAGTTTTATACCAATCTTTCTCTTCAATCTGAATTTGCCAATATCCAGATTTCAAATCAAATTTGGAAAAGATAACTGCGGATTGCAATCTATCAAGCAAATCTATTTTGTTTGGAATAGGATATCTTATCCATTTCAAAACATCATTTAATGGTTTATAATTGATAACAAGATGAGGAACTCCTTGTTCTATGCAAAAATGCGAAAATATGCCCGTTAGGTTCTCTCTCTCTAGGCGATTTCCAGGCGACTCCTGGTAAACTCTAACTATGGTGATTGAATTTGGTGAAGGCATGGAGGATCTAGGAACTAAAGCTATAGATTCTTACATTGTGAGAAGAAAACAACAACTTAACTCTTCTCCCTCAGGCGGTAAGGAAGATCGTCTTCGAGTTCATGGAACATCAAAATTAGGTATATTGTAT
This sequence comes from Vaccinium macrocarpon, assembly GCA_022606695.1. Lineage (NCBI taxonomy): Eukaryota > Viridiplantae > Streptophyta > Magnoliopsida > Ericales > Ericaceae > Vaccinium > Vaccinium macrocarpon. Next base: position 20,778,053 of record CM040171.1, read on the forward strand.
ACTCTCCCAACCAGATTCACACCATTCAAACCCTTGGATTTGTACCCCCAAACAACCAACACCAACCAATCACTCATTAGTCCTCATTCAAACCCTAACTCTACTCGTGATACTGATTGAAGCTCTACTTCGTCTGAGGATGGAAAACCTAACCCGTACGAGACACCACGATCGAGTGTCTATCCTCAACGTGCTAGAGAGATACTCGCCCCATCAATTTTGACTAATCATGGTAATTCTACAATTCCCCCACTTGAGATCCCTCCTAATCCTTGTGAATCTGAAATATCCATCCCCATAGCCACCACCAGTTCCACCCAAAACCTAGTTTCTGACATTAACCCCAGTAGGCCTTTGACTCCCTTTGGCCTTCATAGCCCTACGGGTCCCAAGTCTAGCCCAGCACGCAAGTTACAACAAATATTCCAACAGGAGAGTACACGTTTGGATTCTGAGGAGCGGATTTCATCCCTACTTCGTCCCCTTGAAGCTAAGATGAATAACTCAGGGGTTAAGGTTGATTGCTCAGAGTTGCAATCTCAGTTGACTCGACTCATGGGAGACAAACTCAGTGCTTCTTCTACTGTGGAAGAGGAAGAACACTCTTTAAAGATTGACTTCAATCAACGAAGTCAGCCTAAGCCTGGTACAGAGGGAGGTAATCCTGCTCATAAGACCACAAACATCCAAGCAAACAGTAGTAATTCTGGTAAGAGTTGGGCTACTTTGTTTAGTTCACAAGAGCCCTCGAAATTCAAGAAATTGGAACACTACCCTGAGTTAAAACAGGGGAAAGATGCAGTGGTTGAATTGGATGACTCGCATCTTGATACAAATACATGGAGTCACTGTTAAATAGGTCATTTTCTAAATGGGAAAATGCCATATGCATTGCTTAGTGCTACAACTCGCATTGCCTGGAAAGAAAATGCTCTTGTATCCATTAAGCAAATAGGTTCATATTACCTTTTTGAATTCAAGGATGAAGACTCTAAAATGCAAGTCCTGGAAGGAGGTCCTTATTTCTTCTCTCGTCGGTACCTGGTCCTTATAGATCGGAAGCGCATGTTGGTCCCCACAAGGACTCAACCATCATCAATTCCAACATGGGTTAAAGTCCATAAGATCCCTCTTGAATGTTGGACTGAGTCTGGGCTAAGCCGTATTGTTAGTACTATCGGGAAGCCTATTCATGTGGACAAGGCTACTGCTGAGAAACAGCGGCTAGATTATGCTAGAATATGTGTTGAAATAGAGGCAGGAGATGAGCCCCCAGATTCAATTCAGGTGAAAATCAATGGGGAGTTTGTAGTGGTACAAGTAGAATATCAGTGGCTGCCTCCTAAGTGTGCTGAGTGTAAGGTTTTTGGGCATTCTTGTAGACCAAAAACCACTGTCCCTTCTAATTCTAACTGTACTAAGATAGCAGAGGGGAATGAAAAGTTCAAAGTAGTTCCTACCGAGCTTCCATCTGAAGAATAGCAAGTTATAGGGAAAGCTGCAGCCATCAATAAAGGTGGGATATCAGCTCTTGAAGCTGTTACAAAATTTGTCCCCATAACCACTAATACAGCTCAAGGGGATCTAGTAACTAAAACAAATGGAGAAAGTGAGGACTTAGATGAAGATTTTGTAATAGAAGAGCCAATCAAGCCTTTCATGGATCAACAAGGAATAAACAAAGAGGTAAATTTGGGCCCGGATTCCCCAAACATCAAGCACAATCCTCCCATCACTTGCCTAGGAGATGGAGACAAACAACTAGGGGCTGAGACTATAGCTGAAGTAGAAAATGTGCACTCTATTGTTAGTAACATACAGTTTGTTGCCACCTTTGTTTATGGCTCCAAATTGTATATTGAAAGGAATGACTTGTGGCATGATTTGAACTCTTGGAACTATTCTAGACCTTGGGTTATCTTAGGTGACTTCAATGCCTTCTGATAAAGTGGGAGGTGATAGCCATTGGTCTCCCTACATGAATAATTTTGGCCAGTGTATTGATATCAATGAGCTTGATGATCTTAATTATAATGGATGTCACTACACTTGGTCTAATAACAGGACCCCTCACATGTACTCACCACTAAAATTGATAGGGTGCTTGTTAATGATCAATGGATCAAAACGTTTGTCCATTCTACTATTCATTTCCACCCTCCTGGGATCTCTGACCATTCTCCTGCTGTGGTATTTCTGAATCCTTCCCCTAGGAGATCCAACAAACCCTTCAAATTCTTCAATTTCCTTGCTAAACATCCTAATTTCTTAACAGTTGTGCATAAAGTTTGGGTAAAAGTTGTTATTGGAAATCCAATGTTTGTCACCTGTAAAAAGCTTAGACTCCTCCAAAAGGAGCTCAAAAAGCTAAACACAAAGGAATACAATGATATCTCCTCTAGGGCCCTTGTCGCTAAGCAACAACTAGAAATTGTACAAAGAAACCTGGGGGTTGTTCCTGACAATATCACTAATCAACTTCAAGAAAGGATCCTATGCAAGCAATATATGATGCTGGTTAGAGCTGAGGAGAGCTTTGCCAAGCAAAAAACTAGAATCCAATGGCTCAAGCTTGGGGACCAATGTACCTCCTATTTCTTCAAATCCATATCCCACAATAGGAATAAAGGTAGAATCACTAGCCTGGTCTTGAGTGATGGTAACCTCACTCATGATCCTGGATTGATCAAATCTAAATTTGTTGAGTATTATACTCAATTACTGGGTACACCTCACCCCACACAATATCAGGGTGGTCCTAGGACCAATCAGCTTGTCAATACCAAACTTTCAAATGTCCAAAGAAATTCAATGATTACTGAGATCTCTAACTCTAAGATAAAGGAAACCTTCATGTCACTCAATCCCAATAAAGCCCTTGGTCCTGATAACTACAATGCTATTTTTTCCAAAAATCTTGGGCTATTGTGGGACAAGATGTGACCTGAGCTGTTAGAAATTTCTTTAGATCTGGCAAACTTCTTACTGCTAATTACCAAGGTTGGGGATTATAGGCCTATTTTTTTTTGTTGTAATACCATTTACAAGTGCATTGCCAAAATCATCTCCAAAAGAATTCAATCTGTCCTTCCCCATCTCATTGATCCTGTACAATCTGGATTTGTTCAGGGCAAAAGGATAACTGATAATATCTTCCTTACTCAGGAGATCATGAGGGATTACTACAAGCATTCTTCCTCTTCTAGGTGTGCATTAAAAGCTGACACTATGAAGGCCTATGATAATGTAAGATGGGATTTCTTGTGGGACATCCTTGCATCCATGAACTTCCATCCGCATATGATTCAACGGATCAAAGCTTGTGTGACTACTGCTAATTACTCCCTGAGCATTAATGGCGAGCCCACTAGCTCCATTCTGGGGAAAAAAGGCCTGAGGTAGGGTGACCCCTTGTCCTCTTACCTTTTTGTCATTGTCATGGAAGTCTTTACCCAACTGCTTAGAGAAAAGGCTCTCAGCCCCAATTTCCATTTCCATTGGAGGTGTGAAAAGACGAAGATCATCAATCTCTACTTTGTTGATGATCTTATGATCTTTTGCAAAAGGGATTTGGGGGTCTATCTAATGCATCCTGGAAGCTCTTGATGAGTTTGAGGCTCTCTCTGGACTATCCCCTAGCCCAGGTAAAAGTAACATTTTCTTCTCTGGTGTCCCACCCACTATCAAGGCTGCCATCCTTAAGTCTCTAGGATTTTAGGAAGGCTCCCTCCCTGTTAGATAACTTGGTGTACCCCTCATCTCCACTAAACTCAAGTACTCAGACTGCAAGACCCTCATTGATAAAATCACAAAGCGTACAAAAACTTGGGCTAACAAGTACTTGTCCTATGCTGGGAGAGTTCAATTGATAAAATCTATCCTTTTCTCCATGCAAACTTATTGGTCTTCTATTTTCATCCTTTCCAAGAAATTCATTAAAGAAGTTGAATCTATCCTTAGATCCTTCTTTTGGACTGGGGCTGATATTCTTAGTAATGGTGCTAAAATCTCTTGGGAGCATTTGTGCACCCCCCAAAAAGAAGGTGGTTTGGGTTTTAAATCTCTCCAAGTCTGGAACAAGGTGGCTATGTCCAAGCATATCTGGTTCCTTGTTTCAGGTGGTGAGCAATCCACGTGGTGTCAATGGGTGAAATCTTATTTACTCAAAGGAAAAAGCTTTTGGAAAATTAAAATCCCTAACAGTCCTTCATGGACTTGGAGGAAGTTGCTCCAACTTCGTCCTATTACTCAATCATATATGCAGTATCATATTGAGAATGGATCCACAATATCTCTTTGGTATGACAATTGGAATCCCCTTGGGCCTTTGGTCACAAAATTTGGTACTCGTATCATTTACGACTCTGGCATTTCAGACGATGCCAATGTGTTTGCCATTCTAGACAACAATAGACAATGGAAATTCCCCATCACTCAAACCTGGGAGTTAAATGAAATTCGGGAGGCAATTCCTTCCTTGCATGGACCTAACTCATCCCAAGTTGATATATGAAGTGGACTCTCAATCAAAATGGACTATTCACTACTTCCTCACTTTGGGACCATCTTAGAACACATTTCCCTAATATTGATTGGGGTCACATTGTTTGGTTCCCCTCACATATTCCAAAGTGCAGTCTAATTAGTTGGATGGCCATTCAAAACAGGCTATCCACTGGTGATAGACTTGTTCAGTTTAGTGCCATTGGCTCCTCATGCTGTAGCTTCTGCTCAGATGAGGAAAACCATGATCACCTCTTTTTCAATTGTCCATTCACCAGGAAAGTTTGGGATACTGTATCCCTTAAGTCTCATCTAAGTTGGCAAACACTAACCCTCTCAAGCTTAGTTTCTCAACTCTCCACCTTTAAGGGTAAAGGATTGAGAAACACACTTGCCAAACTTTCCTTCACTGTTACTCTCTATCATGTTTGGATTGAGAGAAACAATATGAAGTTTCAAAATCTACATCATTCTATTCCATTAGTTGTGGCCAGGATATGTACTAACATTAGGAACAGGTTGATATCCCTTCCCAAAATCCCAGCTGAGCCACTAGTCTTATTGGAATCTTGGAACATTCCTGTTCGTTCTAATTAATTGTTAATGGAATAGGATTATTCTCAGATTGTATATTTCTCTGTTGCTAATGTCTGAATTGTTGGCAGGTTCTGAGATCTTTGTCTATAGAGCTGGTATATCTTTTGTGTGCTTTGCAAGTGTATCACATGCAGGTTCTATGAGATGCAAAATATTTTGTTGTGCAGTACACTCTGTGTTAGCAGTTCATTGTCTCCTTGGAAGGAGGCATTCCTTGGTGTTTGGCTGACATCATTATTTTGTTATTTGTTGCCTTAGAAGGAGGCATTCCTTGGTGTTTATCTGAAATCATTTGAAATCATTATTTTGTTCATTATCTCCTTGGAAGGAGGCATTCCTTGGTGTTTTTTCTGAAATCATTATTTTGTTATTGTCTCATTGGAAGGAGGCGTTCCTTGGTGTAATGATAGTGATTGTGCTAGCTAGTTCATGCCATGGTTCTTCCTTGTTGAAGCAGGTTACTCACTGTTGCTGTAGTGTTATTCTTTGTTATTGCTGTGGGCCCCATTTTTTAAGCAGGTTATGCCCAAATTTCTGTGAAACTCCATCTGGTATCTGTTTCTCTCTGCTAATGGAACAACACTACTGATTACTACACTATTTTGTTGTTGCATCACCATTCTGCTACTGTTACTACTACTGCGGTTCTGTTCTTACGGAATCTTCCACTGCATGCACTGTGATGCACTGAGGTGCCTCTCATTTGTTGCTATTGTTATGTTACTATTTTACTCTTCTTATGTTGCTGCTACGGTTATGCAACTAGGTTTATAACATGCACTGGATATCCTACTATTTCCAGCAGGTTTTGTGGAACCTTTACCCATGCAATGGGTTCCTAGCCCCATGTCCCTGGCATTGTTTGATCCCCTTCTGGGAGGGGGCTTCCTCCTTATGTGGTGCTTCTGCACCCATTTTTATCGCTGGGGGGTGTCCCAGTGTATTACAGGAATTAGATTCATATAAGGATCCCAATTATTTCAGTCCAGCGGATTCATTATTTCAGTCTAGTTTGTTACTGTTGGATTTATGGATGTATGCATTTATGGAATTCACTTATCAAGTAGTTGGAATGCTTGGTTAAGTAGTCTTCACGCTAAAGTCACCTCAGATGTTCAAGTCTCTTGTTGGCTATCCTTGGAATGCTTGGTTTAGCTAGGTTTCGTTCACCTTAATCCTTCCCCATTGTAGCCGTGTGGCCATCCTTTTGTTTCATTGTTGTTTCTTTTCTTTCCTTTATTTCGTTTTGCCATCCTAGGGTATGCCCCTTGTAGGCTGTATATCCGCTTAGCCTTTTTTCTATTTCAAGTTTAATTACCCAAAAAAAAAAAAAAACTCCCCGTTCTTTTTCAGCATTATTGAAAACATAAAAACCAGTGTAGCTCCAAGTAGAATAATTTTTTGTCAAGAAGAGTTTGAATCTCCTTCTTACAAAGCTCCAAATAATCAGATTTCATCTGGCTAGGTCGAGCTTTGCTTGGAATATGCTTTTCATTGAAATCCTGATTGTAGGGAAGTGAAACAATATGTCGCTTTCTTTCCCAAAATGCATTTGGCAGGTCACTGCAAACTTCCTTTAAAAACTAATTTTCAATCACTTTGATTTTCTCTTGTAAAGCAGGAGTTTGAAGTTTCTGACTGATAGTCATAAGTTGAATTTCCCTTCGGAGAAAATTCAATTGTTTTTTGCCTTCGAATGTTTGTTTTATATCATCACAGTTGTTAAAAAAGGACGACGATTTGAGGTATGGACCCGTTTTGCCAAAAAAAAAAAATTCAGATTCTGCTCTAATTTCAAATTACATGCACTTGCACTTGATGCACTTTTCCACACACACCCTTCACAAAAAAATAAAAATAAAAAATCAGATTCTACCCTAATTTTATTTTCCATGCACCTGCACTTGATGCACTTTTCCACACACACAGCTGATGCACTTTTCCACACACACAACTGCACTTTGTGTACACACCAAGGTTTTGAATCTTGTACCGGACAAGGTATCGGTTTTCTTACTGGTACAATACGATACCAGGTCATTACCAGTTTTGTTTCGAATTTAGCGGTACTATATATATATACATATATAATTTTACACATAAAATTTACTCCTACTAAAATAATAAAATTTTTATCGATAGACAAAAAAATGTATTGATTTTAATTTGGGTGTGAAAAATCACTCTTCTAAAATTAATTTTTGCAACCATAACCCACAAGTATCAAAATAAAAATGTAGGAGTAAATAGAAGTACAGTACATACCATACATGTACTTTGTGCCTAGCAAAGAGGGGTATATCAAGGGAAGTGGGCAATAGCTGTACAAGAAAAGAACAAATATTTGTAGCCTTTTAAGTTTTACCCACTTCTCTCTCTCTATCTCTGGTCTGTCTAAAATCTACTCTATCTCCGGTCTCTTTCTCTTCTTCTTCAGGTATAATTTCTTACCTAGCTGCAACAAACCTAATTCTCCCTCTCTCTCTCTAGCGGACAAAAACCCACCATCACTGGCGTGAGAGTCACCCATCTCCGGCGTCGTCATTCTAGATCTATGGCGTGAGAGACAACCATCTCCATCATTCTAGATCTATGTCGCTCCCACTTGGAATTCTAGAGGTGATGATTTTTAACTTTCCGGCTTTGTAATACTCTCTCAAGTAGATGATTTTTAACTTTCCGGCGTTGTAATACTCTCTCTCGCCATCTGCAAAATCTCGGGCGGTACCACCAGTACCTTGATACCATCCGATATTGTCCGAAATGGCTGGAACTGACTGATATTGACCGGAATTGACGACGGGACGGAATTATAGGGTGATGTTACCGGTTTTATGTAAATCCGATACGTACTGGTTGGTACAGTACGAGATTCACAACCTTGTTACACACGCACACCTGAACTTGACACACATACAGCTGCACCTATAAAGATACCATGCCCCACACACACACATGGGCTCAGACTTGAATTAACACTATCAATTAATATGGATACCAAAATATACTTCCTTCGTACCAAATTACTTAGTTTTTACGTGCATGTGTGCCATTTTTTTCAATTGCTTATATCTATTAATATGGATATCAACATATATACAATATGAATCTTATTTAATATATCTCTGTCACGCCCTCATTTTTATAAAAACAAAAATAAAGGAATTCCTTACAATTAATGAGTCAAATGATAAAATATTTCCATAAATCCTCCCGAAGAGGTTTCCATTTCAAAATGTACATCATTAATCCATTGGTAAATCAGGTATTTGTGCACCCTTGCCCTAACAGTGAAATCAAATATTATCCCATAAATTATTACATAAGTCCAAATTGTCAAAAGATTGAATGACCAAAAGTTACATAGTCATTTCTCAAAATACAAAACTTGAGATGGAAAAATATCTTCATGCATGCATAAGCTTCACACAATGCATCACTCCACAAGCATCCAATCTCATGCTCCATGTTGTGTACCTGGGAAAGATAGGGTGAGCTCACTAGCTCGTAGGGAAACCAAACTACAACCACTAGGCATATAAATATGATGAGTGCACATGATATGGATTAACATGAGAGGAGATGATCAAGGAACATAACGGAGGCTAAGACAAGTAAGATGTGTCCAAGAAGATTTCAAAGTGTCCCAAAAATACCTATTAGTTCATTAAGTTTATCAAAATCACTCACAAGTGTCATACGTTCCCAAAATCGTGTCCAAGTATCCAAGGTTGCCAAAATATCTTATGTACCTCAAAACATTTCATTTCCAAGTACTCAACACCACCCAAGTTTCCATTTTTTTTTTGTTTCACCAAGATCACCCAAATTACTCACACAAGTTTAAAACCAACTCCACAAGTTGAGTTTCGACAAAACACAATATATAGTCCAAAATCTCATTTACCATTTCTTTCATTGAAGAAAAACATCATTTTCATTGGTACTAGGGATTTAATCCTCTGGCCGGGTTCCAGAGGGGGCCCCGTGCCTTATTTGGGTATTTGTAGGCCCCGCCTGCCTCTGCCGGGTTTCGTAGGCCCCGCGCGCCTCTGCCGGGTTCCATAGGCCCCGCGTGCCTCTGCCGGGTTCTATAGGCCCCGCGTGCCTTTATCAAAAATTTTACCAAATGATGGCATTGGAGTAAAACACCTCATTATCACAAACATTTCATTAAAACTTTCATAACAAGTCCATTTCCCAAATTTCATTTCACCAAAGTGCCCTTTCTTTTGAAATGCCACAATTTTCGCCAAAAAGGGCGACCAATCCTATATGCCTTGTGTCCGATGTGTATAACGAATTGTCCAATAAAAACACATGTCAAAGTCGTAGTTTAACGATTTCAAAGTAGTTTTGGGATTACCACGCTGCTATATATCAAGTATATGAAGTTCGGACGATTGAGGTCAAACGGACGCCAAAGGGTGGCCGGAAACCACCCAGAAAATCTGGAGAAGTTGCTGGAAAACAGGGGCAGCGGCTAAAAACAGGGGCAGCAGTGCAGATTTTCACCATAGAGGTGTGGAATTTCAACCCAAATGCAAATGTGATAGTCTAGGTTCAAATTTGAGATGCTAGTCAACAATTAAACATGGAGGGAGGTCAATTTTACTCCCAATTTCATCAATCAACAACGAATTTCATAGATCACAAAATCAAAATGAGGAAAACTCATACAAAGAGGAAAAACATGATTCATGAAGAAATTGAAGTCAAGAACAAGATATGTTCAACAAATCACAAGAATATAACTAGAGGGAGTAGTAATTGTTTCCCTACCTCATGGGTTAAGCTCCAAATGTGAAGAGAGAAGAAAACCCTAGGTTATGAAGCTTCCACCCGAAATACCTCCTTCCCACGCGAAACCAATGAACCCCGGACTCTACACGGTGCGTAGAACACGAAAATGGTCTTGGTTCTTGAAGGGGTTGAGTGAGGAGGGAGAGTTTTGAGCTTGGAGGAGTTGTTAATGGAGGAGAAGAGAGAGAGAGAGAGCCGATCGGGTTTGGGGAGGGGGAAGATGTGAAGTTTTTTTTAAGTTTTGCAAATTCACCCCCACAAACTTTTAATAGACTCACATAATCACACCTCACACCAAAATGTCACTTGTATATGTAATATGAGACCACAATACTTATTTTCATAAACCAAACTTAAGTAATACTTTAATTTATTTATGAAAATAAGGAAGTACCCCCCATTTGGAAACAATGGCATTTACAGAATTTTGAAATTCTCATCACATCAAAATCTCATCCCCCCACTTTTAGTACAAAACCGAAAACGGACACATTTTTCTCCGAAGAAAATGGGCGAAAGATGACTTTGCCTTACTCAAAAAAAAACTTTCGATTATACTATTTTGATTAGAAAAATCCAAGGAACAATTACCGGCATTTTTTATCGACCAAATCGAAACTTCTCCAAAAAGTGATTTTTGAAAAAGTAGTTAAATTTTCTAGGTCTTTACAATCTCAATTGGCTCCATTATACAAATGTTTCTAACTCATCAAAAACATTATCAATCATATATAAGTAATTGAAAAATGGCTCCCAGTTTCGTAATGGACCAGCAATTTGGGATAGAGGGAGTAGTAACTAATCTGCCAAACAAGCCTTCAAAGTTGCCAAAGCAAGAACTTAATACGAACCAGTTGTAAAAAATATACAATTGCATCATCATTGTCCATTAACTTGCAAAAAAATTTCAGATTCAGCCCTAATTTCAGATTGCATGCACCTGCCTTTCACCCTTGGCCCTTACATTTGCACCAACATAAATAGTTACAGTAAAAAACATACAATTACATCATAATCGGCCCACCTTATAGAGTTAAGTTACGGGGCGATTGGATGGGGTATTATTTTTAGGGGTATAAGTTTTAGAGGGGGATAAGATAAGAGGGGATATTATTTTTGGAGGGGGCCCCAGATTGATGTGATGCTTATGGAGGGGGGGATAAAAAAGTAAATGGTTTGGATGAGGGATTAAACAGGGGGATAACTTTTGGCTTGGTTTGGATAACGTAAAAATAAGAGGGGGTGGATGATGAAAAAAACTGTCAAATGACTTATTTGCCTTTGTGGTGTACCAAACCTTATTAATGATTAATTTAATTATATAATTACATGAAATAAATTATTTTTTTAATTTTGGGTGATTTTAAGTTTAATTAAGTTTTTTGAGAGGAAAAAAATATTTTTTTAAAAAAAGATTTTTTTTTAAATTAAACATTTGAATGGTTGGTTGTCATTAAAAAAATTGAAGAAAGTATGCACTGTGTTCACTTCACATTTTTTAAAAATTTTCCAAAAAGATTCTTTACCCATCTCTCATCTCTCCAATCATTAATCACATTTCTCTCTCTACTCATACCCTTCTCTCCAATCATTATTCTCATTTCTCTCTATCTCTATCTAATTATTACACATCTCTCTAATTATTACTTTTTCCAAAAACTCATCCAAACACTATCTCAAAAATATTTCTCAAAAACTTCCTCTCAAAACTCTCAACCAAACAATTACTTGTTGGGCTATCTTATTATGTTTTTTTTATTACATCAACACAATGAATAATAAATGACCAAACTAAAACATTTATTAAATAGGTCACTCATACAAAAAAAATTACAAAGAAATTTTATTGAACTCTCAAATAATTTCATAGAAATTTATTTGAGATACAATTAAAAGGACTTTAAAAAAACGATACATGTGATCTCAAATAAATTAATAAATATAGTAATTTATTTGAGATTTATTACAAGGATAATAAAGTGCATAACTATGAGTTTATTTAGTAATAAACTTCCACCAATTTTGATCTATTGACGTTCAAAGCAAAAGTTCCATCCGTCGAACAATGGAAATTATTTGTCCTTAATATTCATAGCCCGTGGATGAACCTACATGAAAAGGGGGGAAATTGAATGAGTATGAAATAATTTGGCTAATATTAAATGTCGAAAATGTTATAACTTACTTGGATATAATTAGTCCACACTTCATTTTTTGCAAGAACCTTTTTTCATTTGCATCCCACGAAAACTCTTCATGCATAAGGATTTGATGAACTATGGTATAATAAGTAGACTTCCATGTCTTAATCTTATCTTCGATGTGAATTTTCGTTATACCACTTTTGGGGTAAGACTCGGCCATTTGATTTTTCAACACTTGTAGGTAGCTGAGACAAAACCTGAAATCTGATTGCTAAACTTCCATTTGTACAAGGCTTGTAAGGCATTGAACTAAAGTTTGCTCCTCATCATAACTCCAAGCCCATATATACAGTAGAAATAGGGCTTTTTAAGGGCTGTTTATTTCTAATTTTTTAAAATATAGTAAGAGTACCACAGTATAGATCTGAACATGTACAGTCACAAACAACCATATCACAATTATCTCACAAACCTTTCAACAACAGATGAAGCAACCGAATGAAAACTTAGTTACAATGAGACATCTACAAAGTGTATACCCACAGATGAAGGAGATGAACCAGCAATATGAAAACCCAGATGTAAAACTACTCAAATTAAAAACCCAGATCTAAAACTACTCAAATCGAAAAAAAATCAGTAACAATAGCAACGTATTTAGGTCGATTTCATCCATACCTGAGGTGGAGATGAAGCAACAGGATTGTAACCCACATAACCGCACCAAAATTGCAACACCACAACCTCTGTTCAAACCACAGATGAAGCACCACAAAACGATGTCAATCGTCTGTGTAGGGGGATAACAAGGGGTGTTATCGTCAAAATTGCCCCCTTCTACTCCCGGATAACTTTCGGTCGAGGTGAGGGGAGCCCAAAACTTATCAGGGAGATCAACCTTCGCGAGGGAAATCGTAGAAGGGGTGAATAGATATCAGGGGGTGCAAATGGGGTTGCCAATATCGGGATATGGGGGGGTCCCCCCGATAAGAGGGGGTCAAAAGATATACAGGGGACATATCCCCCATCCAAACACCCCGTTAAAGTAAAAAATATAAATGCCCAAGTATTAATCAATGTCATTCAACCCTTTCACACACCCATTCTACGTGGTCTTTGGATATATTTTTCCCTCCAACACCAACTCTACCCAACTTTGTTTGATATGGTCCAAGATGCCGTAAAATGTGTCCACCCTTTCTTCACTCTCCACGATCATGGTGTTTGCAGTAAACCTGTCAAGCATGTCCAAGTCTAGCTTCATTAGTTCGCCAAACACGCTCTCTCTTTTAAAAAAAAGTTCCTTAGCATAGCCTACCGCATCTGTGTAGACACCTGACCTTGGTTGTCTGTAACGCTTAGGCTTTTTGGTTGTACGACGCCCGATTATGAAAATGTTGGTATCAATTTTGTCCACCAAAAGAAGGCTGACTTAATGCATAGATGTCTTGCGGTAGATTGTTGTTGTTTTCTTTCATTGTGTTTTATCGATCCTCCGAACTTTTTTTATATTGTGTTGTGTTTCGTGCTGAGTGATTTTCAAACCATGTTGGGTAATTTCTATTTTCCTAAAAGTCTCATTTTTAGTCCACAAAATGTCTTATTTTTAGCCCAATTATCGTTGTTTTTTTCCTAGAAACTAAGCCGGAATGCGTCAAAATGAACCCAAACGGACCCAAACCCAATTCGAACAAGCTCGAGCCAGGGCGGGCGGGCTCTAGCCCAAGGCCGGACAGCCTTCCAAAAAATCTTTTTTTAATTTTATTCGGAACCTTCTAGGTTCACGTGCCATGTTTTTTTCTTGCACGGAACCGCATTTTTGCACTTGTCCCACATCGAAAAATGAACTCTTTCATCCTAGAGCAAAATTCAAAGAGTTCGAGCTTTATTCCGGGATTCATACCTGTAAAGATAGTGGCCGTAATGATGTCTGAAATAGGTGATGGGGATGGAACTAATCCCCCACCACCTCGCTCAATGGAAGTGAGCGTCACCGCCCTTCAAAAAGAACTTGAGAGGAGGGACAACGAAATGGTGGCTATGATGGCCTAGATGCAATCTCTCATGGGCCAACTCACCACCATCGCATCGGAAGTATTGCTCCTCAAATTGTGTTATAAATACCCCCAACCTTCGTAGGTTTCAAACACACTGAAAACCCCTCGAGTTTGCAAAGTGCAAGCTCAACTCTCTTGAACTGAGATTAAGCTCTTGGTTCAGCTTGGAGTACAGTTCAGGTGAGTTATTTTCTATTCTACACCGGTAGGCTGCTAGTTAGAGGTCTTGCATCAAGGCCATCTTTGTTGAGGTAGTCCAGTTCAGTTTGGTTGCTTTCTGAGGACGGCTGGTTTACTCAAGGCCTGATTCCTTTCTTTCTTTTCTTTTTTGTAGTTTATTCTGTTTAGTCTAGCTTAGCTTATTCTGTGTAGTGTGGTTTAGTTCAATTTATTCGCTTTTGTTTTGTTCATTTGTTCAATTTCATTTAGAGTAGTTAGGATGCTTACGCAGAGTTTATTTCCTATAGTTTCTTCCATGCTCATGCATGTTCTAGGGTTTTAGCTTACTATTCAGTTAAATCATTGTTTAGCATGTAGAATGTCTGTTATGCCCTTGCACATTTAGCACAAAATCACTTTGCATGCACTCACACATAGTTGCCACTTTTGCATGATTTAATCCCTAACATAGTCGTTACTCTACCCGAGTGTTTCATCACATATAATGGACCTTATCTTTATGATGGATGTGTAAACACTATTAAATGCCTCAGTTTCAGTCGTTACTCTGTCCACATGCCTATTTACGTCTTGACCCCTGTTGTCATGATGCCCTTATTATTTCATGCATATCATATAACCCCAGCATTTATGTTGCCCGTTTTGTTAAACTACTGTTTTACCCCTACATCTGCATATTGCATGATTAATTAGTTGTTTTGCCCTCATGGTCCTTCCATGAGCAGCCTACATGAATATAGTTTCCATTTTTAGAAAGTTTCTATTTTAGGAAAGTTTCATGATTTAGTTCTGTTCTTGGATATGTGTATAATTTCTATTTTAGGAAAGTTTTCGAATTTGGTCAAGTATCTCGTTTAAGCCTATTTTCCCAGTTTGTCTGACCATGTTTAATTTGGCATCCCACATCTCATATGCCCATTCTGTACAAGCTTGCAATATGTTCATATTAGGATAGAACCCCTAAAAGTAGATACCATGTCTAGCATTTGTAACGACGGATCAATCATTTGTTTTGCATGTGTTAGTTTAGACCTAAGGACAGTATGAGAACCTAGGGATGGCTACTAATCATCACCTATGGATGTAGGATGATAATGAGTTGTTCATCCTCAGGTCCCCATCCATAAGATGTATGCTTCGTTTTCCCATTTGTGTGTTGCATTTAACTGAGGTAGTTTCTCTCTTTCAAACAATTGTTTTCCCCTCATGCCAAAAACACAATATTTACAAAATGTTTTACTAAAATCTGTACGGGGATAAAATCAACGTATGGTCTTGATCATGTGCCTTCGCGTTAGTGACCTAAATCTGCAAAATAGACAAGAGTTAGAGCACCTTTGCCTCTTGTCGGCAAAGGCCCTCCGATGCTTAAGTTAGTACTGGGTTACTAATTAAGCAAAGAACACAATGTGTATAACTGGGTGTTACAACGTACCTTTCGTCATGGTAATTGTCTTGCATTTATAGATGAGGATAGCTTGCTGATTTAGGCATCTCATACCCCCTATTTCCTACTAGGTTTAGGAATCATTTTCCTAATAGGACCTCCCTTTTAGGCATATGTTTCCAAATACTGCAAGACTAGATCTTGCAGTAGTACTTCTTTCCATACAAGATTCTTTCCTATATGAGGTTCATTCCTAATCACATTAGGACTTCCATGTCAATCCCTTATTTTACGGGATTGCTCCTTATCCCATAAGGAGCCGCTGTAGAATATTCTGGAATGTCTCACCGCCTTATTTGTGGTGGTGCCGTGCTTCCTCGTAGCTCGGAATAACTCGTAGATAACTTAGCTCATCATGTCGAGTTGAATTATGCATTCCAGAATGCTGTTTAAGCTATATACGTAGCCTGCCTAGCTCGGCCATGTTAGGGGCATCCTTTTTCACCTAACGCTGAGCTAGTACATCCTGGTATAATAATTTACTTAATCATACTGACGTTATTCATGGTCAGAACAGCTCGACAAAGGTTTAGGGCTACCCTATGTATTGCCGAGCTACTCACCCTCTTGTAGTGAGTGATCAAGGCACGTGATATACCTTTTTACTGGGGCAACCTAATTTTACCCACTCCAATTGCTCCCCAGCTCTGCTACTGCTATCATCCATCAGTAGTGCACAGAGCTCCAATGGTCTTTGATGCATCGCTTGCACGCTTCCCCCTCACGTGGGGAACAGGGTTGCTTTTGCATTAAATGCGAAGTGACCCATTGGTTACCGGATAAGCCTAAAGGACGGCTTTGCTGACGTGTTAAACGCATCACTCCCCACCTTTATGGGGTTTCGGGCTGGATAATGATTATTTTCATTCCCCCAAACCCCTAAAACCCTTTATCCCCCTTCATATTTTCTACTAGAAGTAAAAAAGAGAAGAAAAGGAAAGGGAGGGATTCTTCATCCGCCATTTTTGTCATTTCAGAGCTTCGAAAAGCCTTCAATCCGTTCCCATTCATCGCCGGGAACTCACCTCCGTCATTGTCAGAGAAATCCCCTCTCACTATTTCACGTAAGTGCTTCCTTCCTAAGCCACCATCTTCGTAGACTCTCCCAGACTTTTTTCGTTCCTGTTCATCTTCCTCCTGGGTTTCAACTATGAAACCCTAGAGATGGGAAAACACAGAACTCTGGTTAGCAATGCCCAGAAAATAGCAAAATTCCGTAGGAGATACGAGATTCCTGCCGATGTTCAATTCCGGCTAAATAGACGTGAGGACTTAGAGGAGGAGGGTCAAGACCAGAGCAAGATTCAAATCCCTCTTATTTTCATAGTCGTGGGTGGTCTGAGGTTTCTTTTGCACCCGTTCTTTAGGGAAGTCTGAAGTAGGTGCAAACTAAATCCTATCCAACTGTGCCCTAATTTTGTTAGGGTAGTCATGGGCACAGTTGCCCTAAACAGGCTGCTCGGCCTGCACCTAGACTGGTGGGATTTGCACTATCTATATAGCGTAGTCCCTACAACCGATAATAATTACTATTTCAAGGCCAGAGATCCTGAGCAGAAGCTCATTACTAATCTGCCTAATTCTTCAAAAGGGGAGGCAGATGACTATCTCGTAGTCACGGGCAACTAGGAGCCTAGAGATGCCGAGGGGAACACCATCAGCTTTGCTTGCTCCACTGTTCCAGGCCAACCACGTTAGTATCTATTCCTAGCATACCTGTCTATTCCTCATTTCTCTTGATTTCGTTTTATCGACTATTCTTTCTGTACTGTTCTCTCTATTTGCAGCAAACAACCTCAACCATGGTGGCCTTTTGATCCACGACAATCTTCACTGCGAGGACATCGCTTGGGCTCTGTATTTTGACAGATTCGAGCCCACACCCGTGGGATTGGGCTGAGCTTACCACCTGCTGCTGAACTACACCCCGACTTACTAGGGTGGCATTAGAAGGGTAGGAGAGCCAAGATCAAGACATCCCTGGTCTCCAACTGCTCCGTTGGTCGCCACTCGTCTAGTGGTTGAGTAGAGAAGCACGCAATCTCATAACTAGCAGGGGTCCAACACGCTCCCGTGCCTCCAGAGGCCTTCAAAATCAAATCATGTTCGCCCACATTCCCGAAATACCAATTGCCATCCCTATCCTGGTTCAAGCTGATCAAGAGTCGAGCATATCAGGGATGGCTTTGATTGAAGAAGAAGAAGAACAAGAACAAGGGTTCGACCACTGTGCTATTGTTCAAGCTCTAGCCATGCAATCCGCCTTATTGGCTGATTCAAATTCTCCAGGCTACTTGCCATCACCAGACAAAGAAGAGATGCCTCTCTAGCCAATAAACTTGCTCGATGAGTTAAATCTTGGTGGTCCTCCTTCCCGTGCTCCCCCTGCCATCCTTCCAACTAAACCTCCTGCACCTCCTTCCGTGCAAAGGGATAAAAGGCCCATTGAGGAGCCTCAAGACATCCAGCCGCCCCTACAAAGGTGCCGAACTGGGAAGTCAAGCTCTAACCACGTGACGTCCAGCTCTCCCCCACTTGTTCAGCCTTGGGCTCCAACACTGGCTCGCCCGGATAGAACACCTTTAAACATGATTGATCGGGTCAGCTCCATTGACGTGCCCTATGGTGTGGCTCGTGTTGCTCTTCTCCCTCAGGATATGGAGAGGGAAAAAAGCAATTCCTATGACATCCTCCTAAAGTCAATCCTTCAATCCAGTGCCAGAGTATATTTCTTGCTATTACTTGTCCCTTTTCCATATATGCTTTTTTCCTTCGAGTAACCCCCTCCTTTGCAGATTATGAAAAACCGACTATTGGCTTTGAGCATGCCAAGGACACTGAGAGGGACCTAAAAAAGGAGAAGAGGAGGGCAGAAAAGCATAGAAGGAGAATGCCCAGCATACCGAGGCTACGGAGGATGCTCGGAAGGAGGCTGAAGGGTGAGCTCGCCGAGCAAAAAAGAAAACTCAAGAAACTAAGCAGCAGCTGCGTCAGGAGCTGGTGGATACACAAGCAAGAGCTGAAGCCGAATATGACAAAGCTGTGGTCGAGATAACTGAGTACTACAGGTCCTAGCTACCTTCTGTGAAAGATGCTATCTGGGGGAAGGCCTGGCAGAGGTGCCTCACCAAGCTTGACGTTGACCAATCATCTTCCCTTTGGACCAATATGGAACTGCCGAGTGAAACCGAGGCCGCTACTCTTGCAACTCATGCTATATCCGAGACGCAAGCTCAACCTCTATCTCAACCTGATGCCCAAGCCCAACTGAACGACCAAGCTCAGCCGCCAATCCCTTCGGAACCATCCTAAACAGGGGATGAAATTGTTGATCTGACTCATCAGGATGTCATTGATTCTAAAGTAATGATTGATGGTGCCATCCCTAATCTAGGTAATGAGGCTACTGATACTACAACTGCCACCAATGAACTTGGAGAAAAATCTTAAAAATTGTGTGCTTTTTCCTTATCATGCTAGTTGACCGTCGTGGGTCCATGTCGCCATATGTGGCATTCATTGCTCTGGAGTTCTTGCTACTTTGATGGTTTGGTCACGCGTGACTTGGTTTAGTTAAGTTTGTTTGTACTTAACTATTAATCGTTTTGTGTGAATTTCTAAGTCTTTTCATGCTGAGACAAAAATTTGTTTTCAAGTACTTTGTACTTCAGTTTTGCTATTGACGTAGCAAATTCTAAGGTTTCGTGTACCTAGACGATTCTCCAAATATTTCGTACTTGGATAATTTGTTGCAATATTTGTTGCAAATCTAAAAGTTTCTTTATACTTTAGAAACTTAACGCAATATTCGTTGCACATCTGAGTTTTCACGTACTTAGAAACTTAATGTAATATTCGTTGCACATCTAAGTTTTTTCATACTTAGAAACTTAATGCAATATTCATTGCACATCTAAGTTTTCACGTACTTAGAAACTTAATGCAATATTCATTGCACATCTAAGTTTTTTCATACTTAGGCCTTGTTCTCTAATAGATCTTAGGTACATAAAATCTCACATTTTATTAAACTCCAATCTCAACACATAAAATGTAAAAGTCATTTTATGAGATTTTCATAAAATCCTCCTAAAATTTATAGGAAAACTACATTTTATCAGTTGAGAAAACAACTTCATTTTATCACCTCTCCATAAAATGCTCATTTTATGAGATTTTCATAAAATCTACCTAAAATCTATTGGAGAACAAGGCCTTAGAAACTTCATGCAATATTCATTGCACATTTTAGTTTTTTCATACTTAGAAACTTAATGCAATATTCCAAGTGTCTTCGTACTTGGACTTACTAATATTCGTTGGAATATACACACTTCTATGCTCCCCAATAGGATTCCAAATTTGAAACAAATTTTGGTTCTTATTAGTCAAAACCACACAATAAGGAAAGATAAAATATCACTAATGCTTGAAAAAAAATCCGAATAACTAATGTTGGTGACTTTATTCGTAATCCTAACTAGGTACTAAAATCAAATGTAAAAAAGATGTAATTGTATTCGTAATCATATAAACAAATTACTGGTAAAATTTCCACAGGTTCTGGACGTTCCATGGCCGTGGTACTGGGTCTCCGTCTAGGTCGGCCAAACGATATGCTCCAATACTAGCAATCCCTACAATCTTGTATGGGCCTTCCCAGTTCGGCCCAAGTTTGCCATGTAAGGATACTTTGGTGTTGGCCAATACTTTCCCCAGAACCAGGTCTCCTACCTTGAATTCCCTTGGCTACACTTTCTTATTGTAGCTTCATCGTAGTTGTTCCTGGTATGCTACTAAAGTAATAAGTGCACGTTCTCTCTTTTCCTTGGCAAGGTCGAGTAGTTCGGCTAGGGCTTTGTCGTTGCCTCCTAATTCCACAAGAGCAATGCGATTGGTCAGCAAGCCGATCTCCAATGGAATTACTACCTCTGCCCCATATGCAATGGAGTACGGCGTCTCTCCCGTAGATCGCCGAGGTGTGGTTCTGTATGCCCAAAGTATGGCAAGAAGCTCGTCGGGCCATTTTCCCTTCTTTCGCTCCAACCTCTTCTTGAGACTCTTAAGGATTGTCTTGTTTGAAGCTTCTGCTTGCCCATTACTCTGTGGATAGGCCGGCGTTGAATAGTAGTTTCTAATGCCGTACTGAGCACAGAAAGCTTTGAACTTTTTACCTAACTGGGACCCATTGTCAGAGATGATGGAGTAAGGTACTCCAAACCTTGTAATGATCTTGTTCCAAACAAATTTCTCCACCATGGCTTTCGTGATTTTTGCCAAAGCTTTACCCTCTATCCACTTAGTGAAATAGTCCGTGCCAATGAGAATGAATTTTTGTTTCCCTGTTGCCATAGGGAGAGGTCCCACGATGTCCAATCCCCATTGTGCAAATGGCCATGGGCTCGTTAAAGGAAGAAGATCATTTGCTGGAGCTCAGATGAGAGAGGAATATATTTGGCATTTTTCACACTTTTTGACAAAAATCTTTGCATCCTCTTGCATGTAAGGCCACCAATACCCCTGGGATATTGCTCCGTGGGCTATGGACCTTCCTCCAGTGCTTCTCCACATGACTCTTGTGGAGGAATTTTTGGACTAGAGCTGGATGCACACATAGTAAATATGGACCAAGGAAAGACTTTCTATAGAGCTTACCTTTCGAAGAGAGCCAGAAACATATTGACTTGGTTCTGATTTTGTGTGCCTCTTTCTTGTCTTCTGGCAAAGTTCCATCTCATAGGTATGTCGTTATGGGGTCCATCTAGCTTGGTCCAAGTTCGGTCTCCATAATCATCTCTATAGCTCGGCCAATGCTTGGCTCACTCAAATAGTCTACAGCCACCGTGGGACGATACTCTTCTTGATTGTCGATCCCAAGCATTCTAACGAGTCCGCATGTGCAATCTGTCCCAAGCTAATTTGCTAGATATGGACCTCTTCAAACTGGTCAAGTAAATCTTTGGCCGCCTCAAAATATGCAGCCATCTTCTCACTCTTTGTAGCGTATTCTCCTGAAAGTTGATTAACAACTAGTTGTGAATCGCAAAATACTTGTAACTTGCTGACCTTGAGTTCTAAGGCGCTCTTGAGTCTAGTGAGCAAGGCTACATACTCTGCCACATTGTTGGTGGCACTAAACCCCAGCTGCAATGCTCGTTCCAGCATCAGCCCTTCCGGAGAGAACAATACCACTCCTGCTCCTGACCCTTTATTGCAGGCTGACCCATCAACGTACAACCTCCGTTCTTTTGGGTTTAGCTTAGCTACTGGTCGCTCAAGGTCAATGCTTTTCTCCTTCTCATGGAGAATTGGTTTTGGTGGAGCCACTGTTGGAGTGAATTCTGCAATAAAGTCCACCAAGATTTGCCCCTTGATTACCATCCTTGGCTGATAGTCGAGGTCAAACTAGCTTAACTCAATGGACCACTTGGATATTCTACCAGAGAAATCTGCCTTCCTAAGCAAAGCCCTTAGTGGATATTCAGTAAATACAGTGATAGGATGCTGTAAGAAGTAGTGGGGCAGCTTTCTTGAGGTAGTGACCAGGGCATATACTAATTTCTCCAATGGTAAATACCGTGTTTCTGCGTCTAACAGAGTCTTGCTTACTAAATATACCAGAGCCTACTCTATCCCCTTTATTCATAGGAGAACTGAGCTGACTGCGTGCTCGAATACCGCTAGGTACAGTATCAACCACTCCCCAGGATATGGAGTAGAGAGCAAGGGTGGTGATGACATATAAGCTTTCAATTCCTAGAAAGCCTGCTCCTGCTCGACTCCTCATTCATAGCCTTATCTTTTCTTTAAAAGCTGAAAGAATGGCCTGCAACGGTCTAAAGACTTACTAATGAAGCAATTAAGAGCTGCTGCCATCCTCGTTAGTCTTTGGACCATTTTCGTGGTTCTAGGACTTTGTAGATTCTGCAGTGCGGTGATTTGGTCTGGATTGGCTTCAATTCCTCTCTTGGTCACTCTCTTGGTCACCAGGTGTCCAAGAAATTTTCCCGAGCTGATCCCAAAAGCACACTTTGAAGCATTCGACTTCAACTTGTATTCCCTTAGGATATCAAAGGTCACCTTCAGGTCGGCAAGATGATTGGGCTTCTCCTTACTTTTCACAACCATATCATCTATATAAACTTCCATGGTCTTGTTGAGGTGATCCTTGAACATTTTAGTTACCAATCGCTAATAAGTTGCTCCAGCATTGCTTAGCCCAAATGGCATGACCTTATAACAGTAGAGTCCCCTCAGTGAGATGAAAGATGTCTTCTCTTGGTTGGGCTCATGCATGGCTATCTGATGATATCCTCGATATGCATCGAGGAAACTCATCCTCTTATAGCCTGATGTGGCATCCACCAGTTGATCAATCCTGGGAAGTGGAAAGCTGTCCTTGGGGCATGCTTTGTTGAGGCTTGTGAAATCCACACAGACTCTCCACTTCCCGTTTTTCTTCTTAACCACGATAGTGTTGGCTAACCACTCTGGATAACTTACTTCTCATATGGCATCTGCCTCAAGCAGCCGATCTACTTCTTCAATCACGACATCTGCATGCTGTGGTGTCAATCTCCTTACCTTTTGCACAATAGGTTTGTGCTAAAGATCTACATTCAGGTGGTGGTAGATTACTTCAGGGTCTATCCCAGGCATTTCCTGGGGAGTCCATGCAAAAATGTCAATATGGTCCTTAAGAAAAGCCACCAAATCTTTCTCCTCTTGTTCGGCAAGGCTTTCGCCGACCAAAAAGTATCTTTCTGCATCATCTTCTTGAACCTGTATTTTCTTCAACCCTTCCACTATCTTCTTGGTGGGGTCACCTCTTACATCCTCCAGGGTAGGTTGGTCTGGTACCTCAACTGTTTGAACAAGCTCTGCCTTTGGGGACCTCTTCAGCACCATGTTAAAAATTGGTCAGCTACTTTTTGGTTCCCCCTAATGCACTCTATGCCGTTTGCTCCAAGGTACTTGATTTTCTGATGGTAGGTGGAAGGGACAACCTTCATCTTATGCATCCAGGTTCTCCCTATAATCACGTTATAGGAGGACGGCAAATCCACTACCAAAAAGTAAGTTTTAAGGACGACTGACCCTCCTCGGACAGGCAGCATGACCTTTCCCATAGGCCATACTGTTTGAGTGCTGAAGTCGACTAATGGGACCAAACACTTTTGCAATGAGCTGGTGGGAGCTCCATCTTCTTGAAAGTATGGTAGTACATGATCTCCGTACTGGTTCCCTGATCAACAAGAATCTTCTCAACATCGTACTCCCCCATTCGTAAGGTGATTACCAACGCATCATTACGGGGTACCACTACCCCATCTAGTTTGTCATCAGTGAAGGTAATAGGGGCCTCCATCACTCCCTCTGCTTTCAGCCTTTTCGTGCCGAGCCGCATAACTTGCTTTACTTGCCCATTAACCCTTTGGATGTACCTTATCTCATTGTTTGTGTAGGGGGCGACTAATCCATGTATCATATGGATTGTTCCCTTTGGACCTTTCTCGTAGTCGATCTCCTCTATTAGCTCGGCATCGTTCTTGTCATTAACCAAAACTCCTTAAGATGGCCTTTTGCCACCTTTTCATCCAGGAACTTCTTGTATTCCACACAATCTTCAGTCATGTGCCCCCAGTCTCTATGGTAGCTGCAGTGCTGGTTGGTGGCCCTTCTTTTTTCCGGATTCCCTGTCATTTTTGGTGGCCTTCTACCATGGCTCATTCTTGATTCTATATGGCATCTTGTAAATTGGGACGTTGAAGGTTGCCATGATGCTAAAGTATGACTTTGGATCCGAGTCAGCTCTATCCTTCTTCTACTGTACATAGTCCTTCCTTCCTGTTGTATATTCCTTCTTGTACACTCTTGGTTCTACCGTCTTCTTTTCTGGAAGCTGGGGTTGTCCAGCCATAATTTTCCCTCCAGCTTGTAGGATATCATCCTCCACCCGTGCATGCTCCTGGATTCTCTCCATAAGTTTGGTTACACTCTTTACTGGATGCATAGTAAGTGACTCTCGTAGCTTACTATGCATAGGCAAGCTCGTCTTGAATGTAGCCAAAGCATACTCTTCATTGCAATTTTCAATCTCGTTGAAAGTCTCCTAGTAGCGTTTGGAGTACTGCCGCAGAGTTTCGTCATACCTCTATCTCATAGAGGTCAATGCGTTGAAAGTCTTTGGAGCTGCTTAGCTTGTCAGGAACCGAGCAGTGAACTCTTCAGCTAACTAAGCCCAGCACAAGATAGATCCTTCTGAGAGTTTATGGTACCAACTCAAGGCCACTTTCCCTAGACTGGATGGGAATATCTTACATAGCAAGGCATCGTCTTGCTCATGCATGAACATGGCCAGTTGGTAGTGTTGAATGTGGGCCACGGGTTTGTGCTAGTTTCATAAAGGGATGAACGCTGAATGCTTTACCCTGCTCAGCGTCTTTTCTACTCGGATCCAGTGGACCAATGGTGACTTAGAGATTTGGGCTAGGGCTTCCTTGGCTGCATCCTGTGCAGTTTTAGGTCCCTTTTCTGCTCGACTAGTCTCCTTTTTCCTCCCATACTATTCAGGTGCGTGCTTGTTGGAACCAGATCTCTCGTATCTGTCCCTAGCATGCTTTCTTCTTTCCCTTCTCTCAGTGGAAGAACACATCTCTCTCCTTTTTCGTGGAGAAACCACCCTGCTAGTGGAGACATTGTCATGACGATGAACCCTTCTTTCTTTCTCATTCTGCACGGATCTCGTCTGTGAGCATAAGTCCTTTTCCTTTTCCTGGAGTTGCTTCTTTAGGTCCTGAATCTCTCACTCTCGTCGAGTGACTTCATAGGCCAGCTCTTCTGCCTCCTGTTCCTTTCTGTCGAGGCTGCCTTCTCTTTCTTGACTTCTCGTTCATATATGGTTCTTCCTCCTTGGGGGGCTACTCCTCCGTTCACGTCGGATGGAGGTTTCCCCTCCTCTCGGTGGAGATTTTGAGCGCCTACATTGATCGTTTGATCTTGGAGAATCATAGTTCACCAAGCGTGTATCCCTAAACTTTGGAATCTCAGAGATATGCCCAATATCGAATCTCCTAGTGGTTGGCTTCTTCTGAGGTGCTCTAAGGGCTGTTGGAGTCTTGTCCACCCTCGCACTCTTCCTCGTAGTGTGCACTAGGATGGTTCCAGCATCATCTTCCACGTCTTTCCTTCATGGAGTGAATAAGATAGGCTCTGAGATCACCATTATTGATCTTTGTTAAGAAGAAAAGAGCTTTTCGTAAGTGTTTCCCACAGACGGTGCCAATTGTACAGGGATAAAATCCATGTATGGTCTTGATCGCGTGCCTTCCCATCAGTGACCTAAATCTACAAAATAGACAAGGGTTAGAGCACCTTTGCCTCTCGTCGGCAAAGGCCCTCCGATGCTTAAATTAGTACTGGGTTACTAATTAAAAAAAGAACACAATGCGTATAACTGGGTGTTACAGTGTACCTTTTGTCATGGTAATTGTCTTGCTTTTATAGATGAGGATAGCTTGTTGATTTTGGCATCTCGTACCCCCAATTTCCTACTAGGTTTAGGATTCTTTTTCCTAATAGGACCTCCCTTTTAGGCATATGTTTCCAAATACTACAAGATCTAGTCTTGCAGTAGTACTTCTTTCCATTCAGGATTCTTTCCTATATGAGTTTCATTCCTAATCACATTAGGACTTCCATGTCAATCCCTTATTTTACGGGATTGCTCTTTATCTCATAAGGAGCCGCTGTAGAATATTCTGGAATATCTCACCGCCTTATTCGTGGCAGTGTCATGCTTCCTCGTAGCTTGGAATAACTCGTACATAACTCAGCTCATCACGCCGAGCTGAATTATGCATTCCAGAATGCTGTTTAAGCTATATACGTAGTTTGCTTAGCTTGGCCATATTAGGGGCATCCCCTTTCACCTCACGCCAAGTTAGTGCATCTTGGTATAATAATTTACTTAATCATACTGACCTTATTCATGGTCAGAACAACTCGGCAAAGGGTTAGGGCTACCCTATGTATTGCCGAGCTACTCACACTCTCGTAGTGAGTGATCAAGGCATGCATTATACCTTTTTACTGGGGCAACCTGATTTTACCCACTCCAAAATCTACCTGTCTGTTTGCTTGAGTCTCATGCATCTAGGATAGAAACAATACGAACCAATGGTGATGAGAAAAGGCCAATCATTTTGATTGGGCTGGGTGGGTGCCTAACACCTTCCCACTTAGTACGTTAGCCCCCGAACTTGTCTGTGGTGACATAATCATCGAGCATTTTTTGACATGTTTTGGTGCATTTTGGTATGTATCAATGGATATTTTGGAACTTTAGAATTCCACTAATGTTTCGCTTCAAGCTCTTCCATAGAAATGATTCAGCTATTTTGATGGAAATAAAATGAAATTTTGTTCCTTGGAGGTGACATTACAACTTATTCCCTCATTTAGTAGGACAATTTTTCACATATTGGGAGGCCACAAAACTAATCCTCTAGGTATGTTGTGGTTCCTTGAAGTTTAGTATTCGGTGCTAGTTTTGTTGTTTGTGCATGCACTGAATGTTAGCTGCATCTTTGCCGCTTTCTTTTGTTCATGATTTATAATCTACTTCAAATGTCTTGAGGGTCTGAAAATCATCTTTATATACATATATATAGGTGGATTTTCTAGTCCACACTCTCGGATTTAAGGAAAAAATGGGGTTTTTTTGTGTTGCAAATTTTTTTTGGAAAATCCGATCCGTCCAATGTGTTCAGAAGGTATTTTCTAGGGTCTACGCGAGAAATCTTCAAAAAATAATACCGGGAAGGGCTTGATCCAATCAGTTTTCGCAAAAACTGTATTTATATATTTTTGCTTAAAACCGCTTGGATCAAGCCCTTCCCGGTGTTTTTTTGAAAATTTTCCGCATGAGGGGCCCTTTTTGAAAACACCTTCTGAACACATTGGACGGATCGGATCGTCAAAAAAATTTTTGTATAAAAAGTCCGGAAATTAAAAGTCCGGACTAGAAGTTTACCCTATATATATATATATATATAATTGAGGAACAATCCTACAATAGGCCACTAATTGGACCCATTGCACAACCCAAACCTCGGAGGGAGCTGTCTCAACTCACACCAGTCACGGCCTCCCGCTAGCATAGGTACTCACTTTGAGGGGAATTGAACTCCTGACGAAGGGGGATTACTCCCAAAGTCAAGCACTTGCCCTAACCACTAGAGCAACCCCTATGTGTGTGTGAAATTCATCTTGGCTATGGCAAGCATGTTTAAAGATCTTAGGACCCTATCTGTTGGTGGTTGCTTGGTCAATTTGGTTGCAATGGTTGTGTGTCACTTGTTTTCAACAAAGTAGTTAAGGCTATGGTTCTTGGTCTTTTGGTTTGACCTTATGATCAGTTTCAAGCTTTTGAAGAAAATTTGGGTTGGCGAATTCAGACATTGAATCTATTATGATTAGTTCCTCTCTATCAAACACTCTGCGACTTACTTTTAATGCTATTACATTACTGAATTTTTTTGTTCATTGTATAGCAATTGCAACCGCATTCAACATTATAGATCCTAGTGTTGTCTTGTCATCCCACTTTGATGATTAGCAACCACCATGTCTCGTTTGCTCTTTAAAACTCAGGGAGACTTCCCGGGGTGGCTTTAGGGACCAGGGATTCATTAACTACAGGATTTAAAATGGAGACCGAGTAACTGAACTCAAGATCAAGTCTTTCATGTTTAGTATTGTGCTTTTGTCCCTATCTATGTAGAGTACGACGCAGCGGAACAAACAAAATCTTTTATTGTATATGCTAACTCTTGTACATACACTTTGCACTCACGTCACTTGACAACACTCACACGAAGATACATATAACTCTCACTTGACACTTACAATGTCTAGACACACTCTTTGTGCTCACTCATTAGGTGGTCTCTCCCCCACTTGGGTTCTCTCCCACCCAAGGAGTGTTTTCATCACCACCAAGGTGGTACTTCCTCACCACACCTCACAAATGAGGGCTTCTACCCTTTATATAGCCATCCACCTCCTCAATGGACGACTAAGATCATTCTCATCCAACGGTCCATATTCTTCATCTAGAATCCTCCTAGAAAATATCTCCTCCTCCTCACACCTCCACAACATTCTAGAATTCTCCACACAAGTCTAGCATGTAGTGGAGTCTTCCATAACCTTCTTGAATATTCCGGAGCTCTCTAGGTTTCTTCACTTCTAGAATCTTCCAGAAATATCTAGAACATTCTAGATTTATCTAGATTATTCTTCGGCCTTCTAGAGAGTTCTCCATTATTCTAGAATTCTCTAGAATACTCTCAAACCTTCAGGACTATTCTACAATTCTCTGTTCTATTATGGAGGATTCTAGATCCATGATCTATGGAGAATCAATTGTTGACTCTCAGCAGTCTACTCCAATGTTCTTTTTCTTTGGTTTAATGTCTTGCAATTTATTCGTGGGCAAGATTTTTACAAAGTTGATTTGATGCCAAAAAAACCAAACAAATTTTTTTATTGGGATGTGCAAAAGCAGTGAAGCACTGTTGAAAGTTTGAAACTGTATGTGCATTACTTTTTGGTCTTGTTGGGGTGTTATTCAACTTCAGCACAAGGTTCTAAAACTCGCTAGGCACTCCCCGTGCTGGGGGGGGAGGTGACACCTTCTAGCTTCCAGAGTCGACTACTCGGCGCTAAGTCGGGTTAGTTAGCGAGGGGTCTTCTAGCACCTAGACAATGAGTACTTGGCTTTCGAAACCTCCTTTTAGAACACTGCTTTAGCCACTCAAGTTCTTGTCCTTTCATTTGCCTTTATGTCCTATATATCAAGCAACGCTGCATGTGGATATTTAGAGTTTTGTTTAGATAAATCTTACACAAAAATATTTCTGACATACCCACACGCAAAAAAAAATAAAAATCATACCCACAATTAGTCTTGGCAAAACTATAGTACAGTTTTTACGAGAGAGAATTGGTTATTATTGTGTTCACATAAAATTTGTGGTGCTCGAAGGGGTTGAGCAATTACCAGAGATGCTAATTTAGTAACTTTTGGAGTGTCTGTCCTAATTTGCTTGTCATTTTTTTTTTATCAGGAGCAAAATCTCTTATTATATATAGTAGCCCTGCAACTCCCCCTGTCCCCAATTCTTGGTCTCAAACACCACTTTTTTTTGTCCTAATTTTTTTGTGTGTGTCAATTGAAAACTAAGGGAGCATTAGTTAATGAAACTCCACTTTACCTTTATTTTTCGAGGTAATTAAATAATTATCCTATTTTTGGACTCTACGAAAGTTTTCATCCCACCCACTTTTTAGAGTTTTGTTTTCATCATCTTTAGATGTGATTTACCATTCTTACCCCTACTTTGACATATATATAACAAAACATATTTATTTCAAATTTGATTTTGGGAGTATATAACAAATCATGAATTAATTAAGATTGTGGGAATTTTCAAAATGAGTGGTGATTACTGTATTCCCTAAAATAAAGGAGAATTCGAAAATTCAAATTTGAGGGATGATTTATTCCCTATTATAACTCATTTAAAGAGGTTACCGAAAATCTTGTATTTTTGGATGAAGAGTGGGAATTTAAAATTGTGGGAGTGATCATATTTCCATAAATTTCGAAGTGGAAGTTGGTGGGACACTTCTCTGCCGTTATATATTCTATCATCATCCTAAAATCACAAGCCACATCAAAACCTCATTCTAGTAGTGGACAAATATTTTACCATGATCCAACTTGTTATAAAGGATTCCACATTTTTGTTTCACGTTTTTGTTTCCCGCCACCATGGTAACTAAACACTCAGATTGGGTTATAGAAAAATACTGTAAAATTTTGAATATTCATGGTAAAAATTAATTGAAAGTTCTGAAAGGTCATAGTAAACATGGTAAATTTATCCTTCCTCACAATTGATGCCTCTGGAGTCTGAGAAGTAGTATGAGGTGGTGGTGGCGGTGCAACTGCAGAAACAGTGAAAACTCGACCCGGTATAGTCTGTACTGGCGTGGACAAACTAGCTCCCCACTCGACCTGTGACCCCTAAACAGTAGCAGTCTGACCATCGCGTGGCTGACTCTGAGTACCCCTCTGCTGACGTGGACCAAATCCCTGCCCTGACCTCGGCTGCTGGACTGAACCAGACTCGCTACGTATACCTCCCTGCGGACAGTTCCTAGATATTTGCCCCATCTTCCCACAATTATAACAAGATCCTAGTGGTGCGTGACTCTATAGCTGAGGACACTGTTTGTGGAAATGACTTGGCTAGCGACACCAGTGACAGACAACTGGAGGCCTACCCGAGACACCTAAAACACTACAAGTCCCTGAAGAAACCGATGCCCTGAAAGTCTGCTGACTCTGAGGAGTCTGAAAAAAATCCTTCTGCCTCTTCCTATTTTGGTTCCCAAAACTCCTCGTCGGTGTGCTCACAGTAGTAGTCGGCGGCCTAGACTCCAATGCCTTAGCTTTCTTTTGTTCACCCTCCTCGTTCTCCAAACTCTTCGCCAACTCCACTATCTCAGAAAACCTCTCAAGCTTGCTGCTCATCACAAATTTCCTATTTGTTGGGTCCAAGCCCCTCACAAATCTCTTGCACTTCCTCTCCTCAGTATTTACTAGTTACGGAGCAAAACGGGACAAAGATTGAAATTTAATGGCATACTCTGAAACGGTCATCCTGCATTGCTCAAGCCTCTCAAATTGCTCCCTAAGTTGTTGTAGACACCCCAAAATGAGACATTCACATACATTTTAATCACCGATGATGAGAGGAAATACCCAGAAGAACTCTCGGATTGAAATTCTCCAAGTCAACTCAGTCAAAAATATCGAACGGTACTCATCTCTCACGCATGGCAGAGTCACGTACGACAACTTTTTCAATTTTGGCTGTCAGGTGTGTCGCACGGCACAGTAAGTGTGTTGTATGGCACTGTCACTTGTCACACAGCTTTTGCAAAGTTCCCAGCAGCTCAAAATGTTGACAATTTCGTTCCCCAGCTCATGATGATTTCGTGCAGAGCCTCAAAGCTACTTCCTAGCCATAATTTTTGTGTGGAGAATAAGTAAACTTGGTAATCACATTCGTTCATTCTCTATATAACCCGATCGATTCCAACGGAAATGGGCATTGAAGAATTCATGAAAAAAATCATAGAACTCCACTCATAAAACCCCTGTCCAAACATCTTCTCTCTTATAAGCCATCCTCTTCACTACTTATAATCTTCCAAGAACTAATCCAGTTCTCTCTTTCAAAAACCCAACCCCTGTTTTCGGTTCTAGAACCCGTAAGTTTGCCATTAAAAATTTGCTCAAAATCAAGTCATCAATCACCTTGTTTGCTGCATCAGAAGAGAGTTAGAAGGTATAATCCCGTTTCGCCAAATCTCTTAAGTTTGGTACCCTGAGGGGAGAGGTACCAAGTATGGAATGATCCCCAATATCATCTCCATGCTTGGTATGCCCATATCACATTGAAATAGTTCTATTTCGTATCTCCCGGTCGCGTCGTAGGGTGAAAACATCGCCTCGGACGGAGCGATTCAATGAGGAACACCCCCCACTTAAACACACTGTCTTCTCACTCAAAATGGTTTGTTTTTAACCGTATTTCATGTCTTGTATGTATTTGTATTTCATTATTTTTTGAAAATCAAAATTTGAACTGTTTGTAAAAGAAATAGTGTCGCACGTCACTCCCACTGTGACGCACGGTATACTTGGAGTGCTGTACAACATTCTTTTGAAAATTTGACCCTTTGATTGATGAACAGTGCCGCGTGGCATACTTTCTATACCGTACGGTACACCCAGTGTGCCGCACGGCACACTTTTCTTGTAAAATCCAAAATCCTAAACAGTACCTCACATGAACAGTTTAAGCTCTGGATTTTCGCATATTAACTGTAGATTACATACTAGTCGCTTGTTTTCCATTATTATCGTCTTCTTTGCTTAATTTAAAATGTTTATCTGTTAAAGTCCAAGTTTAAAATATTTTCTAAAAATCCCACAAATGTTTAGTAAAGACCGATTTTTAATTGGGCGAACGGGGTGCATTAAAACCCTTCCCCATTCGTAACCTGGCTCCCAGATCCAAAACGAATCTCTGGTTTTCAAATCGTTTTATAAATCATTTTCTCAATCACTTTCAAATTGGTTTCTCGGGTCCCAAACCATTTTCTAAAAACCTGGGTGGCGACTCTATTTTCAAATCAAATCATCAACCACCGGCATAGAGGTCGACTGTCCACAAAATGGCGACTCTGCTGGGGATTCTCAAATTAATCTCTAATTTGGTGTTTTTATACTTATGAACTTCCAGAAAGCTTGTCAAAACGAAAATGCCTAGCGCTATTGCAAGGAAGGAATGGCAGACTAACAGGGCCTCGCCCGGCCATCATGACTGGAGCTTTTTGGGTTGTTTGTCTATGTAAAGATATCAAAGAAGTGATTAATTTGGAGAGCCAAGCTTGAAAAACATTTGTGGGATTTTTGAAATAATTTTATTGCTGAACTTTTGCATCACGTGCATCGATGTTGGATAAGCCCCGCTGTTGCGTCTTGGTTACCCTACCAGTTCACTAGTGTTAGGACATCCCCGGATGCTCAACAACCTTGGACCATGATGAGTTAGCCTGCCGTTTGACCTTTGCCATGCAGTACACTTGGCACTGCGAGGCAAATATTGACTCTAGTCTGGGGAACCCCTTAAACCAAAACTGGCCTTTGCATATAGTAAACCTAGAACCTTCCAACCTAGGACAGGGACCCACAGGTTAGGGTTATGTGATATACCATGTTATGTGTTTACTGCTTTCCATATATTGGCATCATTTTGCATGCATTATTATCATGTTTAGTTAGACCCCATGCTGTCATATTTTCCCGCGGTCTTAAGGGGTTGCCCTGCCCAATGATGATTCGTGCATTCCAATGCATGTTGTTCTGATTAATTTAGTCCTTAGAATAGTAGGACTTAGGAAAGTCAAATCAACTTGATCCTTAACAATTCATTGGCAACGACCTAACAGAAATTAGGAACAATTGACCTAAGTTGGGGTAGTTGTCCCTAAAATCAAAGTTAGACCCTTGAAAAGGAATCATCGATAACCAAGTTTATTTAATTTTCCTAAATCCTGCTATCCCAACAAAGGATACACTGTCAAAAAAAACACTGAGGATCGGGGCAGCCTCTTTAAGACCCATTTTTGCAAAGTCTAGGAGACTTTAAATTTTTGGACTTTGGAACACCTCCAGTGTCAGCCATGCTTGAATGGCTCCTTGTGATCTGATTTATCACATTTTTATCCGAGTGTCAACAACCTCATTGCTCTATCTTGGATGGTCACAAAAGTTGTTTGGCTCTGGTTCTCACACACAAGAACTTAACCTACTGAGTAGTCGACCTACCCATGGCTGTTGAAATCCTTTTTGAGACTTAGGTTGACATACACGACACAAAAATGACATTCTCCTTTTTTTTGAAATAAAATGGCAACACTTCTAAGTCTGCTTTTGCTTTACTGTAGTGCTAAGCGATTGGTCAAAGTGAGAAGAACAACATACCCAGTTGTACCCGACCTCCTAAACAGCGGTTAATTCAAACTCAATCAGAAGCAGCACATTAAGGTTCAGCAAGTCCTTCAGATATGTCAAAAGAACCATCAAATAAGAATGAAGTTGAAGCTCTTAGGTTAGCCTTGGAAGAACAGCGAGAGTACAACGAAAGCCAAATGGCCGAATTGCTACTTTTGATACAAGGGTTGACCACTTAAAACCAAATTACCATACGGTCCGGAGCAACCACCGCCTCCTCCTCCGCAAGACAATCCAGATTTGGAATCGATGATGGCTAAAATCACCAAACTTGAGGAATCAGTTCAAAAATAAGAAAAGGTGGCTGCCACAGGCGTTGATATGGACAAATTATGTTTATTCCCTGATGCCAAACTCCCGGAAGGATTCAAACCGATAGCCTGGGAGAAGTTCGATGGAAGTGGAGATCCAAAAGCTCATTTGCAGACATATGTGGGCAGTTTGTCCATGTACAACATCGAGAAGAACGCTATGGCTCAGATGTTTCAGCAAACTCTAACAGGGCCAACACTGCGATGGTTTCTAAACCTAGACATTTCGAAAAAAGGAAGTTGGGAGGATATTGGGGCAGCCTTCATGGCCCAATATAATTACAACATTCAGCTCGAGATGACCATTCGAGAGTTGGATGCAACCAAGATGGGAGCAAATGAGTCATTTGCTGACTTTATCAAAAGGTGGAGAGGAAAGGCATCTCAAATAATTGATTGGCCTTCTGAAAAGGAACAGATGAGAATCATTACTCACAACTTGTCGGCGGATTTTGCTAAACACCTGGTGGTATTTCAAGCTACTACAGACTTCAAAACATTCTATGAGGCAGGCCTTGCCATTGAGGAGGCAATCCAGTCCGACATTTTTAAGGAAAAGGAACTTGTTCCCAATACCAAACAGGTGCACCCTGACAACACTCGCACATTGTTCGGCGAAAATGATCATACCCAAGCCTCTTTCAGCTCCACTAACCAAAACTTCAACCAAGCCATGCATGTTAATGAAGTCAAACCAACCAAAATCACAACCCAAATCAACTGGCTCAAAGACCAACCAAGAACATTTTCTGAGTTCTCTGCATCCTTATCTTCAGTTTTTAAAAAGCTTCTCATGGCTGGTCTCCTCAAACCACTCTAGCCAAAACCTCTACCTCGAAAGCTCCCTTCAAACCACAACCCAAATTCCTTCTGCACCTTCCTTCAAGTGCCTGGTCATGCTACCGATGAGTGCCACCGCCTCCGTCATGAAATACAAGACCTTATTGACAACGGATCTATCCCTGCTCCACTGGTGAAGCCAAACACCTCTCCAAACCAATGAATTGCCAAGGACCATGCAATGGACCAGTCTTTTGTGAGTTTTGGGAATTTTCAAGTTCCGAGTCAGAGTCTTCTCTTTTATTGAGTCAGTTTGTGTTTCTATTTCTACTTTGGTGTTTGTCTTCAAATTTAAGTTTGTAGTGTTCTGTTGTCAAGAAAAGAACAAAAACTAAAAATGGAGTCAGCATTGTAGTCCCAAACTACGTCACAACCTGATTCCTTGCAAAGGGATACGTAGGCAACCCTCAGTGGTTCGGTCGCAACTTTCATAAATCGATGTCATGCTTTTGTGTTAGAATTGTCATAATAAACTTGAGTTTTTGCAATAATCCTTGATAATAGAATTGTTTTCCACCATCATTTGAAATTCATGATAATCACTTCAAAACACAAGATGATTTTTGATTGAACCCTCAGTTCTCACAAGAAGAAGGAATTTTCAGGCGCAATTCTCCAACGTCATCAAGGAGCAATGCTTTGACAAAAAAAGAAAAAAAAAACCTGCTAGGTTGAAAACCCGAAAGGGCGGCCTAGGCAAAAGTTAAGGCAAAGCTCGCTGGATCAAAACTTTGAAGTATGACCCAGGCAAAAGTTAGAGCATATACAGATTCTTTCTATCAAGTTGTGCAATTCAAAATGAAGAAAGGCATTCTTTGTTTCCATTCCCCAGATAAATATATCCCTTGATAGCTTTTTTTGAGCCTGAATCATCCTCTTTGAAAAAGAACCCAGCTGGACAGCTATCCCCCACAGTGGGGCGAATTAAGAGAAATGAAAGTGCCAAATGTATGACTACCAGCAAGATGAAAGTGTCAAGCACATGATCGTCAGAGAAATGTCAAATTTTCAAAAGTACCAAATGCATGGTTTTCAGTGGCACGTCAGAATGAAAAATGCCAAGTTCATGGGCACAACCAAATGCGAATCTTTGAAAAGGAAGAAAGGAAGAAAGTGTCCATTGAAAGCCAAAATGGAACTCGAAGAAAAACATTGAAGAAAAC
Source organism: Vaccinium macrocarpon (assembly GCA_022606695.1). Lineage (NCBI taxonomy): Eukaryota > Viridiplantae > Streptophyta > Magnoliopsida > Ericales > Ericaceae > Vaccinium > Vaccinium macrocarpon. Next base: position 20,814,756 of record CM040171.1, read on the forward strand.
AGAAAGGGCATGCAAAAAGAGTTCAAGATGGCTGCTAGATCTAAAACCCGGGAAGAATGGAATTTTTGAGCCTTTATCCTTTCTTTGTTACACCCCAAAGCCTTGGCCCCGTTATAACCTAAATAAAGTCCTTTCAGATTGAAAAGCACAGCATGATAGCAAGGATCTAGTAGGACAGTATCGTTAAAGATCAAAAGTCAAAGCATTGCACAACATCAGCATCTACCAGAAGCATAAATCCTAACCAAGGCACCTCAGATCCACATCAGCAACCCAGGGGCAAAGCATTGCACAATACCAACATCTGCCAGAAACAGAAATCCTAACCGAGGCATCTCAGATGAACATCAACAACCTGGGGGAAAAAGTCAAAGCATTGCACGACACTAGCATTCACCAGAAGTAAAAGTCCAAACTGGGGAACCTCAATGGAAAATCAGTGAATCAGCATCCTGAGGGCAAGGGTTCACAATAAGAAATCTTATGTTTTGATAAAAAACAATTGATTTAAATGAACATCATTTGATGGAGAGAAACAATTTCAAAACCAAAGTACTCAGTTTTATGACAATTCCAAACATCAATTGTGGGGCATGTTTTGCCCTTTTACGGAATTCTCCAATTTGTCATCGCATAATGGCCTTTTCAAGTCAACATAATCTTGTCAGAGTCCATTCTTTTGTCACAAGGTCGATCCAGCACAAAAATAATCCGCGTCTATTGTCTTTCAAATTCTTAAGTATGTCATCTCTGCCCAAACCAAGGGGCATTTTTGTAAAGTCATTCATATCACCTGGGCCTTGTCCAAATTCACACAAGGCCTTTTGTCCAGTCAACCCTTGACGGTCTTGATATTCTTAAACTCGTGGAGGACGATTTCAAATGCATGGACGTATGTTTGGATAAACAAGTCGATGGGTTCAGAAATCAGAACTGAAGCTTGTCATCTATTGGGGCACATTTGTCCAAGGCTGGGGCACATCAGCTCAACGCCATCTACTGGGAGAAGCACATAAACCCGAATTCAAGATTGGGGCATGAAAGCCCAAAAAGGTCAAACCTCAAGCCCAAAAGTTCGAAGTCATGATCAGAAGCAACCTCAAACCCAAACCCCGTCCGAAAAGGAAAGATAGTAAAGCAAAAAGAGACACCCTGTTGCGCCACATACTTTCTAAAAAAAGGAATGTTGCCATTGTGTCGTCAAGTGTCGAAACCTGAGTCTCACGCAAGAGTCCTCATGGACAACTTTTCAATCAGTTTTTGAGATATATTTCTCACCATCAATTTTTGAGATACATTTCTCACCCAATGTTTTCAAAACAGATTTCTCACCTATTTGATTTAAAATGGTTATTCCCGATACATCAATTGTTAAGTCCTCAATGGCACGAAAGTCCATCATAAACATTCACATGACCCGAACTCGTCATAAACACAGTCGTGATTCTGAACGGTTACAGAAACTTCCATGACCCCGAACCGGTCATACATGCACACTTGTGACTCCGAACGGTCACACACACACTTTCATGACCCGAACTGGTCATAAACGCTTTCTTGACCTTGAATTGGTCATTCACACTCTTGTGACTCTGAACGGTCACACACATACTTTCATGACCCCGAACTGGTCTTACACACTCTTGTGACTTCGAACAGTCACTGGCACTTTCACGACCCCGAACCGATCATACACAATATCGTGACTCTAAACGGTCACACATACTTTCACGACCCCGAACTGGTCATACACACTATCGTGATTCTGAATGGTCACAGCCACTTTCATGACCCCGAACCAGTCATACATGCACTCTTGTGACTTTGAACGGTCACACACACACACTTTTATGACCTGAACCGATCATAAACGCTTTCTTGACCCTGAACTGGTCATTCACACTCTCGTGATTCTGAACGGTCACACACATACTTTCACGACCCCAAACCGGTCATATACACTATCATGATTCTGAACGGTCACACACACACTTTCATGACCTCGAATCGATCATAAATGCTATTGTGACTCCGAATGGTCACATGCACTTTTGCAATCTCGAAACAGTTTCGCTCACTTAGTTTTTCACGGAACCCCACTCGTTGGTTTCGCGCACACAACTTTTTATAGGGACATCGCTGGTCTCGCTTAAATCCTTTTTGGGGACCTCGCCGGTCTCACTTAAACCTTTCTGGGGACCTCGCTGGTCTCGCTTAAATCCTTTTTGGGGACCTCGCCGGTCTCGCTTAAACCTTTCTGGGGACCTCACTAGTCTCGCTTAAACCTTTCTAGGGACCTCGCTGGTCTCGCTTAAACCTTTCTGGGGACCTCGCCGGTCTCGCTTAAATCCTTTTTGGGGACCTCGTCGATCTCGCTTAAACCTTTCTGGGGACCTCACTGGTCTCGCTTAAATCCTTTTTAGGGACCTCGCCGGTCTTGCTTAAACCTTTCTCGGAACCTCGCCGGTCTCACTTAAACCTTTCTGGGGACCTCGCTGGTCTCACTTAAATCATTTTTAGGGACCTTGTTGGTCTCGCACTAATCATTTTATAGGAATCTCAATAATCCCCCACACTCACGGAATCTCACTAGTTGCATTTGTAGCATGTCACTCGAATGGTTTCGTAAATCCTTAACAACATTAAAAACAATTATCTCAGTACAGAATGGTTTCGTAAGTCCGCAACGGCATTAACAACAGTTTTTCTGGTTCTATAAGTCCTCTACAGCATCAACAACAACTATCTTTGCACAAGACTGGTTTCGTAAGTCGTCAACGACATTAACAACAATTATCTTAGCACAAAATGGTTTCGTAAGTCCTCTCCGGCATTAACAACGGTTATCTAAACACAAATATGGTTTCGTAAGTCCTCTCCGGCATTAACAAGCAGTTTTCAACATCAATGGCACATCATTCGTTTTTCCCTCGTTGAAAGATAGAGTGACAAACCCCGCTACCCAATCAAAGGTATGTTTTCTAAACCCTTATGCATTTAGCCCAGATGAACTAAATCGGTCTGATCCCTACAACGGGGTATGTAGGCAGCTCTCACGAGCACGACCACATCCATTAGCTTTTACTTGCTTATTTTTGTATGAAAGATGTCCACATCGAGGGGTGTCTTCTATCTTTGACATGACTTCCATCACACAATGATTGTAAGTCTCGTCAAAGTGGGGCAACTGTAGACACCCCAAAATGAGACGTTCATGTACATTTTAATCCTCAATGATGAGAGGAAATACCCAGAAGAACTCTCGGATTGAAATTCTCCAAGTCAACTCAGTCAACAGTACCGCATAGTACTCATCTCTCAAGCACGGCAGAGTACAAGTCACGTATGACAGCTTTTTGAATTTTGGCGATTAGGTGTGCTGCACGGCATAGTAAGTGTGTCGTACAACACTGTCACTTGTCACACAGCTTTTGCAGAGTTCTCAGCAGCTCAAAATGTTGACAATTTCATTCCCTAGCTCATGATGATTTTGTGCAGAGCCTCAAAGCTACTTCCTAGCCATCATTTCTTTGTATGGAGAATAAGTAAACTTGGTAATCACGTTTGTTCATTCTCTATATAACCCGATCGATTCCAACGGAAATGGGCATTGAAGAATTCATAAAAAAACCATAGAACTCCACTTATAAAACCCCTGTCCAAACATCTTCTCTCTTATAAGCCATCCTCTTCACTACTTATAATCTTCTACTTATAATCTTCCAAGAACTAATCCAGTTCTCTCTTTCAAAGCAAAAACCCAACCCCCTATTTCGGTTCTAGAACCCGTAAGTTGGCCATTAAAAATTCACCCAAAATCAAGTCATCAATCACCTTGCTTGCTGTATCTGAAGATAGTTAGAAGTTAAAGGGAGTTCAAATCAAGTTTAGAAGGTTTTAGAAGTATTTTAATTTGAGAGTTCAAAACCGAAGTATAATTCCGTTTCGCCAAATCTCTTTAGTTTGGTACCCTAAGGGGAGGGGTACCAAGTATGGAATGATCCCCAATATCATCTCCATGCTTGGTATGCCCATATCACATTGAAATCAATTCTATTTTGTATCCCCGGTCACGTCATACGGTGAAAATATCGCCTCGAACGGAGCGATTCAATGAGGAGGAACACCCCCCACTTAAACACACTGTCTTCTCACTCAAAATGGTTTGTTTTTAACTGTACTTCATGCCTTGTTTGTATCTGTATTTCATTATTTTTTGAAAACCAAAGTTTGAACTGTTTGTAAAAGAAATAGTGTCGCACGGCACTCCCACTGTGACGCACGGTATACTTGGAGTGTTGTACGACATTCTTTTGGAAATTTGATGATTTGATTGATGAACAGTGCCGCGTGGCATACTTTCTGTACCGCGCGGTACACCCAGTGTGCCGCACGGCACACTTTTCTTGTAAAATCCAAAATCATAAACAATACCTCGCATGAACAGTTTAAGCTCTGGATTTTTGCATATTTACTGTAGATTACATACTAGTCGCTTGTTTTCCATTATTATCGTCTGCTTTGCTTAATTTAAAATGTTTATCTGTTAAAGTCCGGCTTTAAAATATTTTCTAAAAATCCCACAAATGTTTAGTAAAGATCGATTTTTAATCGGACGAACAGGGTGCATTAAAACCCTTCCCCGTTCGGAACCTAGCTCCCGGATCCAAAACGAATCTCTGGTTTTCAAATCATTTTATAAATCATTTTCTCAATCACTTTCAAATTGGTTTCTTGGGTCCCAAACCATTTTCTAAAAACCCGGGTGGCGACTCTATTTTCAAATCAAATCATCAACCACCGGCGTGGAGGTCGACCGTCCATAGTTGTTCTTTGTACAAATTCAAAAAGTATTGGTCCTCGAACTTCGCCTCAAACTCAGCCCAAGTTATGTTCTTAATGTCCAATTCTTCAACACTTCGTGCCACACTAGCCACTTTCCTAGCTTCCCTCCGCTCCGCAAGAACCGATTGCCACCACACATTAGCTTCCCAGGTAAGTTGGCAAGCCATAAGACAAACCCTCAGATTATCCTCAGTAATGTCAAGCATGTCAAACAATTTTCGAATCTCCGATAGCCAATGATTTGCGACCAGCAGATCGACATTAAGCCCGTCGAACTTAGGTGAGTCCATGCGACGAAATTCCTTGGCTACTTCCATGGCATGAGTAGTGGTATTAGCCCTAGTATTTTGAGCCAAAAGATTGTGCACCGCAAGCGCCGCTACGAAATCTGTCATGAGTGGGTTAGATGGATTTTGCTCTTCCGGTTGTTGCACCTCTTCCTCACGCATCTCATCTTTTTTTTTTATTAGCTCATGCCTCTCATCTTGACCCCCTGAACATTCCCCGTGTTGACTAACCTCATCCGTTCATTGCGACCACGACCTCTCCCACGGTTACCTACCCTACCAACTCTAGCACCTCTCCTCGGCGGCATGGTTCTATAAGAAGATAAGAAAGAAAACCATTAATAACCAACATTATCTCAAACTAAGACCCAAGCCTCCAATGCTATCCCATCACGAGTCACAACTCAACACTATGCTCTAAACTCTTAAGTACCATGAAATGTAGATACTACCTACATGAATGTCACACAAGCACACAATGAATGAGAAAACATGCTTTCCACGAAAAGATAATACAATGGTTTAAGCCCCGAGACTCTAAGCCTCCCCGCGGTCTCTAAGTTTTCGAACCTATGCTCTGATACCAAGATGTCATGCCCTCGATTTTAATAACCAAAATATAAATAATATCCACGTAGGATAGATCTAAAGTCAAACAACTTCCCATTGAAAAGTCAAAGTCAAAGTACCATGAAGGGTACCTGTACACAAATAACAAAGGTTTAGAGTTATTACATGTATCAAGTTTTGTCAAGAATTGAAGAATTAAAAGTTACAAGATCATCTCCCAAAAATACAATAAACTATGGAGAGGATAAAATAACTCCATGCAAAGTAAGCTTCATGCTATACATCCACACGCCAAACATCCCAATCATGTGCCTTGCCGAGTACCTGAAAATGATAGGTTAAGCTCACTAGCCCAGTAGGAATCTTATCTACTAATGCTAAGGGTATAGAGAATGAAATGTTCATGCGGAAATGATGATTAGGAATGAGAAGTTAAAAGAATGTTATTTATGACTAGATCAAGTGCCAAGTGCCCAGGTAATATCTAAGTCTCCAACCAAGTACCCAAGTGCCTCACAAGTGTCCACATTCTCAACAATGTCCCCATCAATCTCATCAGTTCATTGACATTAGGCTTATGAGTATTGAAATTCTCTTCCGAGTCTTTTGGGCCTTGTGGAACCCATGTTAGAGTCTTATGGGCCTCGTGGAACCCTTCCTTGCGACTCACCAAGTGGTGGTCCTAGTTGATCAACTTAAATTTCATTCAAGTTCTCTTTATTCATATAAACCATCAACGTAAATCTCATGTGCCCAAAGTGTGAATGTAATCCATTTCATTAAAAAACATGTGCTTTGTCGTTTATCACAAGGTTTACACATGTCACATGTTAGTGGAAAAATCAAGATAAATGACTAAATATACAAGTAGATGCTAAGAAGGGGTATTTTGGTCATTTATGAAGTGCACGATGAGGATATACCAAGTATGGAACCAAACAAGTCAATCGAAAGGTCAATGGATCAGGGCAAATGAAAATCACTTTTTTTCCAATCTGTACCAGTAGAGCACTTTTGTGTCTACCGGTAGACAGAATCTAGTGAGTTACAGTACTGGTAGAGCATTTTTGTATCTACCGGTACTAGATGCATTTTTTTTTATCTACGAGATAAATGCCCGATCAACAGCTTTTCCCAAATGGAAGGGGCTTCCAATCCAAGTCAAATTAGGGGTTTCAAACACCAACTAAAAATGAAATAAGAGTATATCAACTACCAATTCATAGATTTAGCAACCAATTAAGTGGAAACCAAACTCAATCAAAACAAAACCTATTTCAATGGAGGTTTTCAAAGGTGATTGGAGAAGAATGGATGAACAAGCCAAGCATCATGTAACATATCAACAATATACCGTAGAAGGAGTAGAAATCAGATCCCTACCTCAAAGAATGAGCTTGATGTAGGTAGAAAATGGAAAACTTTTGTTCTCAAAGCTCCCAAACCAAAAAATGTTAGTTCCAAGCAAAAACATAGGGTCATGGACTCCAAATCAAGCGTAGAAGATGAATCTTTGGTTGGATGTTGAAGTATTTGAGTGTGGAGGGTGGATTTGTGGTGTAAAAATGGAGGGAATTTGAGAAGAGAATGAGAGAGAGGGAGACGTGAGTTTTGGGGAAGAGACTCGGGTGTATTTTGGACCAAAAAATCAACCATATACATATCTATACATGCCTCAGTAATTGCACTCACACCCCTAGTGTTTCTAATGCATCGTAAAGACACCCAAGTGCATATCTTAGCTCCACATTGACCCCTCATTGCATTCTTTTCATTTGCTCACATTTCTCCAATATTACTTTCGGAGAATTATTTTAAAACATGGGTCTTTACAATAGAGGTGTGGAGTGGGTAAAACCTGACAAACCCAGTAAAGGGCATAGCACGTGCCTTTATCACTCACCATGAGAGGGTAAGTAGCTCGGCACCACATAGGAAGCCTTAGCCCTGTGCCGAGTTGTACTGGCCATGAATAAGGTCAGTATGGTAAAATAAATTAAATACACCAGGATGTACTAGCTCGGAGTAAGGGGCACGGGATACCCCTAAACCTGCCGAGCTAGGTAGGCTACGAATATAGTTAGAACAACATTTCTGGAATACATAGACTCAGCTCGGCGTGAGTAGCTGAGTTATGTGTGTGTCATGCAGAGCTATGTGGAAGCACAGCACTACCACGAATAAGGCGGTGAGACATTCCAGAACACTCTGTGGTGATTCCTTATGAGATGGGGAGCAATCCCATGAAATAGGGGATTAGTATGGGAGGTCCTAATGTGCTTAGGAATGTACCCCATATAGGAAAGAAACCTATATGGCAAGGAGTATTGCTGCAAAACGAGTTCTTGCAGCATTTGGAAACATACGCTTAATAGGGAAGTCTTATTAGGAAAAGGATTCCTAAACCTAGTAGGAAATAGGGGGCACGAGATGCCTAAATCAACAGAGCTATCAATACCTATAAAAACAAGACCAGACCCATGCATTGTGATTTAAGAATTCCAATATGAGATACTAACTTAGGCATCAGAGGGCCTTTGCCAACGAGAGGCAAATGTGCTCTAACCCTTTTTTTGTCTTACAGATTTGGGGTTAAGTCAAGTAAGTACGTGATCCAGACCTACGTGGATTTTATCCCCGTACAAGGTGTGCCTCGTACTACCCCATACAGACTCAATGTCGCATCATCACAACATGTTGCCTTCTCCACAATCTCATTAAAAAAGTGATGCATGACGATCCTATTAAGTTAGAGTACACGATATGGGAGCAACAAAACCTCCACAATGTACCCTTAGAAGAACATATTGGCCAGTTGGAGACATCTGATGAATGGACCCAGGGGAGAAATGCTTTGGCAACCGCCATGTACGACCATTGGCTAGCCAATGGTGGTGGAAATGTGGACCAAGTTTAAGCTATTTGTAATCCCCCTTTCAAGAATTTGTAACTTTAATATTATGTTTGTAGTCTAAGCTTAAACAATTTGCTTCAATGAGTTGACAGTTGTGGGTGTATGACATTTAGTAGGTGTTAATTTATTTGGTTGTATGATTTTCATATATATATATGAGCACTTCTATATTCAAGGTAAATATGAATTGTATTTGCAGTAATGGATATGCAAGAATCAGAAATGGCTACCACAGAAACAGCTACCAATTCTGGTAAGGGTCGTTACATATGGAAGAAGTTCAAAGAGGATCAATTGATCCGATGCATGACTAACGATTACTCCAACAAATGGAGTGCTGAAAATGGGTTTAGGCTAGGTTTCTTCACGTGGCCAATGAGATGAAGAAGGTGATGCCCAACACTGCCATTAGAGCCACCCCTCACATTGTGTCTAAAGTGAGGAATTGGAAAATAACCTACAGTCACATCAATGACATTGTGTTGAGGAGTGGATTTAGTTGGAATGACGTCAGCAAATGCGTCATGGTGGATGAGCCTTCGTTTTGGGAGGAGTATGAAAAGGTAACTTCCATTGCTTTAATTTCAAATTAAAGCATATATTTGCATATTCTTACTTTTAACACTATCAAATTTGCATCGTGGTGGATGAGCCTTCTGTTTTTGCTTTGGTGGTAATTGAATCTTGTACTGCAGGTTATGAACTCTTCTTATTGCAGTTGGTTGCCGCTGGTAGCTGCTGCAGTAATTTGGTTACTGCTGGTAGTTGCTACAGTAACGTGGTTACTGCTGCATGCCTTTTTGGTTGTTGCTGCTACTGATCATCAGAATGTCCTGCACTTTCTGATTGTTTATGTTCTGGGTTGGTAACTCTAAATTTGCACTTTGTAACTGTTATGCTCATGTTATGTTCATATGGGCAATGATGTGAAACTAAGCCTTTACTTTGAATCTATGAAACTGAGCCTCTGTCTGCCTTTGTAGTGAATGAAATCTGCTACTTCAATGAATAAAATCTGGGCAATGATGGCTGACTTAGCCCATTGGTATAGTGACTATTGTGAAGTGTTCAACTTGTGACTGTTGTGATTATATTTTAAGAGTTGAACTTGTGATTTAGGTGCAGAAAATAGCTTTTATTTCAAGGCAATGATGTTATAATTGAGCCATGTGAAAGGAACTTTGAAACTGAATTTGGTTGGAATAGTTGGTACTTGATCCTCATGACATTTTAGCAATGATGCTTGATTGGGCAGTGAGTAATCAGTCTGATATTTTTTCCTGGGCTGTGGTTATTGAGTTTAGCATTCTGAATCTGTTGAGAACATGGGTCGTGATGTCTAAATTGAGCCATTTCAACTAAACTATTTTTTTGGGCAATGATATTGAACCGAGCCATTGGTATCTTGGCGGGGCAACCTTGTTGCAACCAAGAGTAGCACAAGGGGGTATGTTTTTAATGCCTGAGTCATTGGTACAACCTGTGGTGCATTATTTGTTCAATTTTCATGCAATTACTTGTGAAACCTACGGTGCATTACCTACTACCTACTGTTGGTGCTGCACTTTGGTAATGCAAGTTTTGAACTCATTGTTGATGGTATATATTTTAAGTGTTCAAGTTGTGATTGAAGTGCAGCCCATGGCTTTTATTTGTGATTTGTGATTTAAAGTACATCCCTCTATTTGTGTAGGGAAAAATTATTTTTCTGCATATGTTTTGTTCATATTAGTTGGATTTCCTTTGGTGATTGAGTTCTCAGGTTGGATGGGCTGTGGTGATTGAGTTTGGACTCTGAATTTGTTATGTGTTGCACTTGTTTTCTAGGCAATGATGATAAATGTCGAATAAATTTGTTAGGACTTTGGCTTTGGTTATTATTTTAGTGGGGCAATGTTGTTGCAGCCTAGAGTAGCACTAGGGGTCTGTTCTTAATGCCTGAGCCCATGTTTCAAATTTTTACGTCAAATCTTATAGCTGCATATGTTTTCCCTTTTTGCTTTTGTGTCCTTGCACTCTTTCCTGGGTTTGCGATGTTTGGTTCATGCTGCAAAAAGAGGAATGGATCAGACAAGCATTTAATTAGCATTTTCCATATTCCCCTTTATTCTCACTCTAATGTCATGTATGTATTAGTATGTGGCTATGTGCAATATAGCTTTACTCCTAATTGGACAGATTCATGGTTCTAAGATTCATTTCTGTGTGATTTTTTTTTCAAAACAATGAAGATTCTAGGAATTGGTTTGCTGAATTTGAAAACTAAACCCCTAACCAATTAGTTGGTTTCCATGTCAATGTTCTCTGTTACTGAGATGCAGATACCAACAACGAGAGCCAAATATCCCAAGCTTGGTAGAAAGAAGGCCTCACCCACTAGAGACTCTAGGAAATGGAACCAGAAGCTATCGATTTGCTAGGTTAAGTTTGGATGAGAAGAAGTCCCAAAATAATAACACTGCCAAAGCACCTCCTTCCCATCTCAAGAAGCCACATATGCTACTTTTTCTACATATGCTTTAGTTTCCATTGTCCATTGTCTTTGTATACACTTTTCAGGACTATGAGTGGAAACTTCATTCGGTGGCAACTTTCTTTGTTTCTTAGAGAGCCTCCAAGGAGTTTTGAAGGACTGGTGCAGGTATTGTCTTTAAGCGTTCATCCTTTCGAAGGATTTGAAGAAGCAAATCTATTTGGAGGAAATTTCTTGTTCATATTTGGCGTCGTATAGGTAGGCATAATCCAATCTGTTTGGAGGAAATACTTGGATTATTGGTACAATTTTGGCTTTATTAAAAAAAATGGAGTTTTGACCCTAATTTTATACTTGTTAGATTCATCTCGTCCAGAGGAATCTAGAAACCACAAAATATTGACGCAAAACTAACAAATGCAAAAAAAAAAAAAAAAATTGAATAAGGACAAAATGAAAAAACCAATAATCCGTTTTTGGTTTTTTTTTTTCCAAATCACCCCCATGAGTGTCAACCGGAAAAATTTACTTTTTCCTTCATATTTTTGCTAGTGATGTAGAATTACACTGAAAGAAACCAACTGGCAGTCTGGCACTATGAATATGGTAGATGTTCTCTAACTCTTTTTTCCTCATGCAGTTTTTGGGTTTGTATATGAATATATTCATTTTCCCCCATCATTTAGCTTTAATTGTTCTAAAACTAGATAGAATCTTACATGTTCCATATGGGAGTCTTTTGGTGGTCCAAACAAATCTTAGCATGTTCTAGTCATTTCCAAAAAATATTTGTCTAACTATGTACAATTGAATTTTTTGTTGTGATGTTGGTATTTGCTTATGATGATGAACCAAAAAAAAATGACATGGTTCTAGAGAGGTAAAATAGTTTGACTGCCATAAAATTAGTATAATTGTCTAGGTTATGTTCTTTGATAACAATAACACAATTGAAAATGGTTTTTAGTTCTATCTCAAAAGAAAATACTCCCAAAACTTTACCACTTCCGAATCTTTTCTTTGAATTTATTTTTTATCCGCAAAAAGAAATTTTATTAAACTCGATAAGGGTACGTCAAGCCTCCAATAAAAAATTGGATGACACAACAAACGGGTGATACCCAACAGCCCAGTTTTCCAAAAGATTTTAGCACCCAGGTGCTAAAATCATGATATTTTAAATCAAAAAATGAAGTGGTTTCTTGTATCATTTTTCGATTTTTTTGCACCAAATTAAAGTACACGAGGAGTACTTTAATTTGGTGCGAAAAAATCCAAAAACAATACATGGAAATAATTTATTTTTTTATTTAAAATATCATGATTTTAGCACTTGAGTGCTAAAATCTTTTGAAAAACTCGGCCTAAAATTGGCCAAGCCCAAACCCTAGAAAACAACACCTAAAGGGCACATCATTTAACATCTTTTTTTAAAGTTTTTTTTTTCTCATTTTGTTGTAGGACCACATACAATTAACATTTGTGTGGTAGGCTAAGAAAACATCTCTTTTTGTTTCTTTTCCATAGACTGAATGTTTGAATTATTTGACACTACTTTATATGGTTATGACCTTTTCATCCCCTTAATTTTACTTATTGTTTGTAGGTAAAATTGAACTTGATCATGATAACAATACAATGCTTAGGTATCGAGATATATATTGTCTATGATGACGCTAAACTTGATTAGTGAGATTTGATTGATGTTCTGATGATGTAACTATATATTTGTGTTTTGTCGGAGGATCATGGGCAAATAATAATTAGTGTCACAATTTTGAATTGCTTCTCATTTGTTGGATATTGCCCAAATGTTTAGTACTTGGTTTTATAGGATAGCTACAGAAGATCAGAGTAGGTTAGACCTTTCACTCGTGCAGATGTGGAAGAGGCAATGTTCTCCAAGACCTGATGGCTTCATAGCAACTTTTTATCTAAAGAACTGGGATTGGATTGGTTCAGAGGTGACTAACGCTATTATGGCTTTCTTCCAATCAGATTATTTGCTCAAAGAACTTAATCGCACAGTCATTATCCTTATTCCAAAAATTCCAAATCCTTAAAAGGTTGGAGATTTTAGGCCAATCAGTTTGTGCAACGTGTTACACAAAGTGATAGCCAAAATGCTTGTTAATAGAATGAGGATTGTGCTTAATGATCTGGTGTCCAAGTTTCAAAATGGTTTTGTCCCCTCGAGTACCATTTCAAACAACATTTTAATTGCCCATAAAGTCATTGAGCATATTTGCAGAGAACAAGGGGAAAGAAGGTTTTCATGGCTCTAAAGCTCGACATGAATAAAGCATATGATAGAGTGAGCTGGGACTTTCTGCTCATAATGCTGCAAGTGATGGGCTTTAGTCAGTCTTGGGTCGATTGGATTCGTCAATGCATCACCACAGTGACATTCTCCATTTATGTCAATGGCAACATATCAAAATCTTTCCAGCCAGCTTGTGGTTTCCTACAAGGAGATCCGCTATCTCCGTACTTGTTCATTCTAGTTGCCTAAGTGCTTTCTGATGGTCTTGGGGAGTTAGCAAACAATGGTATTTGCAAAGGCATATCTGTAAGTAGCCACTCACCGCCAATTTCTCATATTATATGTTTGTTGATGATTGCTTTCTTTTCATGGAGTTTAATTTAGAGCATGCTTGGTGTCTAAAAAGGGTCCTGGATTTATACTGCAATCAAGCGGGACAATGTGTCAACTTTCACAAGTCCAAAATGTTTGTTAGTCCAACTATGACAAGAGCTGATGTGGGAAGTCTTTCACTTATTTTTGGAGTCAAATGTGTGGAGAAGCCAGGAGTGTTTTTGGGAAGTAACCTAGATTTTACGAGAAGTAAGGGCAGCTTATTCTCTAAAATTTTGGATACCATTTAGAATAAGTTAGCCTCTTGGAAGATACCCCTCTTACCTTTTGCATCTCAGGTTATTCTAGTTAAACATGTATTGCTCACTATCCCCACCTATCTGCTTTCAATTTTCAGAGTGCCTCTTTACTTTCTAAATAAAGTTAAGAGTGTTGTAACTGGCTTCTTATGGAAAGGAGGGTCGAATTCTGGTATAGTGTGGAAAAGATGGAGTGTGTGCTGCCAACCCAAAAGTAGAGGAGGTCTTGGCCTACAAGATTTGGCCTGTTTTAATCAAGCATTATTGGCAAAAACTGCATGGCGCATTATGAAAAATCCCAACTCACTTCTTGCTACGATTTTATTGGGTAAGTATTGCATAAGATCGAGTTTGTTAGCAACTTCTATAGGATCCAATGCTTCTTGGGGATGGAAAAGTATAATGTGGGGTAAAGACCTATTGAGTAAGGAGCTAAAATGGAGAATTGGTAATAGTCTAACTATTCGGGTTTTTAAAGACCAGTGGATCCCCAATGCTATTAACCCATATATTGGGCAGGATTTTCAACATGTGCTTTCTAATTTTAGAGTAAAGGATTTATTTGATCCATCCTCTAAGTAGTGGAGGGTTCCTTTGATCTCAAATCTATTTCTCGAAGACATTGTAAATAAAATCTTGGCTTTGTATGTCCTGGTTAGGGATTCTCAAGATGCACCATATTGGGAGCCAGCTAAGGATGGAACGTTTTCAGTCAAATTAACATACTTTCTCAGGTTTTATTAGCAATACTCTAGGGGAACTACAAGGATGACAGGTGCCTTTTGAGGCATGGGGTAAAGTATGGGCTCTGAATTTTCCTCCCAAGTTTATGATTTTCATTTGGAAAGTAGTTCATGGCATCCTAGCAGTTAAAGATGTTTTGCGTTGAAGAGCAATGGATATCGAGTTGGTGTGTCCAATGTGCGAGACAGAGCATGAAACTCTAGAACACCTGTTTTTCAAGTGCCCTCTCTCCAAAAGACTATGGAGAGCTTCCCATTTGGGTTTTGATTTTGACAGTGGTAGCCCTGTGTCGGTTATTGAATGGCTGGAAGGTTGGCTTAAAATTATACCAATTATGAGAGCAATATGGGATTCAGTATGTATGCTCTGGATTATCTGGTGTAACTGTAATGATAAGGTATTTTGAGGAGAGGCGATAGATCTTGATGCAATACTAGCTAGATTTACGGCCTTGAGATTTGTGGACACTCCTCCAAGGGATCGATTTGGAGTCGCCATCCGGGTTTTAGCGGATTGTCCCCGAGGAACCAAACTCGATTGATTCATACCTCATTCAATGGATAAGGATTACTGGCCCGTCATCACCATACTATCTTAGGTTCGGGAGCTCAGTTACAAGAAGGGAAGGGTATTACAACACCCCCCTCGCCCGGTTCGAACACCGGTCTCTACCTAACTTTTGTGGGATTACGTGAAATGAATGCAATTCAACCATGAGCGAGTATGGGGAATGAGGGATGGGAAACAAATAACAACATTAAACACAACAATGGATTACATGTATGCTTGTGTGTTGTGATCTATATGAGCGATGATTAACTAGGACAACAAACAACAGAGAACAGTGTTAATACATGATAAACAGTGACATAATAACTCAAACTAACACTACAAACTACTGTAAAGCAAAACCAATCTGATCCTTCACAACAGTTTGAGCGCTCAATGGATGAGTTTGAGCACTCAAAGCCTTCTCACTCACTCATGCTTTTGATGATTCTGGTTTATTGAAAACATGACTTGATCACCATTGTTTACTCAAAAATAGCATTCAAATTGCTAAACAAAATGACATAATCACATAATCATGGGTTTAAAACTTATTCATGAACCAAAATGAGGCAAATAGTGCAGAAGGAAGGAAGACTCAATGTTAAAAAATTGTATTTCAGAGTATTCAATGCTTAGAAACCAAGCTTGGATAAGAACAACATTTGATGGACCAAAAGACAGTTTGAGCGCTTAAAGGGATACATTGAGCGTTCAAACTATCTCCTGCATTTGACTGTTTCTGCTCCATTCTTCTTGCATTTGGATCATTGGTGAGTTAAAAAATGATGCACGATGATACACCTGTGCTAGAAACTTTCATACATATGGATAAAATAAGCTTGAGATGTCCACACAAGCAAGAAATGAGTATTGGGCCATGCATAAGCATGATTAGAGTGAGAAGGAAAGAGAGGATCAGGTTGGCATAGCCAAACAACAACAACAACAACACACACACACACACACACACACACCATATCAAACTTGAAATAGAATACAAGGCTGAAATAAGCTAATCAACAAGCATGAGCCAGAACAGGGTCTGAGTGCTCGAACTCCATTCAAGGAGTATGGGTTCTTGCAATTTGTGACCACTTTTTGATGTTGGTATATACTGAAAACATTTCATTGTTTCCCAATGATATGTGATACTTCTACTCATTCCACAAAATAACATCAACATTGGTTTGTTGATGATCAACATCTTCTTATGGCCTTTAGGGTTTTTGATCAATGATCAAGAGCAAAACAGAAAGATTTTAAAGAGTATTGAACCAACCAAATCCATGAGAAAGAAAGTATCATCATCAAACATGGTTAAAAACTACAGAATATGGAAGAAGCTTAGACAATTTGAGCACTCAAGCCATCTTAAGTTGAGGTTTTTGAAAATTGTTTTCTTAAGCATTTGGACCCTTGTGAGTTCATTAGAGGTATAAAAGACCTCCATGAACCCACTGGTCTCCCTCAGGAGCACCAATGGATGTGAGTTCGCTTTGATTTAAGCTTGAACTTGGGTGATTGATGAATGGATGTGTGTTGGGTGGGTTTTGCAGGCACAATGTAGGTAGTTTGGGGCAGACTATGAGGAATGTGGGTTGACTTAAGCTGATTTTTAGTGGATGATGGTGTATTCTAGTGAGAGGATTTGAGAATCAAGTGGGTTTGGTTGATTGAGGGTGATTGAGTTTGGGTTAAAGGGGTAGAATAGATTGTGAGCTCTGGAAATGGAGTTTTTAGAGAGAGAGTGAGTAAAGATTAGAATGTAAATTATCCACACAAAAAAAAAAATCAGAATGTGGTTGAGTGTGGTGGGTTGTGATAGAGTGTAACCTCTGTAATAGAGGTAAGGGGTGGGTTTTATAGAAGAGAAATGGGGGGAAAGTGGATTTGATTAAACAAGAGTGCCTACCAAGATAATTTAGGCCCTCCCTAGGGTTTATTGTATACAGGTGAATAACAAAATTTTGGCTGAGTGCATGCCATGCAGTTAGAATCTAATCATTAGATACCCTACCAGAAACAAACTGGACAGGGTTTGAGTGCTCAAA
The DNA here is from genome assembly GCA_022606695.1 of Vaccinium macrocarpon. Classification (NCBI taxonomy): domain Eukaryota; kingdom Viridiplantae; phylum Streptophyta; class Magnoliopsida; order Ericales; family Ericaceae; genus Vaccinium; species Vaccinium macrocarpon. The sequence continues at coordinate 20,832,087 of CM040171.1, forward strand.
CAGGGGGTTTGAGCGCTTAAAGCCCTTTGAGCTCAGGGGTTGATTTTGGGTTGTTTTGGTATTTTTGAGGGGTATTTTGGTCATTTGGGTTGGTTTAGGTTATTTAGGAATGGTTTGTGGTGGTTTATGATGGTTTGGGGCAAGTTCAAGCCTCATTCTTAGCTTCAAGGTATTCACGAGTGGTTTTTCTCATCATCGGGAGTACTTGATAAGTGTTCCGGGTCAAAATCAGGGTGTCTACAAGACTCAGTTTCGATCCAGAAAGGAAGAGCAAATCGAAGGCCATAATTGACTCTGGGGACATAGTGGGTAAAGAACCACATATTAGGAGTGAAGCAAAAGTTAGCCACATTTTCAGCACATCCAATGTAGGAACATCCGTTGCTAATTTGAAGCATTTTGTGACATATGGAGTTTGGGACTTTAGTACATTAAAATGAGTCGTTTGGATGAAAAATAGGGGTCAAGATGCAGAGGAAGCCCAACCGATGATGGAATACAAAGCGAGCTCTACAACTTCAGTAGAAATCAGAGCAAGTATTTTGGCTTTGCAATGGGCTAAGAGTAAGGATTTAAAGGAAGAATGCATCTATACCGATAGCATGGAGTTCGTCAAAGGACTCAACAACCCAATGAATGCACCAGTTTTAACCCAACCTGCTCTCTTGAATTTTTGTCATCTATGTATTAGTTTTGATTATGTTAAAGTTATAAAAGTAGCTAGATCTATTGTAACTGCTGCCCATAATCTTGCCAAGGAGGGTATGGACAATATGTAATGTTTTCTATTTATGGGATTTGCTTGTTTGTCAAAAAAAGAGAGAAAGAAATGGAGTGGTTATCGAAGAGTTTCAAATTCCATGTTATATTATTTTCTTCCGTGCATAGCAGGATCCAAATATATTGGGTTATTTATTATTTGTAGTGGTACTTTCGTGATAAGCTCTTGGTTGCGATAAGTGAGTTACCTACTTATGTTTTTAACTACATTTATGTTTTAATTATTTGAAATCTAATTGGTCCAAGTAATAAGACAACTTAGAATTTTAAACAACCTTAATAGTTAATGGCAAGTTTCCACTACAGTATTTTTGATATTTTCAACTATAAGTTGTCAAAACTCAAAATAGTTGATATATGTGAAGAGAAAGACTTTTGGGAGAATGCCAAAAATACTGTACACATTTTTATCCCCAATGATGAAAAAGGAAACACTCAGAAAATGTTTCGGAATGGAATTCTTGAAGTCAACTTGGTCAACACTCCCTCAATCGTGCACGACATTGCTTTTTGACATTGGCTGTGGAAGTGTGCCGTGCGGCATTGAACGGCACTGTCATATGGTTCCCTACTTCATGATGATATCAGCAGCTCAAATTGTTGACAAATGGTTCCCTACTTCATGATGATTTCGTGATTCTTGAGTAAACACCAAATAAACTTGATGACCAAGAAAAATCCTCCCTTTATTTATACTCAATCGGTTTGGAGAGAGAGAGGCATGAAAAATAATTGAGAAAACCATGAAATACTCTCCAAAGCTCAGTTAAAACTCCATTCCTACTACACCATACCTGTTTCCATCACAACCACTGTCCAAAATCATCCTAAAACTCACCAGAGAAGAAAACCCATCTCAAAACCCGATACCCTATTTTTCGGTCCAAATCGTGTCTTAACTCTCACCCATTCTATCCAACCTAAAACTAGGGGTGAGCAAAAACCCACCTTACCTGCCAACTCAATCCGATGGGTTTCGGGAGGGTTCAAAAGATCATCAGGTTGGGTTCGAGTCAAAATAATATCAACCAAATGAAGTTGGGTCGGGTTTCAGGTTAGAAATTTTAAGCATCAGGTGACCCAACTTGACTCGACAGTAGATATAACTTCACATTTACACTACCCCATCAGATTGACTTCATAACCTTTTTATCGTATCTCACTCTAAAATCTAACCCATGTACCTAACTCTTCTCTCTTTTTCGCACTACAATTGATGACCCACATCAAAAACCCATTCAAATCTCTATGCCTTCTAGGCTTCTATGACCACACTTTAAGGCTAAAAAGAGAGAATCCACCAAGAAGGAAACTCGATTTATAGTGGGTTCCATCAAGTCCCAAAAAACTGATCCTGTACCCCGTCCACCACAATGATGCCATCCACCATTACCGCCGTTCATCACCTCCAGAAACGTCCACCACACCGACGTCGTCCACCACAACCGTCATTCATCGCCTCCAGTAGCACCTCCAAAATCCAGATTTGTGCTCCTGTGTGTGTGTGAACAGTACAAAAGAATGAAAAAACTAAACTCTTGAATGTCCAAATCTTCATTTGAGCGTTTGAGATGTTTTTCTATCCATATCTGTAGTTTGTGTTCACGATTTTGGAATTGGGGACACCCGATGAACCCGAACCGAACCCGACCGAAACCCAACAACCCGACCTTTTTCGGTTTCCAAGCATGTTCGGTTTGGGTGCAGGTTCATTTTTTCACAACCTGATGAATTTAGACCCGACCCAAACCTGAAGCAACCCAACAGGACCTGACCCATGCTCACCCCTACCTGAAACCCAAGCAACCATCTCGCCATAATCAGAGCAAAATCTGAAGAAGGGAGGAGGTTCAAGCTGCGACCAAAGGTTCCAGAGGGCATTCTTTTCCGAGCAAGGTTTCGCTCGAAGGTATAAATCTCGGTTTCTTGGCCGAAATTCATCATTTTGATGTTCTGAGGGGTGGAATCAAATTCAAGGTGATTTCTCAATACCTCCTTTGAGTTTGTTTCCAGTAGAGTTTACCAACTCAATGTTTCTAAACAATCAAAAACCTCCATGATTGAGCCGTGTGGTGCAATTCTCACATTATATGGTACAATCAATTGAGGAGGGACATTTTATTCAAAACATGATTTTCCAATCCAAAATAAATGAGTTTTTATCAAGTCTTAACATGATGTATATGTTTGCTTTCATTTTCCCTCTAAAATAGATCTTTTAAACTGTTATTGCTTGAACAGTGTTGCACGACACTCTATTTATACTGGCACACATGGAGTATTGCACGACACTTTTTTTCAAATTCGAATTTTTCAAACCATTTTCCTTGAACAATAGTTGGAATCTTGGTTTCCTAGTTAATTACTTGTTGTTATGTTAATTATCATGTTATTTACTTGTTTTTTTTTCATTATTATCATTTACTTTGCATGATTACTTGTTTATTTGAATAAAGTTTGGCATTAAAATATTTTCTAAAAATCTCACAAATATTTAGTAAAGACCAATTTTTAATCGGGAGAGCGGGGTGCCTTAAAACCCTTCTCCATTCGTAACCTAGCTCCCGAATCGAAAAAGATTTCTAGTTTTCATTCTATTTTTTTTAACCGCGAGAGTCAAATTATTTTCAAAATCATTAATTTCAAAACGGTTTCTCAGGTGTTAAACCATTTTCTAAAATAAAAATCCGGGTGGCGACTCATATTTTCAAAACAAAGCTTTTCACAACCGGTGTGGGTCGACGTCCACATAAAGACTATTACAATCTACTGAGTTCAAACAAAAGCAGACAAGATAAAAAAAACAACAGCTTGCGACCTAGCTTTGTATCGTAGTAGCGTCACCCCAAGCATAGGGTTAGTTCGGTTGTAGCATAATAACTCGGAAGTCCAAGGTTGAATCCACAGGGAAGGGTCGGAGCTAGTGAAAGGTTTACTTTACGGTAAGGGTTTTGGCGTTAGGACGGCCAACCTTTTGGTTTGGTTTGTTTGTAGAATTCTCTCTCTACCTCTAATGCGATTGAAAATGAAGTTTTACACTATAAATTAAAGGCGGCAAGGTCTAGAGGTTCATGCCACCCATGATTAAGGATATTCAATGGCTCTCAACTATAACTTGAGTGAGAGACAAAACCTTTTGCTCTCACTCGGAAGATTTAACAATGAAGATCATTTTGACTCTAGAAAATGGGTTTAACAACGGGATAAGTTCTTTGAGGCATTTTTACAAACATTTGGAGTGACATAACTCTAAGCATCATGTGTGGCAAGTAGTCAAGCCCTTGCTTACACAAGATCAAAAAGGTTAACAACTCCTAGTTTTGGTACATAAAACTAAACTTACCCAATGGAAACAAATTTTTATCACAAGAATGAGGTTTGTAAATTGAAAGAAACCCTCTTAGACAATTTGTCGAACACAAGTGACATTGCTCAAAGCATTGTGTGCGTCAAGTGATTTGTCTACACCCAATCAAAGAGGTTAACAACTCTAAGTTTAGACCGAAATAAGAGTGATTTATCTATTCACAAACCCACAATAAACATAAAAACGTGACAAGCCATTAAAACACCGAAGTCATGGAGTGTTATTCACCCCATGACCAAGCCTAATCTACTACTCAAACATGCTTAAAGCACAACAAAGAGAAAAACGTGACCAAGGAAAACATGACGAAAATTGAAATAAATACAAGATTTAGATAGATAAAGATGAGTACTACAACATTAATGAAGAGCAATTACCTTGAAACTAAGTAGAAAAGGTTGGAACTTAGAGAGAAGGGAGAGCTAAACTAAGAGGGAGTAGAGAGAGAAAGATTAGGTAGTTGATAACCCTAAAAATCTAAGGTTAAGGACCTTTTATAGGCCCCAAAAGTCATCCAACATAATTACAAAAGTGCCACTAGATATTTTTAGATCGGGCCAAAAAAACCTGAAAATTTGCCAGGGATATCTCATTTTTTTCAGCTACCGGTATCTATCTTTAAAAAGCCTTCTAATTCAAGGATACCGGTATCTCATTTTTACAACTACCGGTATCTGTCTTCAAAAATGTATTTTTCTTCAGGGATACCGGTATCTCAGTTTTGCAGCTACTGGTATCTCTCCTTTTTTGACCTTCTGTTCACTGATACCGGTATCTCAATTTTCAAGGTACTGGTATCTCTTGGACTTTTTCTTCTTTCTTCCTTTGTTCATCTCCCGGCCTTTTGGTCTCCCCAAGCCATGTCCAATGCTTCGTTCTTGGCTCTCAGGGCTTGGTGGCGGAATGCCACATGGCCTTGGGTACTTGGGTACTTCTTTGGTTGAACCATGGCATCAAAACTCACTCTTTTTCACTCATTTCACCTGAAACTACGAAAATGCACCCACGCATAATATCTATCGTATAAAGGCTATAAAATACATGCATGTGTGACAAAAATGGGAGAGATAAGTCCATTTATTTACAATATCGGGGACTTATCAACAACACCAAACCAAATGAAGGATATATCCTGGCATTAATTGATCCGGCGGCCTTTTGCGAGAGATCTTGCATACAAAAAGTTGATGAATAGCCATCTCAGTAGTTCCACAATTGATGAGGCTTCCCTACAGAAACTGACTGATACTGTTTGGAGTCACATCTTACCCCAGGTAGAGAGTACTGCGACATGGTTACACATCGTGTAACTAGATGGCCGAAGCCAACTATAGCGCTTTAAAACCGGTAGAGAAACTGCTAGAAAGATATGCAACCATGGAAAAAGAAGAAACTGCTGCAGAGAATCCTGATTCATCTGTGGTGATCTCCCTGAGCTTATTTGCACTTAATTTTAACAAAATGAAACCTACCATCCCAAAACATCGACCGGCCAAGAAGCCAATCTGAACGTCGACGAGCCAGACAAAAATCATTAAAGCAACTCCCATTCAGCTAAACTAAATACACCCAACAATCCAACCGAATAGCCCACTTCTAAGCATTCCAGCCCATCACATGTCCAAAACAAATACACAATAATGCCTTGAAACCCAAAAAACAAAAACCACCACCACTACACGCTTCAACTGAAAACCAAAGATTCTGCGGACCATATCATAACACTCCGCATAGCTAGATGAGCCATAAGATAACCCGTTTGAGCCACTGGACGGACCAATACAAAACCTAAACCAGTGGACGTGTGTGAAAGAAACACAAATAAAAGACCCTTGACAAGCATGCATGATGGGAATAGAAGGATAAATATGCTATTTAAAAAAAAAGAGTACTACAAAAGGGCATATGAAAATGCACAAATAAGCATTACCTCAACCACAATTATGAAATGATCGCAATGGATATAGGGGCCGTTTCAATCGGCGAAAGCTGCTTGATGGGGAAGGGAAAAAGGGAGAGGAAGGTCGAAACATCAACATGCAATGAAAGGTTAAAAACAAAGCTATTTATGAAAGACCCAAGACATGCATGCAAAAAGTAAATTAGAAAACTAAAATAAACAAAACAATGAAAGTACTACGAAAAGTATAGAGTGTAATTGAATATATCACAAGTCACACAAGAGCTACTCTAAAGTCTAATGACGAACAAATCAATTCCTACCATTCGTCACATCTAGAGCTCTTATTATGAAAAGTCATTCTGCAATAATATATAAGATGAATGAAATATAGATCTAGAATTGAATTGTTTATGTAACTGTTAATTTATTCACTAATCATTGTGAGTGATTGATTAATTAAATAAATAAATAAATTACTTTATACGAATGAAGTATAGTTAATTTAAAATATTACTACCATAAAAGTGCTTTTCTCCTCGACTATCCCCTACTAAAAGGGGGTTTTATGGTAGATTTTTTCCCTTATACTTTACAGAACCAATGTTGAATGGAGTATAAGATGTTGAACTGCATTACTATCAAATTTGGAGTATCTAAACCTTGAAAATAATTCTCATTGTATAACTTTTCAATTTCTAGTCAGTTTTATGAATTACTATCAGGAGTAATAAAATGAGTTAATTAAATAATCATTCTTTTTTTTGGAAACCACATAAATTTTCATCCCGGTCAATTTGAAAAGTTATATTTTTATCCTTTTTTAGTGTAAAATACCTTTTGTACCCTTTTTATTTTTACCCAATAATATATGTAGATATGTTTTCCTAATTAAGGGGGATTTGGTTAGGATTGAGATAAATGTGCTTTCCTAATTAAGTGAGATTTGTTTGACTATTTCAAACAGAAAATAAGGGGAAGTTCAAAATGAATATCTAATAAACAAAATTTACGGAAAAAAAATTCTATCACATTTTTGCTTTGAAAACAAACCATGCATCCTAAACATGGTAAAAAAAAAATATATGTCACTTTCAATAAACATGGTAAATTCAAGTAAACATGGTAAAAAAAATGTCCCTACGAATGAACATGGGGAATTTGAATACTATGAATACCCCATATCAAATTTCATGGTACATAATATTTACTTTAGAAACAAACAAATCATGCATCCTCAAAACATAATAAAAAATATGTTCCTTCCGGTAAACATGGTAAATTCAAGTAAACATGATTAAAAAAAATGTTCGTACCAGTAAACATGCTGAATTTGAATTCCAATGATAAACTTTAAATTGAATTGAATCAAATCAATAAATTTTATGGTTAATTTCATCAATCAACCAACTAGTAGATTTCATGGCAAGTTTGAATGCAAACCAATCATTATCAAGGTTTCAAGAACATTTACATGTCAAATTGATGGATTATACTCAAATACTCTATCATTATGTTCCATTAAAATTAGTAAAAATGAATCATCAAATGGATTGCATCAAGTTTATTTTTGCATGGACCGATCAAGGGAAGACAGAGCCAAACTAGATCGGAATAAAAAAAGGAATTAAAAAACAAAGAAACAAATTTGAGCTGCATCACAGCACAGTCGAGCCATGAGGATGGTGGTCAGAGATGGATGGTAGTGAGGTGGTCAGCGGCGAATGAGGATGGTGGTCAGAGATGCGGTGGATGTAAGGACCCGTATTTTTTACATAATTTTTCCGGAATAATGTTGGGTAAATGTGAGGAATTAAATTTTGACTTTAGGGGTCGAAGAGAGAGCATTTAAATGCATTAGGGTCTTTTTAAAATACATTTGGAAGTAATGGGGTGAAAGAATATAACACATTATGCTTGCATTTTTCTTTTTCAAAAAAACAGCCCTCTCTCTCTCTCTCCCTCTGTCTGCCGACCCTCTCTCTCTCCCCTTTCCTCCATTTTTGCAAGCTCCAAGCCTCACAAATCCACAAAACCTCAAGTTCCCTTCATAAACCCTACCTAAAATCACCTCCTCTACGCGTTTTGAAGCTTGGGTTGCATTGATTTCGCACTGAAAGCACACATTTCGGGTTGGAGCAATTGGAGGCTAGGGTTTTCATCTACCCACTCATTTCAAGCAAAATCCTTGAGGTAGGAAGACAAATTCTTCTCCCTCTAGTTGTATTTAGATGATGTATAGCATATACTTGCTCCTTGTTCTCAAATTCCATCTATTTCTTGAATTTCTTCCATGGTTGGTTTGTTTGAGCATAATTTTGTGATCTATGGATTGAGCCCTTGATTGATGCAATTGTTGGTTGTTTAGCACTCCTTTGATGTCCATTAGTCACTCTACATTTCTAATTTTTGGCCTTGAACCTTACATTTAAGTTTGGGTTGAAATTCCACACCAATAGGGTGAAAATCAGTAATCTTCCTTCGTTTTAGGCTGCTGCCCCCCGTTTTCCGAAGAACATCCCTCGTTTTGGGGGTGGTTTTAGGCCACCCTTTGATGCCCGCTTGGTCTCCGATCGTCCGCTTTATCGTTATCTTTGAACTACACTATCATTTTGAACAATCAATCCACATCGAACTCATAAAATTGACCCTTCACGACACATGAATTAACAAAATTTATGTTTGACGTATCGGACACGCTTAAGTTGCTGACACATTTTGGCGAAAACGGTGAACCTTTGAAAGAAATGGGATTTTTGGGATTTTATGAAAGACAAAGATTTTTAATATGAAATTGTTGGATAAAATGAATTCTAGGGATCACCCGTTTGGTGTCCCTGGCCACGGGTGCACGGAGCCCGAAATCAGCCAAAGGGTGCACCTGAGCCCATGAAATCCTAAGCAGGGGTGTACGAGCCCATGAAATCCCGGCGAGGGGATACTTCCCTACTAAAATGGATGAAAATTTTCGGATAAAATACGGTTTTGATGAATTTGGCTCATTGGGTGAAAATTTGGCTTTGATGTGCGAAAATGAAGATTTTGGTAACTCCTTGGATACTTGTAATTGTTTTGGAACACAGTGACACGTCTAGAACACTCGGATACATTTTAGTTACTTCGTGGTCATTTGATAGTCTTCCATTCATTGCTAACCTTGTACATTGGTTGTGTCCATGCCCATACTCATCTATTATGCATGTATCATGTTTATACACCTAGCGGTGGTAGAATAGTTTTCCTACTGGGCTAGTGAGCTCAACCTATCAATTTTCAGGTACACGGCATGGAGCATGAGGTGGATGCTTGGAGTGTGATTGCATGACATTGGAGCACATTTATGCATGAAGTTATTTTCCCATCTTCGTATTTTATTTTTGGAAAGATGGTCTTGTAACTTCCATATGGTTATCTTTTGACTCTTTGATTAATGTAATAACTCTTAAATTTCATATTCACACTTTGGGGTTTCGGTTATATTTGGTTGAACTTATGGACTATTTTTTGTGAGAATGTAATATTTGACTTTGACTTCTCTAATGGAAATGACGAGACCTTGACTTCTCCACGTGGATTTAATTTACATCTGTTTTGTTAAATTTGAGGGCGTGACAGTGGAGGACGCCGACTCCTTGTTTCGAGAAAGAGTACTGTCGACGACAACGTTGGACCGCCATGGGTGAAGTTTTTGATTGGCGATTTGGGACTGCGTGAAGGATGAATTGGGATGGCGAGGAGACAACTTCAAGTTGAACGGGAGCAATGGCAGTGAAGATTTGGTCCCCAAAAATGGCGTTAGAGATTTTTCATTCTTGGTTTAAAATGGGGATGATGATTGTGCGTAGATTGTGGAATTGAGTTTTTATCTCCCAATCCTTTAATTATAGGAATAGGAATGGACCGCAGAAAATTGAAAAACGTCCAAATATCCTGCCCATATATGCAACTTTTAGTTTAGTCCTCAATTCCTTAATATGTTACAATTATATAATTATATATATAATGCATTTTAGGATTTTTTTGAATCTTAATATAGAAACATAATTCTTAAATATGTTCAGAATGATTTTCTAATTTCATGGGACGAAACAGATGATTATTTAAGAATTGAAAATGCGTGGCCTTATTCGGTTGGAAGTTTTGAGGGAGTTTAGTTTAGTTTTGATGATGTAAGCAGGTGTAATAAGTGGAGAGAGATAAAGAGAAAAGTGAAAAAATTGATGATGTCAGCACAAAACAGAACTTGACAAAGTCAGAGCAAAGCTCCCAACCAAACATGACCCATTGTTTACATCTAAAATTAACCAATCCAATGATTAATTGACACGTAATCAAGAGTGCCAAACATTGGCAATTACTCGTCGATACAGACACACTGGATTAAAAGAACATATTTGAGTGAATACGATGTCGTATCGTGTTCAAATATAAAAACGGTTATTAGCAGTTACGAACCATCGTTATTAGAAAGAATTGACCTCAAAGCTATGGGATTAACTGTTAAATATATAAGTTCCACGTGTGAACTTGGGAAACAAGGCAAATTGGCAGTTATAACACGTGGAATACTTATAGAAAGGCAGTTATTCATCTTAACGCTTAATCATTTGAGTTTGTTTAAACAATTGTACAGATTCAAAATCAAAGCTTTTAGAGAAAGATTTAGAAGAATTCAAATTCAGATGTGGAGGAAGGAGAAACGCCAACTCGAAATGGAAGTTAGAGTTCAAGCAGTTCCCGATGTTCAAATTTATTGGCGGGGAAGTTCGATCGCAGCAAAGATCTATAAATAGAAGAAATCAAAGAGTGAAAAACCCCTGACAAATCTTCAACAAACAAATATCAAAAACTGATCTTTGGTTTGTTCATTGGCAAAAGTAGTTTAGACTTCAACTCAGCCTCGATTTAGTTTTAGGATCTCGAACACGCCTTAAGTAGATTAGGAAGTAGTTAGGATTAATTTCGATTGTTCCCTGAAATAATCACCCCTATCCCGATTGTTTCAGAAGAATCAACCGCTCAAGTTTCTTGTATTTTTTGAAGGGACAATTTCAAGTAGTTTTATCTTTTGATTCATTAATCGAAGTAACTTGTTTCTTTTTTGTTCTTCGATTTCCTAAGTTTGTTGGTTTACATTTCTTCACTTGTTAAAAAAATCCTCTTAATTGAAGTAATTGAACCAATAAAACACAATCGCCTGATCAGATTTGGTTTTTCCAAAGTTAATCTGAGGGAGGAGATTTAAACTCTCTCTGACACGCTCGCACACAATTATTTTTCATTGCAAAGAAGTAAAAGAACCAAACACCCATATCACTCCCCTCCAAAGTATTTTGAGCCACGTCATCATCCCACTTTCAGAATCATCATCGTCCTCCCTCCCACTCTGCGTGCGTTGCAGGCGTCTGGAAAACCTCTGACCCTAAAACTAGGAAAGTACAGTACTTCAGAAAACTAATAAGCTCCCTCCCTCCAGAGTCCGAAGGCCAAATCCATCCAAGCAATAACAATAATGGCACCCGTCGACCCCCACTCCTTCACCGATTCCTCCCATCCTCTAACCACTCACATCTCCCTCTCTCTCTACTTGGACTTTTCCTCCTCCACCATCCACGCCTCCGCTCTCCTCTCTCTCCCCACCCCTCACTCCGGCCCCATCTCCCTCGATACCCGCTCTCTCTCCATCTCCTCCGTCACCGATCCCCTCACCTCCGAACCCATCCCCTTCTCTCTCTCCTCCCCCACCCACCCCATCTACGGCCAATCCCTCACCCTTTCTCTCTCCAATACTTCCAATTTCCTCATCTCCTTCACCACGTCCCCCTCCTCCTCCGCCCTCCAGTGGCTCTCCCCTCCCCAAACCTTCAACAAATCCTTCCCTTTCGTTTACACCCAGTGTCAATCTATCCACGCGCGCTCCATTTTCCCTTGTCAAGACACCCCCGCCGCTAGGGTTTGCTATACCGCCAAATTGAATGTCCCGCGCCAGCTCTCAGCAGTAATGGCAGCGCGTCACGTTGAGCGGAGGCCCCCGGCTTCTGGTGAGGCGGCCTTGGCATGCGACGATGCGCTGTGGTGCGCAGAAGGGAGAGTGGTGGAGGAGTTTGGGATGGAACAACCCGTGCCACCATACTTGTTTGCCTTTGCGGTTGGGGAGATTGGGTGGAGGGAGGTAGGGCCGAGGACTAGGGTTTACGCGGAGGCAGTGCCTGCGGTGTTAGATGCTGCTGCGAGGGAGTTTGCGGGAACGGAGGATATGATTAGGGTGGGGGAGAATTTGTTTGGGGGATATGAGTGGGAGAGGTTTGATTTGCTTGTGTTGCCACCGAGTTTTCCATATGGCGGGATGGAGAATCCAAGGATGGTTTTCTTGACGCCAACGGTGATTAAGGGGGATGCTAGTGGGGCTCAGGTGGTGGCCCATGAGCTTGCTCATAGTTGGACTGGGAATTTGATTACTAACAAGACCAATGACCACTTTTGGTTGAATGAGGTATACATGGAATTATTTGCTTTTATTTTCAACCGTATTTTGTGTCTTTAGTCTATGTTTTAGTGTTCACTTGAATCTAGATATGGTTGATAGTCGGAACTTATGTTTTAGACCATCGTAAGGAAAACCATGAGTGTAGTACATATTGTGTAGTATTATAGTTGTTTCACTTCTTTGAAGGATTCGTAGCATTAAAAAGGAAATCATCACTGGTGACACAGAAATTGCTTGAGAAGATTTAGTAGAACCTCACAACTTGGTATGTTTCACAAAACATTTTCATCTCTAGACAATAGGAAGGGGTTGGCATACGGAGGTTTTGATTCCTATCAATTTTTATGGTGAAGGCCTTACTTTCTGGAGGTTTTGATTGCTATCAATTTAATTTAATTTAATTTTTTGTCTTTTGATCACCCATTTTTTTCTTCTTTTGGAAAACACATTTATTCGTGCTAAGTCATTATATGTCTTGAATATATGGCTTGGATTAAAAAGCAGTGATTAAGTGTGAGGTGAAGGGAAAATATGAATGAAGTGAAATAGATGAGGGACATACAAGTGCTGACATGGTTTGCATGGGTTTCATGTTGTAATATATTAATTCACGGTATTTGTTATAAATTCCAGGGTTTTACGACATATGCGGAGAGGAGGATTGTTGAGGCTGTGCAAGGGGAAGACATAGCGGCATTGAACATTGGAATTGGTTGGAGGGGTTTAATGGAAGAAATGAAGAGATTCAAGGACAATGTGGAGTTCACGAAGCTCAAAACAAATCAGGAAGGAGTTGATCCAGATGACGTATATTCTCAAGTTCCATATGAAAAAGGCTTCCAGTTTTTATGGCGCATTGAACGACAGGTATGTTGGTTTCATTACAGTTTGGGCTTTGGATGTTTCTTCATAATGAAAAGCATGATTGGGTTTTGTTTTTCCATACATACTCAGGTCGGAAGGCCTGCATTTGATGAATTCCTGAAGAAATATATTGCCACATTCAAGTTCCAATCCATTGACACTGAAATGTTTCTCAATTTCCTTAAAGCAAATGTACCTGGAATAGAGAATGAGATTGACTTGCAAGTGTGGACCGAGGGTACTGGCATCCCGTCAGATGCCATGGAGCCAGTATCCAATATATATTTAAAGATTGTATCACTGGCGAATGAGTTTAAACTTGGTCGGATGCCAAAGGAGGATGAAGTTGCCGATTGGCAAGGACAGGAGTGGGAGCTTTACTTGGAGAACTTGCCTAAATCTGTTGAGGCTTCACAGGTTACATTTTATGTTCCTTCGTTGCTATCTATGACTTTATTATTGATGGTTGAACAACTAGATTCATATTTCGCTATGTAATCTCTAGTATCAGGTTTCATGTGAGTTACACTTGTAAAGTACTCTAGTGTCTAACAATTTTAGGAGTGTGTACTTACTACTTATCATGAATTTAACTTTTAGATTTGCTCTTGAATCAACAACAATAACAAAACCCATCTCGTTCCCCAATCATTAGGGGTATGGGCAGGGGATGATTGGAGATAGACCTAACCTTTGGCAATATGCACAAAGTGGTTGCTCTCAGAATGAGGAGCTACAGGGACAATTTGCTGCAAAACCATACCCCCAAATCAAAGCCGAAAGGCATAGGGGGGTAGGCCTAGAAACCCAAATCAACTTTTGTGCTCATTACAATGGTTCCTTCACTCATGGTCCAGAGCATCTCACTAATGAGCACACAGGTTTGCTCTTGACTGCTGCTAGAAAATAAAAATATAGTATTAATCTTGGTAGCTATAGTTTATCCCCTGTTCTAACGTATATGATAGGAAATGATTTGGAGTGAATATTATCTTCGTACTGGATTAAATTGCGAGTCATTTCATTCCTTATGAAATTTGAGCTGTAGAAGCATGTTTTTCCTTCAATTATTGGAATGCAAATTAGCTTGGTTTGGGAAACTTATTGGTTCACTTTGTCTCACTGCCTCGGCAGTCAAGCTAAGTTTGGTATATATTGACAGTATTCAGATTACTTGTTTTTTCTTCATGAAGGAGAATATTGCAAGATTTAAGATGGGGTTTGGAGGGTTAGGAGCATTAGAATGCTAGCAATGGGTGCATACTGCATGTGTAGCTGGGTGCTGGTGCAGGATAATTATCTTTGCATTTGGCAATGTGGACTGGGGTCCTATTACATCCACACTATGGAGTATGGACATTTTGTCCAAAATATACTGGATTAGTAGGACTATGATCTACCAGATGGCTTAGCATTTGGCTTACCTTTTGTGGAAAGAAACTTGTCTGGTTGGTTGTATAACAGGTTATTGAATCCTCTACCCTTCAAAAAAAAAAAAACCTTGTATGTATATACAGTTTTGATTTATGCCCATGAAAATAAAAACTCAGAGATGGTCATCCTTGAACTAAAAGCACACCATGAAGTAGCCTCTCTCTAGGCCAACAATGTTAAAAGACCCCCTACTTCTAGTCTTTCACAAGATTCACACCATGAAGCACCCTGTCATATAAGTGAATAAAAGTTTAGACCTCTGTCTAAAAATCAGGCTCTTCCTCATCATCCTTGTCAGACATATCTTGGTTCTGTACTCCACTATGAAATCTCGGAATAGGGTTGTGTCTCCATCCATCGTTCATGTCTACTGAGGTATCATCAAAGTCTATCTCCAGGATATCCAGTAAACCTTACCTGACCAATGACCTTGACGTCTCTTACATTTCTTGCCCCTCTTCCTTTACTTTAAATACTATATGACGTAGATATTCGGGCCTGTCCTCATGGGAAAAGGGTATATGGATTTTTAATCCTCCAATTTCTGAAACCAAAGACATTGTAATCATTTCTTTTTAGGTGCATAATGGTTTGATTTAAGCTGGCATGGGTTTGTCTTGAGTCAAATTCTAGGTTTTCTGTTACAGGATTGCAAGAAGAGGTCTGCTCTAGTTTTTCTGTAACTTGTGTTTTGTGATGCAGCTCTCAGCCTTGGATGCACGCTATGCGCTGGCAGAATCAAAAGATTATGAAGTCAAGGTCGCATTCCTCCAACTGGCCATTACATCGAGGTGCAGAGATTATCACAGTGTGGTGGAGAAAACACTGAAGGAAGTTGGTAGGATGAAGTACCTTCGTCCACTCTATACTGCTCTTGTGCAAAGCATTGGAAATGAGGAAGAGAAGGTTTTCGCGAAAAGGGTTTTCTCAGAGGCTCGTGACAGTTATCACCCAATCGCGCAAGGGGTTGTTGAGTCCATCCTCTCTAAACACTTGTAAAATCTCGTATTTGGAATCCTCGAAACTAAAATAATTGGGTCTTATTTTTCTGACTAATGCATCTAACTTATTGTTTTGGTAATTGTATGTGGTCCTGTGGGTGCTGTGTTAACATGAATCAATTATGTTAAATGAAAATCCTTTTTGCTGAAAGGAGCGATTCTTTTCCTCTGTTGCATTGTGATATGAAGGTTCTGTTTGATTAGCGACTTTTTTTTTTGGGTATAGAATGGCAATAAGTTCAATATACTCAAAATCTAATGAACACCCCATTGTATGCAGCGATTATGCTTCCAGATCACAAATAACCTATTGCCTTCAAATATGCAAGGTACCTTGGACACCCCATTGGACTGCTATGATTCATTGAGTTGTGTGACCTACCACAAATGAGTGTATCCCAGTGAGTTGAGTGCTTGTGCTCCAGACTTTTTAAAGAGTGGGGGTAATATGTAGTGCGGGGATCTTGTGAGGAATAGCTGAGGGGTTTGGATCCGTTAGTGAGAGTAATAGAAGTGGTGAGGTTCCAAGGGAGTTGAAGGGTGAGCCATTAAATTTAGGATGTCAGAATTTCATTATATGCTTTTCATGTGTTGTGCACCTGCTTTAGATCGGTTGATCTTGCCTTATTGTGGACTGCCATAGCCTGGGTAGAGCTGTTACTTCATTGTTCACTGCTCAGTTGTCTGCCTCTGTACAGTAGGTAGTGGGTAGATTGCATAGAATCCCTTGATTTCAGATTGAAGTTTGCATTGCCCAGTGTACCGCAGGCAGTTTGCAGTTTGCTCATTAGTCTGGGCAAAGATACTGGATTGCATCATACTTAATTGTTCTTGCCCTGTGGCAAATTTGATAGTCATCCTCAGTGCTAGCTAGCTGGAATCTGTTTGATTCAATCAACTATTGTCTCAGATGTTGTCTGCTATAGTTGCAATCCAGATGTTCTGCTAGCGTGGGCATTGAATCCATTTGGATGGCTACCTTGTTTACAGTGATTATCAGTGTTCTATCGTGTTCCACTGTGGTGGATGTTTCGAATAACTAGCAGGTATTCAGAAGTAAAGCATTCCCCTTGGAATTTGAGGCGTTGGCTTTTTCACATCATAGGCCTATCCTTGGGGGGCTGTCCCTTGGAATTTGATGTCCCTTTGGGAGCGGGATGTCCTCCCACTTAGGTAGTCAAGTTTTGTTTAAGGATGCTGCGGCCATTTTGGTTTCGCAAGTGGTCGGTTCAGTTGGAAACAACAATAATCACCAGCAGGTAGACCAAGGAAGTTCCTGGATGTATCCATCATTCATGAAACATCCACTTTTCTCAGCGCATGCATTTCAAGTAACCAAGCCGTTTGAAGTCTAGTTTGAAATCATGTTTTAGCATTAAGGAAGTTCAAATTAGTTGCATTTTGGGAGAGTTTCTGGTCCTTTTCTCTAGAAGGTTTAGAAACTCCTCTATTTTTGTTGTTTTACCAAGTTCATAGTCCATTAGTGTCCAACCTGACTCATGTGTTGGGTTATCCGTAATTTTTCTTTCCTTTTTGTTCTATTTCTTTTGTCCTCCTGGAGTATGTCCCTTGTAAGTTGTATATCCGTTTAGCCTCTTTTTTATTTCAAGCTTAGTTACCCCAAAAAAATATTGTTAATTATTCTGGTTACTATTGCCTCAAGGGACAAGCTTTTCGAATTTAAAATCCTCGTGTCACTGGCTTAAGAGGTATTCCTTAAAATTATTGGATAAAAGTTTTGATTTTCCCCAATTTCGATTCCTCTCGTTGAGACGAACCTATAATCATCAAAAGTTTGACTCAAAACTAACAAACGCAAAAAATAAAAATAAAAATACAAATAAAAATGAATAAGAAAGACAAAAAAGTAGATAAGGACAATAAGAAAACTCTTAATTAAGCCAGTGACACTGGAACAACAATCAAAACCTACATTTGAATAGGAGATTTAAAGGATTAATCGTTGTCTATTGAAAAAGTTAAGATGGGAGAACTTAATTATGCAAGTGTAATTAGTTATAATTAGTTCGTCAGTTGCTAGAAATTCAAAAAGGAGTAATGTAAGGCCATCTCTAGTGGTGGAGTTAAATGCCTACGTTAGTCAGTCATTAGGACAGTTAACTAGCATTCTTTCTTTTTTTGCCCATAATGGTGTAGCTAAGGAGTAGTTAAGTGGGCTCCACCATGTAAAAATGTTACCTCAAAAGTGAACTATGGTATCTGAGGTAACCTCTGCCTTGTGTCAGAGAGAGGAGAGAGGGAGGAGAGAGAACGTGAGAGAGAGGAGTGAGAACGTGAGATAGTGATGGGAACCTCTGCCCTGTGTCAAAGGGAGGAAAGAGAATGTGAGAGAGTAAGAGAAAGAGAGGAAAAAGGTGGGCAACACATGTATATACATATATATACTTCTATACTTTTTAACATTTTAACTACACTTTAACAACACCACTACAACACTTTTTAACTTAACAACACATTTTGTCACAACAACACATAACAACACATAATTGGGTACCACTTTTTACAATTTTATGTCATATAACTACACAACACCACTACGGATGGCCTAATACTGCACACTAAAGAGTATTTATGTGAAAGCACATGTGTAGTTTGATTCGGCGGGACAAAGCACACGTGTAGTTGAAATCAAGGTTGGTGTCACAGGTTACCCAAGAGCACCTTGTGGCTTGTGATGACTCGAACATTCTTTTAGGATCGCGCCTAGTTGACGTGCAGAACAGGTCAAGTTTCCGCGTTCCAACAACTTTAATACCGGGCCAGTTAATGACCCGTGCACTTTTTGTCGTGTCATTTAGGTTCCAAACGGTTATAAACCTATTGTATTTTTGGATCCTAGCTTAGGTACTTATGGTTTATTACACTTTGAGTCCTTGTATTTTACACTTTTGGTCCTTGTATTTCCATTATGATCTTGTTTGGTTTTTTTTTTTACTTCTTTGCAATGAAAAATAATTGTGTGTGAGCATGGTAGAGAGTTTTGAATCTCTTCCCTCAAATTAACTTTGGAAAATCAAATCTAATCAGGCGATTGTGTTTTATTGGTTCAATTACCTCAATTAAGAGGATTTTTCCTTCAAAGTGAAGAAATGCAAACCAATATACTTAGAAAATCAAAGAACAATAGAGAAACAAGATAATTCAATTAGTTAATCAAAGGTAAACTTACTTTGAAATTGTCTTCACCTTCAAATACAAGGTAACAAGAACTTTGAACAATTGATTGTTGCAAGAACAACCAAAATCTACTTCGAATTGAGTCGAAATTCTATTTCTACTTTGTCAATGAACAAACCAAGCATCATTTGTTTGATAATTGTTTGTTGAAAATTTGTCTGGGACCTTTTCACTCTTTGACTTCTTCTATTTATAGGCACTACTAGTGATTTGAACTTCCCGCTTAAAGAATTTGAACTTGGCTTGCTTCGAACCCCATCTTTACACTTCGAATTTGGCAGTTTCTTCCCTTCACCATGTCTGAATTTGAATTCCTCTAAACTTCCTTTAGAAGTTTTAATTTGAATCTGCATGGTTGCTCAAATAACTCAAATGATTACACGTTACGGAAATAACTGCCTTGCATGATGTACTCCACATGTCTTAACTGTCAACTACCTTGTTTCATATGTTTGCACATGGAGTTCATGCATTTAACAGTTGAAATCAAGGCTTTAAAGTCAATTTATTATATCAGTTTGACTTGTAACTGCTAATAACAGCTTTTCAAATTTGAATACGAATATGACATTGTATTAATCCATCTTTATATCAATAATAATTCAGTGTATCTTCATTGACACATATTTGCCGCTTTGAATTAGCCCCTTTGGCATATTCCCTTTCTTGGGCTATGTGTACAAGATAGGATCGGATAGCCAATCAAAGCCTCTTATATTAAGCTTAAGAGGTCCTCTCTAGTTTTTGCAACTATGGCTAGTAGCATATTTCCCTACTTTTAAAGTTGCTGTTACAGAACATGTAAATGTCTATGGGGAAAAGTTCAAAATTCTGGCTTTGAACCCCCTTACATTAACTGAATATCTGCAATATTTCTTCAATGCGAGAGAGGATAAAGAAGAAACAGAATTTCGTCCTTTCACTAATTGGAACATTGGACCACCCTGGATAAAAGAGATGATGAATAACAGGGGTTCAAAATCTTTTGTTGATGCTTGGGGAAGCATTCTTCTTCCAAGGGAAATCTTTATAGGAGGGATTATTGGTGGTTGTAAACAAACTCATGCTGAAACGTATTGTCTAGCTCAATTTGCTAGACAATTTGGTATGGTGCAAGCCATCCCATGCCCTTTTCTTGGAGAAACCAATGTTTCCCTTTATGATAGGAAAAAGGTTGATAAGAAGCATCTGCCATGCCTCAATGTGGAATTTAGGAGATCTAGGGCTGCTTTCACAACCTTAGAATTTGCAATTGACAGCCCCATTTTTACTGGATTCTCAAGATGGTGGCACAATCTTATTGGGCTATACAATCAAATTGCTTAAGTTCAAGAATTTGCGAATCATATTGGATACCCTGGCATAGCTGAGGGTGAAGGTCAATCCAGTTCACTCTCTATATCAGATGATGGATTTGGTATTGAGAAGAAAAGCAAAACTCAAAGGGAACAAAGAGAGAAAACACCAGAAGTACAATCTTTTGCCTTGATTCCAGTTGCTTTGAATGTTAAAACCCTCCAAGCTAAGCCTCATATAGTGACTAGAGCTCAAAAACAAAAGGCTAGTCCTCCTTCTCCATCAGGTAATCATGTGTTTCTTATGAATTTTATCTTTAAGTCACGTTTGTTTCTCACTTATGATTCCAATATGTAGAATTTACTCCAAAAAAGAGAGTTAGGAAAGAGAAACAACCTGCTCAAGCCTCTATTCCTTCTATTCCAAAACCAGGTAACTCTTTACTCCATAAGTCTACAATGACCTCTAAATCCTTTATGAGACTTATTCTCACCTTCTCTCTTCTTTCTATAGCCACTAAAAGAAAAGATACCACAGGACAAGAACAAGGAACTAGCCCAGATGAAACCAAATTTGCCCAGGTCTATGAGGCTTCCAAGAGGAGGAAAATATTAATTGAAGAACATGAAGAAAAAGAGACAGAAGACATTCTCATAGGCCAAATTTGTGAAGGGTAACTTTCAATTCCTTAGTTTCTTTTTTGGCCTTCGAACCTAATGTCATATCTACTTACTCTTAGTTCTAATTCTCCTCAGATCAAAAGGCTTCAAAATCTGCTTCAGAGCCAACCAAACAAGCACATGTTGAGACTCAAGAGTAAATTGATCCTTCTATTCCTAAAGCAATTACAATTTCAAAGTCTGGTGCAATTGCCAAACAAAGAGTTGCCTTTCCCACAATTGAGAAGATTATTGAGAAAATTGAAGCTCTTAAATCTCTACCAGAAGTTATCTTACAAGGGATGTCTCCTCTTATTATCAGTACTGTTGTTAGGAATCTAGTTTCAGAAGGTGTTCAGAGGGAACCCATCGAAGCACCAATACCAACTAATCCAGGTCTTGCTGCAGAATTCTTCATTCCTAAAGAAGGTGTTGATTTATGAAAAGAGGTGTTTCCCAATAAATCCTTCCCAAAGATCTCTGAACAACTTGAGGTAATAATGGAGAAGCAAACTCCTACAAGGACTTCAAGTAAAGAGCCTTTACAAAACTAAGTATATGAAATTGAGGTGACACTTGAACAAGGCATTTTGGATCAACCTCAAATGAAAACTAAGGAAACTATGATTGAAATTGATATTCTTGTTCCAGTTAGTGTTGACCTTTTATTTCTAAGGATGACAGGAGTTTGTTTCCTGAGACTGGTCCCAACACTGAACAAGTTGAAGTGATAGTTGAGAGAATTGCTCTTGATCCACCACCAAGAATTGAAATTTTCACAAAGCAAATTCAACTAGAACAAATCCATCCAACTGAGGTACTGTGCTTTATTTAATCTAGACTTGTGGCTATCATGTGAATATATATTTCTCTTAACAGGAACCCAATGCTCATCTTGGTGCTACTGTTAGCACTACTGTTGGTGGTCTTTCTTCATTGGAGTAATTCAAATTGAAAGTAAGTAATTTCTGTCAAAGGTTCACAAATCCAAGGGCTCCAACTTATCCTCCTGAATCTCCTATAGCTCAACTCAAATCTCGACGCAGTTCAATCTGCCTAAGTTGGTCAAACCTATTTTTTTCACAAGAAGAGATTCAGGAATTGAAAGAAATTCTCCATTCAGAGTTAGATTTTGAAGCACTGGCTGAAGGAGATCTGAAAGTGCACTTGGAGATTTGCTGTCAAGCTGCCTGGGTATTGAAAGTTACCTATCAAGATTTGCACAAACAAGTTTTGACTAAGGCTTTTGAGTTTCAAGCAAAAGCCTATCAGCTTTGTGAAGTTCAAGAAAGACATCTTCAAAGACAAAGCTTGAAGGCAGCACTGTCAAGTGCAGATGATGAGGCCCAAAGTGTGATTTCTTCTTATGATCAGGATGCTATTAGACTACATCAGTTGAAGGAAGAGGAAGCTCGTTTGGAAGAGGCTCTGCTTAATGTCGGGGAGAGATTGCTCAAACAACTTCCAATATGAGGGCTTCTATGAACAAAGCTTCTTCAGTAATGGAAAATATGAGAGACCTTGAAGATCAACTACAACGAACCACTGATCAAGAAGAAATCTATGAATTTGTTTGTGTAAGGACCCGTATTTTTACATAATTTTTCCGAAATAATGTTGGGTAAATGTGAGGAATTGAATTTTGATTAAGAGAGGTCAATGTGATAGTGGGAGAGTGCATTTGGGTGTGTTTAATATGCATTTGAAAGTTTAGGGGTGAAAGTGTAAGAGGGTGAGACTATATAAGACATTTTATACTTGCATTTTTACCAAAAATCAGCCATATCTCTTCTTCATCAGCCATAGCCCTCTCTCTCACTCCTCTCCTCCATTGTTGCTTGCTCCAAGCTCAAGAATTCACCAAAACCTCAAGTCCCCTTCATAAACCCCACCTAAAATCACCTCCTCTACGTGTTTTAAGGCTTGTATTGCACTCATTTCGCACCAAAGGCTCACATTTCGGGTTGGAGCTCCTTGGAGGCTAGGGCTCTTATTTCCTCACTCATTTGAAGCTAAAATCTTGAGGTAGGAAGACAAATTCTACTCCCTCTAGTTGTATCTATGTGATGTATGGCATATATCTTGTTCTTGTTACTCAAATTCATCATTTGCCCTCAAATGAATTTGTTTGAGCTTGATTTTGTGATCTATGATTTGAGTAGTTGTTTGATGCAATTGATTGTTGATTTACCTTCCCTTGATGTCTATTAGTTGCTCCACATCCACTTTTGTCCTAAAACTTCATATATGCTATTGGGTTGAAATTTCATGTTTTGAGAGAAACCCGCAGAAATTCTGGGTTTCCCCAACCGGTCGTGCAAAAACTTCCAATCGGTTGGGCAGTTCTAAAGTGTTCACTTGAATCTGTCCTTGCCCAGCCAGTTGGGCAAAAACCACCAACCGGTTGGGAACTTTTGAAATTTTCACACGAATCTGTCTCTGCCCAACCAGTTGGGCAAAAACCACCAACCAGTTGGGTTTTTCTGAAAACTTGTATTCATCTCTGTTTTAGTCCAACCAGTTGGGCAAAAACCTCCAACCGGTTGGGAAACGCTAAAATATCATATTTTCATCTTTGATCCTTCCCTTGAATATTGGACACATCGTACATCCTTCCAACCATATTTTGGCATCGTTTGGATAATGTAAAAAGTTCGTTTGACTTTTCGATGCAAATGATAAATTTTGGGACAAATTGTAAAGTTTTGAGATGAGTTTTAAATCGAAAATATTTTATGGATAAATGTGAACTCTAGGGATCACCCGTTTGGTGTCCCTGGCCATGGGTGCACGGAGCCCGCGAAATCCGGCAGGGGTTCACGGAGCCCATGAAATCCGGCAAGGGTGCACGGAGCCCATGAAATCCGGCAGTGGGATACTTCCCTATTAAAATTGAAGATTTGTTTTCTTATGAAATATCGGTTGTGGTGAATTTGGATTAATTTGGCGTTTTTTGACAAAAAAAATTGACTTTCGATATGCGAAATGAGAATTTTGGGAACTACTTGGACTTGGTTGGATATTTGCAACGTTTTGGATACACTTTGGTTATTTTGTGGTCGAATTATAGCCTTCCGTACATCCTAACCTTGTACTTTGGCCGTGTCCACTTTCATTCTCATTCATTATGCATGTATCATGTTTATACACCTAGAGTTGGTAAAATAGTTTTCCTACTGGGCTAGTGAGCTCAACCTATCAATTTTTCAGGTACACGGCATGGAGCATGAAGTTGGATGCTTGTTGAGTGACATCTACATGGAGCATAAACATGCATGAAGTTATTTTCTCATCTTGTATTATACTTTTGAAAGATGGTTTTATAACTTCGATAGTTCATCTTTTTGATTATTTGGCAATGTAATAACTTTTAAACCTTGTACTTATGCATTCGGGCTATGGACGCTAGTGGATAGAACTTGTTTATTCGAAATGGTGAGATTGTATTTTGTCGATTTGACTATTCCAAGGGAATTTATGAGATCTTGACTTGTCCTACGTGGATTTTATTTATTTTTGAGTTATTAAATTTGAGGGCGTGACAGTTTGTAACAAAGGTGCTCATGTATTGAGTAATCTAAATGATACAATTGCATAGTTTTTAACATGATGAACGAAATGTTTTGTTGTTTCAATCTCATATGCTTGAACTACTTGAAATGTTGATCTCGTTACTTAAATTATGAGCTTCAACCATTAAACTTGCTTACATCACAAGCAAACAAAAGACAAACTATTTTTACATTCATCTTTTGCTAAAAGATTCCCAAATAGTTGAGACATAGGCCTTTAGATACCTGCCATTAATTTTTCTTCTATGGACATAACCATTTAAGTCTCTTAGATGATATGCCCTTCTTTTGAGCACTCTGTATACTTGGAAAGGTCCCTCCCAATTTGGAGCCCATTTCCCAAGTCTTTGCTTTCTTTCTTTGAAGGCAACACTACTTTCCAAACTAGATCACCTATATCAAAGCTTTGAACAGTTACATTCTTATTATAACTTCTTGCTATTCTTGATTTTGGAAGCAAGATTTGATTCAAAGCCTTAATTCTTGTTTCATCTATCTCTTCAAGCTCCATATGCATTGCTTGATGGTATGCTCCAATGCCTAAATTGTTTGAGAATCAATTCTTTATGATCTCACCACAATTTCCATTGGTAAAACAACATCATGCCCATAGGTTAAAGCAAAAGGAGTAGTCACTATGCTAGTCCTTTTGGTGATTCGATATAATACATTTGAAAGCATACTTCGCCATTCTTTTGGATTTTTATCAACCATTCTTTGAATACCTCTTTTGATGATCTTATTGGTTGACTCTGCTTGGCCATTTGATTGAGCATAATAAGGAGTTGAATTGATTAAAGAAACCCCATGAGTTACTGCGAAAGCTTTTACTACTCTACCTTCAAAAATAGATCCATTATCCACTATTATGGTTTCTGGAGATCCAAATCTATAGATGATATTCTTAATGAATTCAATTACTTGTTCTTGAGACACACTTTCAAAAGGTTGAGCCTCCACCCATTTAGTGAAATAATCAGTGGCAATTGAAATAAATTTATCCCCACTTCTAGAAGTAGGATAGATCATGCCAATCATATCCATTGCCCAACCTCTAAATGGTCAGGGCTTAACTACATATTGCAATTCAGTGACAGGTAATCGCTTGAGAGGTCTTGTCTTTTGACAAACTTGGCATCCTTTTGCATAATCAATAAAATCCTTAAGGATAGTAGGCCAATAGTATTCATGCCTTCAAATCAACCATCTCATTTTGATACCTGCTTGATGAGCTCTACAACTACCTTCATGAACTTCTGTCATAACTTTAAAGGCATCAACCTTATTTATGCATTTAAGCAACAAAGCATCTAATCCTTTTTGAAATAGCTCTCCATTATACATAATATAATTAACAGATCTTAGCCTTGTTGCTCTATCTGTTTTGGTATCAGGTTTTGTTAAATAATCGATTGATGGTTGTCTCCAGTCATTTGGATTAGAAGAAACAATGATTTCATCTACTTCGAAGTCAACATTCCTATCCTTGAGCATAGGCATTGATTTCCTTAGAGTTAATTGACAAATTTTTTGGCTCTCATCAATGATAAATTTAAACCCTGATGCTCTTTGAACCACTACATCTGCTTCTCCGTTAAAAAATCTTTGAATATAAGTGAATGTAATCATGTGGAATTGCTTAATTAAAAGCTTTACATATTGATGGTAAGGCTTTAAACCAATACTATGACAACTGAATTCTCCATTCACTTGATTTATAACCAATTGAGAATCTCCAAAAACTTCAACTGTATCCACTTTTAAAGCGAGTAGAAGTTCCAAACCCATAATTAGAGCTTCATATTCTACTTGCTTGTTTGTACATTCCCCTTCATTTATCTGAAATCCAAATTTGGTTTTCAAACCTTGAGGAGACTCTAAAACAATTCCAATTCCAGCCATTTGAGATGTTTTTGAACCATCGAACCACATTTTCCACGGCTTGATTGTCACTGTATCAACTTCTTCTATTTTTGGAGTTTCAATTCCATTTGGATGGTCAACCAAAAAGTTAGCCAAAGCTTGTCCTTTCACTGACTTTTGGGGAACATACACATGTTGAATTCAATCAAAGAAACAATTCATTTCCCAATTTTTCCACTAAGAACAAGTTGAGATAATAGATATTTCATAACATCAGTTTGGGAGTTACATAAGTTACTCTAGGCATTATATAGTACCTGAGTATCTTCGAAGCAAAGAACAAAGTTAAGCATAACTTTTCTACTGCAGAATATCTACTTTCACAATCATTAAGAAATCTACTTAAATAATAGATAGCTTGTTTCTTTCCTTCATCATTGTCTTGAGCTAACCAAACTCCAATTGAGTCATGGTTTGATGCTAAATACAACTTTACAGGCTTCCCTTTCTCAGGTGGAACTAGAACTAGAGGATTGATCAAATACTCTTTGATGGCCTTGAAAGCATCATCTTGCTCCTTTATCAATTCGAAATCTTCTCCGTCCTTCAATTTCAACAAAGAAGAAAATATTTTAGTTTTCTCTGCAGTATGAGATATAAACCTTCAAAGAAAATTCAATAGACTACGAAATTTTCGCAGTTCTTTCTTGTTCGAAGGAGGTTTAACTTCAATAATAGCTTTACCTTTATTTTTATCAACTTGAATACCTTTGCTATGAACCAAATATCCCAAAAAATTTCCTGCCATGACCCCAAAAGCACACTTAGCAGGATTCAATTTCAGTTGATAATACTTCATTTTTGAAAAGGCTGTCTTCAGGTGTTGTATATGATTTTCCATTGATTCTGATTTGACAATGATATCATCAATATAACACTCCAAAAAATCTCCAATTATTTCACGAAAAATAATGTTCATTGCTCTCTGATAAGTAGCACCTGCATTTTTTAGCCCAAATAGCATTTTGATCCACTTAAAGGTCCCAAGATTACCTGGGACTCTAAATGCAGTTTTATGAACATCTTCCTCATCTATACAAATTTGATTATACCTTGAATGACCATCCATAATAGACATGATCTTGTGACCTGCAGAACTATCCACAAGCATGTCTATTACAGGCATTGAGTATTCATCTTTAGGAGTTGCAGTATTGATATTTCTAAAATCAACGAAAACCCTAATTTTTCCATTTTCCTTAACAACATGAACAATATTTGATAACCACTCTACATATCTTGTCGTTCAAATGAAACTAGCATTTAAAAGATTTTGAATTTCTTTCTTAGCCAATATTATGGTTTCAGGAGACATCTTCCTTGGAAGTTGTCTAAAAGGTTTGCAATTAGGTTTGATAGGCAATCTACCTTCAACCAAATCTCTACTCAAACCTATTAATTCTTTATAACTCCAAGCAAAGCATTCCTTGTTCTCTTTAAGCATTGTAATCAACTTGGCTTTTGAAATAACATCAAGCTCTTTATTGAGATGCACAACATTTGGAACAATTCCATCTCTCAATTCCGCTTTTTCTAAAGGATCTTGGAAATCCACATAGTCTACAAAGGCCTCTTTGAACACACTTGGCCTCAACCCCCAATCAGATTTTTCAGCCAATGACTCTTCCTAATCATTTGTTTCCTGTAACTTCTGCTCAATCTCTAGAGCCATAAATTTAACCAAAGCCAAAGAGTTGGCCTCTTCAAATTCTGCCTTGGATGTACATCCAAGAAGCCTCATCTGGTGCATTGTTTGATTCATAATCAACTGTTTGCTTAAGCCTTGATTTTAACCTGCAAATTTTCCAACTTCCAATATATTAGATGGAGGGGTGGCAGGTTGCACTATTTCACTTAGAAGGATGATTTCAGGTTTGTACATTTCAGCCTCTACACAATTTGCTGAAGTACTAAATGGATGAGGGTTTGCCTTAACTTCTTCAACCCCCACTTCTTTTTCACTTTCATACTTCACAATCATTAAGGCTTGATGCATTGAAGAAGGGATACAACCATTCATAGGAATCCAATCCCTTCCAAGCAAAGCATTATATTTACTTGTGAAAGTATCTACAACAAAGAATGATGTATCAGTTTCCACCTGACCAACTTTTAAACGTATGGAAACAATTCCTTTAAGACTTTTACTTTCACCAGTAAATCTAGCAATGGATGTACTTGTTGGGATCAATCAAACATTTTCTTTACCCAATTTCTTCAAAGTCCTGCATGACAAAATGTTCACTACCACACCATTATCAACCAACACCCTGTTTAACATAATTCCATCAAATGAAGCAGAGATATATAAGGGCTTCAAATGATGTCTCATATCACTGGATGGTGGCTTAAAAGGATAAGAAACGTCAACACAATTCAAATCCAAAATCAAAGGAAACTCAAGGTCTGAATCTGTTTCTAGAACAAAAACTGCTCTCTCTTTGTAAGTAACTTCTGGTTCCTCTATTGCATTAGCCATGATCATAAGTTCTTCTTCCTTTTGAATTTTTGAAATTATTGCTCTCCATCCTTCATTCCAACCGTTATCATATGTTAAGTCATATTCATCATCATTGGAAATATCAATGATCTCCACAGGAGCAACTTCTGACTGTACCAAAGGGTCCAAAGTTCATGTATGATGGAGAAACCATATTGATTTGAACTTCAAGCAAAGTTCCAAATTAAATAGTCTTCTCTTTAAATGATTGTTGCTCTGATTCATTTTCTCTAGTATCAACCTTATCAATGGATCCCATTGCAGAAATTTTCATAGGAGAAAATGTTTCAATAGGAGAGGTACTTGTTCCCCACCTTCTTCCCTGTTCCACTATCATGGCTTCCAACAAACCAGATTGATAGCTTGCCAAGGAATGAGGAGAAACTGGACTACTCTCATCCATTTCATTATTCGTTCTTGTAGCTAAACTCTCCAATGTTTCCTTTTCAGATTGTGTAAATTTGAAGAGAATCCTTTGAATCCTCTATATGGAGTCTGTTAAACCTTGGATTGAACTTACTACCCTGATTAGAATTGTCTTTTGAGGCATATTTTTCCATTTGGAAACTAGTGTATCTCTTTTGCAATTTCATCTTTTGGGTTCTTGTCAACATAGGAACCATTTGAGGTGTCTTCGTCTTTGGATCTCTAATTACAACCCATTGACCAGTAGTAGTATTCAGAGGTTTAACCATTTTATTTCCAATCTTGGCAGGGGCTTTGTAACATTGGAAGAGTTCTGGTTTTATTTTCTTCAAAAGCCAATCAGGAACCACTTTTACCAAAGTAAATTGTTCCTTTTGAACTTCATTTCTTTGATCCATTGGTGCCTCTCCAGTGTTAACCTTCTTTGAACAAGGATATTCCCTCTTTAAAGCTGGTGGAATTGGACTAGAAGACACATTTCTTTTAGAAACCAACCAAGGTTTCCAATTTCTTCCTTGATTTGGACTTATCCAAGGCTTCCTTTCATTATTTTGATCTAAAGCCTTTCTTTCCATCCTTTTTGAAAAGAAATCAACCCCTACCTATCTAAGTCTTTGAAAATCAAGTAATTGGCTCTGCATTCCATGCACAAGCATTCCAAAAAGGATGTTTCAAGCATAGAAGGATGGGATTGCTTAAAACCTTTTTGAGAAGAACTTTGTGATGCATATTTGTGCTTGGTAGCTTTTCCAATACCACTTCGATGTTGAACAAGTTTTGGTCTTCCTCTTCTAAATTGCCCAGAGTTCATCCCAACATGCACTTGCTTGTTCTGCCACACTTCTCGAACTGTTTTGGCCAATGATGTTGGCACATTTGTGTTAGCAAGTCACTTCCTCTATCTTTGGAAATGGATCTATGTCTATACTGATAGGCTTTTTTGGAAACATGATCCTTCCTTTCTTAATCTGCTCTTGAATCATGTCACGAAAAACATTGCAGCTTTTAGTTGAATGAGTCCAAGAAGCATGCCATTTGTAGTACTTTTTTTCCATGCATTTCTTCTAATGTTGGAAGTTTAACATTTTCAGGAAGTTTAATAATTTCAAAAAAAAAAATACCGGGAAGGGCTTGATCCAAGCAGTTTTTCGCAAAAATTGTATATTTTACGGTTTTGCTTTCGCTGATCAAGCCCTTCCCCGTATTAATTTTTTTTGAAGATTTCTCATGTGGACTCTTGAAAACACCTTCTCAAAACATTGGACGGCTCGGATTGTCAAAAAAATGATTGGATCATGGATGTCCGGAGTCCCGGATCTCAGACTAGAAAGAGACCCTATATATATCACACCCTTAATTTTCATCATGAATAAATAAACATTTTCTTCAAGGAATATCTCAATAAACTCACAGATTCGTCCAAAATCACCTCACATTATTTTTATTGGCAAGAAACATGATATCTAAGTTCGGTACCCATGTCCCATGTGAATTGAGTAAAAAAAAAAATGTTATATCCTTTGAAAGGAAGGGTTTTACAATACTTCAAATAATCTTTCATGACATGCTCTCACTATGCCATGCATCTCAATCACTCCATTACATGCTCCAAGTGAAACCTGAAACAACAAAGGGGTGAGCACACTTCGCCTAGTAGATATCCACTTTGGGGTTTCAGACTCTGAAAGATACACTAAAGTAGATAAAAAAAACATATTAACATATTGAACAAGAGCATAATAGAAAACCAACGTTCATAAGTGGGTTTCCAAGCTTATCACTTCTCATGGTGATAAATTAACACATACTCCATGTCTCATCCATACACATACTTCTGCGATACAAACCTTGGATGACCAACCATTTAACTTTTCTCTAACCACATAATAAGCTGCAAGTTTACTTCTCATTGAATCCTTGCACGTTTTTTTTTCTTTCCAAATTCAAGTTGATGGAATCCAACCACTTCCACACAAAACAAGTTTACTTTGTCAATGTCTCTTGCTTACAAAATATTCAAACATCATCTTTAAAACATATCTAGTATATACATTAATTCACCCATAAAATATCGCGTGTCCAACAAACATTCCATGACAAGCATTCGTCACATATTCAAGCATTTCACAAGAAACCAAATGTTCTAAGTATTCACGTGTCCTACTCCTGTCCATGTATATCTCATGTGTCCAAGTGCCCTACCGTGCCCAACGAGTGTCCAATGACAACTTCAATCATTCCGCCCATCAAATTAAAATTTGAAGTCCGAGGACTCACAGTTCCCTAGCATCTTATGGATATATGGTTCTGGTAACTTTGCTTAGCTCTAAGTCATTTCACCTTTTATACCATCCAATTTGTCATGTGTCAAGTTCATTTATAAATAAACGTATCTTGGATTCCATCGTACCGTACTACCATGTGTCCATCCATTTCATACTAAAAACGTGTCCATTTGTTCATTTCAATAGATGATGTCAATCATGTGTCACTCACATAAGTTCATCCAACGTGTCGTTTATAGTCCCAAGGCATCACACATAACAAGACCTAGATACAAGACAATATCCTCATAAGGTGCAAAGTGATATTATAAGATAATTAAGGGCACAAGTTTAACACCCAACATAAAGGGAAGTCAAACAAATTCCCCACAAATACTTCATACATCATATTCAGTCATAAACTTTTTCTGTTATATACCCCTTTTCAATATATCAATCATGTCAATGAATGATAAATGGATAATGAGACAACAAACACTTTGTCATGCTATTTTCAAATTCAAAATTTACTCAACATTTCTTGTCTCAATTTTAGCCACACATATGCTCATTACTAACATGAAAATTTCAAGATCCAGCTCCCATAGCTCAATATCATCACAACTCAATATCATCATGGGAATTTCGGGGCCCGGCTCCCATAGCTTCTTATCATCGGGAATTTCGGGCCCCGGCTCCCATAGTTTCTTACTATCACAACTCAATACCATCACGGGAATTTTGGAGCCTGGCTCCCATAGCTTCTTACTATCACAACTCAATATCATCACAAGAATTTCGGGTCCCGGCTCCCATAGCTTCTTATCATCGAAAATTTCGGGACCCGGCTCCCATAGATTCTTAACTCAAATGATAGCCAGATTTATTGGGCTCCGCGCACCCATGACAAACTAGTGTTGGAATATTTAACAAACATCCAATTCATGTATCGATTGTACCATAAAACACATAACGTGGTCCACCTTACTCAACACGTGTCCACAAATTCAATCATATATTAACATGTTGATTTTCAAATGAGTGCCAACAACACATCAATCCTATGTCATTCCAATGATTAATCTACAACATAAGTCTAAAAGTATATTAACAAGTGTCCAAGTATACCAATAAGGTTCAATGTAGCTCCCAAATATTCAAGTGTTTAACGATTATCCATGTCCATTCATTTTCCCCAAAACACACTACGTACGCCAATTTCATAAACCATGTATCTGGTGTCATGACCTATTTTCCAAACCTTTAGACTTATTTAACACATTTCTTATTCTAAACCTTTTCATAAAAACACCAAGTCATATTACCACAATACCACACCGCATTAACAGTTTACCCACGTGCCCACCCAACACATCAATAACCAACCTATCGCATCTCATTCATATATGTGTGTGTGTGTGTTCGTACATTTGATATACTTGACACCATCCTGACGGTCAATTACTTTTCACGTGTCACAACCTACAACTAGTGTGTCCCCGTATTCCATAAGTACCCAAGTGTCAACCAACTATTTAGCAAGTGCCTTATCTGATCCTACAAACACTTTCGCCTCACGTATCCTGCAAGTACTCTTGAGTACCTCGTGTCTCTCTAATACCCACATGTCTCTTAAATATTCCACCAATACCCATGTATCTCATAAATACCCATATTAGTTCACTTCTCAAATTCCGGTCCATTTTCTTTAATTTATCGCAACGCATTTAATAGTAAATTTCGTAGTCCTCTTAAGAGTCCTTTAATTTATACTTCTGATAACATATGTTGATTGGTGACCCTAGTATCACACCTTAAGTCCATGCTCATTTCACACGTATAAACAACCAAGAGTCCTTATTTAAATTCATTAACCATCTCCACGAGCCTCTCCCATAACCTCGCATGACTACACAAATGATGAAAAGAAGTATCGGAGGGAAGAATAGGACGTCCATTGATCATGGAAAGAAAGAAGAATAAAAATACAACATTTTAGCACTTTCTAACTAGTCGGAGGTTTTTGCCCAACTAGTTGGGCCAAGACAGAGACAAGAACAATTTTTTAGAAAAGCCCAATTGGTTGATGGTTTTTGCCCGACTGGTTGGGAAGAGACAAATTCTAGCGAAAATTTTAGAATCTCCCAACCGGTTGGAAGTTTTTGCATGACTGTTTGCCCAGATTTTTTGCGAATTTTCCTCAAAACATGAACTTCAACCCTAATGCATATATGAAGTTTTAGGCCAAAAATTGGAAATGTCAAGCAACTAATGGGCATGGAGGGAGGGTAAAACAACAATCAATTGCATCAATCAACTACCAAATCCTTAGATCAAAAACTCAAACTCAACAAAACCCACTAGGAAGAAAATCATGATTTTGATAAATTGGATGAACAAGACCCAGATATATGCATCATATCACATAGATACAACTAAGAGGAGTAGAAATTGTTCCCCTACCTCAAGGTTTTGCTCCAAGTCAACCAAAAAACGAATTCCTAGATCCCCAATTTGAGCAATCCCGTTTTTGGCTCTCTCGGTGCAAAAAGATGGTACTCCGAGCTCTCAAACATGCGTAGATGATGAATCTTTGGTCAATTTGTGAAGAACTTTGATGAGGAGGGAGTAATTTAAGCTTAGAGGAGCAAAAATGGAGGAGAGAGGAGGAGGGGCTGATTTTTGGGAGAAGAGGGAGATAAATATCTCTCTCTATACACACACACACACACACACACACACATAAATACATAGGGACACCCCAAGCCCTGAAGTGGCTTGTGTAAACCAATCTAACGCCATTCCACTTATATTACACTTCACCTCATCACTTATTCGTATATCACATTTCCTCACATTACCCTAACATTATTTTAAAAAATAAAAAAAACACGGGTCCTTACATTATATATATATTTGCATACAATTGGTTCCTAATTTTTTGGGAGTGTATAGTGTGACTACCTAAAAATAAGGATTGAAATTGGGAGGGATTCAAAATGAGTTAATCATTTTATCCCATACATAACCAATTATGATGGTTTTCGAAATCAAAGGAGTTTGAAATAGTCAGAAGATTCTGGGATGATTTCTCATGCATTACCGATTTGTCCAATTCCAAAGGTGTTTTTAAAATTGTGGGTACGTGGACTATCACTTTACCAAGAACACTAGATATCGATACTATTGCTATTTCCAAATTCATGAACTCTCTCTCTCTCTCTCTCTCTCTCTCTCTCTCTCTATATATATATATATATATATATATATATATATATATATATATATATCCAAATCTAAAATTAAGTCATGAGCTAGTGACCTACTAATCTCTCCCTCGGCATGAAACAACTGAATATCAATAGGCTCTCTTCGATCAAAGCTTTGGTTTGATCACGCTCTATGCTTGTTTCATTTTTTGAGAAAAAAAATGGAGGATCTATTGGTGGTTGGGTTGATGTGGCGTTTTTAGCATGATTTTACCATATTTTTAGCATGATTTTTCGACAAGTTTAAAATGTTTAAAATTCACCATGTTTCTTGTATTTGTTGCCAAAATTTATTATAATTCATGTATTATATTTTTTCCATATTTTAGCATGATTTACCACGTTTCTTATATTTATTGTTGAATTTTACCATAATTTTTGTATTGTAGTTTTATCATGTTTTTAGCATGATTTTTCGACAAGTTCATGATATTTAAAAATTCACCATGTTTCTTCTATTTGTCACCGAAATTTATCATATTCATGTATTATATATTTACCCTATTTTTAACACAATTTACCAAATTTCTTGTAATTATTGTCGAAATTTATCATAATTTTATTATATTTTTACCATATTTTTGGCATGATTTTTCGACAAGTTCATGATGTTTGTCGAAATGTTTGGTTTACGAAAGTTACAAATTTTAACATGTTTCTTGTATTTGTTGTTAAATAATTTTACCATATTTTAACATGATTTTCTGACAAGTTCTTGTATTTGTTTCTGGTTTGATTGATATGCTATTAATTTTTCCTATTTGTGATAAGTTTATCATATTTATACTTTATGATATTTTTATCTCAAATTTTGTTTTAAGATTTTAGACAAGAGAGAAAATTGGAGAGAGAGATTTGAGAGAGGTGAGATTGAGATAAATTAGAGATGATTAAGAGAGAGAAAAGGGTACTTAAGGGTTTATTTGAATTTCAGGATGAAAATATAATTTTCATAAGTGACCAGGATGAAAACATAAGTTATACTAAGTTTGAAGGACCAATATTTAAGTGCCCCTTTTTGTAACTCAGTTAATGAAATTAATATTGCATAGATAAACTAAACCAACAATACTTATATTAAAACTATTTCTATTAAAATCATCAAAACTCACAAACGGCAACTAACCAAAACAATGTATAATACCAGTAATTGGTTTAGGAATAGAGTATTATTATATTAGAAAATTAGTTATTGAGCGAAAAGATTAGGAAATCAATCAACTATGTCGTAGTAGTGTAGTGTATTGAAATTGGAGTATATTATTAACTTGTCATATTTAGAAGTTTATGGAACTAATCTTAAAAGTGAAGGACTATGGTGGTGGAATGCAGTACAAGACTATGAAATTAGTTGACTATTGAAAAAAGTGTTTATTCAATGTATCTAAATCTAATCTCACACACACACACAATAAATTTATTACATAAACATTACGTGCGGGGTTCAGATCGATTTGCAAACCATAATTATTAACGTAAATCTACAGACCAAACCATTTAATATGGTTCCTATTTTTTTAAACCGGGACCGGACCATAGTACTAAAAAACGGAGTCAAACCATTTTGTTTGGAGTGGTTTGCAATGGATTTGCGAGTTGACGGTTTTTTCTTTGTGCCACATGTTAGTTTTGCTATAATATAGGAGTATTCATGTTTAGTGGAGCTTCCTTCCCATCGGTCTATGCCAAATAGTGTCTTGTGCTTATTTTTCTAGTCATGTATTTTGTGGTTTTATTTCTAGTGATCAATGAAATATATTTCCTTTGAGTTGCTTCACTGTCGCTCATCTTGTTAAGTTATATTGTTACTTCATTTTTGTTCGTTTGACTACAGTACATGGATATTCACTTTGGACTCTTGGTGTCTGGCGTGCTTGTAAAGGATTCTTGGTAGGAAGCCACATATGGTGTCTTTTGAGCACAATCTTGCCTCGAGTGCCACCTTGTGACATTGGCCTGGTAGTAAAGTCGTGAGATTTAGGAGTTTGTTCCTCCTAAGGTCATTCGAAACTTTTGATGTGTTATTAACTCCTATAGACCAGTCCATACGAAGTTTGTTATGGCTTTAATTGGGCTTCTTGCAATTGAGCGGCGGGGTTAAGGTCTCTAAAATTAGTTGAGGTAAACTTAGGCACGCACAAACACTTGTGTTATAAAAAATTAAAAATAAGAAAGACCCTAGGAAATCACAAAAAGGGTCATGAAGAATTCTAATTGTGAGATTCATTTTTAGATCGCACATGAAGAATTCTAATTGTTTATTAATTTAAAATTTAATTTTTTAAATGGCGTTGCAAAAAATTAGATCAATCGAATATGCTTAAGTTTTTTTTATAAAAATTTCAAGTTTTCATTCAAAATTGAGGATCTTAAATTTTGAATAAGAAATCGAAAGATGGATCAACCATTTATGAGAAGCGTTTGTACATTTCTGTACCTCCAGACTTCGGTGCCTTTTAGCATTAGTGTTAGATTAGAGACTGTGTCATAGTAGTGTTTGAATACGAAAAAACAAAAGAGAGTTGCTTTAATTGGCTAAAAATAAACAGGGATTTTGGGAAAGACAGGACAGCTGTCCTTGAAGGCGCTTTTGATTCTTCCAAACCAAGAAACCTTGAAAATTGGGCATTAATCTTCAAAAGTCATGTATTCACACTGTGTGAATCCTGTTGACTGGAAGTTTATTCCCCTCTACACCCACCCCCACACCCACACCCACACATCTACTCCTATATCATCTATTCTCTCTCCTCCACGTATATATAGAGAAAATAGGTAGAGCATTTGGCAGTAACTGGCATCACCCTCCCCAGTAGTCTTTTTTGTTGTCCTTCCAAACAAGTTTTCTGTCTCTCTGTCTGTCACACTTAATTGTCAAGAACACGAGTAAAATTTTCTTGTGTGTTTCTCCTTCTAGACTCTCTGTTGTGGCACCACTTAACTGATTCCTACTTCTGCTACCCCTAAAAATGGGAACTCGAGAATCCAAGAAGATTGTAGAGGAAAAGAATGTAGTTCAATTGCCTCCAAGGAGAGGTCGGATCAAAGAAAAGATATTTGGTAAATTGGCAAAGAAGGTGATCGGTGCAGTGGGAAGAGAAAACAATTCAGAGGGGAAAAGTAAAGGAGGGGTTGATAGTGGAAGCTCAGCCTCCTCAATAACCCATCCCTTAATCTCCTCCTTCTATATTCCAGAGGGAAAAAAAGGAATCTGATTTGTGACCTACTACTGTTTGTTTGTTTGTTTGTACATAGGAGTATATAATCTTTGCTTGTAACTAGGGGTCAACAACAATTGCATTGGGGTGGTATCTGATACAGTATCTTTTCTTGCTTTGCCTTCCTCGAATTCATTCCCATGTAGTAGTCTAGTAATTTGGCAATAAAAAAGGGGAAGTTGTACTCTATAGTCTATATGATACAAGGAGAAATAGATTACGCTGGTGCTTTTGTTGTCACTGTTCTTCCCTTTGTTTGATGGCGCTGGGATATTTACAGTGTTATTCAGCTTAACATCAATAGTACTGAAGTTAAAAACTAAGTGTAGGATTTCAAGAGCCACGTTTAACCTCAAATGACTTGGAGTAGACATTAAATGCAATGATGCCACTATTGCCAGCGACCAATAGAAAGCTCCAAACAAAGTATATACACATTAGACTTTAAATCCTCACGCTTACATCACCTATTTCACGAAAATCCATGTTGTTGTCCGAGGTTCTGCATGGCCCTCGTAGAACCTAAGAATTTTAGAATCCATGCACATGATAAAGCACCTAAAACATGGCACCATAAATTTGCAGCATGATTGAAATCTGAACCAAAGCAACTTCAATGTCTAAATCCAGAGCGTGCAGGCTTAGAAATATTACTAAGCAAAGAAAGGCAAGGCAAGAGCCATTTCCAAAGAAAGAGGAATCAGAAATTCAAGTCATCAGATATTTAGAAAATAAACTGGGACCGTCGTAAAAACAAAGTACTCTTGTAAGTTACCATGTTCACGGGAGGATTTGGCTTTTACAAGACGGGCAAAAACCTGAATCATAGTATAGATTCTGCTTCATACAAACAAAGCAATCCACCACATTGCAATGAGCTGCAAAGTGCACATCAGAGATCAAAATTAGGATTGTTTGCCCCTCTCTCTCTCTCTCTCTCTCTCTCTCTCTCAAGATGAAGTGTCTATACTGGGCTCTCTGATTTGAATAGATGTCCTTGACAAACTAGCTTCAAGCTCTTCTAATTCATCTAAATCCAGTTCATCGTCGTCGTCAATATCAGGCCCATCCTCTTCAGAATCGGCAACTGCACTTGTTGAAGTGCTTGGACCACCACCTGGATTTTCCTGTGCCTGAAATTGAACATCATTACATATTCCGAGTTATTTCATGCTAAAAATGGTTTTCACATATCTATGCAATACACAAAGATCATGTGAATGTGCCACAATAAGTTGGTCTCTTTCGTGAAACTTCAACATGCCATATAGGTCTTTCTACAGATTAAAGATCTTGAATAGTTTCAGAAGCACTATTGGCACTGTAAATAAAGGGTTTTCTGTGAGCTATTTAGTTTCAATCCCTTAAGAAGCATCACAAGAAATGCTATTTACATATTTGCTCAAATAGGATGGTGCAACGTTGGTAAAGATAATATGATCCATGGTCATCGTATTCAGCTCATAAACCAAGAAATTTATGAACTCAAATGTGAACAACACGATGTTTCAATTGGACAGTCTTCTGGAGAGTGTCTGACAAAAGGTCTATCACGTTAACGTATCTTAATTGCAAACAAACTAATTTCTGTCTGTCATGAATGAAAAAGACAGCTATAAAAGCAAATCCACCTGTATAGGAGAATGAATGACTAACCAATCAAATGGTGTTATACACGTCCCTGTGTATGAAAAATGGTACGACTCCAGAATCTGGTTAAGAGTGGAGAGATAACACACTCCCGACTATGCAAAAGAATGAGAAAAAAGCTCTGCCGTCTGTGCATAGATCACTCTAAAACATCAAATAGTTTGAGACTTAAATAAACAAAGGGGAACAAAGGCACCAAACAGCATATCTTATTAAAGGACCCAGGCCATACCAAACAAACAGTGATTCGCTTTAGTTACCAACCATTGACAACGCTTTCCCTTTTTTTTGGGATTATGGTCTGGCATAGTTTGTCTTTAGGGAAAGTAGGAGTGGGTAATCAAAAAACAATGGAGACAACGCATAGGAGCTGCAACTCTTTGGCACCTAGCACTGACATAACAAGCCTAAATATCCTAAGAATTCAAAAAATAACTTTTTCCATTTCCCCAAGGAGTGCTTAGGACCACAAGCTTTCTGAGATGGAGAAGGCATGCATCTACCAGTTCAATAGCCACACAATGAAAGTCTGCACCTTTTTACTGTTGTATAACTTCATCAAGCTTCCAAATGCCATAATCAGCAAATTTTCTCTTCCTATTTTAAATTGTCGGCATTCAAATTAACACCACGGGCAAAACAAGTCCGTAAATTCAATACACGAAATGCTGCAATTGAGTAGAAACATCTCAAAATTATCATCAGAGTACACCTCCAGCAAAATCATGGCATTTACAGTTGTATCATATATCAAACTGAGAGCACAATTCAGAGAGATTTATTCAAGCCTATCATCCTCAAAACAAAATTTTCAGCCACAGTTTCAAATGGAACTTATTTAGTGTTAGGACAATTATAGCAATATGTCGAAGTACTAAGAACTAGAGACTTAAAACACGGTAAACATTGGAAACAAATTGTGTAAGGGGGGAAAAAAAGAGCATGACTACCTTCTGCTCAGTAGTATTGGGTTCTTCTTCTCTATTGTACTTTTCATAAGCCTCGGCATCATCCACAAACAAGCTAGCATCTGAAAGGAACAACTCACGGCCACTGAAGAGAGGAGAATTGGGTCAATGATATGTCCAGTGAAGCATATCAAACAGGAATTTTATCATAAAGAAGAAGAATACCTCATGCGATCATTCTTAGCCCTGTCAGCTCGCTGGGCAGCCAAGCCTGCTTCTCTTTCTTCCATCTTTTTATTCTTCCATTGAAAGAACAACTCAGGAGTCAACGGAGTTGTAGTTGTCACTTTTGCACGCTGAAATAATTAAAACACAAAATCACCAGACATATCCAAAAACAAAGAGGGACCAAACAAAAAAACAAAAGAAATAGAGTTGTTGCTACTAGCAGTAGCGCTACATATTTCTATTCTCTAAAACATAACATGTATTTGGGAAAGAGCGTCAATTTATGGTCAAAGCACACAAATAAAAACACCTTTTTTGTCAAAATTAGGGCCCTTAATTTAAGAACAGCTTTGCAAAATTACACCCAAAAATTTAAAGCATATTCCTTTTGTCCTGTGCTTACAAAAACAACAAATCGCGAACCAAAGTGATACCAAGGGTTTGGGTTCAATAATTGTGAGACCTGAAAATCATCAAAGGGGAAACAAGGAAATATTGAAGTTGTGCGGGGAATCTCCAACCGAACAAGGATTCTTCAGATTCACTATTGAAGCATGGTCAATAATCAATACAACAGGTAATATGTGATCACCTGCTTTTCAATCTCTTCCTCAATAGGTATCTTTTCAGCCTCTTCCTCCAAAAGTGTCTTCATCTGAGACTTCAACACATACCCTGGAGGTAGAGCATGCCTGTAGTGACATTCTTTGCCGCCGTTTGGGCAAACCCAAAACCAACCATATTGTTTCTTCTCCACTGCGTCAAGAAAGTACTTGCAAACCTACACACCGGTAGATTACAGTCAATTGATACAGAACATACAAGGAAAAAAACAGTTAAAGCAAGAACTTACAAGTTAAAAATGTCGCAAAAACTCAAGCCAACTAAAAGGTTTTCAAGAAACAGTAGATACAAGCCTGCATCGTACAATATCCATGGACCATCCATGCATCAAATGTGTTGATTACGGGGATTACCTTCAAAACAGCCTCTTTTTCGTAAGTGTCCACGATATAGCCATTACACCAACCATATGTTTCCGCAAACTAAACCTTTGGATTTCATCCTATACCAGAACCTTAGTCTTACTTCACCAAACCATCTTAGCCTTATGATTTTTAAATTTCCTCTGCTCCCAAAAACTTGATCCAGAAAGGCATCGCGGTCATCACCCCTCAACTAAGCCCAAAACAGCCTCAAACCTCTTCCTTCCTACCTCTAGTCTTAAAAACCATGTTGGATCATAGCAGACCAACCTACACAGGGCCCGTTCTATGGCAATTAAGGTGTCGGATGCTATTAACTACAAAAATGCTATGATATGCACATTTTCTAATGTTTGCTCTGCAACATGTATGTTTTCTCTAACATACTTATTCTAACCATGTTAACTATGTATGCACATTTCCGAAGTACCCAAAATAAGAATAATATAATTAAATAACTTTTCCTATACATACCATATAGGTCATTGCCTAAAAATACAATTGAACATTGCACAGCAGAAAGTGACCATGAGATAAGAAAGCGTACTATCTCTGTTGGTTTGTTCTGGTTGTACTCTGTCCTTTTAGACTCCACAACCTTCTCTAGTGTCTCTTGATCCCAATCCTCCATGGTATCTTAGGAGTCGAGCCAACATGAAACCATCGTAAAATTAGACAATGAGAAAATATCAAAACCAACCAGAAGATTAAAACAAACAAAGAATAAATCAACAAATCTACTGAATTACCTTCGTCACGCTTGTCACTGTAAATGTCAATCTTCTCACCCTTTCTCTGCACATTCAAATCGTGCGAGAACTTGCATTTAAAACCCTTTGCACACTGACCCACCTTGAAAAACTCGCATACAATAGACTTGGGATCAACACCTAACCAAAACCTCAATTTTTGTTACAACCTAACCAACCAATATGCGGGAAAACAGCTGTAATAATTGTGCTGCAAGTCATGAATTGTAAATCTAAGGTTTGTATAAGAGACAGGCAATTGCAAGATTCGCGCAGTACGCGGCACAGGTAAATACAACAGTTATAGCGGATATAATTAACCTAGATTTCATTTTCTTTGGGAGGAAAACAAAGGCGATACAACTTAGATTGGGTAAGTGGGTAACTGAACTGAGATCCTTCATTTTTTTTTTTTTTCCATGACTCACAAAATTATTGAGATGTATGTATTGTGGTAACAGACAAGGTATATAGATGGTAAACCCAGACAACAGGTGTTTTTCCCACCCAGTAAATTAGCCCAAAATCACAGGGAGTTCCAACCAGTAAAACAAACCAAAACATGCCCAACTACCAAGGAAGGTAGTGTAGGTAAAGC
Source organism: Vaccinium macrocarpon (assembly GCA_022606695.1). Taxonomy (NCBI): domain Eukaryota; kingdom Viridiplantae; phylum Streptophyta; class Magnoliopsida; order Ericales; family Ericaceae; genus Vaccinium; species Vaccinium macrocarpon. Next base: position 20,875,364 of record CM040171.1, read on the forward strand.
AACAAGAAGCAAACAAGGCAGAATTCACAGAACTGAAATTGTAAAAAAATATGGTAAAACCAAGAGCCTATTCCCGTGTATATAAACCAGTATACATATGTCTATACATCTTTGTTCTATTCCATACCTTCAATCTTATTCTTTCTCTAGAGTTAACTAGGGAATTCAGATTGGCTTCAGGAAGCTAACAGAAATTTTTTCACCTATTCATCAAACGTGATCACCTAATAGGCTACATACCGACTGGTACTTTGGGTTGAACAACAGCAATCTTGAACAAGTCATTCAATTCCTTTTCTCTGGCCTTCTCTTCATCCTTCTTCTTCTGCACAAGAAACCCAATTGCCCACAACGAATCGATTTTAAGTATCCATAAAACTCAGCAATTAAATTGCAATATCCACAAAACCCAGCGACCCAAATTACAATATCCAAAAAACCGAGCAAATAAATTGAAATAGCGACAAAACCCAGCAGTCAAAAATCAAATACAATATCCACATACCTTGGCGGCGGTTTTAGATGGGTCGGCCTTGGGTTGTGCGGACTGTTGGAGGCTCTGCACGTATTTCTGGACATTTTTGCTCTTGTTCTTGTTCTTAAGCCCAAAGGTCTTGTCTTCTACGACTTTCTGCTTCTTAGCTAAATCGGTTTTCGATGCTTGCTTCGGAGGCATGGTTAGATTTGCTTCGAAGCAGAGATTTTGATCTGTGATTTCCCAAGTGCAATATTCAGATTTCTATTTTTCGACGTGTTATAGTGATTGGAGAGATGATGATCTATGAATCTGAGGCGACGAGCTAGGGTTTTAGGCGGATTTTGATGGAACAATTGGCGACCCTGTTCACTCTCTTGTTGAACGCTGATAGTTGCAGAGTTAAGTACCGAAGTGTTGATAAAAAATAAAAAAAAGTACCGAAGTGACCCTATTTTTTAAACAATTTCGAGATATACCACACTTTTGGAAGGTATACAAAAAATAGTCTTTCGGGCATGACATCCAAAAAATAGTGGGCATGATCAAAATGAGTCATAAATGTTAATACCAAATGTTAACTGCCATGTGACAAGACAGCTCAACGCATACGTTAACCGTATCTATAAAATAATCGCGCGTATGAAGAATGCGTAATAATTAAAATTATAACGCATTTGTAAGGTGCACAATAGTTTGAATTAAAACCCATCGTCACTTTTACAATAACGCAAATAGGTCATGCGCTGTAGTTACCTCCATCCCCTCCGCCCCATGCCCAATTTTCCATCTTTTAACGAAGGAATCAAATTCAATTTTTAAATGCATATCCATTATGCAGTTGTTTACATATAAAATTAACAAATCCAATGATTAATTGACACGTAATCAAAAGTGTCAAACGTTGGCAATTACTCGTCAATGAAGACACACTGGATTAATAAGTTTAAATGCACCGAATACGATGTCGTATTTAGAAAGGTAGTTATTGGCAGTTACAAGCCATTACTAAAATAACGATTGGCCCCGAAGCCATAATTTCAACTGCTAAACGTACATGCTCCACGTGTAAACTTGAGAAACCAGACGATTGACAATTAGAACACGTGGAATTCTTCTAGGAAGCAGTTATTTCCTTAATCACATTATCATTTGAGTGGTTAAGTCGACGTGTAGATTTAAAGCTTCTGGGAGAAGGGAGAATTCAAATATAGACGTGGAGGGAAGGATAACTGCCAACCATCAGAGTGGAAGTTGGAGTTCGAAGCAAGCTAGGTTCAAATTCATGGAGCGGGAAGTTCAAACCACAAGTTGCGTCTATAAATAGGAGAAATTGAAGAGTACAAACCCCCGGATAAATCTTCAACAAACAGCTATCAAAAAACTAATGCTTGGTTTGCTCATTGGCAAAGTAGTTTAGGATTTCGAACTCAGTTCGAATTAGTTTAGGATCTCGAACACAGTTCGAAGTAGATTAGGAAGTAGATTAGGATTTAGATTAGGATTTATCTCGATTGTTCTTGTAACAATCACCCCTATCTCGATTGTTCTTGCAACAATCACCTATTCGAAGTTCTGTTACTCTGTATTTGAAGTTGGAGACAATTTCGAAGTAAGTTTATCTTTGATTTATCAATCGAAGTGTCTTGTTTCTTTATTGTTCTTTGATTTCTTAAGTTTATTGGTTTGCATTTCTTCACTTATTAAGAAAAATCCTCTTAATTGAGGTAATTGAACCAACAAAACACAATCGCCTGATTAGGTTTGGTTTTCCAAAGTTAATCTGAGGGAGGAGATTGAAACTCTCTCTGGCACGCTCGCACACAATTATTTTTCATTGCAAAGAAGTAAAAAGAACCAAACACATATTTTTTGGCACGCCCAGTGGGACACCAGAAAGTGTTAAATGGCTCCAAAACTTAGGAAGCAAATGGATGACTCTCAGGCTGGCCAAACGCCAAAAGATGAGAACAATGGTAATTCTAAAGAGAATGAACAAATCGAAGGCCTTCAAGTTGGACCAGAGATTTGTGCTGGTCAAGACTTGAATATGGGAATTGGCCAGGTTTCTCGAATGAATACTAGGAAAAACAAAACTGTGCAAGGCGATGACCCAAAGAATCCAGAAATTGGAGGGAATGTGTCATCCAACCACTTTATTGAAATGATTGCTACGTTTAAAGAATTGGCTCAGACCCAAAAGCTTATATTACAAAAATTGGAAGAGCAATAAGGGCTTAAAAGTGATCCTTTGCCTTCACTTGAAAAGGATAAAGGAGAGGCTTGCACAAGCAAATTCAGGTCAAGACCTGGAAAAGAGCCTATAAATGTAGAAGACATACCTGAATCTTGATATGAGCCTGCAAAAAATTATGATTATCAAATCCCTAAACCTAAGAAAGTGTTCAAGCAGAACACTAATGTCTCATTCGAACCTAACTATGATGGTGTATATGAGGAGAAAGGTTTCAGGAATTATGATTATGGATTCGATGAGTATATGTATACTCCTAGAAATAATATTAATGAAAAGGATAGGACTAGTGCAAAAAGGCCTAATCCAGAGGTTGGAATTCCTAAGTATTCAGGGATTCCAGAAATGGGAAGGATACATTCGAACTATCTTTACGAACCTTTGGTGAACCAGGAAGGAGGTTTCAAGCAACCTAGGCCTTTTGATGATTCTTATCAGAGGATTCTAGAGGACCACATGCCTAGAAATGTCACTTGGGAACCACTTGTTAGTTCAAAGGTACCTTTAGGGGAACATCCAACCCTTCGAGATGAAATATTGGGTCTTATGCAAGAAGTTTATGGACCTTCGAACCGGGGGGTACAAACTCAAATTTATAGAAAACCCTATCCAGAATGGATAGATAAACAGTTCGAAGTCCCTAGAGGGTTTAAAATCCCAGATTTCACTTTGTTCCATGGAGATAGGAAACAATCCACAACTGAGCACATTGCTAGATTCACTGCTCAATGTAGAGAATTAGGCAATAATGGGTTCATTAAGTTGAAATTGTTTTCTAATTCTTTAACTTGGGGCCTTCAATGGTATTCTAACTTGACACCGTGAGTCGGTTCCCAAATTGGCAAAGGATGGAAGAATTATTCCATGCACAATTTTATCAAACTGAGCCTGAAGTTACCATGGCCGATTTAGCAAGATTAAAGCAGAGACTTGATGAGAAGGCTGCTCAATTTATTGCTAGGTTTAAAAGGGCCAGAAATAAGTGTAAACTTCAATTACCAGAGGTTGAATTTGTAAGAATAGCACAAGATGGTTTAAGTAGAGAACTTAGGAAGAAATTGATTCTCTTTTGAATTCGGAGATTTGGTTGATTTAACTTACAAAGCATCAAGATATGAGTCTTTGTTAGAAGAGGATGTTGATAGAAATAACTCTTCTTATTCAACCTATTATAAAGAACCCATTTATGAGATTGATGTCTTTGAAATTGTTGAGCATGAACCTTGTGTGTGTGGACCGCTAGTTCGAAAGGATTCTTCTATAGTACCAAGAACTAACAAGAAAGTAGTTAGTAAGGTTTATTCATTTGATATTTCAAAGGCAGATGAAATTTTCGATTACCTTTTGAAGAAAAAGTTTGTCAAACTTCCTGAAAATGTTAAACTTCCAACTTTGGAAGAAACAAAAGGGAAAAGTTATTGCAAATGGCATGCTTCTTGGACTCATTCCACTAAAAAATTGTAATGTTTTCCTCGTATAGGATTGAGGGAGCGTATCAAGAAAGGAAGGATCATGTTTCCACAAAAGGCTATGGGAATCGATCTTGATCCATTTCCAAAAATTGAAGAAGTGATTTGCCAATACTAATGTGCCAACATCTCCGCTAAAACTGCCAAGGAAATGTGGCGTAACAAGCGGTGCAAGTGGAAATGAACTTCGGTCTGCGATTTAGCAAAGGAAAGCCAAAAAGTTGGCCAACCTCGAAATAGTGATGGGAAGACCTACCGTCAAAATATTTCACCAGGAAGTTCTTCTAGCAAGGGCTTTAAGCAATCTCATCTTCCCATGCTCGAGGCATCCTTTTTGGAATGTTTGTGCATGGAATGCAGAGCCAACTATTTGATCTTCAAGGATTTGGATAGACAGGGGGTTGATTTCTTTCCAAAGAGGATGGAAAGAAAAGCCTTGGATCAAAACAATGAAAGAAAGCCTTGGATTAATCCAAATCATGGAAGAAATGAGAGGCCCCGGTTTGTTTCAAAGAGAAATGTGCCTTCTAGTCCAGTCCCACCAGCTTCGAAGCGGGATTATCCTCCTTCGAAGAAGGTTAACACTGGGAAGGCCCCAATGGGCCAAAGAAATGAAGGAGAAGAGGAGCAATTTACTATGGTGAAAGGGGTTCCTGATTGGTTTCTGAAGAGGTTAAACCAGAACTCTTCCAAGAATGTAGAACCTTTGCTAAAATAGAGAGCAAAATGGTTAAACCTCCTAGTGCTCCTACTGGTCAATGGGTAGTTGTTAGAGATCCAAAGACCAAGGCACCTCAAATGATTCCTATGTTGACAAGAACACAGAAAAGGAAACTGCAAAGGAGGTATACTAGCTTCCAAATGGAGGAATATGCTTCTAAAGAAAATCATAATGGGGGTGATAAGTTTAACCCAAGGTTTAACAGACTTCGAAGAGAAGATTCTGAAGAATCTCTTCAAAAAGGGTTTACTCAATCAGAAAGAGAAGTACTGGAAAGTCTAGCTGCAAGGATGGACAATGAAGTACCTCGAAACAGTCCAGCATCACCAGATTCCTTGGCAAGCTATCAGTCTGGCTTATTAGAGGCCATGGTGGTGGAACAGGAAGAAAATGGAAGAATGAATTCATCTCCTATTGAAACATTGTCCCCAATGGAAACTTCTGCAGTGGAGTTTCCTAAAAAGATGGACACAATAGAGGATGGATCAGAGTTACCAGCGCAAGAAAATAGGACCATTCAGTTTGGAACTTTGCCTGAAGTTCAAATTAACATGGTTTCTCCGTCATTCGATTTTGGACCTTTTGGACCAGATTGTTCTCCAGTTCGAAGGGCATTACAACCATCAGTTGCTCCTTTGGAGGTTATAGATGTATCAACTGATGAGGAATATAATCTCACTTATGACAATGGTTGGAATGATAGTTGGGGAGCTTTGATTTCCAAAATTCAAAAGGAAGAAGAAGAGGAGGATTTCATGATTATGGTAAATACAGCAGAAGAACCAGAAGTAACCTCCAAAGAGAAGGCAATCTTCATTCCAGAAACAGAAAATGACTCCAAGTATCCTTTGATTGTTGATTTAGATTGTGCTGATCTTTCGTATCCTTTCAAATCACCTTCGAATGATATGAGGCATCATCTAAAACCATTATACATATCTGCTCTGTTTGATGGCATTTTGTTAAACAGAATTTTGGTTGATAATGGTGTAGCAATGAACATTTTGCCTTCTAGGACTCTTAGGAAGTTGGGAAAAGAAAAGGTTCGACTGATCCCAACAAGCACATCCATTGCTGGGTTCACTGGTGAAAGTAAGAATCCCAAAGGAATTGTTTCTATACGCCTGAAAGTTGGCCAAGTAGAAACTGATACAGCTTTCTTTGTGGTAGACACTTTCACAAGTAAGTATAATGCTTTACTTGGTAGGGATTGGATTCATGTTAATGGTTGTATTCCATCCCCAATGCACCAAGCTCTGATGATTGTGAAATATGAAGATGGGAAAGAAGTGGGGGTCGAAGAGGTGAAAGCAGACCCACACCCCTTTAGTACTTCAGCAAATTGTGCAGAGGCAGAGATGTATAAGCCAGAAATCATCCCTCTAAGTGAAATTGCACAAACTGCCATCCCTCCATCCAATGTATTGGAAATGGGAGAATTGGCAGAACTGAAATCCAAACTAAACAAGCAGTTGATTATGAATCAGACAATCCACCAGATGAAGCTGCTTGGATGTGAGTCCAAGACAGAGTTCGAAGAGGCTAACTCTTTGGCTTTAGTTAAGTTTATGGCTCTTGAAATAGAGCAGAGATTACAAGAAACAAACAATTGGGAGGAATCATTGGCTGATAAATCTGACTGGGGGTTGAAGCCAGTTGAGTTCGAAGAGGCCTTTATAGGTCATGTCGAATCCCAAGATCCTGTGGAAGAAGTAGAATTGGGAGAAGGAATTGTTCCAAACACTGTGCAAATCAATAAGGGGCTTAATGTTGTTTCGAAGGCCAAGTTGATCGCAGTGCTTAAAGAGAACAATGAATGCTTTGCTTGGAGTTATAAAGAACTAACAGGTTTGAGTAGAAATTTGGTTGAACATAGATTACCTATCAAACCTAATTGCAAACCTTTCAAACAACTTCTAAGAAAAATGTCTCCTGAAACCATTTTATTGGTTAAAAAGGAAGTTCAAAATCTTTTAAATGCTGGTTTTATTAGAACAACAAGATATGTAGAGTGGCTATCAAATATTGTTCCTGTTGTCAAGAAAAATGGGAAAATTAGGGTGTGCATTCATTTTAGAAACTTGAACACTGCAACCCCTAAAGATGAGTACCCAATGCCTGTAGTAGACATGCTTGTGGATAGTTCTGCAGGCCACAAAATCATGTCTATTATGGATGGACATTCAGGGTACAATCAGATTTGCATAGCTGAGGAAGATGTTCATAAGACAGCATTTAGAGCCCCTGGCAACCTTGGGACCTTTGAGTGGGTCAAGATGCCTTTTGGGCTTAAGAATGCTGGTGCTACTTATCAAAGAGCTATGAACACTATCTTTCATGAAATAATAGGGGGTTTTCTAGAATGCTACATAGATGACATAATTGTCAAGTCAGGGTCTATTGATGATCATGTAGAGCACCTGAAAATAGTTTTTTCAAAGATGAAGCATTATCAACTAAAGTTGAATCCTGCTAAATGTGCCTTTGGAGTAATGGTAGGTAACTTTTTGGGATATCTAATTCATAGCAAAGGTATTCAGGTTGATAAAAATAAAGCTAAAGCTATTATTGAAGCAAAACCTCCCTCAAACAAGAAAGAACTACAGAAATTTCTTGGTCAATTAAATTTTCTTCGAAGATTTATATCTAATACTGCAGGGAAAACTAAAGTTTTTTCTTCTCTATTGAAATTGAAGGATGGAGAGGACTTCGAATGGACAAAGGAGCATGATGATGCTTTCAAGGCCATCAAGGAGTACCTGATCAATCCACCAGTTCTTGTTCCACCCAAGAGGGGAGAACCAGTTAAATTATATTTGGCAGCAAACCATGACTCAATAGGAGTTTTATTGGCTCAAGACAATGAGGAAGGGAAGGAGCAAGCTATCTATTATCTAAGTAGGTTTCTTAATGATTGTGAAATTAGATATTCTGCAGTAGAAAAGCTATGTTTAACTTTGTTCTTTGCTTCGAAGAAACTCAGGTACTATATGATGCCTAGAGTAACTTATGTAATTTCTCAGACTGATGTTATGAAGTATATGTTGTCCCAACCTGTACTCAGTGGCAGAATTGGGAAGTGGATTGTATCTTTAATTGAATTCAGTCTAGAATATATTCCTTAGAAATCAGTCAAAGGGCAAGCTCTGGCTAACTTTTTGGCTGATTACCCAAATGAAATTGAAACTCCTGAGATAGCAGATATTAATGCAATAATAGCCAAACCATGGAAAATGTGGTTCGATGGTTCGAAAACCAAGTTTGGATTTCGAATAAATGAAGGGGAATGTACTAATAATTAAGCAGAATATGAAGCTCTAATCACTGGTTTAGAACTCTTGCTTAGTTTGAAAGTTGATATAGCAGAAGTGTTTGGAGATTCTCAGTTGATTATAAACCAAGTGAATGGAGAATTCGGTTGCCACAACATTGGTTTAAAACTTTATTATGAATATGTGAGGATATTGATTAAGCAATTTCGCATGATCTCTTTTACATATGTTCCAAGGTTCTTCAATGAAGAAGCTGATGCATTGGCTCAAAGAGCATCAGGATTCAAGTTTATTCCTGATGACAATAGAGAGTTTTGTAAATTAACTCTAAGAAAATCTTTGCCAATGCTTAAAGATAGAAACATGAACTTCGAAGTGTGTGAAATCACTTCTTCTCCTAGTTCGAATGACTGGAGACAGTCATTAATTGACTATTTAACAAGGCCTGATGCCAAAACAGATAGAGCAATAAGGCTAAGATCTGTCAATTACATCATGTATAATGGGGAATTGTTTAAGAGAGGAGCAGATGGATTACTGCTTAAGTGCTTAAATAAAGTTGATGCTTTTAAGGTTATGGCAGAGGTTCATGAAGGTATCTGTGGAGCTCATCAAGCAGGAATCAAGATGAGATGGTTGATTCGAAGGTATGAATATTACTGGCCTACTATCCTAAAGGACTGCATTGATTATGCAAAAGGGTGTCAAGCTTGTCAAAAGACAGGGCCTCTTAAAAAATTACCAGTTACTGAATTGCAGTATGTAATTAAACCCTGGCCATTTAGAGGATGGGCAATGGATATGATTGGTATGATTTACCCTCCATTTAGGAATGGGGACAAATTTATACTAGTTGCTACTGATTACTTCACTAAGTGGGTGGAGGCTCAAGCCTTTGAGAGTGTCTCTCAAGAACAAGTGATTGAGTTCATTAAGAATATCATCTATAGGTTTGGATCTCCAGAAACTATAACAGTAGATAATGGATCCATTTTCGAAGGTAGAGCAGTGAAGGCTTTTGCAGCCTCTCATGGACTGTCCTTGATTAACTCTACACCCTATTATGCTAAATCAAATGGTCAGGCTGAATCAACCAACAAGATTATCAAAAGAGGCATCCAAAGAATGGTTGATAGGAACCCAGAAGAATGGCCAAATTTGTTGTTAAATGTGTTATGGGCATATCGAACCACTAAAAGAACCAGTACTGTAGCTACTCCTTTTGCTCTAACGTATGGGCATGATGCTGTGTTACCAATGGAGAGTGTGGTGAAGTCACAAAGAGTTGCTTCCCAGAATGAACTGGATATTGGAGCATACCACCAAGCCATGCATATGGAGCTTGAAAGGATAGATGAAGAAAGAATTAAAGCTTTAAATCAGATCTTGGTACAAAAATTAAGAGTAGCCCAGAAGTTACAATAAGAAAGTGGCTGTTTGAAGCTTTGATATAGGGGACCTAGTATGGAAAGTAGTGTTGCCTATCAAAGAAAGAAAACAAGGACTTGGGAAATGGGCTCCAAATTGGGAGGGACCTTTTCAAATTCATAGAGTCCTTAGAAGAGGGGCATATCATTTAAAAGATTTGAATGGTTATGTCCATAGAAGAAAGATTAATGGGAGATATTTACAGGCCTATGTCCCAACTATATGGGAGTCCTTTAACAGGAGATAAAAAAAACTATAAAGTAGTTCATCTCTCATTGCTTGTGCTGGTCAAGGTAAGCTTTAAGCACAAGCAGATTTGTATTGGTTGGAACTCATTAGTTCAAATAATGAAATTAACATTCCAAGCAAATGAACAGCTATGAGATTGGAAAACAAGAGTATTTCATTGATTAATTCATAAGTTGTACAATTGTGTCTGTTAAACTAACTAATACAGAAGCACCATTATTACACACAAACTCATACACATCTCCTAGATCAGTTGTTCTTTGCAGTTGATTCTTAAGTTCTCTTATGTTCTCAACTGTTGAAGAAGCCCTGCTCATATAAGTTTGCATGTGAGAAGTGGTTTGAGCAATCTCCCCTCTGATTGCGAGTAAAGCCTCTTCAAGTCGAGCCTCTTCTTCCTTCAACTGATGAAGCTTAGCAGCATCTTGATCATAGGAGGAAATCACAGTTTGTGCTTCATCTTCTGCATTGGCTAAAGATGCCTTCCAACTCTGTCTTTGAAGGTGTCTCTCTTGGATTTCACAGAGTTGAAGGGCTTTTACTTGGAATTCAGAAGCCTTGGTCAAAAGTTGTACATGCAGCTCTTGAGAGGCAGGTTTCAAAACCCAAGCAGCTTGACAGCAAATGTTCAAATATATCTTCAAATCCCCTTCAGTAATGGTTTCAAAGTTTAATCTTGAAAATTGTTGAAGAATCTCCCTCAATTCCTGAATCTTTTCAAGTAAGAAAGTAGGCTTGACCAACTCAGATGTAGATGAGCCTTTTTCAACCTTGAGTTGGATGATAGGAGATTCTGGAGAAGGAATTGGAGCTTTGGGATTAGTGATTCTATTACAGAAATCACTTACTTTTTGCTTGAACTGCTCTAGTGGAAGAGGATCACCAATAATGGTGCTAGCAGAAGCACTAGTTTCCTGTCAAAGGAATGCATAAGCATAATTAGGCTTAAGTCTTCGAAGTAAGATATGATTAATGCAGGCATAAACATAATGAACACATAATGAACCAAATTACCTCAATTGGATGAGATGGTTCTGGTGGAATTTGTTCAGTAGGCATATTGGGTTCTGGAAGCTGATTAGGAATAGTTTGCCCAACTATGGCCTCAGCCTGCTCAGTAGTGACCTCTGCAATAAAGCTTTGCCTCTGTGGATATTTTGATAGGTTCGCTTCGAATGCTTTCTGAAGCCAGAGCTCTTGCAACAATGTTGATGATAGGAGGAGACATATCCTGCACTAAAGCTTGTGCCATTTCAGCAGATGTTTTGACAACATCAAGAGCAGTTTTCCTTGTGATAACTGAAGTAGGCTTGGAAGCTTCAGTGACTTCAGTAGTAGAGGGACCAGCTGATTCTTGAACTTCGACAGGAACGTCTTGAGCTGACTTTGAAAAAGCCTTCGAAGCTTTAACAGGATTTGTTGTGGGTGTTTTCTCTGAGAAAGATATTACTCGAAGATAAGAACACATGAATTTGAGGATAAAAGAGGAATAATGAAAGTGATTTTATAAAATTTACCTTTTATAATCTGACTTATCGTGACATATTCTCTCTCTTCTTCCTCTGGTTCCTTAGCCAAGACATATTTTCTCTTCTTTGAAACTTCATGAGTTTCGACAAGTTTTGCTCTTTTAGGAGTAACTTCTTGCTCTGAGATGTTTTTCCTTTTTCTACCTGTTCAAAGAACAAAAGGAAGTAAAACACCTAGCAAGAGGAGATTCGAATGTCAGAATGGGTATTTGACGGATAAAGATTTACCTGGCTTCGAAATTGGAGGAACAGGAGTTGGAATAGATTCTTTCCTAGTCTTCTTTTTCAAGACAGATTCTGTGAATTGGATCATAAGGTAAGAAACAGAAAAGACTTCAAAGTCAAGATAGTCACACAAGTCATCAAAAGATTACCTGATGGAGAAGGAGAAATGTGAGCAGTACTTTGTTGTTGTGATCTAGTCACCATATATGGCACAGCCTTGAGGGGTTTGACATCCAAAGCAATAGGCACTGAGGCAGAGGACTGTATTTCTGGTGTTTCTTCTTCTTCTTGAGTTGATCGAGATGTGCTTACTGGGTCTATCCCAAAACCATCATCTGATATCGAATCAGAAAGAGTTACATCTTCAATTTCTATACCAATTTCTCTGGCAAAAGCTTTGACAGGAGCAGTCTTGAGATATAACTCTGTAGCATTGTGCCACCACCTAGAGAATTTTGGGTGAGGGGGCTTATAAACTATTAAAAACAGTATGGTTGAAACTTCACTCTTGCTTCCATAAAATCAGCACTGAGACCTGCAACATGGTTTTGTCAATCTTGTTTCTTGCAGAAAGGGCAATGTTAAGTTCACCAGGATGAGGGCAAGGGATGGCTTGTACTAATCCAAATTGCTTAGCAAATTGAAAGCAGTGGCAAAGAAAATCAAAGATGGGCTTGTCTACAACCACCCACATAGGCACCAATGATAATTTCTCTTGGTAAAAGGATACTTGCCCAGGCTTCATGATAAGCAGAGCTACCACGTTGCATTATAAGCCTTCTTATCCACATTGGCCCAACATCCCAGTTATCGAAAGGTAAGAATTCATCTGTTTCTTTATCTTCATTTAGCTGGTGAAAATATTGGAGGTACCCTACCAAAGTAAGAGGAGTCGAATCTAGTATGATGAACTTATCCCCATATACACTAAGAGGGTATCTCTTTGCAACCTTGTGGTCTGGAAAGTAAGCTAACAGCCATAATTGTAGGAACCAGAGGGGACCCCCTAAATTTTGATAAAGTGGCTTGTCATAATTATCAGACCCTATTTTGTAAACATAGCCTAAGGAATAAGAAGCCAAATCAATGGTTTCCCCTTGTGAAAGAGCATAGGCCAGAGGTGCGAACTCAAGTACCATCTTCTTACCTCCATGACAGAAGACCATTTTGCATAAGGTATACCAAATATATGCAAACAACTCTTTGTTAGAAACCTCATCTGAGTATTTCCTTTCAGTATCTAGAAATTTGCTCTAAGAAGCATTTTTTCCAGCATACTCGATTTCACTCAGAAATGAAACTTCTGTGTGTGAGGAAATATCGAAGTAAGTGCCATATGGAGGAAGTCCAAAAAGGAAAGATACATCTAGAACTGTGGGAGCCATCATGCCACAGTTGAATTTGAAACAATTATATGATGGGTCCCAAAAGGCTAAAGCAGCATGTATAAGTGAAGGGTTTTGCAAGATACCATTTCGAAGCAAAGATATTACATGCGACAACCCAGCAGTTTCTAACTCTCTACCTTTAGCTTTAACCCAGCAGATGAAATTCTTCTTGGCCCAGTTGGAGAAATTCAAAGGTCTGTCTTTCACAAGGTCACTCCCTTCGAGAAAGGGATAACATGCTGTGAATGTCAAGGGGAGATCAAAAAATGCTGGTCCAAGAATTTGGATATTGCTCACAGCTGGATGTTCTACGTAAGTACGATTTTGTAGCTGACCAGAACCCAACCTAGATTTCAGAATTTCTTTGGTAACCAAACTCCTAAGCACGAAGGAGGGAGTACCTTTCGACAACTCACTTTCAGAAGCCATGGATGCAGGGGTGAGAGAGAAAGAGAGGGAGAGTGAAGTGTTTGAAAGTTTGAACGCGTAATGAGAATGATTTCAAGCCCTAGATTTCTACGTTACGAGGAAGCGGTGTAGCATTTCGGGCCAGATATCCGTTTTAAAGTTATTGGGCCTATGATTATTTTTTGGCCCACGTTTGGTTTCAAGTTTTGGTTGATAATTACTTTCAAATGAATAAATCATTTCATACTTCGAACCACTTTTTGGTTTATTCTCATGAAATGTATCTTATTCTTAAGAGTTCGAGTTGGTTTAAAGCATAATTAAGTGCTTCGAAAAGCATTTAAGAGTGCATAACAAGCCATTGAAAGAACGAATATTTCATTGAAACTTAAGATATAAGGAAAATACATTTGCACAAAGGAAACTAAGCATCTACTGGTGGTGAAGCAGCTGTTGGAGTAGGGATGATTTGGAAATAATGAGGAAAGCTCCTAGTCACTAAGGCATGGAATCTTGCCCAAGTAAAACTGAAAAACTCTTTTTCCATCATCCTAGCTTTGTTTTCTTCATCAATTTTGAGCTTCTTCTCAATCAATGGCCTGATTTTCAAAACCAGAGTCTTGGCTTTGACTTCGAACTTGGCCAATTTGAGAGCAGTTCTTTTCATGTGATTCTTAAACTGCCTTCGAAGCCTCTTAGAAAACGTCGATGGGCGTTTGAAGAACGCCTTTTCGTGTTTTCCACCTTTTTATGAAGTTTGGAGATCGATCATGAAGCACTTCATAATCATGAAGGTCTTGATCAAACCCAAATGAAGCGGTGTTATTCTTCATCCACATTCAAGCGAGAGGAAGTTTTTTCGAGAAAAGAATGAAGAAAAGGGCTAGCTTGAATATTATATTGGAGAGTTTAAATAAGCCCATAAAAGTTTTTAAAAGGTATGTCCTCTTCAAGAATACCTACATCCAAAAAAGCAAAAGCAGCCAATAGCTCTTTGGCTTTGAGGGAATCAGAATGGGGATAAAGAGAATAAGAAAGGTTAGCATGATAAGGAGTAAGGTCGAACTTGATATTCTTTAGCTCTTCGAACCAATCTGTATTCTCAGGAAGGTCTCGAAGGGAAAGATTGGCAGGATCAATGAAGTCTCCTTCAAAATGAGGCTTTCGAACCTCATGCAACCAGTTTATAAATTGAGTACTGGCCTTCTGCTTAAGCTCTCCATACCCAGCAAAGCCTGACCTTTCATCTTCATGGACTTTAAAGAAGCCAGGGGTTAAACAAGTGGCTATGAGACTGTCAAGCAGCATTATGTTGGGATCTCGTCTTATGAAGGGAGATAAATATTTGCTCATAGCCAATGAGCGATAGTGGCTCCAACCTTTATAGCCAGCAGGATCATCCATTCTTACCACCACTATCTCAGATGGTAAACCCCATAAAAAGGGTTTATGAGCAAGGGGAGATGGAGGATTCCATGGGTCAATGGGCTCAGAAGTTTCAACTTGAGCCACCGTATAAGATCGATCTCTTCAAATCTCACCAACAATGGGCGTCACAATGTTGGTGTCAGCAGAAATTGGATCATTTAGAACCAAGTTTTCGAAGGCATTTTGAGTGTCAGAAATATCAGCCATGGTTGAATTCGGACGAAGATCGATTTACAAATTGGTAATTGATTTTACCAGTGATTAAGTCTTTTTATAAGCAGAATTTTAGTTTAAAACGATTCGAATTCTAAAAAATGGAGAACGTGGGTGTTAACTGCCCACTATCCATGAATTTTTCATAAGAACGAAGAGATTTATTGATAACTGCATCGTGGGATGTGATTGAAACTGCCAATAACTTTTGCTTTGAAAGCATACAGGAATTCGAAGCAGCAGAAGGCACATTAACACTTATTCAAATCCTTTGAACAAAGATGTTAATGTGGGGGGTATGTTTACATATAAAATTAACCAATCTAATGATTAATTGACACGTAATCAAAAGTGCCAAACGTTGGCAATTACTCGTCAATGAAGACACACTGGATTAATAAGTTAAAATGCACCGAATACGATGTCGTATTTAGAAAGGTAGTTATTGGCAGTTACAAGCCATTACTAAAATAAAGATTGGCCCCGAAGCCATAATTTCAACTGCTAAACGTACATGCTCCACGTGTAAACTTGAGAAACCAGGCGATTGGCAGTTAGAACACGTGAAATTCTTCTAGGAAGCAGTTATTTCCTTAATCACATTATCATTTGAGTGGTTAAGTCGACGTGTAGATTTAAAGCTTCTGGGTGAAGGGAGAATTCAAATATAGACGTGGAGGAAGGATAACTGCCAACCATCAGAGTGGAAGTTGGAGTTCGAAGCAAGCTAGGTTCAAATTCATGGAGTGGGAAGTTCAAACCACAAGCTGCGTCAATAAATAGGAGAAATTGAAGAGTACAAACCCCCGGACAAATCTTCAACAAACAGCTATCAAAAAACTAATGCTTGGTTTGTTCATTGGCAAAGTAGTTTAGGATTTCGAACTCAGTTCGAATTAGTTTAGGATCTCGAACACAGTTCGAAGTAGATTAGGAAGTAGATTAGGATTTAGATTAGGATTTATCTCGATTGTTCTTGTAACAATCACCCCTATCTCGATTGTTCTTGCAACAATCACCTGTTCGAAGTTCTGTTACTCTGTATTTGAAGTTGGAGACAATTTCGAAGTAAGTTTATCTTTGATTTATCAATCGAAGTGTCTTGTTTCTTTATTGTTCTTTGATTTCCTAAGTTTATTGGTTTGCATTTCTTCACTTATTAAGAAAAATCCTCTTAATTGAGGTAATTGAACCAACAAAACACAATCGCCTGATTAGGTTTGGTTTTCCAAAGTTAATCTGAGGGAGGAGATTGAAACTCTCTCTGGCACGTTCGCACACAATTATTTTCCATTGCAAAGAAGTAAAAAGAACCAAACAGCAGTATCGTTAAGATGTCCAATCCATATGTCAATTCATTTTGTTAACAGTCAAAATCCGTAGCCAATTCCTTCTGTTAACAGGAAAATCAATTGCATTTTTACAATAACGCACATGGGTTATGCGATGTAGTAACTCCATCCAATCCCAAATATTCCAACTTTTAATAGTTAGTAGAAGTTTAGTTCTATGACACTAACGCATATTGGTTATGGGTTTTACTTCAGAGCACGACACATGCCAGATGAGGGGTTTTGCCACGTGTCAAGTCATGCATGGACTTGTTATGTGATATGGTTATAAAAAGACCAGTAGCACATTACCTATATGCACAATATGATTAAAACATTAGCTCATTAAGTAAATGCGCCAGGGTTACGTCCTTACTGGCTTGGGGAAAAATAAAAGATTTTTACTCATCTTTGGATGTGGATAACGCAATCAAATTTTGTCCATTTTGGGTGATTGTTGTATAAATAATATAGTACTTGATACCTTCTACAACTATGTTTTAGATCCTTTATAAGATAAACTCTTACACTTTTTTTTTATAGCCAAGAAAAGAAAAGAGGCATCTGCATCAAAGCAAAAAGCTAGCCATGAAGAGGCCGCCAAGGTTTATGAGGCATTGAAATGGAGAAGAAAAGTATTAATTGAAGAATTAGAGGAAGAAAAGATAGAGGATGTTCCTATAGGCCAATTTGTGAGAGGTATTCTTTATGACGTTTCCCTTAGATACTGTATTTTTGGCCTTCAAACTTCAATCTTATACTTCTTTATCCTTGTTTATTATTTCAGAAAAAAGGGTGAAGTCAAAACCTACCTAGGCTTTGAAAACTTCTTTAGAGCCAATTGAAATTGGATCTGTTGAGGCTCAAAAATAATTTGGTACTTTTATGACTAGGGCACCTGAAGTTTCAAAATTTGATACAACTACAACTCACAAAACTGCCTCTTTCATTATTGAAAAAGTTGTTGAGAAAGCTGAAACTCTTAAGTCTCAACCATAGGCCATAGTGCAAGGCATGTCTCCTCTTGTTGTAAGTATTGTTGCAAAAGCCTTAACCTTCGGAGATTAACACATCAAAGTACTATCATTAATAGCTAGAAGTCCTGCTATAGAACCTTTCACTTCTATAGAAAGAATTAGTGATTAGCTTGAAATAGTAGTAGAGAAACAAACTCCTGCAGAGACTTCAAGTAAAGAGCCCTTGCAAAACCAAGTACATGGAATGGAGATGATACTTGACCAAAGCATTCTAGACCAACCTCAATAAAAAACTAAGGGGACTATATTTGAATTTGAGGTTCTCGTTCCAGTTAGTTCTGAATTTCTTGTTTTTAAGGATGATAAGAGTTTATTCCCTAAGATTGCACCAAGTACTGTTGTTGCCAAAACTATTGGGCAAGCTAAAATGGTTTCTAAATAGGCAAATATTAAGCAGTCAAAAGGAAATGATACTCTTGAAGAGTAGATTCCATTGGAACAAATTCGTCTAGTTGAGGTACTGTATTCCATTTTTGTTTATGCTTTTGATTATCATGTCCCTATTAAAGGATTAAATCTCATAGCATATGTGTTTCTCTTATTAGGAATCCAGTGCTCACCTTGGTGCTGCAGTACGTGATCTTTTTCCATTGGAGCAATTCAAATCGAAAACAAAGGATTTCAATCAAAGAATCACCAATCCAAGGCCTCCAACTTCTTTTTTAGAATCTCCTATTATCCAACTCAAACTTCGACGCAGTTCATCTCTACCTGAGTTGGTTAAACCAACTTTTTCGCAAGAAGAAATTCAAGAGTTGAACGAAATCCTCCAACAATTTTCAGAGTTGGATTTTGAAGCACTAGCTGAAGGAGATTTGAAAGTGCATTTGGAAATCTGCTGTCAACCTACCTGGGTATTGAAACTTGCCTATCAAGATTTACACCAACAACTACTGACTAAGGCTTGTGAGTTTCAAAAGAAAGCCCATCAACTCTTTGAAGTTCAAGAAAGACACCTTCAGAGGCAAGCTTGAAGGTAGCATTGTCAAGTGCAAATGATGCTGCTTAAGGTTTGATCTTTTCTTATGATCAGGATGCCATCACATTACACCAATTGAAAGATGAGGAAGTTTGTTTGTAAGAGGCTCTACTCAATGTCAAACGAGAGATTGCTCAAACCACCTCTAATATGCAAAATTCTGTAGACAAAGCTTCTTCAACTGTTGCAATTATGAGAGACCTTGAAGATCAACTGCAACGAACCACTGATCAAGAAGAGATTTATGAATTTGTTTGTAACAAAGGTGCTCATGTATTGAGTGACTTGAAAGATACAATTGGATAGTTTCTAACGTGATGAAATGAAATGTTTTGTTGTTTCAATTCCATATATGCTTGAACTGCTCGAAATGTTGATCTCATCATTTTGAGTTTTGAGTTTCAACTATTAAACTTGCTTGTTTCTAGGATTTATCTTGAACAGCACAAGCAAGAAAAAGACAAACTACTTTAAGTTTTATCTTTTGTTAAAGAATTCCCAAATAGTTGGGACATAAACCTTTAGATATCTTCCGTTAATTTTTCTTCTATGAACATAACCATTTAAATCTCTTAGATGATATGCCCCTCTTTTAAGAACTTTTTGTACTTGGAAGGGTCCTTCTCAATTTGGAGCCCATTTTCCAAGTCCTTGCTTTTTCTCTTTGATAGGCAAAACCACTTGCCATACTAAATCACCTATATCAAAGCTTCAAACAACCACTTTCTTATTATAACTTCTAGCTACTCTTGATTTTTGTAGCAAGATTTGATTCAAAGCCTTAATTCTTGCTTCGTCTATCTCTTCAAGTTCCATATACATGGCTTGATGATATGCTCCAATGTCTAAATTATTTTGAGAAGAAACCCTTTATGATCATACTACAATTTCTATAGGCAAGACAACATTATGCCCATAAGTTAGAGCAAAAGGTGTAGTTCCTGTACTAGTCCTTTTGGTGGTTTGATATGTCCATAACACATTTAAAAGCATACCTGGCCATTCTTTTGGCTTTCTATCAACCATTCTTTGAATACATCTCTTGATGATTTTATTGGTTGATTCTGCTTGGCCATTTGATTGAGCATAATAAGGTGTCAAATTGGTTAATGAAACCCCATGAGTTGCTACAAAAGCTTTTATTGCTCTTCCTTCAAAAATGGATCCATTATCCACTGTTATGGTTTCTGGAGATCCAAATCTATAGATAAGATTCTTAATGAATTGGATTACCTGTTCTTGAGAAACACTCTCAAAGGCTTGAGCCTCAACCCCTTTGTAAAGTAATCAGTGGCAACTAAAATGAATTTATCTCTAGTTCTAGAGGTAGGATAAATCATACCAATCATGTCCATTGCCCAACCTCAAAATGGCCAAGGCTTAACTACATACTGCAATTCAGTGATAGGTAATCGTTTGAGAGGTCCTGTTCTTTGACAAGCTTGACATCCATTTGCATAGTCAATACAATCTTTAAGGATTATAGGCCAATAGTATTCATACCTTCACATCAACCATCTCATTTTGATTCCTACTTGATGAGCTCCACAAATACCTTCATGAACCTCTGCCATAACTTTAAAGGCATCAATTTTATTCAAACACTTAAGCAACAGGTCATCTGCTCCTCTTTTGAATAGTTCTCCATTATACATAATGTAATTAACAGATCTTAGCCTTATTGCTCTATCTGTTTTGGCATCAAGTTTTGTCAAATAATCAATCAATGGTTGTCTCTAGTCATTTAGACTAGAAGAAGAAATGATTTCATATACTTTGAAATCAATATTTCTATCCTTAAGCATTGGTAAGGGCTTCCTTAAAGTCAACCGACAAAACTCTCTACTTTCATTGGTAATAAACTTAAATTCTGATGCTCTTTGAGCTACTACATCTACTTCTCCATTAAAGAATCTTGGAACATAGGTAAATGTAATAATATGAAATTGTTTAATCAACAACTTTGCATATTGATAGTAAGGCTTTAAACCAGGGCTATGGCAACTGAATTCTCCATTCACTTGATTTTATAACCAATTGGGAATCTCCAAATACTTCAACTATGTCCACTTTCAAAGTTATCAGAAGTTCTAAACCCATAATTAAAGCTTCATATTCTGCTAGATTGTTTGTACATTCCCCTTCATTTAAGTGAAATCCAAATTTGGTTTTCAAACTCTGAGGAGACTCCAACACAACTCCAATTCCAGCCATTTGAGATGTCTTCAAACCATTGAAATACATCTTCCATGGCTTAATTGTTACTGTGTCAACATCTGCTATTTTTGGAGTTTCATTCCCATTTGGATGATTAGCCAAAAAGTTAACCAGTGCTTGACCCTTAACTGATTTCTGAGGGACGTACTCAAGGTTGAACTCAATTAGAGAAACAATCCACTTTCCAATTCTGCAACTAAGTACAAGTTGAGATAACATATATTTCATAACATCGGTCTGAGAAATTACATAAGTTACTCTAGGCATCATATAGTACCTGAGTTTCTTCGAAGCAAAGAACAAAGTTAAATACAACTTTTCTACTGCGGAATACCTACTTTCACAATCATTAAGAAACCTACTTAAATAATAGATAGCTTGTTCATTGCATTCATCATTGTCTTGAGCTAATAAAATTCCTATCAAGTCATGATTTGCTGCTAAGTACAACTTTACACGCTTCCTTTTCTCAGGTGAAACTAGAACCAGAGGATTGATTAAGTACTCCTTGATGGCCTTGAAAGCATCATCATGCTCCATTGACCATTCGAAGTGCTCTCCATCTTTCAATTTCAACAAAGAAGAAAAGATTTTAGTTTTTCCTGCAGTATTAGATATAAATCTTCGAAGAAATTTCAGCTGACCAAGAAATTTTTGTAATTCTTTCTTGTTCGAAGGAGGTTTTGCCTCAATAATGGCCTTAGCTTTGTTTTTATCAAATTGAATACCTTCGTTGTGAACCAAATATCCTAAATAACTTCCTGCCATCACTCCAAAAACACATATAGCAGGATTCAATTTCAATTGATAATGCTTCATCTTCGAAAAGGCTATTTTCAAATGTTTTATATGATCATCAATGGATTCTGATTTCACAATGATGTCATCAATATAACATTCTAAAAAATTCCCAATTATCCCATGAAAAATAGTGTTCATTGCTCTCTGGTAGGTAGCACCTGCATTTTTTAGCCCAAATGGCATTTTGATCCACTCAAAGGTTCCAAGATTACGAAGGGCTCTGAATGCAGTCTTATGAACATCTTCTTTAGCTATACAAATCTTATTATACCCTGAATGACCATCCATAATAGACATGATTTTATGGTCAGTAGAACTATCCACAAGCATGTCTACTATAGGCATTGGGTATTCATCTTTAGGAGTTGCAGTATTTAGATTTCTAAAATCAATGCAAACTCTAATTTTCCCATTTTTCTTGATAACAAGAACAATATTTGATAGCCATTCTACATATCTTACTGTTCGAATGAAACCAGCATTTAAAAGATTTTTAATCTCCTTTTTAACCAATAGTATGGTTTTAGGAGACATCTTCCTTGGAAGTTGTTTAAAAGGTTTGCAGTTGGCTTTAATGGGCAATCAATGCTCAACTAAATCTCTACTCAAACCTGTTAGTTCTTTATAACTCCAAGCAAAGCATTCCTTATTATGTTTATCCAAAAAAATCATTCATTGTTTTCTTTAAGCACTGCAATCAACTTGGCCTTTGAAATAGCATCAAGCTCCTTATTGATATACACAGCGTTTGGAACAATTTCATCTCCCAATTCCACTTCTTCTAAAGGATCTTAGGAATACACATGACCTATAAAGGCATTTTCAAACATACTTGGCCTTAACCCCCAGTCAGATTTTTCAGCCAATGATTTTTTCCAATCATTTGATTCTTGTAACTTTTGCTCTATTTCTAGAGCCATAAACTTGACTAAAGCCAATGAGTTGGCTTTTCCGAATTCTGCCTTGGATTCACATCCAAGAAGCTTCATCTAGTGGGTTGTCTGATTCATAATCAACTACTTTTTAAAGCTTCGATTTTAACTCTGCCAATTCTCCAACTTCCAACACACTGGATGGATGGGTGGCAAGTTGTGCTATTTCACTTAAAGGGATGATCTTTGGTTTATACATTTCAGCCTCTACACAATTTCCTGAAGTACTAAATGGGTGTGGATTTGCCTTGACTTCTTCAACCCCCACTCCTTTTCCATTTTCATACTTCACAATCATTAAGGTTTGATGCATTGAAGAAGGGATACAACCATTGACATGAATCCAATCTCTTCCAAGTAGAGCATTGTATGTACTTGTAAAAGTATCCACCACAAAGAAAGTTGTATCAGTTTTCACTTGGCCAACTTTCAGGCACATAGAAACAATTCCTTTAGGGCTCTTACTTTTGCCAATAAAACCAACAATAGATGTACTTGTCGAGATCAATCGAATCTTCTCTTTACCCAATTTCTTCAAGGTCCTGCATGGCAAAATGTTCACTGTTGCACCATTATCAACCGAAACCCTGTTTAACAAAATTCCATCAAATGAAGCAGAGCTATATAATAGCTTCAGATGGTGCCTCGTGTCACTTGATGGTGGCCTGAAAAGGTAAGAAATGTCAACACAATTTAAATCCACAATCAGAGGAAATTCAGGGTCTGAATCTGTTTCTAGAACAAAAATTGCTCTCTCTTTGGAGGTAACTGCTAGTTCCTCCATATTGAATCTTTGAGATGATTGCTCCTCATCCATCATTCCAACTATTGTCATAGGTTAGATCATACTCATCATCACTAGATACATCAATGATCTCCACAGGGGCAACCTCTGGCTGTAAAGTCCTTCAAATTGGTGAGCAATTTGGACCAAAGTTCATGAATGATGGAGAAACCATATTGATTTGAACTTCATGCAAAGTTCCAAATTGAATAGTCCTCCCTTCAAGTGATTGTTTCTCTTATTCATTTTCTCCAGTATCTACCTTATCCATGGATCCCATTGCAGAGGTTTCCATAGGGAAAAATGTTTCAATAGGGGAGGAACTTGTTCCTCCTAGTTCTTCCTGTTCAACTATCATGGCTTCCAACAAATCCGATTGATAGCTTCCCAATGAATGAGGTGAAACTGGACTATTCTCATGTTTCTCATCATCCATTCTTGCAATTAAACTTTCTAATGTTTCCATTTCAGATTGTGTAAACCCCTTTCGAAGAGAATCCTTTTAATCCTCTCTTTGGAGTCTGCCAAACCATGAGTTGAACTTATTACCCCCATTAGAATTCTCCTTTGAGGCACATTCTTCCATTTGAAAACTAGTATATCTCCTTTGCAACTTCCTCTTTTGAGTTCTTGTTAACATGGGAACCATTTGAGGTGCTTTGGTCTTTGGATCTCGAACCACAACCCATTGACCAGTAAGAGTATTTGGAGGTTTGATCATTTTACTTCCAAACTTAGAAGGAGTTTTATAACCTTGGAATAGTTTTTGTTTTATTTTTTTCAAAAACCAATCAGGAACTCCTTTTACCAAGGTAAATTGTTCCTTTTGAACTTGATTTCTTTGATCCATTGGAGCATTTCTAGTGCTAACCTTCTTCCAAGGAGGATATTCCCTCTTCAAAGCAGGTGGAACTGGGCTAGAAGGCACATTCCTTTTGGAAACCTATCAAGGCTTCTCATTTTTTTCCATGACTTGGACTTACCCAAGGTTTCTTTTCATTATTCTGATCCAAAGACTTTCTTCTCACCCTTTTTGGAAAGAAATCGACCCCCTGTCTATTCAGGTCTTTGAAAATCAAATAATTAGCTCTGCATTCCATGCACAAGCATTATAAGAAAGATGCTTCAAGCATAGGGAGATGAGATTGCTTAAAGCCTTTCTGAGAAGAGCTTCCCGATGCATAATTTTGCTTGTAAGTTTTCCCAACATCACTTCAAAGTTGACCAATCTTTGGCCTTCCTCTTCCAAACTGTATAGAGTTCATCCCAACATGAACTTGCCTATTTTGCCATACTTCTTGAACTATTTTAGCCAAAGAGGTTGGCACATCGGTATTAGCAGTTACTTCCTCAATCTTTAGAAATTGATCTGTGTCTATACCCGTAGGCTTTTATAGAAACATGATCCTTCCTTTCTTGATCTGCTCTTGAATCATTTTCACGAAAAACATTACAATTCTTAATTAAATGAGTCCAAGAAGCGTTCCATTTGCAATACTTTTTTCTTTGCATTTCTTCCAATGTTGGAAGTTTAACATTTTCAAGGAGTTTCATAAACTTTTTCTTTAACAGATAATCAAAAATTTCATCTGCCTTAGAAACATTAAATGAATATGTTTTATTGATTGCTTTCTTGTTAGTCATTGGTGCTATAGAAGAATCTTTTCGGACTAAATTTTCACATACACAAGGATCATGTTCAACAAGTTCAGCAGCATCAATTTCACAAGTAGGATCTCTATAATATGTTGAATAAGAAGAATTGTTCCTATCAACATCTTCTTCAAGTAGAGATTCATATCTTGGGGCTTTATAAGTTAAATCAACTAAATCTCTAAACTTAGTAGAATTGAACTTCTTTCTAAGTTCTCTACTTAAACCATCTTGCGCTATTCTAACAAATTCAACTTCTGGTAGTTGTAATTTGCATTTGTTTCTAGCCCTTTTGAATCTAGTTATGAATTGAGCAGCCTTTTCATTAGGCTTCTGTTTCAATCTTGCTAAATCAACCATGGTAACTTCAGGTTCAGTTTGGTAAAACTAAGCATGAAATATTGCTTCCAATCTTTGACAATTTGGAACTGACTCTAGTGTCAAGTTTGAATATCATTCGAAGGTTGTTCCTGTCAAAGAATAGGGAAATAATTTCAACTTAATGAACCCATTATTGCCTAACTCCTTACAATGAGCAGTAAATCTAGCAATATGTTCAGTTGTTGATTGTTTCCATCCCTATAGAATAAAGTAAAATTTGGGATTTTAAACCCTCTAAGGACTTCGAATTGTCTATCTATCCATTCTGGATAAGGTTTTCTATAAATTTGAGTTTGTACCCCCCTGGTTTATAGGTCCATAAACTTCTTGCATGATGCCTAGTATTTCATCTCGAAGGGCAGGATTTCCCCCTAGAGGTATCCTTGGATTAACAGGTGGTTCCCAATTAACATTTCTAGGCATGTGATCTTTTGGAAACCTCTGAAAAGGATCATCAAAAGGCCTAGGTTGCTTGAAACCTCCTTCCTGCCTTGCAAAAGGTTCATAAAGATGATTTGAATGCACCCTTCTCATCTTGGTATTTCTGAATTCTTAGGAATCTCAATTTCTAGATTAGGCCTTTTTGAACTAGCCCTATCCTTCTCAATAAAATGATTTTTAGGAGTAAAAATATACTCATCAAACCCGTAATCATCATTCTTACTTATCCTCATTTAAACCATCAAAGTTTGGTTCGAAAGGGACATTAGTGGTTTGTTTGAACACATACTTAGGTTTGGGTGTTTGACAATCATGAGTTTTTTCAGGTTCATACCAAGATTTTGGCGTATCTTCTACACTTATAGGCTCTTTTCTAGGCCTTGACTTAAGTTTGGAAGTGCTAGCCTATCCTTCTCAAGTGAAGGCAAAGGATCCTTCCTAAGCCCTGATTGCTCTTCTAATTTTAGAAACATAAGTTTCTGGGTTTGAGCCAATTATTTAAATGTAGCAATCATCTCAGAAAACTGATTAGATGACACACTTCCTTCAATTTTTGGTTTCTTAGGATCATCCACATGTATAGTTTTATTGTTTCTAGTGTTCATCCGAGAAGTCTGGCCAATTCTCACATTTGGGTCTTGACTAGAACGAGTTTCTGGGCCTGTTTGAAGGCCTTCCACTTGTTCATTCTCTTTAGAACTAACATTATTCTCATCCTCTGGCGTTTGACAAATTTGAGAATCATCTGCTTGTCTCCTAAGTTTTGGAGCCATTCAACACTTTCAAGGGTCCCACCAGGTGTGCCAAACAATGTGTTTGGTTCTTTTTACTTCTTTGTAATGAAAAATAATTGTGTGCAAGCGTTCCAGAGAGAGTTTCAATCTCCTCCCTCACATTATCTTTGGGGAAACCAAATCTAATCAGGCAATTGTGTTTTATTAGTTCAATTACCTTAATTATGAGGATTTTTCTTTCAAAGTGAAGAAATGCAAACCAATATACTTAGGAAATTAAGGAACAACAAAGAAATAAGGTACTTCGATTGATGAATCAAAGATAAACTTCCCTAAATCGACTATTTCATATGGAATCCACAGTCCCAAGCACTCACAGGACTCCCCTTCTTAGGCGCTACAACAAGCTTTTCTGAAGGAGGGACAGCGCGAAAACCAAGCCCGAAAGGTTGAGTATCAAACAAAACCCAAAAACTGGTCATCTCTGCTCCAGGCTCTAGGCCCTTCACAAGCCATGAAGCTTGATCATCACCCTGAGCTCTAACAAGGTAACAACGCTATCCTTGAAATTGATGAAGATTTGGTAGATAATGGTAAATGGACCAACTATTTAGTGGGCTACTTTCTGGATGGCAAGATGAATTTAACCTACTTAGATCAACTGCTCATAAAGTTTGGGACTCAATGGGTTTAGTTTCTATTATTCCTGATGTGTCTGGTTTTACCTTCTTCGAATTTCGCGATGAAGAAGCTAAACTATCTATTCTGGAAAAGGGCCAGGTTCTTTTTGAAACGGTACCTTGTTCTCAAGAATTGGCAAAGGATGATGAGTCCTACCAAAGTACACCCCTCTAAAATTCCAGTTTGGATCAGAATTCATGGACTTCCTCTAGAGTTGTGGAATCAAGCATGTTTTAGTCGCATTGCAAGTGTCATAGGGCGACCAATTCATGTAGATAGAGCTACAACGGAGAAAACCAAAATTACTCATGCTCGCATCTGTGTTGAAATTGATGCGCATAATGACCTTCCACGTGAGATTGTTATCACAGTTGGAGGCAAAACAGTGGTTGTGGGGGTTCAAAACCAGGTTTGTCCTCCAACTTGTAGTAGTTGCAAAGTGTTTGGACACTCAGTCACCCAGTGTTGTTTTCCCCCATCTACTAAGCCTGTCAATTCACTAGATTCCAACAAAACTACGGGTCAATCTGCTGCTACTTATAGCCAAATCCAGTGTAATACTAAATCTAAGCCGAGAGCTTGCCCATCCTCTTCAAGTGTTATAAATCAAGCCACAGAAACTATTCAATTAACTGCTGCTCTGGGCTCTTCGTACGTCCAAGCAGTCAACAATGCTACTTCAAAGGAGATTGGTACCCCTCAATCAATTTCCCAAGAAGTGTACACCACTTCATTGAAGGCCAAGGTTTCATGTGCTCCTACCTCTGGTGGAGTGTCTTCTAAGTTGCATGAACTTCACTCCAATTCTTTCCATGTGCTGGAGGAGGTCACCTCTCCTGATGAAGTGAACTAGGTGAAGGATCTTCTACTGGATAATGTTGTACCTCCAGATAAGCTCCCTTCTCCTGAATACATCAAAGATACCAATTTTGAAGATGGTGTTGATTATGATAGTCCTTCCACTCCAGTCACAATTCCCTTTGAAAGCTATTCAAATGATTTACCAACCTCTGAAAGATCAAAGAAGCAACAAAAGAAGGTTAAAAAACTTGCTAGGCAAAGGGCTTCCTCAAAATCAAATCACTAAAGGGACAGTGAGCAATGTTGCTTTATTGATGTTCTGCCTCCACAAGATTTTGGATTGTCTCTTGGAGTCATTATGCCATTATGCTGTGTTCTTGGTCTTGCAAGCTTCTGAAGCTACAGTCATGCAAAGTTTGTGTAGCAACCCCGGGTCACAATATGGTGGATCTATGGTATAAGCTACATCATTTGAAGCTTTGAAATTCAGATCGCATCAATGGTCAAGCCATTTTTTAGCATTCTCTTTACACGTGAAGTCTAAGGAAATGAGGCAGCATCCTGGTTGCTAGTCTCCAAGCCACTGGCTATTCACATTATCATTCATTCAAGGCAGTGGGCTATTTTCAATCAACCTTTTCTGTGGGTTGCTCCCTTCAAGAAGAGCTTGCACGTCTTTTGTGGCTTGCAGATATATTTTGTCTCAAAGCATATGTTTCCTTATTCCTGCAGGTTGTGCTAGATTTCATTTCCCCCGGCCATTGTGCTGGGGGGTATGCAATTTTTTCTTTTCTTTTCTTTTCTCTTCTTTATTTTGTTTTGTCCTCCCTAGGGTATGCCCCTTGTAGGTTGTTCATTCGCTTAGCCCCTTTTAATTTCAAGCTATTTTACCTAGAATCAAAGATAAACTTACTACGAAATTGCCTTCAACTTCAAATACATGGTAACAAGAACTTCAAACATGTGATGGTTACAAGAACAACCAAGATTAATCCTACCTACTTCCTAATCTACTTTGTACTGAGTTCGAAATCCTAAATCTATTTGCCAATGAATAAAACAAGCATTAGTTTTTTTTATAGCTGTTTTTTGAAAATTTGTCCGGGGGCTTTTCACTCCTTAACTTCTTCTATTTATAGGCGTTGCTTGTTATTTGAATTTCCCGTTCTATTTATAGGCGTTGCTTCTTCTATTTGGCTTGCGTCGAACTCTATTTTTGCATTTCAAATTGGCAGTTCCTTCCTTCCAATAGATCTGAACTTGTTAATCTTCCTTCAAAAGTTTTAATTTGAATATGCGCAGTCACTTACCTGACTCAAATGATTTAAGTGTCAAGGAAATAACTGTCTTGCATGATATGTTCCACGTGTCTTAACCATCAACTATCTTGTTTCATGCATTTACACATGGAGTTCATGCATTTAGTAGTTGAAATCAAGGCTTCGAAGTCAATTTATTATATCAGTTTGACTTGTAACTGCCAATAACTGCTTTTCCAATATGAGAACTAATACGACATCGTATTAATCCCTTTTATATCAGTAATCCAGAGCATCTTCATTGACACATATTTACCAACATTTGGTGTAATTGATTACGTGTCGATTAATTATTGGATTTGTTAATTTTATATGTAAACAGCCGGCTACGGTGGGAGGGGGAGAAATGAAACTCTCTCTCTCTCTCTCTATCTCTCTGTCTCTCTCTCATCCCTTACATACCACTAATTCAAATTATTACACTACACATGTAAAGACCCGTGTTTTTAGATATATATTAAATTTGTTTAGATATAATGTTGGGGAAGTGTGACAAATGTTTCAAAATGCAGTATGGGGTCAATGTGAATGGGGTATATGCATTGGGGGTGTCTTTAAAACATGTTGGAAACATGTTTACCAAAAACATATTGTGAAGGGTTATTGTGTATACATATTGTGAAGGGTAAGATTTGTTACCAAAAACACACACCCCTCTCTTCCTCTACACTTCGTCTCTCTCTCTCTCTCTCTCTTCTCCCATTTTCTTCATCTTCTCCACAAATTTCACCCAAAAAACCTCTAATTCCTTCAAAACCTTCACCAATACTAGACTCCTACGTGTGTTTGGGAGCCCGGGTATAGTTCATTTCACTTCGGAAGGAGGAGATTCAGTTGGAGTATTGGAGAGAAAAACAGGGTTTTGCTCATCCTTTGTTCAAAAGCTTCTAAACCTTGAGGTAGGGGAATTTTTTGGGTAAATAGTAGGGGAATTTCTACCATTACTAAGTGTTTTAAAGTGTGTGATGTGTAGATTATACTCATCTTGGATCATTCCCTCATGTGTTCTTGAAAAACCCATAACCTAGTTCCATGGATTTGATTGGAGGTTGGTGAATGCTTGTTGTTGTTGTCCTACGTAAACTAGTTGTTGCAATACCCTCTTGTAGCTTGTGGTGTTTATTTTTTATCATAAACATGTTTGGTTTGGAGCCCATTGCAATCCTCTCGTTTTATTGTAAAAAATTTGCTCGAGATGGCCTTTGGATCGATCCCCTCATCACTTGGATCGATCCACAACCTTCTGTCTTGCTCCGGACCAAAGTGGATCGATCCACCCTCATAGTGGATCGATCCATTCCCACAGTGGATCAATCCACTCCCCCCTTCACTTCACCAATACTTGTTTTCGTCGATTTCGGTCGCTTGTTTGTGTTATTACTTGGTGTAATTATCTCTTATACCTCAAAACTCGTTGAATAACTCGTCCCTAGCCTATCCTAGTATAATTGGTGGCTCAGTTTGATTTTTGTACGACACCTACATGGTCATACACTTAATATTGTGAATTGAAGATTTTGACCAAATGCGTGAACTTGGGTGACGATCCGAGGTATGAGTGATATGATGACACTTTTGCGAAACCAATGAACGTGAATTGAAATGAGAACTTGAAACTATTGATACGGGGCTGAGAGGTAGCCCGAAATGATACTCGGGCCGTTCTATGGGCGTGTTGCGAGGAATTATGCCTTGGCTAAGGGGAAGATCATACGGTGTCGAATGATAGCCCGGAATGATACTTGGGTCATCCTATGGATGTGTCGTGAGAAGTTTCTAAGGATCTAATTTAAATAAAATGGTGGACGCGACACATCAGACGAATTAGACACTTATGAGAGAGGATGCATATCGGGTACATTTTAGGCACACTTGGGTGATAACCAGGGATGTATAAACTTATATGTCCCTTGTTGCATTCTTGTAAGATCTTGGTTATCTTGTTTAGCTTTCATCCTCATGTCTCATCTCACATCTATGTTTCATTGTGTTTAGTTTTGGTAGACGTTTCTCTATTGGGCGAGTGAGCTCAACCTATCATTTTTCAGGTACCTAGTATGGAGCATGACTTGGAGGTGCATGAAGTGAATGCATACATCTTTTGAAAGCTTAAAGATGAGTTACCTCATCATCTTGAGTTTATAATTTTGAAGAGATGATTTTGTAACTCGTTCATATTAAATCTTTTGACTTGGATCTGTAATAACTTTAAGACTTGTGTATTTTGGTTTGGGGAATGGGTAACCATAGACTATTGTACCTTTTGATGTTGACTTTGACTATCAGACAACTTGGAATTTGACATGGCCCATGGACTTGTTGACCGTCCACGTGAAATTTCTTATTGTATTATTCATTGAATTTCGAGGCCATGACAACTTGGTTTCAGAGCCTAGGTTTTGATAACTTAGGGGCCGTGGGGAGACTTATAGTCTCGGGGATTAAACTATTGTATAAAGTTTTACTTGAAAACATGTTTTCTTCTCATCCATTGTGTGTGCTTGTGTGACATTCATGGAGCATGTAAGCATCATATAGTGTCGTGTTTGCAAGTAACGATCATGGTTTTGAGTTGTTTACCCATGTTGGGATAGCGTTGGAGGTTTTGACCTCATTTGAGAAAATGTTGGGATTAATGATCTTTCTTTCTTAAACTCTTATAGAGTCATGCTGCCAAGATGAGTTACTATACGGGGTGGGGCTGCAAATTAAGGAAGGACTCGAGGTCGGGGTCATAATGAGCAGGCCAATGATGAGGCTAGTCATCATGGTGAACATCCGGGGGTTGACGATGTGAGACAGAAGGAAGAGGTACACCAAACGGGGGCACAAAACCCACCAAACCAATTTGCTACCGATCTTGTGGCCGCGCTTGTGGCATCTAACTTGTTGAATCAAACACCTAAGGGCTCAGAGGCTAGGGAAGCCATGAGGGAATTTCGCCATATGAATCCACCAACATTTGATAGAGCGAGTAGTGATCCACTAGATGCTGATGACCATTGGCTCGCGAAAATTCGCAAGCTTTTCACCGCACTAGCTATCAACGAGGATAACATGAAGGTGAATTGGTAGCTTGTCAACTTACCGGGGAAGTAAACAACTAGTGGGAATCGGTTTTAGCGGGTAAGAGAGATGCGTGGAGAGCGGCGAGGGCGGCTCAACAAGTTGATGAGCCGGATATTGAGGATTTGACATGGGCCGAGTTTGAAACTCTTTTTGAAAACCAATACTTTTCGGGTTCTTTCAAAGAGAAACTAAGAGATCAATTTGAGAAGCTTGGAAAAGGAAGTATGACCGTCTCAGAGTATGCTATGAGATTCCAATCCTTGTCTTGGTTTGCACCGGAGTTGGTAAGTTTGGAGGATAGAAAATGTAGGTGATTTGAGAAAGGTTTGAACGACCCACTTAAGCTACTAGTTATGTTAGCTCGCATTAATAAGTTTACCGAGATTGTGGAGTGCGCTAGAAACCTTGAGAATTCGGGGGAGATGGGTAAGAATGTGAAAGGGTAGGAGTCTAAATCACCAACTGCGACCGTGAGTGCACCTACGGGGTCTTATGGGGGCCAAAGAAGAAAGAGATCAAGAGAGCAATTCCAATCATCTCATAGCCAATCAGATTTTTGGGCACCTACATCATCGGGGTTTCGAGGAGGTTCCGGTTGGCCACCAATCATGGGCCACATTTGAAAGCAACCGGGTCACTATTGCTCTCAGTGTCCTTATCACTTGGGTTCACAATCCCAGGGTACTCCATTTTCGGGTTCTCATTTTGCTTGTGGTAAATCAGGGCATATTGCTAGGAATTGTCCACGGGGAGGAGGAGCACGTAGCGAGTAGGGGTCTATTCAGCAGGTGAGGGCTAGGTAAAGTTTTAGTCAACAGAGGGGTGCACAGGGACAGTCACAGTTCAGACATGGCACGACTGATCAGGGTTCACGCATTGAGCGGGGAGCGAGCTCTTCGACACCGAGTCAGGGATCCGTTCAAAGGGGTGGTCACACTCAAGATTAGATTATTCCGGGGAGAGCCTATGCTATCATCAGTGCCACATTTCTTTGGTTGTGAGGGGCACATTTCTTCTAATTAATTCCTTTGCTAAAGTTCTATTCGACTCGGGAGCATCTCACTTATGCCAGGGGTGTGAGTTAATTATTTGGGATTGTCGTTTTACTTTCGATTTCATCGTGTTGGGCATGTCCGGGTTCGATCTAATTTTGGGGATGGATTGGTTGTCAACTTTCCACGCTACCATCGATTGTTTTAAGCATCGTGTTCAAATTTGTCCGCCGAAGGTGATTGCTTTGAGTTTTACAGGGAACGACAGGAACCATTTGTGCCATATTTGTGCGGCCCGCAAAAGAAGGATTCAATTGCGTGCCTCTTGGCTAGTTTAACCTTAGATGAAGACTTATCCACGCATGGGGAATTTCCAAGGGTAGTTAGTGATTTCCAGGATGTGTTTCCAAAGGAGTTACCGAGCTTGCCACCCGACAGGGAAGTTGAGTTCACGATAGACTTATTACCAGGCACAACACCAATTTCTATGCCTCCATACCGTTTTGCATCGGCCGAGTTGAGAGAACTTAAGACACAATTGCAAGAGTTGCAAAACTTGGGTTTCATCCGTCCTAGTACAAGTATCGATTACCGTAAATTGAACCGAGTCACGATTAAGAACAAGTACCTAATGTCTAGGATCGACGATTTGTTTGATCAACTTCGGGGTGCCACGTGTTTTTCTAAGATTGACTTGAGATCCGGTTATCATCAATTGAGGGTTTGCTGTGAGGACATTCCTAAAACAACCTTTCACACTCGTTATGGGCATTATGAATTCGTGGTCATGCCATTTGGCTCAACCAATGCACCCGCTACTTTCATGGACTTGATGAATCAAATTTTTTGTGCTTCTCTTGATCATTTCGTGATCGTCTTTGTTGATGATATTCTTATCTACTCACCTTCCAAAGAAGATCACCAATCACACCTCACCATTGTTCTTGAGACCTTAAGTTCACCAGTTATATGTTAAACTTAGTAAGTGCGAATTTTGGTTGTCCGAGGTGAAATTCTTGGGTCATGTGGTGTCAAAGGACGAGGTGTCCATGGATCCGGGGAAGATTGAGTAGGTATTGAATTGGGAGCATCCGAAGAGTGTCTTTGAGATTTGGAGTTTCTTGGGTTTGGCCGGGTATTACCGTCATTTTGTGCAAGATTTCTTTTGTTTGGCGGCTCCAATGACTAAACTAACTTGTAAGGGGGCAAAATTCACGCGGGATGACAAGTGTGAAGCTGCATTTAGCAAGTTGAAAAAGCGTTTAACTACTGCACCGATACTAATTGTGCCATAGCGTGGAGTTGGCTACTCCGTCTTTGTGATGCCTCGGGGGAGAGACTTGGGTGCATTTTGATGCAAAATGGAAAAGTGGTAGCATATGGCTCACGTCAATCGAAGGATCACGAGCGTAACCATCCGACTTATGACTTAGAACTTGCGGCCGTAATCTTTGCCTTGAAAAGTTGGAGGTATTACCTCTATGGTGAAAAGTTTGAAGTGTTTTCAGACCATAAAAGCTTAAGGTATTTATTTTCTCAAAATGAACTTAATTTGCATTAACGCCGATGGATGGAGCACATGGAGGATTACAACTTCAAATTGCAATATCACCCGGGAAAAGTGAATGTAGTGGCGGATACGCTAAGTAGAACACCGCACATTTGGCGAAGTTTAGCGATCGATGAATGAAAAATGATGAAGGACTTAGGGTTCTACACATTGCATTGTGAGGAGGACCATGAGGGTGTAACCTTGTGTAACTTAACGGTCCAATCAACTCTATCTACTCGAGTTATTGAAGCTTCACAAGCGGATGAGAAGGCGGGGAACCTATGGGTTAGATTTCTTAATGAGGAAGCGCCAATTGGGTGGATGATTGACATTGACCAAATCTTACAGTTCAAAGGGAAGTTGTTTGTGCCTATCTTGTGTCGAGAGAATGTTTTACAAGAATTTCATCATTCACCTTTAGTTGTACATCCGGGAGGGACGAAAATGTATCACGATTTGCGTAGACAATTTCGGTGGCCAGGTTTAAAGAGGGACGTTGATACTTTTGTGTCTCGGTGTCTCACGTGTCAACAAGTGAAAGCGGAGCATCAACGACCAGCAAGGGAATTACAACCGTTACCAGTAGCCGAATGGAAATGGGAAAACGTGACAATGACTTCGTGACAGGTTTGCCGAGGTCGCCGAGAGGGCATGACGCCATATGGGTTATAGTTGACCGATTTACAAAAACTGCGCACTTCTTGCCTATTCAAGTTACCGATTCGGTTGAGACACTTAGTCGTTTGTATATTCGGGAGATTATTTGACTTCATGGGGTTCCAGTATTGATTGTGTCCGATAGAGATCTGCGTTTTACTGCCCATTTTTTGCAAAGCTTGCAAGCTGCATGTGGACGCACCTTCAAGGGATCCTGTGAATTGATTAGGAGTCGCCACCCGGGTTTTAGCGGATTGTCCCCGAGGAACCAAACTCGATTGACTCGTGCCTTATTCAATTGATAAGGATTTCTGGCCTGTCATCACCATACTATCTTGGGTTCGGGAGCTCAGTTATGAGAGGGAAAGGGTTTTATGGCACCCCCCTCGCCCGGTTCGAAGACCGATCTCTACTTAACTTTTTTGAGATCATGGGAAATGTTTATAATTCAACTTTGAACAAGTACGAGACAATAGCGGTGGGAACCACGTAATGATAATAAAACATGACAATAGATCATGGTGTATGCATGTGCAATTTGGACTACATGAGTAATGATTATGATATGCGAATCTGAACTAATAAAGACACAAAACAACAAACAACAGCTTTAGAACACAATGAACTGTAGACACCCCGATTTTGAACCCGGGATGCGCTCGAGTGTGCCCAATGATGAAATGGACCAATCATGGCTACCCGAAACTTGTGAAAACAACTTGAACTAGATCAAAATCAACCAAACATCACCAAATAACCTAAGCCAACCCAAGCATTGTTGAACCAAGTTAAACCAAAAGAGTGCGCCACCAAGAGCCTTGAAGCCAAGCTTGTGCCTTGGCTCCAATCTGTGAGGAGCACCTTGAGCCAAGCCCATGGCTTTGGCGCCAACTCTGACTGATCAAGAATCTGCAGAGTATCTCATCATGAGATTTCATGCAGGGTGGAGCGTCTAACCACTTCTATACGTATTATACACGTATAATACCCCCTACATTGTCCTAAACTACACCTAAACTACACCTAGCATACAAACCCACTATCTCTCTCTTCTCTCTCTCCCTCCACTCACTCTATTTAAACCACTCACCTCCCCTTGGTTTGGGGGTTCACCAATTCTGCTCCACAGCTCCTAATTCTCTCAGTAATCGTCCTCTCTCTCTCTCTCTCTACAAACCCACTTTCCTTCCATAAAATCCATTTGTAAAACCACCTGGAAAAGACCAAATTCAGCTTTTATTTGACAATCAACCTCATACTCTACACAATTCAGTCCATAAACTGACCAAAATCCCAACAATCTTTCACTTTCAAACCCACAATCCAGTTCAAGCATCAAATCAAGTAAAAAGAGGTAGTTTGATATGTGAATCCAACTGTTTTGGTCCATCTAAGGGTGACCAGTGAGTTTAATCAAGTTCTTCATACTTGCATTGAAGTCATAGAGGTCTGAAAGTTGTTTAAAATCACTGTAAAAATCTGCAGTTGCAACAGGGGTTGAGCGCTCAAGCCTTAGGCTTTGAGCGCTCAAGTCCAGTTCTGGACAGTTTTTGTTTTGCTGAGCTTTGAGCTTTATCTGGGATTTTGATCATCATTTAACAGTTAAATTATGCTCATATAATCTTTAAAATAGCTTGTTTTTACTTTAAAACCTTTTGCATGAGTATAGATTAACCATTTTATGATAATCAAGCTTTAAAACCTTTGAAAACCTTGTATTTGAATGCAAATCAGTGATTTTCCAGTTTCATAAACCTTCATTTTATGTATTTATGGTCCTGAGAATCACTCAAAACTTATTCTCAAGTAAAAAATCAGAAAGCCATGTTACGGATTGAGCGCTCAAGGACTCATCTTTGAGCGCTCAAGCTGTTCTTGCACAATTTGCTGATTTTTGGTTGTTTCGATGATGGATCATGATGGATTGTTATCTATTCGATTTCTGGTATGAGTATGTTGTTATATCTACACTGATGGAGTTTATTTTGTTGAATTGAGAAGGTTTTCTCTTTTGTATCATTCTTTGGAGGATTAATGCCTTATTTCTTAAATTGTTTCTTCATTAAAAAGGTTTATGAGTAGTTGATCTTGCAAAGAATGAACAAAAAAAGTGATGTAGAGGCTAGAAATCTCAGAAGCCAGGAATTGGTTTGAGCGCTCAATCCTTGACATTTGAGCGCTCAAACTGGTTCAGAGGGCTTGAGCGCTCAATCCCTCATCTTTGAGCGCTCAACTCCCATTTTGGAATCCAGGTTATAAGTCAGTTTGTTAAGCTTCAGATCACTGTTTTCTTGAGTTATTTGTTCATTTTTGTTCTTGTTCACTTTTGTAAATATTCGTTACAATAGTCCCTTGTTATTGTCATTTTCATGTAATTCATACGCACAAGTATCCACATTAAACTTGCATTTTTGTATTTCCTTACTGTTTACGTGATTCCCATTCCCAATTCCCGTTTTTATGTTTAGAATGAAATTTTAAATATTTCCAAAATCCCATAAAATATTGAGTAGAGACCGGTTCATGGACCGGGCGAGAGGGGTGCCGTAAAACCCTTCCCCTCTCGTAACCAAACCCCCGAATCCGAGAAATCTTTGGTTCTGCCATGATTAGTGAAATCTTTTTTTCAAATGGGCAAACGAGTCATTTTTGATCGGTTTCTCGGGTTCGAACCTCAAATCCGGGTGGCGACTCTAACAAACACAATCTTTTTCAAACGCGAAACTTGAACCGTTTTCCGTGGGCAGTCCACAAGCTGGCGACTCCGCTGAGGATATTGATTAATATATATTTTATTTAATTACATTTGTGCAATTTTTATTACACTTGTGTAATTTTATTGAAATATGTGTTAATCAAAAGTGGGTTTAATTCGAAAAATATTTTGTGGGATTTTGAAAATGTTTGAATTTTAATTCTTGCATTGCACTTGCATAGTTCTTAGCCCCGCTGGCGTGTTTTGGCAATCCTGTCCGGCTTGCCGGTGACAGGGAATCCCAAAATGCCCAGCAGCCCTCGACCGTGATAAATCATATCGTCACTGTCGTTTTTAACGGTAGGTGGTTTTGATTTTGAGTCCGGGGTACCCTCAGTGACCAAAACCAGCCTTTTGCATATAAATAATCGTAGAACCCCACGTTTAGCAGTCCACCCGTGCGTTAAGTTTACGTGCTCCACCATGTTAATGTGCTATGTGTTACCGCTTTCCTCGCCATGCCATGTTGCACTCATGCATTTGCATTGTATATAGCTGTCGCGAGTGTAGATATTCTGTATAGATGTCCCGTTTGGTTTTCATGCTTTTGCGGTTAGTAGAAGGTTGCTTCTACCCGATGATGAGTCGTGCATCCCATATGTGCGTTGTTCTTACGAGTTAGCCCTTAGGACGGCCGGACGTGGGAAAATCTAGATCATCAAATTCCTAACACTGATCTAAACGGGTTTAAGGGACCTTGGTCCGAGGAGGATCAATCGCCCTTAGGCATCCGATCTTAGATCATTGTCGGAATTCGTGTGGATCGGGATTTCCCAAATCCAGTCATCCGATATCAAGGACTTATCACTTAAAAGAAAACTTGAGGATTGGGGCAATCTTTCAAAATTAGATTCCCGGCAATTAGTAGAAGGTTGCTTCGACCCGATGATGAGTCGTGCATCCCATATGCACGTTGTTCTTACGAGTTAGCCCTTAGGACGGCCGGACGTGGGAAAATCTGGATCATCAAATTCCTAACACTGATCTAAACGGGTTTAAGGGACCTTGGTCCGAGGAGGATCAATCGCCCTTAGGCATCCGATCTTAGATCATTGTCGGAGTTCGTGTGGACCGGGATTTCCCAAATCCAGTCATCCGATATCAAGGATTTATCACTTAAAAGAAAAACTTGAGGATTGAAGCAATCTTCAAAAGCTGTCAAATTAAGTCTAGGAGACTTAAAATCCATGGAGTTTGAGATACCTCCGGTGTTGGTCGTGCCCGAACGGCCGCCCGTGTTTCAAAGTAGCCTTGAGATCATTTGTATCCAGATTGCAACATCCAAATTGCTCTGTCTTGGATGACCAAGAAAAGTGCTACGGCGTCAACATTTAGGCTTTAGGTTGAAACGCCGTATCCATCGAGTAATGGTTTACCCGGGGTGTTGATAATAATCTGTGCAATGATCTCAAGTGAGATTTGGATTCGGTAGACTAACCCTAAGTCGTACATGAATTCTAGGAGACTTAAAATCCACGGAGTTTGAGATACCTCCGGTGTTGGTCGTGCCCGAACGGCCGCCCGTGTTTCGGACTAACCTTGGAACCAATTGTATATGGATGACGACACCTCATTGCTTTGCCTCGGATGGTCAAGAAAAGTTAAAGGTTACGGTCCCAACATTTTAGGCTTTAGGTTGGTAAACTGTACCTACTGAGTAATGACCTACCCGTGGTGTTGTTACATCTTCTGTGCAAACGATTCCAAGTGAGATCCGAAACCGGTAGCTTAATTCCTAGGTTAGGAGTAGGACTAACTTCGTGAATCGATTCATGACGAGACGATAGTGAGCATTTTTTGTAAATCATTCATTCTTGTACATAGTAAGCACAATGAGTACACATCTGAGTCCGGCTCTTGCTTTATGCTTAGCTCTTGAACCATTGGGCCTGCAAAGAAGAAGAAGACCTTACCTGTTTGGACTCGACCTCCCGGACAAAGACTGTCTAGATCCTTATCACCAAAGTCTGAGACCAGTATGGCGGCTGAACAGGAATAAGGCCCCCCAAATGAGTTTGAGCAATTGAGGAAGGAGATGCATGATGAGAGGGTCCGAAATGATACTCGAATTGCCCAACTCATGGAAATTATGGTAAATATCCAAAGCCGACTCCCCCCACCTCAGCAGCGACACCCTGAGAGTGAACCTCGAGATCAAGAAATTCCCAATGATGAACAGCCGAAACAACCCCCTAAAAACCCTCAGTTGGCTGAAATTCTAGCTAAGTTACTCAAACTAGAAGAGTCTGTGGCCAAAAGCGAGAAGCGAGCCATTACCGATTTTGACATGGACAAACTGTGCATTTTCCCAGGCGCTAAGCTTCCTAAGAAATTCAAACATGTGGACTTTGAAAAATTCGATGGGACTGGGGATCCGAGAGGACATGTTCAAGCATATGTAAGCTCCCTCTCGCTACAAGAAGTTGATGAGCTTGCTATGGCACAAATGTTCCATGAAACTCTCACATGGCCCGCACTCCAGTGGCTTTTATCTCTTGACATCTCAAAGAGACAAACTTGGGAAGAAATGGTGGCTGCTTTCATTAAACAGTATGAATATAATGTTCAGCTTAAAGTCACTACTCGTGAACTTGAAAGCATCAAAATGAAGGAAAAGGAATCATTCGCAGAATTTGTGAAGAGGTGGAGAGCAAAGGCCGCGCAAATGACTGATCGTCCTAGTGATAAGGATCAAATGCGCATCATAACTAAGAACCTCCAGCCGGATTTGGCTCAATACATGGTGATGGCTCAAGCGCATGACTTCGCGACTTACTTTGAAACGGGCTTGTCAATTGAAGAAGCCTTGCAAAGTGGGGTGTTGAAGAAAGGAGATTCGATCCCCAGGCCCAAGCGCAATTACATTGGGAACACCTCGTCCCCTGTATGCAAACCCCAGCTACGCAGCCGGTTCCTCATCCAACACCATGAACCATCAACCCCATAAAACTGAACCAATAAATGCTATCTTGTCCCAACCAGCTCAACCAAATCAACCTCCACAGAACCAAAGAACCCGACGTATCTTCACTCCTCTCCCCTTACCTCTACCTGTTATCTTCGAGCGGCTTGTGCAACAGGGGAAGATCAAGCCTCTTCAGCCAACCCCACCTCCACAAAATCCTTCATCATCATACAACCCTAACACCTTCTGTATCTTCCACCAAACACCTGGTCATCCTACCGAAAGATGCCAGCGACTGCGTCATGAGATTCAAGATCTCATTGACAGTAAACAGATCTGTGATCTCACCGAGAAGCCCAATATTATCACTAACCCTTTGCCAACTCACAAAAGAAATGTCAATATAGGCCAGATTACCCTCAGCTCCACTCAAAAAGTCCAAAACTATACTTCCTTCGATCCAAGCCAGTTCATTGTACCAGAAACAGACCCTAAACCAATTGTGCCCATACCAGATGAATGCGAGACATGCTTTCTTGACATACATTTGGATCCTACTATATGGCAAGAATGGGGTGATTTGATCATGGCTATGGAAGCCCGAGAATACGAACAAATGGTGGCCAATAATGTGATAAATGAAGAAGCTTGGCCTCAAAATGAACAGCTTAATGATGAACCCCCACTTGGTGCCCTGATTAATCTGTTTTGGGATCCAATGTTTGAAGATCCACTTGATGGAGCCGCACTCCCTAATCTTTTTGAACCTTTACCAGTGGTACAAAATCAACAACCTATGGAAGAAGGACAAGGACAGAATTGACAAGAAGAGAATGTAGTGCCAAATAGTGCACAGGAAGATGAATGGGATCCTGCACCCAATGAATGGCAGCTCATGGACCCTAATGATCCTTTGGATGGATCCACACTCCCTTTGTTCTTTGATGAAACATATTTCCCAGCACCACCATTGTGGGAAGGTCGCCCTGATTTCTCCCTAATGAGTGAACATGCCATAAACCAAATGACAGAGGGAATAGAGTTCAACACCTTACGATTACATAGTTGATGAAAATCTTCCAATACCTCAAGTGCAAATTCCAGAAAACTGCAATTTTTAAATATCATGGTGTTGAACGGAGACTTACCCGATGTTTGGGGACAGCCGATGGAAGAAAATGGCATGACAACTCTGTGGGCCAATCAGAATGAAGGTGCAATACTTGCACCACTTTGGGTTGGAAATAACGAGGTGTGGGCAGTTAACGAGGCTGCAATGGAAAATGGGGATGTATAGAGTGAAGCAAATGTGGAAGGGATTACTAAAAGCATGGAAGAAGCTAGCATCTCAAAAGGAAAGAGAAAGGCAGAGGGGGATCTTGTTGATTTTTACACAGATTACACCGATTTGTGGGGAGATGACATAGACTCTGTCCTTCATTTGCTTCGGAGTGGACAATTTTATCAACCACCCCAAATGTACACCGGAGAT
Organism: Vaccinium macrocarpon; assembly: GCA_022606695.1. Taxonomy (NCBI): domain Eukaryota; kingdom Viridiplantae; phylum Streptophyta; class Magnoliopsida; order Ericales; family Ericaceae; genus Vaccinium; species Vaccinium macrocarpon. The sequence continues at coordinate 20,917,936 of CM040171.1, forward strand.
ACCTCTAACCCACCTCCTAAATCCATAAACCAGCCACCCTATAACCCAGCTCCACAAAACAACCTAACTCCACAAAATAACTCGGCCACACCAAATAATCCAAACAACCCCAATGACCCAATTACCAATCCTACCGATTTCCAAAACCTTTTCAACCCTCCAACCAACCAACCCCATGCTACCTCCACAACCAACAGCCGTCTGCCTTGTCCAAAACCCCCACCAATAGCCGAAGAAAATCCTATCCAGAAACAGCTCGAGAAAATCCCAGCTACTTTAACCGTTTGGGGGCTACTCATGAGCTCCAGCGAGCACCGACAGAAACTCGCTCAAACACTGTCTTGCAAGGAGATTGCTCCCGATATCACTCCAGAAGCCATGATAGCTGCCATTGTTACCAAACCAACCATTACTACCAAACTTGTCAAGCATGTGGTGACCTTTACCGAAGCCGATTTGCCACTTGAAGGAACTGATCACAACAAGCCTTTACATGTCACCATGAAGTGGATGGGGAAATGGATCCCAGTCGTGTTGATAGATAACGGGTCTGCACTCAATGTTTGTCCTCTCCGAATAGCTTTGTGCTTGGGGATCAAACCTAAGGATTTCACGCCATCCGATCTCACTGTTCGAGCCTATGATAATACCCGCCGCCGTAATGTGCTTGGAACTGTCGAAATGGAGATTGCCGCGAAAGGATTTAAATCGACAGTTGAGTTTCATGTGCTTGAAATCCCAGCTTCGTTCAATTTGCTGTTGGGACGTCCTTGGATGCATCGACCTGACATCATGGCAGTTCCATCCACTCTGCATCTGAAGGTTCTGCTTGGATTGGAAAATGGGACCATTACCCTTTATGGAGACACGGACATTCATCCTCATACCGAAGATAACGTTCCCTTGCTAGAAATTATGCATGATGAGAATGATGTTCAACTCGGGGGATTTGCTTTCGATACATCCGGTGGTGTGTTCACACTTCGTGTTGACGATGACTTTTCAATCAGTACCACCGTCCTCGAGATGATGAGGAGGATGTCATATCTGCCAGGCACTGGTTTAGGACGAACTCACCAGGGAGTGGCTCAGTTTCCAGAATTCCCTTCTCAGCGAGGCCGTTTTGGGTTGGGATATGAACCTACACTGAAAGAAATGCAAAGGGAAAAAACCAATAAGGCAGAAAGCAGTGCTAACTGTCAGATTCGCTTTGTTAAGGCAGGGTCAAATGCACCCTGGATTTGAAATCTTTGCTAACGATGCTTGGGATAGCGAAGATGAACATGAAAAGGTCGAGAAATTGGTGAAAGACTTTAAAGAGGATTGGACAGAAGCTTTGGATGGTGGGATCTTAATGTCAATGTTTAATGAGGTCAATCTAACGGGTAAGGATAAAGAAGAGCCAGCAGTGATGATGCTTATAGTGGATGCAGTCGGAGAATACAAGAATTGCACTTTCACTCCTATTGTAAAATTTACTAATGCATTCACTAAGTTAGAGTTCGAGTCTGAATCAGGGTTTGGATTTGACTGTGATTCAGAGTTTGTGCCTCATGGCCCTCCACGTCGTCATTTCTGTTTTGAATTCGAGTCTAATGCCATGTACTGCGCCCCGGAGGGCTTTGTTGATGAAATAAGTTCCGAGTTTGCTTACTTTGCTGTCTCCGAAATAAATTGCATTGATCCAAACAATGACGAAACTGAGTACGAGGAAGAAATTCCCAAAGAACTCAAAGCGCTAATTGAGAAAGAAAACGAAAGACACGCTCAGCTAATAAAAGAAGAAGTTATTTCGATAAAATTGAGGGATGAGGAATATCCTCGCATGGTTCAAATCGGTTCCGGGCTATCTTTGGAGGAACAAGAATTACTCACCAATTTGCTCAAAGAATTCGAAGATGTTTTCGCTTGGTCCCATTCAGATATGCCCGGAATCGATCCTGAAATTGTGCAACACCGAATTCCCTTGTATCCCGATGCAAAACCAGTGAAACAAAAATTGAGAAAAATCAGACCAGATTGGGTGGAAAAGGTCAAGGAGGAAATTACCAAGCAATTCAACGCCGGCTTTCTGATGGTAACTGAATATCCGCAGTGGGTGGCAAATATCGTGCCAGTGCCTAAGAAGGACGGAAGGATCAGGGTGTGTGTAGATTTCAGAGATTTGAACAAAGCCAGCCCGAAGGATGACTTTCCTTTGCGACACATTGATGTATTGGTGGATAATACGACAGGGCATGCACTTCTGTCATTTATGGACGGGTTCTCGGGGTATAACCAGATTCTGATGGCGCCAGAAGATCGAGAGAAAACAACCTTCACTACCGAATGGGGGACGTTCTGTTATCGAGTCATGCCATTTGGACTAAAGAACGTTGGGTCAACTTACCAATGGGCTGCTACGACCCTGTTGCATGACATGATGCACAAGGAAGTTGAAGTGTATGTGGATGATATGATTGTGAAAGCAAAAGAGAGAGAAGGACATCTCCCAGCGTTACGCAAATTCTTTGAAAGAATTCGTAAATATCGAATGCATCTCAATCCACAGAAGTGCACGTTTGGAGTCACCGCTGGAAAAATGTTGGGGTTCATGATCACCACAAGAGGAATCGAGGTGGATCCATCGAAAATCAAAGCCATTCTCGATATGGAGCCACCCCGGACAGAAAAGGAGGTGCGGAGCTTTCTCGGGAAAATTCAATTCATCAGTAGATTCATCGCGAAGTTTACATCGACTTGCGAGCGGATGTTTCATCTGCTCAAGAAAGGAGTACCATTCAAATGGGATAGCAAGTGTCAAAAAGCCTTCGAGACAGTTCGGCAATATCTTCAAAATCCCCCAATATTAATGCCACCGACACCAGGAAAGCCTCTGATTCTGTATTTGTCAGTAACACAGTCTGCCATGGGTTGCATGTTGGCACAAGAAAGTGAAACGGGTGTTGAGAAGGCGGTATATTATTTAAGTAAGAAGATGGTCGGAGCCGAAGAAAGATATATGCCTTTGGAGAAAACTTGTTGGGCTATTGTGTGGGCCTCCAAAAAGTTAAGGCACTACATGTTAGCATATTCGGTAGTGTTGATTTCTCGAATGGACCCTCTCAAATATCTGTTCGAAAAACCGGCACTCACCGGGAAGCTAGTGCAATGGTTGCTCTTGTTAGCCGAATTCGAACTCAAGTATGTAACGCGAAAATCAGTAAAGGGCAGGGGCGTAGCAGAATTCTTGGCAGATCATCCGATTGAAGGGCCAGAAGATACAGAGTTCCAGTTCCCCGATGAACATGTCATGGCAATATCAGAAGATGTTTGGAAGTTATACTTTGATGGAGCTGCAAATCAGAGAGGATTTGGAATTGGCATACTGTTGGTTTCCCCAGAAGGACCACACATTCCTCTCTCGTTCAAGTTAAAATTCGAAGTTACCAATAATCAGGCGGAATATGAGGCGTGTATTGTTGGAATGGAAGCTGCCCTCGAAATTGGAGTGAAGAAGTTGGAAGTGGTCGGTGATTCGAATTTGGTGGTCTCTCAAGCCAATGGCGATTGGAAGGTGCAGGAAGAAAAGTTAAAGCCATACCACAAAGATCTTGATGATCTAATTCATTAATTTGAGCAAGTAACCTTCACTCATATACCGAGAATGAAAAATCAGTTCGCTGACGCACTCGCCACTTTGGCATCCATGGTAGAATTGCCAGTAGGGGTGAGGATGAGACCAATTATGATCGAGCAAAGGAATAGGCCTGCCTATGAGTATGTGATGAATGTTGGAGAAATAAATGATGGTCTGCCCTGGTATTACGATATCTGGAATTTGGTTGAGAGGGGAGAGTATCCGGAAGGAATAACCAAGAAGGATCGAATAGCATTACAAAGGTTGGCAGCCCAATACATCATCTGCGGTGGAAGATTATATAAAAGGTCATATTGTGGCATGCACAAGTTATGCATCCATGGTAGTGAAATCAAGAGGGTAATGGAGGAAATTCATGAAGGAATCTGTGGTCCTCACATCAGCGGATTGATGATGGCAAAGAAGATTTTGAGGGAAGGGTATTTCTGGTTAACCATGGAAACAGATTGTGTTCAGTATGTTCGAAGGTGTCATAAGTGCCAAGTCCACGCCAACCTCATGCATGTCCCACCATCTGAACTTCATACGATGGCAACGCCTTGGCCTTTCTCGGTATGGGGAATAGATGTGATTGGGAAAATCACGCCACCAGCATCGAATGGGCATAAGTTTATATTGGTGGCAATTGATTATTTCACAAAATGGGTAGAGTCAGCTTCTTATGCTACATTGACTGCAGTGCAAGTGGCTCATTTTATCAAGCAAAACATCATTTATCGATATGGGGTCCCCAATGCTTTTGTGTTAGACAATGGTGTGCATTTCAAAGGAAGGGCGGCAGAGGTGCTTGAAGAATTCAATGTTCAAGTACAGAAATCAACGGTGTACAGGCCTCAAACTAATGGAGCAGTGGAAGCAGCAAACAAGTCAATCAAGATTATCCTGGAAAAAACTATCGAGTCGACTATCCGTACTTCTATCCGAACTCCAACGGGGGCAACACCCTATTCATTAGTTTACGGAATGGAAGCAGTACTTCTCATTGAACTCGAAGTACCATCCTTGAGGGTGATGATAGAGAATGAGATTGATGAAGCTGACTGGTTGAGCGACAGGTTCGTAGAGCTAATGTTGTTTGATGAAAGGCGTTTGCGGGCGTTATATCACATCCAGGGATATCAGAGAAAAATTGCTCGCGCATTCAACAAGAAAGTGAAATCCCGGGATCTGATTGAAGGAGATATGGTGGTGAAAGAGATTCGGGCACCAATATTTGATCCACAGGGAAAATTCAGGCCAAACTGGGCAGGACCATATATCATCAAGACTATTCTCAACGGTGGCGTAGCAGTAATCATTGATTTGGACGGCAATGAGTTCAGCAATCTTGTCAATTTAGATCAACTCAAGCGATATTACCCCTGAGAGATGCTCGCTGGGCGGAAAATCGCAAGGGCGAGCCGACCCAAGCAAAATTCAGAGCAAGCCTGCTAAACTGAAAACCCACGTTGGGCGGTTTAGGCAAAATTTAAGGCAGAATATTCGAAAGAGCTCGCTGGACTGAAAACCTGAAAAGGCAGTGCTAGACAAAATTTAGAGCGCAAAAAGGAGAGTGTCAATACCCGAGTGAACCTTTGCCTGAACTACGCCATGACCTGATTCCTTGAAAGAGGATACGTAGGCAACCCTATCATGGGGTTTGGTCTAAATTTAGTGAATTGGTACATATTTTCACAATATCTGAAGGAGATAGCATATGGAATCAAATGAACCAAGAGGGGGAAACCCTTCATCGTTCAATCTTATTCAAATCACTTCTTCAATTACAAGTGCTGAGCTACGCAAAAAAAAAAAAAACATGACACGAATGAAACACAACCAAACATCGAGACATCATTCATGGATCAACCATTTATTTCGAAAATAGCCTAGCGAGTGGAAAGGAAGTTGGTGCTAATTTCTGCGGCGTCGCGCCTTCAGTTGCTCCCTCATCCAATTTCTGTAATGACCATTCAAGTGAATAGATGGGTAGGGATCAGGAGCCCAAACAACTCTGTGCCCCCAAGAAGTACGATAACGCTTAAGGATGGAGTGCTTGAATGTAGGAAGGCTGAAGGTGGCAGGAACCATGTACTCCACTTCTTGGCGAATGCACTGCGGAAAATAATATGCATACCCTTGCAATCCTGCCAAGATTACCCATGTGTCTCCCATATGATTGGCTGTCATGTCTAGCAAAGGCAACCAATGACATCTCCAAACGATGTGATCCTCCTCCAGTGATATGAAGAAATCAGTCCAATCATCTTCATCAGCCTCATCATGCACAAATGGCCTATCCGCCCAAGTTCGAGGATTGTAAACCCAATCACCTACCGGCTCCCACAAAAGCCCAACCTTGTCACATAGCCACATATGCAATCCCAAATATCCAAACCAAAGTCAAAACCAAGCCAAAAAAAAAAGAAGCCAAACCTGAAGTAAAAGTGGGCTCCCAGCAAACATGTCCGCACTTCCAGCCTTAACCGCCTCCAAACCCATAATCGTCTCAGTCAAAACCAAAGGAACCACGTCCCTCCGTTGTTCGATCTGAGCAGCAACACCGATAATGGCGGAACTGGGACGACCGTCATGTGGAACCAACAAGTGCAATGCCAATAGACACATGCAAAGTGCAAACATACGCCGGTTTTGGATGGTAAAATCCAAAAGATCACCTGTAGGGCTGTAATCTGCAAAGAGTCGAAGGATGTCGAGGGTCTCATTGCGGATCAAGAAACGGGCGGCACTATTCCCGAGACCAAGTTTTCTACTGAGATTGTTGGCATAATTCACACGAATAGGCGGAATGACAGGATCTGCAAAAGCATTACCGCCAAGATATGCTTGAAACTCTTTGATGGTTGGGCAAAGCTCTTGCATGCCAAAAGGAAACACATGGAGCTCTAAGTCCCAACAACGAACGGCGGCACGCAAAATGTCTCGGTGGATAGGAAAAGTGTGAAGGTGGCGAAGTGCATTGAGCCCGGACCTCGAAAGTTAAACCAATCGATGTTTTCAAGGCTAGCAACCCAAGTGTTGTTAACAGAAGGGTCAAGGGCAGCCATGTGGAAGTGGTGAAAAGTTGGATGAAGGGGATATGTGAAGAAGTAAGAAAGTTGATATAGAAATGGTGTGTGGAAAAATGCTTGATTATGTTTGGTATTTATAGGGGACTTGGGAGCAACATTACAAATTTGCCATGCAACATTGGTAATCAAAGATCATATTTTCAAGGTGGTCAAATGCATGTTTCCAAAAGTACTTTTGTTGGAAATTTTGAAAATGCATTGGAAATGCATAGCATTTGTGGGAAAAGGGTGAAAAGGCCTTGGGAAGGTGATGTTCAAAGTTTGGAGGATGTTATAACAGAGAAACCAGACGTTTGGGGCAGAGGGAAACATGCAAAAGGGTCCAAAAATGCATTGGGAAGCAACACCACAGGTCTGCCCAGCACAGACTTTGAGCGCTCAAAGTCAGGAAGTTAAGCGCTCAAACCCTCCCGGACCACCTTGAGCGCTCAAAGTAGTGAACTTGAGCGCTCAAACCCCATTGAGCGCTCAAGGCCTGCAGAAACAGCAGCAGCAGCAGATGCAACTTGGCATGTTTGAGGTCCAAAACCTATTCTAAGCCTTTCTACCCTCTACCAACACCCAAACCAAGTCTCAACAAGCATTTGTGACTTCATGGAGCGTCCCATTGCCCGAGCTATCAAGCCGATACGTGTATGGATACGGGATACGTGAATATGGAGTTTCAAAGTTCAAAAATGGCCATTGGATGTTCAAATTTATTTCGGAGCATTGCAAGCCACATCCAATCATCAAGACGCATGACACAGAGTATTTGTGACTTGGTGGGATGGTTCCCGGGGCAATTCTTCAAGGATATACGGGATTGGAACCCCGATGGCCAATTCCAGCCATAGAATGGCGGCCGTCACCATATCGAAAATGATTCCATGAGATTTCTTGCCAGATTGAGACGGTCGCAGGGGCATTTACGTCATTTATGACTTGCTCAAGGCAATGGCATGGCAGTTCATTATGTTTAAGTAGGCTCACAGAATATTTTATTTTTCAAACAAGCCTTATGAACATTAAATTCCGTTCTAAGGTCACTTTACATGGGTAATTATCGATTGTAGATATACATGGATTGTGTCGAGTTGTATGGAAAGTAAATATGTCTTTCGGTCGTACATAAATTCAAATAATCATGTTTCGTTCAAATCCATGAGCATGTGAGCTTTTCTTTGAAGTCGAGTTTTAAACCTTACATTTAATGCTTGGATTCAAGTTTTTGTGAATAAATAGAGTACATTTTACAACAAGTTTGTTCATTTGTACATAAAAACAGAGAACAATGCAATGAACAACGAAAGTACAAGTCATGTATATAATCTGATAAAATCCATGAAAAGTCAAAGCATCACAACTAAGTATCATCACCAACTACCAGGGCACATAACGCCCAATAAGAAAATCTGCAACCAGGGCACGCAGGCCCAATCAAAAGAAAAGACTAAAAGCAAAAGCAAAACCTAACTACTCTGTGCCTACTATGTACTAATCCTCCTCATCCATCGCCTGCGTCCCTCAGCTCGGGCTCATCCTCGCCGCCTTGTCGTCGCTCAAAATCGGCAGAGGGGTAGTTGGCATCACCGACAATCGCCGCCGCCGAGCTCCGCCTCCCCAACTACTCCTCAGAACTACCTCTACCCCTCCCCGGCGAAGTCAACCTCCTCGGCCTCTACCTCAAGTCCCGCCGCCCGGCTTTGAAGCTGCCAGAATCGCACGGCCATGTCTCCGTGACCGCCAAATTCCATCATGAGGTCTCTTCCTAACCACAGGCAGCTATATTATCAAGCAAACAGAAAAAGGAGTCAGCACAAGTTACAATCGAGGAATTGAAAGTGCAAGTAACATAAATCGCATACCGGTGCAACTCTCGGAAGAGAAGGCCCAGGAACAGCAGGAGGTGCTGGCTCGTCCTCTGGACGGATAGAGACCCTCCCGGCCAAAGAATGAGGGGCGTATATCGGGACGTAGTCCTGCATTACGCTCATACGTCCCTGCAGCCTCTGTGAAACCTGCAAACAAGTCAAAGTTCATATCAGCATTCATAACAGAAGCATGCAAAGTTGATAAGTGAAGTAATTCTTACCGGTGCTGGGAGCGGAAGAAAGCCAGTAGGTGGCCTCGGGATGTCTATATCTCCCATCTCTCCTCCAGCGGTGGTAACGCGTACCCACCAGCGAAGCTGCCTTGTCTCACGAGTCGAGGGGCGGCGTCCTCACTCTCCACCCACCTCTTGACTCCTCCTCACGAGCCTTCCGAGGCTACTCCATCTCCATCTCCATCTTCTCTCTCCACTCTACAGCTCTTAGCGGGCCAACCAGGTACTTATTCTGTTACTCTGCATAGCTCAAGTCTGGCCGTAAGTGTTGACTGAGGTCCAGATCAGGCGTCGTGAAACGCTCGATCTCCGTCGGCGTATATCGAGACATCATCAACACACGAGGAGGAAGGCGCCCTGGCACCTGTGGTCCATCAACTCGTATCGACTGGCGCAGTACCCTGTCACCAAGGTACCAGAACCAGCCGTACTGGCACATAAGTAGGACCCTCCCCCTCGTGATCTCTCTGCTCCGGGCCAAGTAAGGCTCGTCGATGCCGTCCCATACATACCAGCGGACCTGCAAGAATGTTCAAGTGATTGTAAGCGAGTGCATGATAGTAAACGAATTGAGAGCAAATTGAATACATGTAAGAGTTTGGAACTTACTAGAGAGGCTGGAAGTCTGTCAAGTGAAACGCGGAAAACCTGGAGGTTCCCCCGCGCTGAGCCACCATAACGGGAGCCCTCCCCCCAGCACAACGCTCGAGGGATAACGTCTGGATCTGGATGGCGTGTCTCAGGGGGGTGCAACCCCAATACCTCGTATGCCCAGAGCTGCATGGTAAACAACAAATCAGTCAGTCAAAGCAAGTATTTGATAATCAAGTTCAATCAAGTGCAAATAATGAAGTGTGTGCAAAGGAATTTAAGGCAAGTGTTGAATTTTTACCTCCCAGATGCTCCACAATCCTGAGATGCCAGTCCCCTTCCGCCTCGAGACGGCATTCATGAACGCGTAGAGAGGCTGGAAGTCATTCAAGTGAAACGCGGAAAACCTGGAGGTTCCCTCGCGCTGAGCCACCATAACGGGAGCCCTCCCCCCAGCACAGCGCTCGAGGGATAATGTCCAGATCTGGATGGCGTGTCTCAGGGGGATGCAACCCCAATACCTCGTAGCAGTGGTGAAGTCTCTCAGGCCTCCAAGATAGGAAAGGTGTACCCTGTTATGCCTGTTTGGGTATAGAGAAGCCCCAAACAAGTACAACAGGTAGCACCTCGCCCTCCGCACCGTATCCTCCATGTCTGTCGGCTCTCTCAAACCCCTCGTCTTGAACTGGCCATACGTGGCCGTCTCTCCCTCTCTGTGGGGCACGAAGCCCAAGAACCACCTCAGTGCAGCCTTGTCTCTGCCTATTCCCGAGTCGAACGGGATCGGGTCTCCTCCTACCCTCAACCCCGTGATCGTCGCAAAGTCCAATGGCGTCAGAGTCGCCTCCCCGAAGCTGAGGTGAAAAGAACTCGTAGAGTCCCTCCACCTCTCCGCCAGTGCCGTCACCACGGCATGGTCGTGCTGCGTGCTCGTAAGGGTCGGGATGAACATCCCAAATCCTACCTAATCCACCAGAGTCCTCACAGAGGCGTGCAGCTGCTGATAGATCTCCCAACTGAAGCCCATATCTCCATGAGCCTTCAAGCGCAGGTTTCTCTGCATATGATCAACAAACATGCAAAAAGTCAAAATGTTAGTCCCATCAATCAATCAATCAACAGTATAGTTAACAATCAAGCAGTAATTCAATTATTCAATGCAATTTAGGGTTTCTAATTACTGAAAGTGAGCAAGCAAGCATACCGTCAGACAGTCGGTCGAAAGGTGGACCTCGGGGTCTAGTAGCACCTCCTCTCCAAAATATAACTTCCGGCTGGGAGTGTAGTCCTCTGAACTAGATGGCACGAAGAGGTGCACGGTGGAGGCAGTCATTTGCATCAAAAGGCGGCCTGTCCTCCTCGGCCCTTTGTCTCACTGACTGGACCATTGTCGTCCTCCTGATCCAAAGAACTCTCTCCTCCTCCTCGGCTGTATCACGGCCTCCTCCGTAGCCTCCTGCAATCTCAAACTCCTCCCAAAGCCCTGCGCCACAAAGATCCCGTCGCGCCCTGGCGGCAATGCTACCTCCCTCTCTTTACTCTCAACTATGGCCTCCCTCGCCAAATCCAGGATCCCCGAGGCGTCCGCTGCAGCCGCCATCACTACCTCCTGGGGTGCGTACTCAAGATAATCCTCCCGAGAAATTCCTGTCGGCCCTTGAGCCAACGACCCATCACCCAAACCCTGAGTCGCTGACTCACCACCAATCACCACCGCCTTCCCCTTATCTCCTGCTGTGCGCTTAGTCGGGCCTGCGCCAATCCTCCAAATGGGGTGCCGAGCCTAGCCACTCCGCTCGTACCCTCCATCCTATCTCCGCCACTACCACCGTCAGTCCCCCTCTCCTCGACTGTCTCCTCACTATCACTACTGCTATCACTATCTATATCATGTACCTCTGTCATCTCCTCATCCCTCTCCTCTCTTCTCTCTCCATCTCTCCCTTCTACCCTCTCCAACATCGTCATATCATCACCACCAGCCACCACCGTCTCGGTGGCTGGATCATCACTAGCCACCACTGTCTCGGTGGTTGGATCACCACTGCCACCCAAAACCACTGGATCACCACCATCACCAACCATAACCACCTCTGGCCCATCACCGACGACACCCACCATTTCCTTCTCCTTCTCTTCTTCTCTGTCTCCCTCTCTCTCCTCCACTGTGTGATCCTCTGGTGGCCCCTCAACCACCGTATCACCACCTTAAGCGCTCGAGCTCGGTGGTGGCAGGATCTTAACACCACCGTGACCTTCTACCGCCGTCGGAGAACCCATCGGAGATCGTGATTCGTTGGGATTCTCCATGAGAAATGATCTAAAAGCTTCAAAATCGAACCTTAGTCAACTGGAATCAAAACCAAAACCGTACGAACAAACCCTAGAATTTGGGGATTTTTGATTTTGCAAGGAATTTGAGAGAGGAATGATAGGATCGTGACCGAAATCGCAAAAGAGGTGTGAGAATTTGCTCTTGAGAAATTTTGGAACGTTATGAAGTGTGAATCGGAGTAATCAGAGTTAAAACGAACGTTAGGGGTTTCTGAACCGTCGTCCCCGTTCAGGGGTTCAAGTGCTCTAACTGGACCTTTTGAGCGCTGAAGGTTCAACCTTGGAGATTGAGCGCTCAAGGCTCTGGAGTTGAGCGCTCAAAGGGAGTACCTTAAGCGCTCAAACCCGATCCTGGCTTAGCTCTCAGGCTTCTTCTGCAAGCTTTTCAGGGGCATTTTGGGCATTTCTAACAATCTGGTTAAGTGTGTCTTGGACTCCCTAGTCCGTTTATTTGAATGAATGTGGATCTGAGGATTTAATCTCAATGGTTAGTCATGTTAGACCACGTTTAAATGATCAAGGCGTGTTGTGAAATCTTGGTTCAAGTTGGCTTATACTAGAAGTATTTTGACCACAGTTTGAGAGCCTTGAGCCCGTTTAAATCATCATTTTGAGAGCCTTGAGCCCATTTAAATCATTGTTTTGAGAGCCTTGAGCCCGTTTAAATCATCGTTTTGAGAGCCTTGAGCCTGTTTAAATCATTGTTTTGAGAGTCTTGAGCCCGTTTAAATCATCGTTTTGAGAGTCTTGAGCCCGTTTAAATCATCGTTTTGAAAGCCTTGGGCCCGTTTAAATCATCGTCTCTAGGGGCTTTGAGTCCATTTAAATCATTGTCTCTGAGGGCCTTGTACTTGTTTAAATATTTATTTTTGAAGGTTTTTGAACCCGTCTAAATCACTATCTTTAAGAATTCTGAGCATGCTTATGTTTATTTAATGTTTAAAAGTATTTTCAATTGCCCCGATGAACTACGCCGGTCTGATCCCTGCAAAGGGGTACGTAGGCAGCTCGTGGAGCACGACCAATTGATATTTGAAAGTCTTCTATTGTAGCTTGAGATGTATCGTGGGGAACGAGTCGGGTTGTCTATGTCTTAGACGTCACTCACGTCAAATCAATGGCATTGAGTCCCGTCCAAGAGGGGCAACTGTAGACACCCCGATTTTGAACACGAGATGCGCTCGAGCGTGCCCAATGACGAAATGGACCAATCATGGCCACCGAAACTTGTGAAAACAACTTGAACTAGATCAAAATAAACCAAACATCACCAAATAACCTAAGCCAACCCAAGCATTGTTGAACCAAGTTAAACCAAAGAGTCACACCAAGAGCCTTGAAAGCCAAGCCCACGGCTTTGAAGGCCAACTCTAAAACCAGTCCAGAATCAAGCAGAGTATCTCATCATGAGATTTCATGTAGGGTGGAGTGTCTAACCACTTCTATACATATTATACACATATAATACCCCCTACATTGTCCTAAACTACACCTAGCATACAAACCCACTATCTTTCTCTTCTCTCTCTCCCTCCACTCACTCTATTTAAACCACTCACCTCCCCCTGGTTTGGGGGTTCACCAATTCTGCTACACAGCTCCTAATTCTCTCAGTAATCGTCCTCTCTCTATCTCTTTACAAGCCCACTTTCCTTTCATAAAATCCATCTATAAAACCACCTGGAAAAGACCAAATTCAGCTTTTATTTGACAATCAACCTCATACTCTACACAATTCAGTCCATAAACTGACCAAAATCCCAATAATCTTTCACTTTCAAACCCACAATCCAGTTCAAGCATCAAATCAAGTAAAAAGAGGTAGTTTGATATGTGAATCCAACTGTTTTGGTCCATATAAGGGTGACCAGTGAGTTTAATCAAGTTCTTCATACTTGCATTGAACTCACAGAGGTCTGAAAGTTGTTTAAAATCACTGTAAAAATATGCAGTTGTAACAGGGGTTGAGCGCTCAAGCCCAGTTCTGGGCAGTTTTTGTTTTACTGAGCTTTGAGCTTTATCTGGGATTTGATCATCATTTAACAGTTAAATTATGCTCATATAATCTTTAAAATAGCTTGTTTTTACTTTAAAACCTTTTGCATGAGTATAGATTAACCATTTTATGATAATCAAGCTTTAAAACCTTTGAAAACTTTGTATTTGAATGCAAATCTGTGATTTTTCCAGTTTCATAAACCTTCATTTTATGTATTTATGGTCCTGAGAATCACTCAAAACTTATTCTCAAGTCAAAAATCAGAAAGCCATGTTACGGATTGAGCGCTCAAGGACTCATCTTTGAGCGCTCAAGCTGTTCTTGCACAGTTTGCTGATTTTTGGTTGTTTCAATGATGGATCATGATGGATTGTTATCTATTCGATTTCTGGTATGAGTATGTTGTTATATCTTCACTGATGGAGTTTATTTTATTGAATTGAGAAGGTTTTCTCTTTTGTATCATTCTTTGGAGGAATAATGCCTTATTTTCTTAAATTGTTTCTTCATTAAAAAGGTTTATGAGTAGTTGATCTTGCAAAGAATGAACAAAAAAAGTGATGTAGAGGCTAGAAATCTCAGAAGCCAGGAATTGGTTTGAGCGCTCAATCCTTGACATTTGAGCGCTCAAACCTAGTTTGAGCGCTCAATGCCTCATCTTTGAGCGCTCAACTCCCATTTTGGAATCCAGGTTATAAGTCAGTTTGTTAAGCTTCAGATCACTGTTTTCTTGAGTTATTTGTTCATTTTTGTTCTTGTTCACTTCTGTAAATATTCGTTACAATAGTCCCTTGTTATTTTCATTTTCATGTAATTCATACGCACAAGTATCCACATTAAACTTGCATTTTTGTATTTCCTTACTGTTTACGTGATTCTCATTCCCAATTCCCGTTTTTATGTTTAGAATGAAATTTTAAATATTTCCAAAGTCCCATAAAATGTTGAGTAGAGACCGGTTCATGGACCGGGCGAGAGGGGTGCCGTAAAACCCTTCCCCTCTTGTAACCAAACCCCCGAATCCGAGAAATCTTTGGTTCCGCCATGATCAGTGAAATCTTTTTTTCAAATGGGCAAATGAGTCATTTTTGATCGGTTTCTCGGGTTCGAACCTCAAATCCGGGTGGCGACTCTAACAAACACAACACACACACACTTTGAGATTAGGTTGGCTCAGCCAAACATCAACACGCACACACGTTGAGATTAGGTTGGCTTAGCCAAACATCAACACACACAACTCATAAACTGGAAACAGAACGCAGAGCTAGAGTAAACGAGATCAAAGTGCTAAAAATTGAACAGAGCTTGAGTGCTCATAGACCTTGCATTGAGAGCTCAAGCCCCGTTCAAGGGTTGTGAGCTTTTGTGATTTCTGATCATTCTTTGGTGTTAGTATGGATTTGAAACTTCATGATCATGGTTAAAAGGAGTGAAACACGCTATTTATTTAATAAGATGAGGTCATCCATGGTTTAATGTTACCAAACATCACTTTTATGGCTTTTGGATTCATTGATCAAAGAATACATAAACTGACTTGAGAGTCTTTGAACCAACCAATAGCCATAACAATGATATTACCAAGATGGGAGTGATCAGAAACCACAAAAACATAAAGAGCACTCAAACCGTTTAAGCGCTCATTGTCCCAGCATTGAGCGCTCAAGCTATTTGAAGTTGGGTTTTTCAAAAGTTGTTTTCTTACATTTTTAAGACCTTGTGAATCCATTAGAGGTATAAAGGACCTCAATGAACCCACTGGTCTCCCTCAGGAGTACCAACCCGTAACTTTCACATAGATTTCTACCTTTAAATTTTGATTTGGGGCTTGAACTTGGGATTTTGATGGATGGCTGGATTGTGGTTGTGTTTGCAAGTGTAATGTGGGTTATTTTGGACAGATTATGATGGGTGTAGGTTGGCTTGAATTGATTTTGAGTAGATGATGGTGGATTTTAGTAAGAGGTTTTGATGATCAAGTGGGCTTCATGAATGGAAGAGGATCAGGCTTCAAGTGATGTATGAAAATGAGTTGATGATTGCTAGAAATATAATTTTGGAGAGAGAGAGAGTAATAGCTCAAAATATGAGAGTGTGTCTAATCTCTGCAAATGAAGTAGATGGGTGGTTTTTATAGAGTGAAATCGGGAGGGAAATGGTGTTTTTCAAATTGGGGGGCCTAATGGTTCAATAGAGGCCTAACCTGGGGTCTATCAGGTGCATGCGAGCAATAGAAAGACGGCTAGGTACAAGTCATTCAGTTGGAATCTCATCATTAGATGCTCTGCCACCGATAGACTGGTCAGAGATTGAGCGCTCAAGCATGGGGTTTGAGCGCTCAAACCTCTTCGAACACAGGGGTTGGTTCTGGTTTGTTTTGGTATTTTGAAGGGTATTTTGTTCATTTGGACTAGTTTAGGTTATTTAGGGATGGTTTGGGGTAAGTTCAAGCCTTTTTCTCAACCTTAAGATATTCACGGGCAGTTTCCTCATCATAGGGAGTGCTTGGTAAGTGTCCCTGGTCAAAATTGGGGTGTCTACATCACTGTAGACACCCCAATTTGAACCTATGAAAGTCCTTGGCATCCCCGATGATGAATATGCCTGATAGGAGCACACGAGGCTTGATTGTGAACTTGGAAACCCCTCCTAAACCTCTCCAAAATAAACCCAAAACTTCACCACCTTCTCGTACATTCAAAACCCTCTTTTTCGATATATAACATGTCCCTATCCATTTTGAAATGAGGGAGATATGCCCATTTTACCGAAACAATTCATTCTTCCGACCTTCTGAGGGTAAAATGGTCACATATTTTGATGAACAAATCATCTTGAGTTCAAACCACTCGGGTTAGAAAGTAGACCTTTCAAGCTTTCCAACGCTTCAAACCATGCACAAAATGGAGTTCGGTAGCACCCGGAATGGCCCCGCGAAGTTTGGAATTTTGTGCTGCCTTGCCATCCAGGCGCCTGGATTCACCTATTCCAGGCGCCCGGACTCAATCCAGGCGCCTGGATTGCCCTATTCTAGGTGCCTGGACTCTCTCCAGGTACTTGCTGCCCAAGGTCAAGTGAGTGGGGAGGAGCGTCTTGAGGATCTTTCAGGGATTTTTCTGCAGAAATTTGTTAGAGGTAGTGGGAGAGAGATGATGACCTATGGTGACCCTTTGAACCTCACCTCTAAGGGTTCAAATGACCCATTTTGAACCTTTCTTTGGCTATAAATACCCACCTCTCCTCCTCCATTGAGAAGACCAGCTCTCCACCCTCTTTTCTAACTGTTATGCTGCTGCAAAAATTTCCAGAAACTCCATCTTAGTTAATCCCTCTCAATCCCATTCATTTTCAACCCCAAAAACCATCTTTTTGCCCCATTAATCCATCATCCACTCACCCCCATCAACCAAACTCCATCAAAGCACTCATAAACTGCCCTTTGTTGCTTTGTAAGCTCAAAATCAGCAGCTGCTCTTCCACAAAACTCACTCAAAAACCCAACCCAAGTTCAAAAATCAAGCCTTCAAGGTAGTTTATCTACCAAATTTGCTCAATAAGGCCCTGAGGGGGGACTCAACTAAGTTCTTACTAGTCTTCTATACTAGTGGAGGACTTGGAAGAGGTCTGAAAATCATCAAGAGAAGAAATCAGATTGTGCATCAGAAACTCAGTCCAGGCGCCTGGATCATCACCTTCCAGGCGCCTGCATTGAGTCCAGGCGCCTGGATTACCTCCATGCAGGCGCCTGAACCCCCTTTTTCTTTGTTATGTTTGCTGTTTTCTTTTACATTCTGATCATTTGTGCTATATCACTTGCATGTCTGGATTCATGGTTCTTTACATCTTATGTTTGAATCATCATTTATATGTTCATTTTAAGCATTTTGAGCTTATATTCTTACTTTGAATGGGGAATTTCATAAGAAAGAATCATCTAAATAGGCTTATGTATTACTCTTGAGCTCTGTTCATTTAGCTTTAAGGTGTACATGTGAGATTTCATATGATGTTCAAGTATGTTCTCTCATAAGTGTTTAAAATGAACATTATCATAGCATCGTTGTTGCATTTTTAGTATTACTTCATTGTATTTCGAGTCATATTTGGGTTTTAAACCTGTTACTGTGTTGCTACAACATTTTCAGAATGCATGAGAGTTGATTAGAACACGGCATTTGTTGGTTTCTGCTAGAAATGGGATTTCAAAGTTCTTGTCTGGATGGCCTCCAGGCGCCTGGATTGACCCCTTTCAGGCAGTCCAGGCGCCTGGATTCACCATTTCCAGGCGCCTGGACCCTATCCAGTTGTTCATTTTATGATCAATTTTTGAGACATTTTAAGGCATTTTGAGGGTATTTTAGTGTAATTTCTGCATCTTTTATGTATAAATTTTTCATTCACGACACTTTGCATAAGCATGTATTTGTATTTCTTCAATATTCTTGATACATTCATTATGCTCTCACATGAATTTGAAGTGAAAGTCCATTTAAATAACATTTTCAAGATCTTTTAAACATTTAGTAGAGACCGGTAATTTCACCGGGCGCGTGGGGTGCTTTAAATTCCTTCCCCTCGCGTAACCTTGCTTCCGGACCCGAGAGATCTCATTTTAAAGACCGGTAAAGTATTTTCCATTTCAAGGGCAAAAGAGTCAATTTTCAAATGGTTTCTCGGGTAAGGTCCTCAAATTCGGGTGGCGACTCTATCAAACCGATTAATCAAAACCATTTTTCCGAATCAACAATCTTTTTCATGCGCGACACCGTATGATCTCCAAGGGCTGTCCACAATCGCGCTTGGCTCGAATTTGTTATTTAGCACCGCTTACCACCCACAAATCGACGGGCAATCCAAAAGGATGATTCAAATCTTGGAAGATATGCTACGAGCTTGCGTACTGGACTTTCGAGGTAGTTGGGAAGATCACTTGTCATTAGTCGAGTTTGCCTATAATAATAGTTACCAATCGAGCAAAGAGATGGCGCCTTATGAGGCTTTATATGGTAGGCTGTGTAGATCACCAGTGTGTTGGACCGAATTGGGTGAAGCAACGCTAGTGGGGCCAGAGTTAGTGAACGAAACCGCTGAGAGCATGAGGTTGATTCGCAAAAGACTTAAGGTTGTGCAAGAGGTAACAACCAAAAAGGTCATGGTGATTCGTCAATGCTTGTTGACCGCTCAAAGTTGCCAAAAGAGTTATGTCGACCGCCGTAGATGCCCGTTATCATTTGAAGTGGGAGATCATGTGTTTCTCAAAATATCACCACGTCGGGGTTTAAAACATTTCGGGCGAGGGGGCAAGTCATCTCCACGTTATATTGGCCCGTTTGATATTATCGAGAAGATTGGAGAAGTTGCATACCGTTTGGCATTGCCACCACGATTGTCGGGGATTCACGATGCCTTTCTTGTTTCTATGCTAAAGAAGTACGAGCCAGATACATCACACGTGCTAGAATGGTCCAAATTAGAGCTTGAGGCCAATGTGTCTTATGGGGAAAATCCGATACGGGTTATGGATACACGAGAGAAAACTCTAAGGGGTAAAACTATTCAACTAGTTCGAGTATTATGGAACAATTTTGGGAGCGAAGAGTCAACATGGGAAAGAGAGGACGAGATGAAAGAGAAATATCCGGAGTTGTTTACGACCTGATCAATGTGAGTACTTGGTTTAGTTATTGCATTTTGTAATCACGGTGTCAGATACATGTTGCATATCATGCGTGGATATTTATATGGCTTTGTTGTGCAAATTTTGAGGACAAAATTTTTGTAAGGAGGGTAGAATGTAAAGACCCATGTTTTTAGATATATATTAATTTTTTTTTAGAAATAATGTTGGGGAAGTGTGAGAAATGTTTCAAAATGCAGTATGGGGTCAATGTGAATGAGGTATATGCATTGAGTGTGTCTTTAAAACATGTTGGAAACATGGGGGGTTTAAGTGCAAGTGTGATTGTGTATACATATTGTGAAGGGTCAAATTTTTTACCAAAAACACACACCCCTCTCTTCCTCTACACTTCGTCTCTCTTTGTCTCTCTCTACTCCTTCTCCCATCTTCTTCATCTTCTCCACAAATTTCACCCAAAAAACCTCTAATTCCTTCAAAACCTTCACCAATACTAGACTCCTACGCGTGTTTGGAAGCCAGGGTATAGTTCATTTAACTCGGAAAGAGGAGATTCCGGTTGGAGTATTGGGGAGAAGGCAAGGGTTTTGCTCATCCTTTGTTCAAAAGCTTCTAAACCTTGAGGTAGGGGAATTTCTACCATTACTAAGTGTTTTGAAGTGTGTGATGTGTAGATTATAATCATCTTTGATCATTCCCTCATGTGTTATTGAAAAACCCATATTTTAGTTCCATGGATTTGATTGGAGGTTAGTGAATGCTTCTTGTTGTTGTCCTACATAAACTAGTTGTTACAATACCCTCTAGTAGCTTGTGGTGTTGATTTTTTTTTTTTTTTTATCATAAACATGTTTGGTTTGGAGCCCATTACAATCCTCTCGTTTTGCTGTCAAAAATTTGCTCGAGATGTCCTCTGGATCGATCCACGTTTGGGTTGGATTGATCCAAAATCTTCCGATGGTGTTTCGAATCAAATTGGATCGATCCACTCTCACAGTGGATTGATCCACTCATCACTTGGATTGATCCACAACCTTTTGTCTTACTCTGGACCAAAGCAGATCGATCCACTCTCACAATGGATCGATCCACTCCCCCCCTTCACTTCACCAATAATTGTTTTTGTCGATTTTGGTCGCTTGTTTGTGTTATTACTTGGCGTAATTATCTCTTATACCTCAAAACTCGTTGAATAGCTGGTCCCTAGCCTATCCTAGTATAATTGGTGGTTTGGTTTGATTTTTGTACTACACCTACATGGTCATACACTTGATATATGTGAATTGAAGATTTTGACCAAATGCGTGAACTTGGGTGACGATCCGAGGTATGAGTGATATGATGCCACTTGTGCGAAACTAATGAACATGAATTGAAACGAGAACTTGAAACTCTTGATACGGGGCCGAGAGGTAGCCTAGAATGATACTCGGGCCGTTCTATGGGCGTGTCACAAGGAACTATGCCTTGGCCAAAGGGAAGATTATACAGGGTCGAATGATAGCCTGGAATGATACTTGAGCCGTCCTATAGACGTGACGCGAGAAATTTCTAAGGATCTAATTTAAATAAAATGGTTGACGCGAAACATCGGACGAATTAAACACTTATGAGAGAGGACGCATATCAAGTACGTTTTGGGCACACTTGAGTGATAACCAAGGATTTATAAACTTCTATGTGCCTTGTTGGACTCTTGTAAGATCTTGGTTATCTTGTTTAGCTTTCATCCTCATGTCTCACCTCGCATATATGTTTCATTGTGTTTAGTTTTGGTAGACGTTTCTCTATTGGGCTAGTGAGTTCAACCTATCATTTTTCAGGTACCTAGTACGGAGCATGACTTGGAGGTGCATGAAGTGAATGCATACATTTTTTGAAAGCTTAAAGAGGAGTTACCTCATCATCTTGAGTTTATAATTTTGCAGAGATGATTTTGTAACTTGTTCCTATTAAATCTTTTGACTTGGATCTGTAATAACTTTAAGACTTGTGTATTTTGGTTTGGGGAATGGGTAACCATAGTCCATAGACTATTGTACCTTTTGATGTTGACTTTGACTATTAGACAATTTGGAATTTGACGTGGTCCGTGGACTTGTTGAATGTCCACGTGGAATTTCTTATTGTATTATTCATTGAATTTCGAGGCCGTGACAACACACCCTTGCATAAACATGTGTGTTACCATTTGGTCCAATTTCAACTCATATTTCACATTAACCCACTTTCAAGTCTTTAAATGTAATTTCATAAAAAGCCTAACTTACCTAGATGATGAAATCAAGTATAAAAAATTGAGATAGTCTTGGCTTAAACACGGTCAAGTGATTTTGGTGGGTTTGGACCCACTTTGAGGAGTGAAATTTCATCTTCTTATTTTTTGGGGGTTTGATTTTTGATTAAATACAAATTGGACCAGGTTGTGAGTTCTTGAGCTAGGCTGTTATTTTGGACCAATATTCCATTTCATCTTCTTATTTTTTGGGGGTTTGATTTTTTGATTAATTACAAATTGGACCCGGTTGTGAGTTCTTGAGCTAGGCTGTTATTTTGGACCGATATTAGAATGGTTTAGGCTGAAAATTTTAAGGTGGGCTAAAATTTGTTGGGTCTCAATTATATATATATATATATATATATATTTGGCGAGTCCACTACAGCCCACCTTAGCCCAAGTATGCCTCTGCCCGTCATTGTCTTGGTTCAAGAGTCATTAGTATCTCACGAGGAAGGACGGAGAATCAATACTACTGCGACCGACTTCAAGAAGAGAATTGAATTAACTAGTTAGGGGTTGTTTGAGAACTCTTTATTGGTTTCTCATTTTTCCATTTTCATGTTTTGGCGGTTTGGGAGCCTTTATATAAAACATGTTCTACGAAAATGAGTTCTCCAAATTCAGGTTTAGAAAGCAGAAGCCAAAAGTAGTATGGAAGGAACTTTTTGGCTTCTCATTTTTCACTTTTTTCATTTTGATTAACAATAGACCAACAAAATGTATTATGCACATGCCTCTCAAACATTACACTTGTTTTACAAAATACATTCCATACATTTCTCTTAAACACTCTGTAGGTGATGGTTCTTGCTATCGTGATGAGCTGGAGAGGTATGGATAGTTAATAGTAATGACACAAAAAGAAGAGAATGAGGTGGTCTAGAGAAAGAGTGAAGAACAGAGCAGGTGTGCACAGAAAGAACTAAGGCAGTGAATTGCTCTCAGTCTAATCCGTGAAAGAACCCTTGGTGACCTAGGAGATGGGGCCAGAATCAATCAGAGGGAATGTTCATCCCTTTACTCGATGATTGCCCTTTTCTCTCTCTAGAATGACATATATTTCTGTCAAGATTTCACCAACCACTGGGTATGAAAGGTAATGTCACATATTTATAGGCACCTTGGACCAATCATAAGGTGCCAGGCTGTCATCCCATAATACGATAACACGTGTCATTTTCGTACAACCTGACCGTACGGGTGACGTTACCACCTCACAGCTAACGTGCGCGGCGGCGAGCCATTCCCCCGCGCAGCGATCCTCTTGTTCTTAGCCACCAAGCCACTAGATCTCCCTTATTCCCGTATGGGCAAGGTCGTGACCTGTTCGGTCACGCCTATACCGCAGCCAAGCCTTAGGTGGCCCCCGGCGTCCTGTCTTTAGACCGCAGCAGGTATTATTACCTGGGCTAAGTGGTGCTGGCCTTTTTGCGTTCTTGCTCATGTTCTGAGCCGCGCCAATCACCCGAGCCATGGGTTGTTCTCCTATTCGGATGACCCATAACTGCTCGAGCACCGCCCTGGGCAGCCATGTGGTGCACGCCGCTGGGTGCCCTGCGCAAGAGGGTCCCGCAATAGTGGCCCCCCCGCGCGGATACTCGTTCCCGCGTCAGTGGCCCCCCTCGGCAATGGATGCTTGCGCAGAGGGTGCCACATGTCACGCGGACGCCGCGCCACTTGGATGACACTTGTTGTGATTTTATTAGTCAGTCAACGTTGACTCTAGTCAACAAAGGGTGTTGCGATAACCTCTCCTACAATGGCCCCCACGCGCGTGTGGAACACGCGGGGCGCGTGGCGTGATAATCACGCGCTTTCCCACGCGCGCGTGACGTCAGCGACTTATCCGTTTTCTGTCAACTTTTCGGCTGACTGATGCGACCGTTTGGCGGCGCCTTTTCAGCTGTCCAAAGTCATCATTACATATGACGTTTCCAGCCGATGTGACGGCTAGATTGCGACCGTTCGGGGCCCATCCTCTCCTTATAAATATCTCACCACCCCCACTTCATCCCGTTACTTGTTTTCAAATTTTTTCAGAGCCTCTCTCTCTAAATATTTCACCACCCCCATTTCGTTACTTGCCTTCTTCTTCTTCTGCTTCCAAAACCAGAGCCCCTTAGGCCCTCGTTCTCTTTAACTCCCGTTCTTCCATACTCAGAACTATACCTTTCCTGTATCAGAATGACTCGTGGTGAGCAGGTGGTAGGTGGGAGAGACATGGTTCAAGGTGGTCCAGTTCCTCTAGTGGATCAATGGCGTAGGGCTCCTTATTTTCATGGTAAGGATGACCCTTTCTGGGAGAAGATAGAGTCCTACAACCCAGTGGGTAGCGAGTTGGACAATGTTCTGTGCTTCCACCCAGAGGCCTCGCTTGAAGATGGAGACATGGTGCCGCCGTCCTCCGTTCTCCGCCTTCGACTAGAGTGGGGGGATTTCCCCTTTTCTGCTGTTCAGTACTCCGCCCTTTCTGCCCCTCTCGCTGGCTGGAGTGAATGGGTCACCGAGGTGATTGAGGATGGCTCCTACAAGCAGATCCTGGAGCGTACTCATCTCCTGGAACCCGTCAAGATTTCCCAGGTCCTTACTTTGAACCGGAGGAATGAGAAGCTTGACTTTTTGATGTCGCGGTGGAGTAGCGACACCCACACCTTTGTGTTCCCATGGGGTGAGTTTGGGCCCACCCTCCAAGACACCAGTGCGCTCCTGCACCTTTCCTTATGCGGCAGACAAGAGCTCGAACCCATGAAGGCTAGTCGTGCGGATCAAGAGTCAGTGGCCAAACTCAAGTTGGCCTATAAAGCTGCGGGCCATCGGGGCTCACAGTGGGACAGAAATGGGAACCGCAGAGCCATGACCAACCCGAAAAAGACCTCGTGGGGCTCTTGGATACGGCATTTCTTAAGGACCTTCAGCCCACGCCGCTAGGAGTGCGGGGCGCCAGGCCATCGAGGGTCCGGAATACGAAGGTGATTTGTACTTGTCTACTTTCATTGCGTTTTGCCTTTCGTTCTTCGTACTGCCG
This sequence comes from Vaccinium macrocarpon, assembly GCA_022606695.1. Classification (NCBI taxonomy): domain Eukaryota; kingdom Viridiplantae; phylum Streptophyta; class Magnoliopsida; order Ericales; family Ericaceae; genus Vaccinium; species Vaccinium macrocarpon. The sequence goes on from CM040171.1 coordinate 20,942,604, forward strand.
AATTTCCCCATCGACGCGCCCAGTGATTTCACTTTCTACCTTGTGGTGCGGATGGCTCAGGGAGACAGACTCCCTTTGGGCCCTTTGTTTCTCGGGCATCTGTATCAACAATTGGACCGCTTTTCCACGGATTTTGAGCGTTCCGTTGGTCGCTATGACATAATCTCTATGGTTCATACCCAGTTCCTGACTGCGCTGGTGTATAAGTATTTCCCAATGGTGGCCCCTAAAGCGAGGAACTTCGCCGCGCAGGTATCCGTGCCGGTTTTGGACAGCAGGGGGTGCCAGGTGAAAGAGGATGATGGGCGTCTGCGGTTCACTCTTCAAGGGCCCCTGTGGCCCATCATTCTTCGCTGGAATAACACCACCACAGCTAAGCTTTGGGATGAGTACTTGGACGATGAGCGCCACTTCTATCCACGCCCGTATACGCAGACCTTGGATGGTGTTTGAAATTATATTCCAGACATTCCAGGAGAGGTTGACTTTTCCCGCGGTGACCTTCGTAACTGGAACCTTCTTGTTGGTATGTACAGCATGTGTCGCCCGGCCCACTTGCCCGCACTTGGTGTTGAGAAATGGGAAACAATGGTTTATAGGCCAGACAGGATGGCGCACCAACTGAGATATGATCTGGTGTTGCCCACGGCGGGGCTTGAGCCGCTGGAATTCCAGGAAGCTTACAACCAATTTCTACATTCTTACACAGACGTCATTTTGGCCGGGGTTGGCCCTTGGCGCTTTCCAAAGTCCCTGGGCCCTCCACTTGTCTCTATGCAATTTCGCCTCCACTGGCGCAGGAATTTGGATTCTTTCTTCGCCTTCGTTCAAGGTGAGGCAGTCAAGGCCCCGGCTCGTGTCATTTTCAAGCCGGACTTCACATTACATCCTCTCAAGCCGCAATCCGCAGAGTGGCACGGTGTGCGGAGTCGTTGGGCCTTGAAAAAGGGTATCACCGCATCCCCTTCAGAGCCCGGAGACGTGGTGCCGCTTGCTGCTGTGCGTGTCACTAGATCTCGAGCGAGGGCTCGGATATTAGGGGGTGAGGAGGAGACTGAGGAGGCTACCCGGCCAACTACGCGTCGCAGGCTGCGCAGGGTATGTAGTTCATTTTTATTCATTTTATCTGTTTCTTTATCTGCATCTTTTCATTTATTGATTCGCTTGCCCTTGATACTCTTTTCAGCGTCACCGGCGAAGGCCAGCGTCCTTCTCCCGAGCCCGGGCTGAACGGGCCCGGAGTCCCACACAGAATCATGAGACTTTGACAGCTGCGATTGGGATTACGGACTGTGGCCACACCGCGGACCTTTCTACCCCGGCAGCTAGCCTAGTCGCGGGATGCGGATAAAGAATCGGTGACAATCTTCCCATTAGCATTGTCTTAGCAAGGAGGCATAGTAGTGTCGCGCACAAAGCAGCCTGCGTGCTCCCTCTCAAGGCCATTCGCCCGCGCGGCGGTTGCCGGCGGGTCACATCTGCAGCGTGGAGAGGGGCGGTGGTTTTTGAGATGATTGACTCTGGGGAGCGGGTGAGTCCCCTAATAATTGACTTGATGGGTTCGCGCGCTGTGAGCGCCTCCGCAGTTGAAGCAAGGGATGTGTGTTTCTGGGGGGCGACCTGGAAAAGAACCTCAGGGAGAGGGGAGTTCGGAAGGTTCCTCTAAAGGTTTTGGCATGGGTTTTGAGCAAGACCTATTGCAGCCCTACGTTGATAGCGACGGTGACCAAGACTCCCAGCCTCTGGTTCACCGCCAGCACAAGTCATCTGCGGAGAAAGGTAACCACCCCGACTCTTCCAGCACTTTTCAGAATATAGGAGATGACATTCATGTGGGGCCAAGCTCCAGGCTGCGCACCATCCATAGTATAGGAGAATTTGTTCCGACTTCGGTCGATCCCATTATTCATGAACTGTTCAAAGATAACTTTGCAGAATTTGAAGCTGCTATGGACTGCCGGGGGAGTATGAGGGCGATGCAGGAAGCCCTTCATCAAGAGCCACCGTCAGGGCAGCAGGGTCCGCAGGGTGAGCTACAGCCAGAGCGACTTTCTGCTATTCTTGAGGGCCACGCATCTAAGAGAGGAAATGGGAGTGGGGCAGAGTCGAGCGCTCCACAGGGGGATGTTGGGCCGAGGGCCGCAGTGCAACAAGAACCCATTGATATAGATGATGATGCGGAAGGTTCAGAGGGAGCAGGGTCATCTGCACCGCTGCAACAACAACAACAACAACAGTGCAGGGTCATCTGCACTGCAGCAACAACAACAACAACAGCAGCGCTAGTCCCCCTCTGACTACAGCGACTCTCAGTGTCACATGGAGGTGCCCTCCCCCGTTACCGAGTTCATGAAGCCATTCTTGTCATTCCGTATCACCAGTAACAATCTCCCTACCTTGGAAACCGTTCTCCAAACTCATCCGGAGACCTTCACAAACATCCGGGCGAAGAGTGCTCTAGGGGGTGGGATGCTCCTGGACCACCTGGCTGATATCATTGATTCTCTGCGGAGAGTTCCCCTGAAAAAGTTTGGTGAGCTGTCTCTGCAGGACTCGAAGGGAGCCCTCCTCGATCTTCAGAGCATGGGAGGTCTGGAGGTTGGCTGGCTCGTTGCCCATTTGGAACGTATGCACAACTCCCGCTGAGCTTTCAAGTTCCCTCTCCGAGTGGAAGCAAAGAAAAGGGAGATCAACCAAGCCCAGGAGAAGATAGACATTGCTCGGGCGATGCTTGCCCAAGGGCAGGCGGACGTGCGAGACTGTCGAGCCGAACTGGAGGCCCTCCTGAACAAGAAGGAAGAGTATGAAGCTGCTGGCGGTGATATCTTTGGGAGGGATGACCCTGTGACTAAGGGCCTATTCCCTGAGCCTCTACCATGACTTTGTTGTATTTCTTTTCTTTCTTTTTTCTTTTTATTTTGTAACTGACTTGACCACAACTGAATAGATTGGGGATTTTTTGTTATTGGTTTAATCCTTGCTTGGTTCCTTTATGCATGTTTCTCGGTATTTTCAGCAAGATCTATACTTATATCGTCATTGCATAGAATAACATTCTGTAAAGCCTTACAAATAAACGAGCACTTCATTAACTCTTCATCATAACAGAATACTGCATACAACGCAAGAAAGCATCAAACTCGGGTTACTTAGGGATAATACTTTTTCATGAACTTAATGTTAATGGGCCCCGTTAAGAACCCGTTCGAGACCCTTTAAAGTCTGTAGTGACCGCTTGTTCCTGCGTTGATGACATGGTAGGGTCCTTCCCATCTCGGAGTAAATTTGGGGAGTTTAACATTCTCATTACATCCGTTGTTGATTTCCAGACCAAATCCCCAACTTTGAACTCCCGCGGCACCACTCTTATGCTCCGCAGCGACTCCCAATACTTGGCCTGATGCTCCGCAGCGAGCTCTCGCCTCTCCTCTAGTGCTTCCAAGTCTGCGCGCCGCTCCGCGGCAGTGGCCTCTGCGGACAGGGCCAACCGCGCGGAGGGAACACTTAACTCGATAGGGAGCACCGTCTCCGCACCATAAGCCAAGTTGAAGGGACTAGTCCGCGTGGCCTTTTGCTTCGCTGTGCGGTAGGCCCAGAGGGCGGTGGCCATATGGTCTGACCACGTCCCGCCCTTTTCATCCAACAATTTGCTCATGATGTGTACTAGTGACTTGTTCGTGGCCTCAGCCTGGCCATTCCCTTGAGGATAATACGGAGTCGAAGTCAAGTGCTCTATGGAGTAAGATTGGAGCAGTTTACCCACGTCCTTGTTGATGAACGGGGTCCCGTTGTCAGACAGGATGACCTTTGGTATACCGAATCTGCAGATAATGTTTTCCTTGATGAACTGGGCTACTGTCGCGCCTGTTGCGTTCTTTAGTGGCACTGCTTCCACCCACTTTGTGCTGACCTCCATGGCGGCTAAAATCCACTGGTGCTTACGCGAGTGTGGTAAGATAGGCCCAACAAGGTCCATTGCCCAAGTATGGAAGGGATAAGGTGCGCGAATCGCCTGCAGCTCTGCGGCGGGCGCATGGACCAGATTTCCAAATTTTTGGCACGCATGGCACCGACGCACATGCACTTTTGCGTCGGACTCCATTCGCGGCCAGTAGTATCCCAAGTGGATGACGTGTTCGTACAATTTGCGCCCGCCCTAATGTTCAAGCTCGTGGGCCTTGTACAGCACTTCCTCAGCTTCTTCATTGGAAAGACATCGTAGAGGGATGCCACCCAGGGCTCTTCTGTAAAGGCTTTCGTCCTTTACAAAGAACCGTTCTGCGGACATTTTAACTTGTCTCATGTATTCCCTATCCACAGGTAGCGCGCCCTCATTTATGTAATCGATGTATTTCTATCTCCAGTCCTGCTCCACCGAGAAACAACATTCTTGGGCTGACGCGGCTAGGGCGCATCTTTCACAATTCCTTATTACCTCCGCGGCGTCGGCCTTCATGCTAGGCCAATAATAGCCCTGTCTTTGAACCCTTCGAAACAGAGAGACATCGTTTTCTTCGCAATTTGCGTCATGGATCTAACACAACCTGCTCTTGGCTTCCTGTGACCTGACGCACCACGCGAGCCACCCCTAAGGACCACGGTAGTATAACTTCTTCCCAATCATGGTGAATTGTGCCAATTCTGCAAAGGGAACATCCCCTTGCCCTGTTGCCAATTGCTTCATTATCTTTTCTTGTCACTCTTCCGCAGCTTGTTCCTTGGTTACTTCATCGGCGACGGATGGGTCTGTCCTCTTGACAATCTCTATGGCTATCTTCTCTTCGCTGAATTCGACTTTCGCTCCCAGCGTGGCAAGCGCATCAGGAAACTTGTTGTCTGATCTGGGCTTGTGAATAATTTCCACCTTGTCGAAATGTTGCATCAGCTTTTGTACTGTAGCCCTATACGGGGCGAGGGTAGGCTCTTTAAGCGCAAAGACGCCTTCAGTTTGAAGAATTACAAGTTTTGAATCCCCCACAATTTTGAGGGTTTTTATGTCTTTGGTGATGGCCGCCAGGAGTCCCAGGATTAAAGCCTCATACTCTGCCTCGTTGTTTGAACACTGGAAAGCTAATTTGTATGCGAGGTACTCGCGCTGGCCATTCATACTGGCAAGGACTATCCCAACACCACCTGCGCCACCTCCTGCGGCCCCATCGAAGCTTAACGTCCACGCGACTGACGTGGCTATCAATGCTTCGAAACCATCCCCTGGCAGTTCCTCCTGGACTGGCTCGCATTGTCCACTTGGAAATTGTGCAAGTAGATCCGCAGGCGCTTGACATTTAATTGCTTTGGGAGCGACACACGATATCTCGAATTCTGCCAGGGCTAAAAGCCAACGGGCCACTCTCCATGAGAGAGCTGGTCTCGATAGCAAGTAGCGCACTGGATCACTCCTTGTTACGAGGTGGATCTTAAATGACAAGAAGTAATGACGTAATTTTTGCACTGTGAACACCAATGCTAAGCAATGTCGCTCCACCGGCGTGTACCGCTTCTCTGCTCCTTGTACTTTTCTGCTGATGTAGTACACTGGCCTCTCCGCGCCATCCATTTCCTATACAAGTAGGGCCCCAATGGATCTCGGGGTGGACGTCAGGTAAAGAATTAGTGGTTTGCCTTTCTGGGGTGCAATCATGGTCAGGGGCGAGGTCAGGACAGCCTTGATTCTTTCCAACGCGTACTGGTGCTCCGCGCGCCATTCAAACTTTGCCTTCCCTTTCAGCAGGTCGCTGAAGGGTGCTGAGATCTCCGCGAGAGCTGGGATGAACTTGCGCAGACACGATACTCGGCCCAGGAACTTCTTGAGCGTCCGCTGGGAGTGCGGAGGGGGCATTTCCTTTATAGACTTTATCTTTGCGTCATCTGCTTCTATCCCATGTCTATGGACCAGGAATCCAGGAATTTCCCTGACGCGACCCCGAACGCGCATTTGAGTGGGTTCATCCTCATATTGAACTTCCTGCACCTCTCGAACACCGTCTCTAAGTGGTCCAGATGATCAAGCTTCTATTTTGACTTCACTACCAGGTCGTCTATGTAGTCTTCTACGATATGATGCAGCATATCATGGAAAATTGATGTCATCGTGCGCTGGTATGTCGCGCCGGCATTTTTCAGACCAAAAGGCATGACAGTATAGTAGAAGTTACCTAGCGGTGTCCGAAAGGAGGTCTTCTCCACGTCTTCGGCGCCCATCTTAATCTGGTTGTACCCACTGAAGCCATCCATGAATGAAAATAGCTGGTGCCCTGATGTGGAGTCGACCAGCGTGTCAATGTGCGGCAAAGGGAACTCGTCTTTAGGGCAGGCTTTGTTTAGGTCACGGAAATCGACATACACGCGTATTTGTCCGTTCTTCTTTTTCACTGGCACAATGTTGGCGAGCCAGAGAGGGTATTGTATAGGCTGAATGAATCCAGCCTTTCTCAATTTTTCGACCTCTTCCTCGATCTTCTCTTCTAACTTAGGCTGGTACTTGCGAGCGCCCTGCTTGACTGGCCTAGAATTCGGAAAAGTGTTTAGATGATGCGCCACCAATTCGGTATCTAGCCCGGGCATTTCCTCATAATGCCAAGCAAATACATCGTTATATCATCGCAACAACTGAACGAGTCTCTTTTTCATCCCACTCTCAAGTGCCGCGCTCACGAAGATGGGCCGTGGGGTACCCTCTCCTTCTCTGGGTCAACTTCCTCTAATATTTCTGGTTGTGGTTTTGGTCCGTCTTGCATGCATTCCGGCGCTGGTTCTGGCTTAACCATCTCATTTGATCCAACTCCAATTGCCTCCAAGCATTGCGGGTCAGATGCTCGTTGCAAGGCGTCTGGCCCGCCGCCCCGTCATAAGCAGTACAAGGTTTTCCCACCTTCTTTGACCTTGGTAATTTTCCTCGGGCCTGAGGCGCTTTTAGAAACTGGTTCCCTCTTAGCCGCAGAAACCTCTCCTTCATCTTTGATGTCTTCCCATTTGGGCAGTTTTACGCCGGACGGCCTTGCAACTGCTGCACTCAGTGTTTCCTCCATCTTGGTGAAGTACACCGAGTCCGATAAGTGTGCTTCGCTCACTTCAAATGGCCTTTCCGACGCTGCAACCGTCACTTTCTTTCCAGCCCAAATCGCCTTCAGGCACTGGTGATAGCTGGACGGGATGACTGCAAAGCGATGCATCCAACTGCGCCCCAAGATTATGTGGTAATTCGTCTGAGCATCAATGATATAGAATTTGGTGGTAGTGCGAATGGGCCCAACCGCTAGGTCAACAATAACATATCCAAGGGATTCCTTCTTATCTCCTTGGAACCCCGTTATCCCTATCAGGGACTTCACGATCCGTTACTCTGGGATCCCCACCTTTAGCAAAGTTGACATCGGCATGATGTTGATGGATGCTCCTCCATCCATGAAGGCTCGCTTCAGCTCCATGCCGTTGACACGTGCGGTGATGTATAGGGGCCTGTTGTGCGAGTGCAGAACCTTTCTATCAGAATCAGGGAACGAGATTGCGTTTGACTCGTCTTTAATTGTCCTAGGGAGGGACCCCCCTTGCGCCGCACAGGCCTCATGGCCCTCTTGCGCGATGGCCATGATAGCCTTCGTCATTAAGAACCTTGCGTTGGGTGTGAACCCCATCCCATCATAAAAATGCTTGAACTTCATGCTATTTTGTAAAATTTTGACCCCACTCTCTGGATCCGGAGCAGCCATTGCTGGAGCGTTGTACCCTGCGATCTCGTCAAGTTCGTCGTAAAATGACGTCATATACGCTTCTTCATAGTCATAACCCTGATTACAGTCGTAATCGTAATTGTAATCATACTCGCAGCCATAATCTTCTTCCTTGATGTCTCGTACAAACTCAAAACACTCGGCCATGTTGGCCGTCCCGTGGTCCGGATAAGGGTGCGTGCGCACATCCTGTGCCTTTGTGGTGATTCTCAACTCATTGTTGTCCAGCTTCTTCTTAAAAATTCTTTTCAAAGTCCAAAGAATCGCCGGTGGGGGTGCTTGGTGTGTCTCGTAACATGCGAGTTAGGACTCTCTCTCGTCAAGCTGGGGCGGCGGACCTCGATATCTGGCAACGTGAGACCACCATCCGCTATCCACTCTTTTACCAACGCTTTTACTTCTTCCATGCTGCAGGGGTAATCCGGGGCCCCTGAGCTTTCTTTATACACTTTTTGTTTCTTCCAATCACCACGGCCATTACTGCTTCCGCCCTATCCGCTGCCATTTCCACCGCTGCCTCGTCCCCCCTGCGACTTGCGCGAAGGAGGAGCGGAAGTTGCAGTTGCGGCGACGGAGTGTGATTTTCTAGGCTTCACCGCCCCGCATGCATGGTCAGACGGCAGGCGCAGCTTTATACGCCGCCGGTAGGGCTGCGAATGTCTGAATCTTGACATTAACCAAAAATGGCTGATAATCGCGCAGGAGCCCGGACGTGCATATTTCCACCAAGTACTCTTCATCCACTGGTTCGAGGCAATCGACTGCGCGGTCCTGAAACCGTTTAATGTAATCGATAATGTCCTTGTTGGGGCCCTGCATTTCCTTGACAAGGGACAGACTGGTGATCTTCTCTCGTGTTTGGAAGAATTTCGCATAGAAGCGGCTAACCATGTCTTCCCATGACGACACTGAGTAAGGAGTGAGATTGACATACCAAGTGTAGGCTCTGTTGGTCAGAGATTTGGAAAATTCTCTTAACCTAAGGTTTGTGTCTCCGGAGAATGCCCCTAGGGTCTCGATGAATCGCACCACATGCTCCTGTGCGTTACCCTCCTTGCCATCAAACTTGGTGAACTTCGGTGGTGTGTATCCTTCAGGATATGGCATCTGGAGAATAGGCATTGGGTATGGTGGCTGAATGTCTGGGCTAGGGAGGGAGGGGAGAGTTGTTTTAGTTTTCTCTCTTTGCAAGAGGGCTTGTACCTCGCCTGGTGGTCACCGCGGGTCTCGGATGTTCCCCAATGCTACTCTCCGTGTACGTAAACCCGCCTCGTGGTTTTGCGTGCCGGGGTTCTCTCGCAAAGCAGGTGAATAGGGATCACCGTAAAAAGAAAACTTACGCTGGGGCCACCAGCTAAGGGTGCCATCCCCTGAGTCCCATGAGCCTCTGCAGCTCATGGAAGCACAAATGGGTGGACTCCCCCAATGGATCTGGCTGGGTGCCCATTGCGCTGGTTGAGCTTTAGGTAGAGCAGCAGTAATGACCTCTGTAAGACCAGCTATGGCAGCCAATAGTTGTGTCTGGGTTGTCTGCAGCTGTGTGATTCCGGCCTGCATGGCGTGGATCACTTCCATGGCCGGAGCTCCTTGGTTTCCTCCCCCTTCATTCCTTCCGTGACTAGATGTGGCATCCTCTACCAGTGGGTGACCATCAAGAACAAGGTTATTCGGATTCGTTGGTGCTGCCATGCCTGAAGTTTGTAGACCACTTCTTGTGTTTACCATTAACTAAGCAACCTCCCCAGCGGAGTCGCCTGAATGTAGGTGATAGTTCTTGCTATCGTGATGAGATGGAGAGGTATGGATAGTTAATAGTAATGACACAAAAAGAAGAGAATGAGGTGGTCTAGAGAAAGAGTGAAGAATAGAAAAAAGTGTGCAAAAAAGAACTAAGGCAAAGGGATTGCTCTCGCCTAATCCGCGGAAAGAACCCTTTTTATGACCTAGAAGATGGGGCCAGAATCAATCAGAGGGAATGTTCTTCCCTTTACTCGATGATTGCCCTTTTCTCTCTCTAGAATGACATATATTTCTGTCAAGATTTCACCAACCTCTGGGTATGAAAGGGAATGTCACATATTTATAGGCACCTTGGACCAATCATAAGGTGCCAGGCTGTCATCCCATAATACGATAACACGTGTCCTTTCCGTACAACCTGACCGTACGGGTGACGTCACCACCTCGCAGCTGACATGCGCGGCGGCGAGCCATTCCCCCGCACAGCGATCCTCTTATTCTTAGCCACCAAGCCACTAGATCTCCCTTATTCCCGTATGGGCAAGGTCGTGACTTGTTCGATCGCGCCTATACCGCAGCCAAGCCTCAGGGGGGGCCCGGGGTCCTGCCTTTAGACCGCAGCAGTTATTATTACCTGGGCTAAGTGGTGCTGGCCTTTTTCCGTCCTTGCTCATGTTCTGAGTCGCGCCAATCACCCGAGCCATGGGTTGTTCTCCTATTCGGATGACCCATAACTGCTCGAGCACCGCCCTGGGCGGCCATGTGGTACGCGCCGCTGGGGCGCCCTACGCAAGAGGGTCCCGCTATAGTGGCCCCTCGCGGATACTGCCCCTCATTAGTGGCCCCCCAAGCAAATGGATGCTCATGCCGGGGGTGCCACGCGTCACGCTGACGCCAGCTACCACCTAGATGACACTTTTTGTGATTTTATTGGTCAGTCAACGTTGACTCTGGTCAATAGAGGGTGTTGCGCTGACATCTCCTACACACTCCTACCAGATCCAAAATACATTCTCACCATAATTCAAAAAGCTAAAAAATCAAAAAATTGAAAATGAGGCTTCCAAACACCTCTTAAAATACACTACTCCATGTTGTAAGGGCATCTCCAACAGCCTAGCCAAGATTTTGGCCATATTGGCTTGAAAAAGAGCAAAATACCATTTTGGCAAGCCCCATAAAAGGCAAAAACACCCAACAGCCTAGCCATGCTCAACCAAAAAAAACCCGATGTCACCTTCTCCCTTCACATAGGCACGTGTAAATCAGGCGCTAAGAGTAGATCTAACTCTCTTGCACGCGCTGCCTTTGACCGGCGCATGCGGTCGCCACGAGACTCCATCGATGATGGGTCTTGGTCCATTGCGTTCCTCTCAACGAGCTCTATAATCTTCTGGTCTCCAAACGATTTTAGGAATCATTTCTGGCGACTGGATTTTCTTGCGATTGGTTAACAAACGGTGACTGGAGCTCTTGCCCACATCCAGCCGTTCGCCGTCAATGATTTGCTGGGAGGAGGAGAGTGAAGGCATGAGAGCGAGACATCCAACTGTTCGCCATCGATGATTTGCTAGGAGGAGGAGAGGGAAGGCACGAGAGAGAGAGAGAGAGAGAGAGAGAGAGGAGGAGGAGGAAGAGGAGAGAGAAGGCCAGGCGAGCCTTGCCAAGCCTCGCCCCCGCTATTGACAGCGCTCAGATAGCGAGGCCGTTAGCTAGGCTGCTGGGCGGTTGTTTTGGAAGGTTTTCAGGGCAAGCTCGCGAGCGGTGGTGAGGGGGGAGAAGATGGTGAGGCTATTGGAGATGGTCTAATTGTTTTGGATTAGCTAGCTAGGGGTGGTTGTATTTTTAGTCCAAAAATCTGCTGGGACTTTTAGCGGCTGCGTCGTTGGCCTGCCCAATGAGAAACAAATGGTCAGTTGGTCACGTTAAGAGAGAGAGAGAGAGGAGAGGCAGCTCACAGGTGCAAAAACGAGTAGCTTTTTATTGACAACTCACACCAAGCAGGGGTTACAGCTAAACCCACTACTATGATGAAACCCCTTTCCCAGTCAGTCCTCGTATGATTTCTCCTTTATTGGGGATTATTAATGCCAAATTGCCTATTCGCCACCACCCCCACTGGCTACACACAACAACACCACAAATGACAGGAAATAGATACAGCTTTTACTTCTCTCTCTCTCGGTCAAACCCAATTCAACAATCCTTTTTTTTTTTCTTTATCTTTTTTCTAATCCAAAACGCCCCCTTCTGCTCTACAGCTGGCCACGTTACATTCCCATTTGGAACATCGATCTTCTCTGCTTGCCTGCCCATCCTCACGTGGTCTGTGTTCTTTTCGACAACAATAAGTGCTCTGTCCTCATATATACTTACTACGGTAAACATATCGATGCAGAGGCATTTGTCCAGAAAATGTAGCAATTGGTTTCGGAGATTCACTTTTGGGTTCTACACGAGTGATCCGAACCGTTCAGTATTTTTCAAACATTTTTCCGAGAGGCTTCCAAAAAAATTCAACTCAATCGGATGATTAAAAGTACTCAAACCAAACTCCCACTGCACAGTTTCAATGGAATTTTTTTTGATTGAAACGGTGGGAGTTTGGTTAGAGCACATCTAACCGTCCGATTGAGCTAAAATTTTGTAAAGCCCCTCGGAAAAATATTTTAAGAATAATGAACGTTTCGGGTCACTCATATGGGACCCAAACATGGGTCCTTGAACCCGATCGGTACATTTTCTTGACAAATGCCTCTGTACCCGTAGCATCTTCCGACTACATACTATAGTTTTGTTTGGTTAGATAGTTTAGTTTAGTTTAGTTTAATTTTGATGATATCATAAAATGTAATGAATGGAGAGAGATAGAGAGAGAATGATGGAAATGATAGTGTTATCAAAACTAAAACTAAAACTAAATTGGGAAACAAACAAAGCCTATATAATCGTAAATTGGACCAAACTATTCGTGCAGAAATGAGAGTATCGAAAATGTACTGATGGCCTGCAAAACCCACCTTTAGATTTTACACGAATGATTTGAATTGATCAACAGTAATTTTTTGAGTCTTGCAAAAATTAAGCTCAACTTGATATGTGTAAGTGGGCACTCCAAACTTCAAATTTCATTGAAAATTTAAAATCCTGAAATCTAAATGAGAAATTTGAATGTTGGATCACTCATTTACACATATTCACGTATATCCAATTGAATTGAATTTTTGCTGCGGCACTCTAAACATTATTTTAAATTTATTTAAAGGTTTGGGATCATTTGTAGGAAACTCAAAAGTGAGCCCCGCAAGTTATCAGTACATTTTCGATACCCGTCTTTTCTATACCCTCATATATTTCGAAATAGATCAAGTTTGTATCCAATTTACTTATTTATTTATTTGTTGAATAATGATGTCAAAACTATTTTTGTTATGCAAGTTGACATTGAGGCATTAGCAAAAACAATTTTGCCATTACATTATCCTTTTTGTTGTTTGGGGCGAATTTTTGTAGATTCCGTCAGTATAATTTTTCTATCTTTTCAGTTTTTCTAGAATGAATTGGAGGTAAATAAAAAATTAAAAAAAGTTAAATGCACAACTAGACCAAAAAACTTAAAAAATCTAGATTCAACCTTGATCAGAACATCTTCAGAGCAGTACCTAAAATTGGCTTCGAAGATAACTCCTAAAATTGACACGTAAGTAAAAGTGGGTTCCAAATTTATTGATAAGAATTTGCTAATTTAAAAGTGAGAGGGTCCTTCAACGGGCTCTCCAGAATTAGTTTCTAAATTTTGTCCAAGATTTTATGTATGAATAAAAAATATAAGTGGGTCCCTCATTTCCCAACCTACCTTCACATTCTCTCTCTTATTTTCATTCCCAACTAGGGGTCTAGATACACCGGGCTGGGCCTGCTTCTGTCCAAACTTATACTAGATAATAACGGAATTTGTGCAAGTCCAGGCCCGACCCATTGATAATCGACTTCATTTAATATGGCCAAGACCAACCCAATTAAAATATTATTTTCTCCAGCCTGTTCAACAAGCTCATTTAAATTTCTAAAGCATGTCACAAAAATAAACTAATCAACCATAACAATCACAAATTAGAATTCACAAGTGTAATAATTATAGTTAAAGTTCTAAGTTTTCACAAATTTATCCTATCAATTTTCGATAAAACTATACATGTAAAGTTTTTATCAAAAACTGCATGATGAAGCCCTTTTCGATCATTTTTTATGATACTTGCACAGATCCTAAAAACACGTTTTAAACGCATTGAACGGTTCGGATCGTCGAAATTTAATCGGAAAAGGTGAGTCACACTTTAGCAAAGTGTGGGATTTCTCATAAGAATGGGTCATTATATATACACACACACGCACACAAGAAATTTTAGGTGAGGGGTCCCTTAAACTGCTACGGTGCAGGATTTTTGGTTCCGATTGAAATTTGATGATCCGAATGGTTAGATGTGTTTAAAACATGTTTTTAAGGTCTAAAAGCGAGGATTCGTCAAAAAAAAAAAAAAGTGCTTGATCTGAGCAGTTTTCGATAAAATGTGTATATGTACATTTTTATCAAATACTGCTTAGATCAAGTCCTTCAGGTTTTTTTTTATGAATCCTCATTAGACCTTAAAAATACTCTCTCCATTCCTATTTGTTTGTCCTCTACGAAAAGTCGTGCCACTTTTCAAATGAAAAAATAAAGTATTTTCGTGTATCATTTTCCAAATTTTTTTACACCAAATTAAAGTACTCATTGTGTACTTTAATTCGGTGCAAAAAAATTTGAAAAATGATACACGAAAGTACTTAATTTTTTTACTTGAAAAAAGGCAAGAGAAAGAGTGTGGGACAAACAAATAGGAACAGAGGAAGTACATTTTTAACACATCTAACAGTTCAAATCATTAAAATTCGATCCAAAACTAAAAATCCTGCATCGTAGAAGTTTAATCTTAACCCAACTCTAAAGGGAGCCCTTTGTAGAAATTCCTCCTACATATATATACATATCCTATTAAAGTAAAAATATTATTTTAATCTTAGCCCAACCCAGTCCTATGAGCCTAAATATTTATTTTGAATCCTTAAAAAAACACAAGTTGGGATGGGCGGGCTGAGTGAGCTTTTGGGCCAATCTGCACCCCTACTCCAAACTCCCTTCCTATACTTAACACACCAACCTTGAGAGCCTACCCTAGATTTCTCGTTCTAAAGATTAGTATTGATGAGTTACAGTGATTACACCTATTAAAGCAATTAAAAGAATTATTGAAATAAGCTCAAATGGAAGAAAAAAACCTGTTGACAAATGAAAAGTCATTTGTTGACTATTACTTATCAAATCTTGCTCTAGGATCTGGTTGGATCTGGGCGGATGACTCTCCCTAATCCGAGTCAATCCACTACAGACCCTTTTATTTATTATTATCCTCTCATTTTTAATTACAAAACAAACCAAGTAACTATTTTTTCCCCTTTAGAGTTCGTTTGGATGCTGAATCAGAGGGCTAATAAAGTCCTTCTGCACATTAATTCCGTTATATTGCACTACCGAGGGCTTCTTTAGGCGTTTCCATAGTACGTAGAATCCAAAGACTCGCAATCATCGATCATAATAACGTGCAGCAGTCGTTGTTTAGTTGTCCCCCTTCGATGATGTCTTGTGAGTTTGATGACCCAACTCCAATGGATAAAAATTAAGAGAATTTTAGTTCAATTTTAGATAAACTAATGAAAAAGAAAAAAGAATCGAACTGGTCACTAAAAGTATCAATACTGTCGAAAGAAACTACCAGGTTTTGATATAATTGAATGTCTCACCAAGTTTTATATTTTTTCCCTTTCCATCAAAAAAATTTTAATCAATTAATGGAACTTTATTGACGAGAATACTTGGGGACAAAAAGAAAATAAATTAAAAAAGAAAAAAATAAAGCATTACGAATATAGCTTAGGGAAGTGCAAAAGACTCGCCAACCTCACCGTGGGTCAAGAGGAGGCAGCCCATCACTGCGTAACTATAGGAAAATTTCATATAGTAAAAGTTTTTTCGATATTCATCAGCAAATTAATACACGCTAAGGTCTCCACAATTATCTTGATGTAGTTGTTTTGTTTCACGAATGTTATATATGTTGGGAAACTAATCCCAGAACCCAGTAATTGCGCGTACAGATTGAACAATAAAAATAAACACAAACCCTACAAGGCGGAATTAGGGTTTACCTCTCATCCATAGACATGAACACTGGTTGACTTGTTTATTTGAGAACTTGACAGACCTAATTACTGTATCCAACAAACTTTGCTCGACAATACCTCATGATCTTCTGCAATATTCCCTTATATCTCGATCATGTAGCCAAGTGTGGACTTCTACATGATCTCTTTGTTCTCTCTCTCAGCCTCTATTCTAAATTTTTGAATGACTGTTTTTTTTTACCTAGAGAACATAACGATATATTTATAGGGCTAGAGCAGGGACCTGAGAAGAAATAAATTTGGGCTCCTTGTGTAAATAAGAAAACCTAATCCCACCCGGATTCTATTCTTATTTCACAAATTATAATTCACACTACAAAAGAATTATAATTGCACTCTCATCTTTATCTCGATTATATTTCGAGCTCCACATTATTAAATATTTATTAATCCCCCCACATTAAGATTACAAATACCCGTTGATTAAATGTCGATTACTAACAATCTCCCACTAATCAACATCTTATAAAACACCTTGAGACTAACCACTTAACTTATTCGATATGTCGGATACAAATATCCACCTGCAGGGTTTGACATAACCGAAACTTATAAGTTTACTCAAGGGGGTATCATCGATCTCTAACGAGACGTGGATTCTATCAATAATTAATATCCATATATTTCATGCATATAATGTCGTGACCCAACTCACCAAGACTATTGACCGTAAAAAAAAATCTCACTTTATAATGAATCAAAGTCAACAACATTAAATGTATATATGTATTAATTATATCCGGATTAAGAGCATAAGTATTCTTAATAACTATAAGGTTCTAATTGTCTTAAAATGTCAGTACTAAGACAATTACCTTAAAGCGGTCATATTCAATACACACAAAATGTACTAGCACAATGAGTCGGAACTAGAACCGTTCCCTGTAGTAAAGATAAACCTACTAAAACATTGTACTACAATCCTACTGATGGTAGGTCAAATTCCACCTAAGATTGTGAACCAAAACTTATATTCCACAAAAATCGATGAACCAATCTTCTATGTGTAAGCCGTACTCTACACACTAGATCATCTATTATGTAGAATGAAAGACACATGCAGTACATACAATTATATCATGCAAACATTGCCCATAATAGATTCTCATCAAAAAAGGATAAAACTGATTAAGAATTAACTAATTAAATATTAATCCATTACACAAAAGCATGGCTTTTAGTATAAATTTCTAACAATCTCCCACTTAGACTCAAAACCATGCTGCCACGCATCTCACTTCCATTCCCTTTACATGACTATCAAAAGTCTTGGCATGTAAGCCATTCATAAAAGGATCTACTAGGTTGTTTGCCGATGCAATCTTGGTCGCAACTACATCACCTTTCTATACGATCGCTCGAATAAGGTGATACTTACACTCGATGTGTTTTCCCTTCGTATGAATCTTTGGCTCCTTCGAGTTAGCAAACTACACTACTATTGTTACAATAGATTGAAAATGCTGACTGTATCGAAAGTACCACTTCTAGATCCATCAAGAAGTTCTTGAGCGAAACCGCTTCTTGGCTATTTTAAAAACTGCCACATACTCTGCCTCCATGGTGAAATCTACAATATACGATCACTAGATACTCCACCAACTCATGGTTCTACCTCCTAGGGAAACACATATCTCGATGTTGACTATCTGGAACTCTTATATAACATAAAGTCTTAATCTGCGTGCCCACAAGGCACTAGGGATCGGCCCGACCGTACACCAACGTATAATTCTTAGTTCTTTTCAGATACTTGAGTATACATTTTATACCAGTCCAATCTTCTTGTCTAGGGTTAGACTAAAATTTGCTAACCATGCCGACAACAAAAAAAATATCAAGTCTTGTTCACAGTATAGCATACATGAGGCTTCCTATTTGCTGAAGCATTAGGAACTCCCTTCATTTTCTCCATCTACTCAGATGTCTTAAGACACTAATCCTTGGATAGATAGGCTCCGTGTCTGAAAGGAAGCAATCCTTTCGTGGAATCCGGCATGCTAAAACGGGCAAGGATCGCATCGATATAGGAAGCTTGAGAAGCCCAACATCATTTGCTTGATCTCGCAAAAATTTAGTCCCAAGGATGTGACTGGCTACTCTTAAATCCGTTATATCGAACTGGCTGGATAACCACAACTATACAAAAGATAACACTCTGACATCATTTCCGATGAACAAGATATCATCCACATATAGCAATACAAACACCACCACATTTCCATTGCGCTTCTTGTACACATGACTTATCCAGACATTGATCAAAATCAAAAGATTTGATTACTTGATCAAAACGGATGTTCCAAGACCTAGATGCCTGCTTAAGTCTACAAATAGACTTCTTAAGACTGCACAACATGTGCTCTTGATCTTTTGCCAAAGTTCTGCATCTTTATCTTGTAGTGCCTCTTTGTAGTTTCAGGTTTTGACCTGTTGTTCTTCAAGGATCATATCATAAGACTCCCAACAACGTATACCGATTGGGTAAAATAATAATCCTCCTACTACAACAAGGTACTGGTGTGTTAACAACAATTTCATGTGATTTAACCTCTTGTTCTATAGGTATTGAGAAGTTTGTGTCGGTCTATTTTCTCTCAATTCCACTAAAATAATCTTATTACTGGGCTTGTGATCTATGACATAGCCTTCCTCTAAGTATCAAGCATTGGCGCTAACAATGACCTTATGATCCTTAGGATTATAAAATAGAGCAACTTTCGTTCATCTAGGGTACCCCACCAAAACAAACAAATATTCGTTCTTGATTCCAATTTATCTATTTTCCCTGTCATCACATGTGCTGGACTACCCCAATTCTGAACATGCAACAGACTAGTTTTCCTCCCAGTCCATAGTTCTTTGGGTGCAGTTGGTACTAGCTTAAATGGTACCAAGTTAAGAATGTACGCTATTGTTTCTAGCGCATGTCCCCAAAACGAATTAGTAAATTTGAATAACTTATCACTGATCTCACCATATTCATAAGAGACCTTTCCTTCTTTCTGCTACACCATTATGTTGTGGCATACCTAGCTTGCATAACCGATGTAATCCCTTCACAACATCACTAGTTCCTAAATTGCTCCAAGAGGTATTCGCCACCACGATGGGATCGCAGTGTCTTGATACATTTATCCAGACAGTTTCCCGTTTCCGGTCTATGCTCCTTGACTTTCTCAAAGCATTCGGACTTACGGTGTATCAAATAAATGTAACCATTCTTGAGTAATCATAAATAAAAATATTAAAATGCTTAAAACCACCTCTATCCCGGATGTTCATAGGTACACACAGATCAAAGTGAACCATTTACAACATTTCATTGGCTCTCCATTTTTCCTGAAAAAAGGCATCTTGGTGATTTTACCTTCTGGACAGAATTTCACAGACTGGAAGTGCCTCAACTTCTAATGAACCCAAAGATCCATTTCTAACCAGTCTAGAAATTCTATTTAGATTAATATGACCAAGGCGAAAGTGCCAAAGATACATTTGGTTCAACTTATAAGGCTCTTTTCTCTTATATGGCAATCTATTAGTGTTATTCAATTCATATAGTTGCATCGTAGGAACGATGTGATTAATTACGTAGAGATTGTCATCTAATGAACCTGAGCAGATAAAATGTTTATTTAACTTAATAACCACAAGAGTTATTAAAAATAAACCAAATATCCATTTTCAACCAAATTAGAAACCGAAACTAAGTTTCTCCTAATTCAATGATCATAAAGACAATCTCTCAAAATTAAATGCCTATTGCAACTGTTGCTACTTTTGTAGCACTTCCCATATGTAGATAAATCTCTTCATCACTAAGTCTCCAGGTTTCCTGGAACCTTTGCAATAAATTGCAAACATGATTAGTGGCACCCGTATCTACACACCATGTACTGGCAGATAACACCGCTAAACATGATTCAACTACTAGTGAAAAAAAAAATCCTTGATTATTCAATTTATTGAGATAATTCAGATAACCTTCTTCTAGTGTCCTTTCTGCTTATAGTGAAAACACTTGCCATTAGGCTTTTCCACTCTACCTCTAAACTCATAAATTGTCTGAGGAACTGTGGATTGTTGTTGAACCTTTTCCTACTTCTTGTTGCCTTCAGCTAAGAAGTAGAAACCTCTTCAACTACACTCACAGTTGTCTATTTATTAACCAAAAGACCCTTGGCTTATTTAACTCTCTTTCAGCAGTTTCGTCAAAATAAATCATTTTGTTCATATTGTAATTCAGGCGAAACTGCTGAAAAAACTTGGTAAGCAATTGGAGCACAATATCAACCTGGGTTTCCCTATTGATTTTAGCTTCTGGGATTTCTAGTTCATTCAAAAGACCTTTTATTTTCAGAACATAATCTCCTTAGTAGGGTTCCTTCATCTATGGTTAATTCTCCAAATCCCACATTGCAACTTGCCTAGCCGCACCCCAAACGTTTATTTTAGGTTATGCATAATGTCATTGGCAGTTTCTAAAAAACTGATGTTGATGTTGCTATACATTCGACATAGAAGCTAAAATGTAACACCGCGCCATCTCGTCAGTTGTAACTCAATCCTTATATACCGGATTTTAGGTTCTATTGCAATTTCAGTGGGTTTGATAGAGCACACCTCAGAGAACACAATTTTGATCCTCTAAGCAGTCGACACAATATCCAGATTCTTTTCTAGTCAATATAATTAAGATCAGTGAATTTGTTTGACAATGTCATCAAATGGATTGAAAGAGACCATTTTTTTGAATCTGAGAATCACATAACAATAATTATGAAGGGAAAAACTTTTGGTATTTCTATTAAATTGGTTCATTCAACCAGTCTATCAAAAGAAAAACATTAGCAACCCTACACACCGTGAAGAGTATGCCTCGATGCTAGGTCCACTACTTTTCATCATTTGTGTAGATAGGCACAATCTTTTAATTTTACTGTCAAGACACTAAACCATGCCCAATAAAATTAAATAGCTAATTTACTTCGGTCCTATAAATAAAAGTAGTGACTCAGATGGAGAGGATACTTGTTATTTATAACTAAGTGTATACCATTACCTAACCTCAAAATTCATTGTTCCATAATGAACTACCCTAGATGGAGGAGCAATCCATGCAACAATTGTCACGCCCTCAATTTCAATAAGTCGAATACAAATAATATCCACGTAGGATCGATGAGAGTCAAAACAATTTCCCATAGAAAGTCAAAGTCAAAGTTTAATAAGCTTCTACTCAAGGGTACCCGTACCCATGCAAAAATAACAAAAAAAAGGGTTTTAACGTTATTACATAAGCTGAAAATGTCAAAAGCTTGGAGAAATTAATGTTACAAGATCATCTTCCAAAAATGTGCTTAGTATAAAGATGAGGAAATAATTTCATGATCATAAAATCTTCATGTCATGCATTCACACTCCAAGCATCCAATCTCATGCTCCATGCCGTGTACCTGGAAAAGATAAGGTGAGCTCACTAGCTCGTAGGAAACATTTTTCTACCAGCGTTAAGGGCATACAAGATGAAACATGCACATGGAGATGAGATACAAATGAGTGAATAAGCTAAAATAAACCAACATAGATCGAATTTGATGAGAGAATATCCAATATGTGTCCCAAAGATCAAATCAAACCCAAGTGTCGATTGATCAACCCTTAGATTATCACAAACATGTCAAGTGTCCACATTCAATTTTCTTTGCATTTAACTCTCATGAGTTCGTCATTTTAGGCTTGAAAATATTAAATTTCCCTTCCGAGTCTTGTGGGCCTCGTGGAACCCATGTCCGAGTCTTACGGGCCTCGTGGAACCCTTGTCTCAAGACCCACCCAATGGTGGTCCAAGTGAACACAAACAATTTTCTAGTCATCATTTCCATTTCAACAAACTCGTGTCCCTCAAGCATGTCCAAAACATTCACATAATTCGTTATGTTCGAAAACTCGTAGTGTGTCGGTTGGCGCAAAGTTAACAAGTGTCCATGAACATGAGAAACCAAGAAAAATCATAAAAATCTACCATGACATGTTACCGAAGCTTTGAGGTTAATCGGAGGAGTCTGGGAAGGGTCAATGAAGGGCCGGAGCAAAGGAACATGAAAATGGAACAATGAATCTCTAGAAAATCTGACACAACATTAGGAAAAATCATATTTATCTCAAAATACAAAGGATATGAACATGAGACCAATCAGGTTTGAAAGTAGACTCATAGATCTTTTCAACGGTTTGAGAATCGCCGCAATCGGAGTTCGGACGAAGCCGGGGCGTGCCCACGAAGTTGGAAAAAAAATCTGTCTGAATAAAGAAATCTGGATCGATCCGAATGTGTTTGGATTGATCCAAAATGGTCCGGGAGCCAACAGAAGGTTTTGGATCGATCCGAACAACTTTGGATCGATCCAAAATGGTCCAAAAGCAAACAAAAGGTTTTGGATCGATCCAAACAAATTTGGATTGATCCAAAGAGGTTCAAAATACCATCAGATTGTTATGGATCGATCCAAAAGTGTTTGAATCGATCCAAACTGGTTCCGAGCGAAAATTTTACAACTTGTTCCAAATGAATGGGGATTCAATCCAAGGCAAAAATGAGATTTCAAACAACAAATAACCATATAAGAGGGATATATCAACAACCAATTCATGGGTTTATCAACCAAATATGCAAAACCCAAACTCAATCAATCCAATCTCAACTTCCATGGAGATAATCAAGTTAAACAATAAATTTGTGAACAAGAACACAAATACTGTAATCATTCAACCAATATACACTTAAAGGAGGTAAAAAAATTGTTCCCTACCTCAAGAATTTGCTCCAAGCCAACCCAAAAATGAATTCCTAGATCCCCAATTTGAGCAATCCCGTTTTTGGCCCTCCCGGTGCGAAAAGATGGTACTCCGGGTTCCAAAACACGCGTTGATGATGAATATGAGGTTGAATCTTGAGTTTGAGAAGTGTGGGAGGTGGATTTATGGTGGAATTTGAAGAAAAAAAGAGGAGGAAGAAGAGAGAGGGGCTGCTGCCCCTTTTTAGAGAGAGAGAGAGATGTGTTATTTAAATGTGCTCCAGATACTTGTGCACACACCCCCCCTAAGTTTCAAATGTGCTCCAGATACACCCAAACATAATTGCTATGCTCACATCGACCCCAATTTTCATTTTAAAACATTTCTCACATTTTCCCAATATTACTTTCGAAAAATGATTAAAAAACATGGGTCCTTACAACAATTATCTTCGAGTTATCCTCTAAGGAAGTATGTACTGATGATGCCATAATTAATTTCGTCCGATAGGGAGGAAGGTACTAAAACCAACACACAAAACTTAATTATATCATCTACATACTAGTAATGGAGACCATGAGATTTATACAAAATAAACTCCCTCTCCCACTTAGTAATTTAAAAATTTGTGAGGATTATCAAAATTAACATGTTTGCAAAAACCGTGATCAGGTCAAAAACCAAATATTACCATGTTGTCCAAATATGGTAAACTATCGCACATGCAAACAAGATGAATATACAAATATTCATAAAAAAAAAGGAAACATAAATAATATGTATCCCAACTATTATGGTCAAAAATGCAATCCTTGAGCAATAAAGAATCCTTCCCGTCTTGAAATCCTTAAGCAGTTAGGAATCCTTTGAGTCTTGAAATCCTTAAGTAGTAAGGAATCCTTTCCAAACTTGAAATCCTTGAGCAATACATATGTTGAAGACTTAGATGCTTTGAATCAATCAAGAACACCAAAATCCAACCATATATACTTAGGCAAGAAAAATCGGATCTGAAATTTTCCCCGAGTAAACTGCACAACCTTCAGTATTTTGGACTTTTCTCCCTCATCCGAACTCCAATTGAACTGATTCCAATTGGGTTGGATTCGAAATTCAATTATCTACAACTTCTATGAAGAACAGAATTTCCAATTCCAACGTTTACTAGGTCAAAACAGCTTTGCAATATGACCCTAAAAATCTAGAAAAATTCTGCTGCGAACCAAACATTCTTTTTTCTTGACAAAACTTATCTTCTTGTCAAAAAATATTGTTTTCACCGCATCTTATGCCGCATTACAGAATCTGTAATCTTACAACAGATGTATATATCTAAAATGATACAACTTAAGAAACAAAGATTACATCAAAAACTAATACCTCTCACATACTACTATTACAGATTACAAAACTAAATTTGTAATAAAAAAAAAAAATAGTAATAGTAACCACGCATAAAAACAATTACAAAGCGTGGGATCCAATCACACAATCAAAAAACATGCGTGACCATAATAGTGGGATAATCGATTCTGCAAAATAGAAGTTAGAACAAACTAGAACTCTGCAAAACAACGGTTAGCATAATTCTATATCTATGTTCTACAGACAACATGGCTTGTTTAATTCATACGCATGATTACAGCTAGCTCTGATACCACTATTGGGAAACTAATCCCAGAACCCAGTAATTGCACGTACAGATTAAACAACAAAAATAAACACAAACCCTACAAGGCGGAATTAGGGTTTACCTCTCATCCATAGACACGAACGCTGGTTGACTTGTTTATTTAAGAACTTGACAGACCTAATTACTGTATGCAACAAGCTTTGCTCGACAATACCTCATGATTTTCTGCCATATTCCCTTATATCTCAATCATGTAGCCAAAGTGTGGACTTCTACTTGATCTTTTTGTTCTCTCTCTCACAGCCTTTATTCTAAATTTTTGAATGACTATTTTTTTTTACCTAGAGAACATAACGATATATTTATAGGGTTAGAGCAGGGACCTGAGAAGAAATAAATTTGGGCTCCTTGTGTAAATAAGAAAACCTAATCCCACCCGGATTCTATTCTTATTTCACAAATTATAATTCACACCACAAAAGAATTATAATTGCACTCTCATCTTTATCTCGATTATATTTCAAGCTCCACATTATTAAATATTTATTAATCTCCCCACGTTAAGATTACAGATACCCGTTGATTAAATGTCGATTACTAACAATATACATACCCAACAACCACATGTTGGGTGTGTTTAGTAGATGTGTACCTATCAATTGCGAATTTTTATTCACTACAAGAAAAAACACATTTGGCCACACCAAAAAAAGTTACCAAAAGATGAGATTTTGTCGTGTATACTCTTCGTCTACATGATCTACTGTAGTCACCAAATCCGTGACACTAAGAGTCTACGGCCACAAATTAATGAGTTTGTCACAGAAAGACACTTACAGTGACAAGAACACTTGTCATGGAAAACACGCTTTCGGTGATAGGCTTGTCGCCAAAAGAGGACCCACCAGCAACAACAATGTGTCCAAAAGAGGACCCACTAGCAACAACAATGTGTCGCCAAAATTTGAATGAGCACATGGTAGAAAAAGTGACCCTATGGTGGGGTCGCAGTCAGAGTTCTCCTTTGATGCTTCATGATGGAAGTACGTTTGCTTCCGCCAAGGGTCGAACCTTCGACCATTTACTTGGGTACACACACCCTTAACCACCATGCTACAACTTCACATTTGCTACTATTGACCACTAAAAATATTTAAGTTATGATAGCTTAAATTTTTTAATTTGAAAAATTTGTCGGTCCTTTTTTTAACTAATAACATTGTTTAGACGTATCTATAAAAAAAATATTTGATGTCCTTCAACTATTTCTCAATTTATAATTTCTTTCCATGATTTTCTTCTAACAATTTTTCAATTTTGTGTTTGCTTTTTTTTTTTTTCCTTTAAAATTTTCCTAAAAATAGCTCAAAAATTGAACCCTAAGATATACACATAAGTGAAAGCTGGATCCATTTTTCACTCCTAGAGCATGCTAATTTTAGAAGGATATGGGCACTCAATGGACTAGTAAGAGCATTCTCTATTTTGTGAAAAAAAATATTAGAAAGTGTGGAACCCATAAAATTAACAATCAAAAGACTTTGGGTTCCACTTGGAGCAAGCTACAATGCTACCTAAATTTAAATAATGTAATAGAAGTCATGATTAGGAGCCAATCATGGGATTTTGTATGGGGAACCATTGAAGACCATAATTGAGCAAATGTCTTAGTAAATATTAGGAGCCTCACCAAGGAGCTATTTTTAGGGATAATGTAATTATTTCCAAAAAAATAATTTTTAAAAAAATATTAAAAAAATTATCCAAAAAAAAAACATCTAATTTCTAAAAATATAATCTAATCTTTTTTACAATAATCTTTAATGGTTAACTTCTGAAACATAATTTGTGGGCACTTTAGGAGAAAATTTTTTATTTTGACTAATTATTTCGGTCATGCAATAATGCACTTAGGAATTTTTCACATGAAAGTACCATATTATATGCACATTCTCTTGGAGCAGATCACTCATTTTATTAGTGTGCCAAGAAATTGTTGTTTTCGAGCCTAAATCCTAACTTTTGGAGATAACAAAAAAATAGTTTGTTGCCGAAAAGTAAGTTTCAGTGACATAGCTACATGTCTCGCCATTGCTCATTAATCCTTCAACAAAATTCTAGTTTGCCATGTCGCCATTGGTATACTTTCGGTGACAAAAACAAACGCTTGTCGCCGAAAAGTAAGTTTCGGTGACACAAATGCATGTCACCATTACTAATTAACCTTTTAGCGACATTTTGGCTACTTGTGTCACCAAAGGTATGCTTTTGGTGACAGCAATAAAAGCTCGTCACCGAAAAGTAAGTTTCAATGACACAATAACATGTCGTCATTGCTAATTAACTTTCAGCGACATTCTGGTTTGTTGTGTCACCTTAGATGTACTTTCAGTGACAAAATGGTGCCTTGTCACCAAAATTGTTTTGCCAATGGTGTTTTTTGTTGTAGTGATTCATCGTGCAAATTGCTTTCTAAAATAACCTATGAATCATGAATCCAGTCTGAACCAAACCATACGTACATTTAAATTGGATACGTGGATTAATGGTCCGGACACAGATAAAAAAACTAAAAAAGAAAAACCCTGATATACTGTTTGTGGCTCCATGTTGATTTCACTCTGACTCTCTTAGAGGGAGTTCTTGGATGGATTTTATGAAATAAAATGGAAAAGTTGATTTTAGTTGGTGTTTTATGGAGGAGTGATAAAATCACCTTATTTTTCCAATAGATAAAATCTAGGTGATAAAGGTTGTTTTTAGTTAGATAGTTTAGTTTAGTTTTGATGATGTCAGCAAGTGTAATAAGTGGAAAGAGATAGAGAGAGAAATGAGGAAAATGATAATGTCATCAAAACTAAAACTAAAACTGAATTGAGAAACGAACAGGACCAAAATAGTTGTGAACCACTATGAGTTTCAAAAATGGTTGATAAAATCTAGTGTGATAAAATCTATTTGTAAAAGATGATAATAAAAGCAAAGATGATAAAATTAAATAATCCATTCAAGAACTCCCTCTTAGTTGCATTTGGATCAATTTCTGCACTAAGCAAGTCCGTCAATCGCCGATCAACTGGTGCGTTGAGTCCACTGCCAGACTCCTCTTCTAGTCTTCTTCCTTACAGACCTGAAATTCTAAAACTTCAATATGTAACCTCTTTGTATTTCTTTTCATGATGAATCCTTAAATGAATATCCCCAACTTCTATTTCTTCAAAAGTTTGCCAAAAGATTTGAGCAACTCATTTGCTAAAATCAACCATGATTTTAGTAAATGAATTGAGTTGCTAAAATCATGGAAATTTCAAATCACAAAATTAAGTGGTTCTGTTTATCGTTTTTTTATTTTTTTTCGCACCAAGTTAAAATACTCGAGGAATACTTTAATTTGGTGCGAAAAAAAATCGAAAAACGATAAACGGAACCACTTAATTTTGTGCTTTGAAATTTTCATAATTTTAGCAACTCAACTCATTTCCTAAAATCATGGTTGATTTTAGCAAATGAGTTGCTAAAATCTTTTGGCAAACTAAGATTTAGACTTTCCAAAAGACTATGTAGGCCCGAATATACTTTTTGATTGTGGAACCTTAATATTTACATTTATTTATTTTTAATCCCACATAGCCATGGCTGCTCTACTGTCATACAGATAGGAGGACAATGGGTTCAAAAACTGCACTGAAAAAAATAAAATTTAAATTTAATTTAATTTAGGATAAGTTAGCGTTAGGTTACTCGTGCATAGTTAAAATAAATGAAATTCAATCTAAATTAATTTGAACCAAAATGTTATAACCCAAAAAAACAAAATAAGCCTAGCCCAATAAGTAATGAACCAATTTTTATTTTTATTTTTTTTGTAGTATATAGCTTTCCGTCATAGACATGCTATAGAATTTTGTTAGTACCGAATGAAAATCCTATTGCGCGGCACACAGTTTCAACATACAAAATCTATCTGGCTGCCCTTCTGTCCCACTGTTTTCCTTCGTCATTGGTACAAGTACAACTAGTATTATATATACTAACCATATGTACATACACCCATTCATACATGTATTAATTACCATAATATTTTCTCAAAGTGGCCACCTTGTCAATCTCAAGGGTTGGCAAAAGTAGACATGAGAAAATAATAAGTGTTTAATTACAACGTCGCATATTTGGCACCATTTCAAACGTTTGGACTAATAGGGTTTATGTCCGGTCATTACTATCAGAACCCTGAAACTATTTCGGGTGTGCGTAAATTAATTGATCGTTATAAAAATGAAAAAATGCCACCCTGTCACTCTCCTTTCTTATATTCACTCCTCCCCTCCCTCCCTTTATTCAAACACCACTTCAATTCAATTCAATTCAAGCCTCCTCTCTCTCTCTCTCTCTCTCTCTCTCTCTCTCTCATACACACACCCACACACACACACCCACACACACAGACGGATCGGACTGATACTGCTACGCAGATACATTTATAACAGGAACAGTTTGTAAGCCCCCAGCTAGCTAGCTTGCTTTTTTCTACTACAACTAGTAATTATCCAAGATGACAATGAGTAACAATGTGGGTACTGCTAGTCAGTTCGGAGATACAACGTTGACCAAGGTGTTCGTGGGAGGATTGGCATGGGAAACGCCGAAGGAGGCCATGAGGGACCACTTCGAGAAGTACGGCGAGATCTTAGAGGCCGTCATCATCTCTGATAAGCTCACTGGCAGATCCAAGGGCTACGGCTTCGTAAGTACTACTACTTTACCAATATACTAGTAGCAAACATAATCTGCTGCAGGCCGGCTTTCAAATACGTAACGAGAAATTTTGTATGTCTATACAATATGCAGGTTACGTTTAAGGATAGCGAGGCGGCTAAGAAGGCTTGTGAGGACGCCACGCCAATCATCAATGGGCGCCGAGCCAACTGCAATTTGGCTTCGCTCGGAGCTCGACGCCACAGATTAGCGGCCGCGACCATGCCGCCGCAGCCACCACCTCCTCCTCCTCCTCCTCCACAAGGTATGGAATTGGAACCCGCTATGCATTCGTCCGTCCAACGGTTCTACAGAATTCAATAATTACCACATCGAGAGATACTCCATATCGATGAGATCGATCGATCGATCCATGTCTGGAGGAAAAACAAATTTTCAATCATCTTTTTTTACTTCCTTTTAATAAAGGTGCGATTTGAGTTTTTACATTTTTATACTACGTACTTCATACTATTTATTTTGTTGTTTTAATCTAGTTTTCAAATACTCCAATTTCTAGTAAAAACAGTACTACTTACTATTAATTAATAAAAAGTAATGTTTTGTTTGTGGGGTGTAGGATCCAATGCTGGAGCGAGATCTGTGTCACCGGTGGCACCTGCGAGTCACGTGCAGTGGTATTACCCGGCTCAGGCTGGGACTACACCCACGCCACCGTTTCGTCACCAGCACCATCAGGCCGTTCCTTTCTACGGGTACGTACGTCCACTTCATTATATATATATATATATATATATATATATATATAGAGAGAGAGAGAGAGAGAGAGAGAGAGAGAGAGTCTACTTCCGGTAAGGAGCCCAGATTTTAAAATAATCCAGACCTCCACTTTCCCAATCGAATTTCGACGATCTGAACAGTCCAATGTGTTTAAAAGGTGTTTTCAAGGATCGTCATGAGAAATCATCAAAAAAAAAAATCCGGAAAGGGCTTGATCCGAGCCGTTTTTCACAAAACCGCATATATACGCTTTTATGAAAAACGCTTCTGGACAAGCCCTTCCGCGATTTTCTTTTGATAATTTCCCACGGGGGCCTTAAAAAAAACACCTTTTAAACACTTTGGATGGTTCAAATCATCGAAATTCGATCGGAATCAATGAGATGTGAATTTTTTTCAAATGCGGGATCCTTTAAAGGAAGCGTGGTGTTAGATGTAGCAATTTTCAACCCAACTCAACCCACCCATATTATAATGTGTTGTAAATGGGTGAGCTCATACTAACCCACATTTGGATAGGTTTACATGGGTTCAAAATGGGTTGAAGTTGAACCCAAAAATTAAATAGTCATGTCTCACCCAACCACCCCCCTCCCCCCTTTCCATTGAAGTTGAGCAATTCCATTGAAGTTGAGCAAACCTACTTAGACCAATAATTATATTCTCGCATAGTCCCACCACAGTAATCTTCTGAATGCTTTTTACCGATATGAGATTTTGTATTTCAAAATATGAGGTTTTGTGGACTCAAAATATGAATTTTGTACGGAGATATGGAAGTGAGTATGGTATGCGATATTGCATTTAATTTCATATGAATAGTCACAAAATCTCATATATTTTTCAGAAAATCTCATATTTGGAGCCACACAATCTCATATTTGGACTCATGCGGATTGCTACAGTAATGCTAGAGTGCCACAATCTCATATTTGGAGCCATAAAATCTCATATATTTTCAGAAAATCTCATATTTGGTGCCACAAAAACTCATATTTTTAGCTACAAAATCTCATATTTGGTGCCATAAAATCTCATATTTTGGAGCCACAAAATCTCATATTTTGGAGCCACAAAATCTCATATTTGGTGGCACAAAATCTCATATTTGGAGCCACAAAATCTCGTATTTGGTGCCACAAAATCTCATATTCTCTCATATTTGGTGCCACAAAATCTCATATAGGAGGGGGTGTACATTGTAGCATTACTCCCCACCACATCCCCTCCCTCTTCCTTGTAAGCACAAATGTGGCAGCAAGTTATGTTATTCGTAGGAATTAATCATTTCAACCCAATGTACCTCATAAACAGGGGGAAACAAAAAAATGGGTTGGGTTGGATTTGACTTCACCCATTTTAAACAAACCCATATTTTACGTACATGCTATTAGTCCATATTCAATCCGTCCCTATTTAACCCACAACCCATATCAACCTATTCAAATCCAACCCAATCCATCCATTTGCCACTTGTATGTGGTGTATATATATACTCCTATACTATATGAATAAGACGCGCGCGCCTTAATTATAATTACTAATAACTCAATACTTTTTTAATTCCTTGTCCACGTACATGCAGGTACTCTCCGACTTACATTACCAGCTCAGATATGAGTTACAATCATCCTGTGAGTATGCAATTAGAAGTACCTACTGCACTAATCCGCTGCTACCTAATTCCACACTGAAAATGAGAAATTGCAAAATGTACCCCAAATATACCCCGGGAAAAATATTTGTTCACCTTCACTAAAAGAGTTCACTCTATCATTTTCATATGATTTTTTTTTTTATCAATTAGTATCAAGATAGGATTGGATAGTTCAGATGGGGCTCTCTTTTGAGTGCCAAGTCCACGTTGGTGATCAAAACCCGTCTATTTTTTAAAAAACTGGGTTACAAGAATTAAATTGTGTGGTTTATTGCTAGTAATTTTAAGAAAGGAAAAAAAAAAATGAATGACTAATTTATTTTCATAGTATTGATAATATAGTACTCCAATGTGGGGGATGCAGAAAGTAGGGTACACCGGTGGCGGAGGGTCCTACGTGAACGGGGGACAATTCACTCAAGTGTATCCGGGTCAAGCTATAGTGGGTGGTAATTCATTGATGCCCATGTACCCTCTGTATCACTACCACCACCACCACCAATCACAGATCATGGGCCTCCCAGCTCACATTTACTCCCCAACTGCTGCAGCAGGCCCAATGCCCACACTCCCGGCCCTCATCTCAAAGCCCACACCCATGGCTCCTCCTCCTACCACAGGTACTACATTCATTCATACGGAGTAGTAGGTTAATTATGGAATTGTATTTCTGACAAGAATTACTACAAATACGTTCCCTTTTTTTTTCCCAAAATAAAATATAATTTTATAATTTACATTCTAATAATTGAGACTGTGATTTGGATCTAGTTGGGTTGGGTGCCAGTTGGGGTTGGGTTACACAGACCCGCTTGGTCAAAGGACATAAAATGGGCTTTGTTTGTTTTTAAGGAATAATATGTCAGCTTTTATATATTTTTTGATTTTATACTATGTCTGACGGAGAACCTTAACAGAAAGGACAGGGTGTCAAAGATTATTTCCCGGATTCTTTTGGCGAAATCTTTAATTAGATACTCCGTATTTGTATTTCATACGTTCTGCATTGCTAGTATTTTTTTTATTTTATTTTTTTGGGTCCGGCCTATCAAAACATTTTTGTTTTGTTATATTTGTGACGCGTTGAGAATAATTAATAATAATTTTCCTAGTGCATTTTTAATGTTCAAGAGAGATACAATCTCAAGTTTATCCCCTCTTTTGAGTTTTTGACTTCTGAGCTCAATACATCATTTTTTATGTTAAATCTATTATCATGGATGGACATAAAAATTTCAACAGTGAGTCCCACAAATAACATAAAGGCATTCGTCACTACACTTTTTTTGGTCGATTCTGTGCCTGAGTTAATGGTAATTTTACCTACACAAAAAAAAAATTCGGTGCCAAAAAAATAAAATAAAATAATTCATCCACGTGTTATGTCTCCCATTTTGGTCATGCTCCAATAATAGATAGTGGAAAAGTACAAAAGGAATCTTTGAAGCATGCACATGGGTTATGGGTAGTAATTATGTTCTGTGACTGTAATCAGCTAAATATTACTGTATTTGTTTTATATACTGTAGTAGTTTTAAAATTAACTGATATTATTACTATACTATACATACAGTTTGCTTGCAGGCTGTGGAATAGAGAGGCCAACTGTTGGCACTGGCTAAAGTAAGCGAGGAGCACGCAAATTTAAAAAAACAGAGGAGAGGCAAAAAATAACAAGAAGGGGTGGTGGCTGCTCAGAACTACATTATTATCTGATCTGTGGTGGCTCTTATTTCCATCAGTTTTTCCTTTTTCTTTTTGGATTATATTCATGTTTTTTTTAGGTGTCTGATTATTTAGATTCATTCATTCTCTCTCTCTCTCTCTCTCTCCCCCTCTCTCTAACCTTGTTTGAGATTTGAACAGTGAAAAGAAATTATTGTAACAGTAGTCATGTTTAAGCATTCCCTTGTCTTTTGGGTTTTGCTTTTCGTGGCTCCATTGAACTCTGCAAGCTGCATAAATCCTTCATGTTTAACCAACCAATGCCTCTCTCTCTCTCTCTCTCTCTCTCTCTCTCTCTCTCTCTATATATATATATATATATATATATATATATATATATATATATATATATATATATGTCACACACAAACACAACTTGCTAGAGTAGCTATCTTTTGTTTTTAAATACAAATAAACTATAACCACTTCAATGGTTTATATTGGATACAATTTCCAATTCAATTATAAACATGGTCATACAAACCATATTTTTGCAACAATCCCCCACATGAATAAAATTGATAAATAAGAATGTAGCAAAATGCAGATGATGAAAGAGTACAATTTAGGAGAAATCCTACATAGGATAGGTAGCTGTTGGCATTGAACCTTCCCCTGTAAAAGACTATTGGATTTACTAGCTAATCAGTTGACGCAATGCCTTGAACTGTTCAGCTATCAGTGTAAACCAAGACAATAAAATTCACATAGAAAAACCCCGACACAGTCTGGTTCTCACGGTTGTGTTCATTTTTTGGTCCTGAACAATGCATGGTTAATTCATGAATGCTCAAGATATTTTATCTTTCTCAATCATAGAACCGGCCCAATTCACATTCATATAGGTGATTCTTATTAAGAGTACCTATTATACCCCATGTAGGGGAGGTCAGCGCGCAAGTCCCCGTTGACCAAAGTCAATGTTGACCGTCCAACGAAATGATGACAGATGTCACCCAAGTGGCGCGGTGTCCACGCAACATGTGGCTGAACCCCGCATAGGTCTCCGCGCACGGGGCCACTGGCACGACACTACCTATTACTAGGCACCTCAATGGCACGCATGCTAGGCCTAACTAGGGCAATGATTGGACAACCATGGGCCATCCGAACAAGAGAAAAGCCCATGGCCCAAACAGCTAGTGCGACCAAGAGATATAAGCGAGAATGCAAAGAGCTAGTCTAACATAGCCCAGGTAATTAAACTATCTACAGTCTGAAGACAGCACCCTGGGGCCCCCCTGAGGCTTGGCTGCGATATAGGCGTGATCGAACATGTCACGACCTTGTTCTAACGGGAATAAGGGAGATCCAATGGCTTAGTGGCTATAAAGAACAAGAGGATCGCTGCGCAGGGGATAGCGCGCCACCGCGCAGGCCAGCTGCGCAGTGGACAACGTCACCCGTACAGTCAGGTTGTACGAAAATGACAAATGTCACCACATTATGGGGTGTGACAGCTTGACAATAATTGGTCCAAGGTGCCTATAAATATGGGATCTCTTTCAACACCCAAAGGTTGGTGAAATCTCGGCAGAGCACATGTCATCCTAGAGAGAGAAAACGGTAATCACTGATTGAGAGAAGAACATTTTCTCTGGTGAAATCATTCCCCATCTTTCAGGTCACAAAGGGTATCACACGAATTAGACTGAGAGCAATCCACTGCCTTAGTTCTTTCTATATACACTTGCTCTATTCTTCACCCTTCCCCTAGATCACTCAATTCTCTTTCCTAATGTGTTTTACTATTGACTATTTTTTACCTCTACAGCCCATCATTTTGGCTAGAAACAAGAACCATCACCTACATTCAGGCGACTCTGCTGGGGAGGTAGATTAGTTGATGGTAAACACGAGAAGTGGTCTTTAGAATTCAGGCATGGCAGCACCAGTGAACCAAGCCAATCTTGTCCTTAATGGTCCACCACTGATAGAGGATGCTACATCCAGTCAGGTAGGGAATGAAGGAGAAAGAAACTAGGGAGCTCCAACCATGGAGATGATTCATACCATACAGGCCAGAATTAACCAGATGCAGACTACACAGACACAATTGCTTGCTGCTATTACTAGTCTCACTAAGGTGGCCATGGCTGGCTTGCCTGGCTCAGCCAACAAGGGCGCCCCAGCAAATCAATGCTGGGGGAGGAGTACAACCCCTTTTAGTTGGTGGCCCAGGCACCCAAGCTCTCGCTGCACCTCTGATTCCTATTCATCCTGCCTTACTAGAGAACCCTGGTCTCCAAACCACAAGAACTGGTTCTGTCCATTAGAGGGCAACTCTTGGCAAAAACGATGGACCATAGACGATGACACTAGCGCAGAGGTATAAGCTCTATTACAAAAGGAAAAAATGAAAACAACTCTCCCCTCCCTCCTAAGCCCAGATATTTAACCACCATACCCTATGACCATCCTTCAAATGCCATATCCAGAAGGGTACACTCCACCAAAATTTATCAAGTTTGATGGCAAAGAGGGTATCGCACAAGAACACATGGTGCGCTTCATTGAAACATTGAGAGACTTTTCTAGCGAAACAAACCTCTGACTCCGTGAATTTTGTAAGTCCCTTACTAACAGGGCTTACACCTGATACGTCAACCTCACTCCATACTCTGTAACATCATGGGATAACATGGTCAGTCGCTTCTACGCCAAGTTCTTCCAGATGCGAGAAAAGATAACTAGCTTATTCTGGTCAAGGAAACCCAAGGCCCCAGTGAGAACACATCAGTGATTACATCAAGCGATTTCAGGACTGCAAGATTGACTGTTTGGAACCAGTGGAGGAGGAGTACCTTGTAGAGATTTTCACAACTAGCCTCATGCGCAAATATCAGCCTTTCTTGGTGAATGCAAAGATTCAAACATTTGTTGCGTCATTGGATGCAGAGTATAAGTTGCACCATACAGCCAAACCACCTGAGCATGAAAGCTGGAAATCAAGGAAATCTCATTTTGTGGCCGCAGTTGCAACTTCCACTCTATCCTCAAGCAAAGTCGTAGGGGGGAAGGGGCAGCGGCAGAAGCGGTAATGGGCGAGGAGATTGGAAGAAGCAAAAGGTGCACAAAGATGCTATTTGGACCCCAGAGTACCCCTACAATATTGAGGAGACGAAAGCACTGGTGAAAGAATGGATTACAGATGGCAAGCTCACCCTACTAGACATAAAGGTCGTGCCCTCGCATGCAAACAGAGAAAACCCCAATTACTACATGTTCCACAACACACCAAGCATTCTACCAGTGAGTGTTGGACCTTGAGGAGAATTTTTTTTAAAAAAAATTGGATAACGAGTTGAGAATTGCAACAAAGGCACAAGATGTGCGCACAAACCCCTACCTAGAGCACGGAACAACCAATATGGCTGAGTGTTTCAACTTTATGCGTGAGCTCGAGAAAACGATTACAATTATAGTTATGACTATGATTATAAGGTGTATATGACGTCTTTTTACGATGAGCTGGATGATATTGCTGGATATGACATCCCACGGTGGTCACTCTCGATCTAGAAAGTGGGTCAAGATTTTGTAGAACACCACAAAGTTTAGACAGTTTTATGACAGAATGGGGTTTACACCCTACACAAGGTTTAGAATGACAAGGGTCATTTTGGCTATTGCGTAGGAGGGCCATGAGGCATGCGCTGCAAATAGTGGTTTTATCCCCAGGATGATCAAGGATGAGTCAAATACGATTTCGTTCTCTGACTCTGATAGAAAAGTGTTGCACCAGAACAACAAACCTCTGTATGTCACTATGCGCGTCAACGGCATGGAGCTAAAGCGAGCTCTTATGGATAGATGTGTGTCCATCAATATCATGCCAATGTCTACCTTGCAGAAGGTTGGGATTCCGGAGGAGCGGATCGTGAAATCATTGTAGGCACCCCAATTTTAATCCCTGTGCATCCCCAATGACGAAAAAATGATCAAACTACCATGGAGCATGTCCAGAAAATTGAGAACTTAGCCACACTAACCGTACGACTCCTGTCTCAAGCCGTGCGGCTCAAATTTTCCTTTACAAACCATGCGGCTCCAACATGCAAGCTGTACGGCCCCTCTTAGGAGCCGTAAGGTGGGTATCGTTATCCTCTAGAAAAAAAATCTTGGAAAATCTGACAGCAGAAGAATTTCATCATTTTGGAAGGATTTCTAGCAGATTTTATGCTCTTCTTTACGCCTATAAATGAAGCTCTCATCTTCCATCTTTTCAGAGAGCAATTTCCAGGTTATTCCGTCGACACACCGAAAAATTTTCAAGTTACCACCTCCGTCCAAAATCTCATCCAAAACCTCCATAAAAACTTCAAATCAACTCTGTTTTCTTCACTCAAAAGCTTCCAGTAATATCAAACTCCTCACCTAAATTTCATATCCGAAATTTCCGAAGTTCTCGAGCTGTTCAAAGTCTCCAGTAAGGTACAAATCGCGTTTCTTTAAGTTGGGTTCTTAACCTTGACTCTCTGAGGGGAACCGCCTTGGTCGAGGATAGTTCCAATAACTATTTCTAGGCTCGGGTGGTCATGCTTTCAATAAAATTTAGCTTCTCAAGTCCGTATCGGGTGATAATTCTCGTTATCATAAGGTACGACCTTCAAAGGGAAGTACATTTCGTTGTACTATTCATTTTTAGCATAAAAAGCAAGTTAATGGAAGTTATTTTTACAAAAAAATAAAAAAAAAAGATTTTTAAATAAAACAGAACTCCTAACCAGAAACAAAATTTAAAAAAAAATTCCAAGATGTTAGCCATACGGCTAACCGTATGATCCGTACGGCCTATCCTTGTTAGCCGTGCGGCTAACCTTTTGGGATAAAATCCTTCCCCTATTTTCCTCTGTTCGTGCTCTGTTTTCTGGTTTCCTGCAACTTATTTATTGCACTTTCACCCCTTTACTCTTCCGTTATTGCTATTAAATCCCTCCATTTAATTTTATTTCCATTATGGTTTTATTACTATTGTTTCTTCTTATTTATTTGCTTATCTATTAGAGTTTTCAATAAAACGTTTTCCAAAATCCCACAAAAATTTAGTAGAGACCAGGAATTTCCCGGGCAAGCGGGGTGCTTTTAACAAAACCTTTCCCGATCGCAACTTGGCTTCCGAATCCAAAGAACCTTTTCGCAGATCAAACCTTTTTCAAAGTGGCACAAGATTCATCAATTATTTTCAACAATTTCTCGGGTACCAAAATCATTTTCTAAAAATAAATCCCGGGTGGCAACTCACATGTTTTGTATTTTCCAAATTAAAAAGAGCCAAGCCGCGTGGCGCCATCCACAAAATGGCGACTCTGCTGGGGATTTTTAAATTAATTTTTATTTTGGTATTTTACACTTGTAAAACGACCCCCGAAAGCTTGACAAAAACGAACACGCCCCGCATGATCGAGAAAGGAATGGTGCAGTAACAGGGCTACGCCTGACCAATCCGGACTGGAGTTTTCCCAGTTCTTTGGTTGAGTAAAATTTCAAAATGAAAATTAGTTTATTGGTGAGCCAAATTTGAAAATTATTTGTGGGATTTTGAAAATGATTTTATTGTTAAACTTTTGCATTTCACATGCATCGATGTTGGCTAAGCCTCGCCTCTGCGTCTTGGTTACCCTACCCAGCTTGCTGGTGTTAGGACATCCCAAGATTCTCGGCAACCCTGAACGATGATGAGTTAGTCTACCGTTTGACCTTTGCCATGCAGTACACTTGGCATTGGGAGGCAAATATTGGCTCTAGTCTAGGGAACCCCCTCTAACCAAAACCCAATCTTTTGCATTTAGTAAACCATAACACTTTCCAACCCACGCAGGGCCTACAGGGTAGGATTATCTATTATATCCTGTTATGTGTTTACTGCTTCTAACATATCATGTTTATCTGTTTTTTGCATATCCTATTTATCTATTAGTTGTTTTCTGAATATCCTGTCATCATGCTCACATTCGCATTAGTAGTATAATTTACCCTAGATTGTCACCTTTCCCGTGGTCTTGAGAGGTTGCCCTACCCAATGAAGAGTCGTGCATTCCAATGCACGTGGTTCAAATTGCTTAGTCCTTAGGAAAATAAGACTAGGTATAATTAAGATGGTCAAAAATCTTCAATAAACTCTCATCAGTGATCTTAACTGAGCCCAAGAATAATCAACCTCATTTTATGAGGATGTTTATCCAAGTATTCTGATGAGAGATTATTAAAGAAGTTAGTCCATTTTCAAATTTTTCAAAAATCTTATTTTTCAATTCAAAGGATACATTTTCAAAAGAAACACTGAGGATCGGGGCAATCTTTTTAAGGTCATTTCCCTTAAATCTAGTTTTTTCTATAAAAAAACAAAAACAAAAACAAAATCTCTAGTGTCAACTGTGCTCGAGCTGCTCTATTTTATTTGGTCTACCCTCAAAAGCATTTTTATCTTGTTGGAAACTCTCTAAGACTTAGGGTGACAAGCATGACGACACAAAAATGACATTCTCTTTTTAACAAATGGGGCACTTCTGAGTTTGATATTTGTTTTACTGTCAATTCAAAGTCATTGGTCAAAGCAAGAAAAACACCATACCCGGTTAGGCCTGACCTCCTCAACAGCTAATAATTCAAATTGAGTCAAAAGCAGAGCAGTCAATTTCAACAGGTTCACCAACAATGTCGAAAGCCGCGAGGTAGTAGAGAAAACCGAAGTCCAAATTCTCCGAGAAGCTTTGGAAGAGCAAAAGGCCAACAATGCAAAACAAATGGCCCAGATGATGTTCATGATTCAGAAGCTAACTTCTCAACTCCCATCACCGGCAGGGGGCTCGAGCAATCAAAACATAGAGTCGATATTGGCTAAAATCACCAAACTCGAAGAGTATGTTCAGAAACAGGAGAAGATAGCCACAATCGATGTTGATATGGACAGGTTGTGCCTATTCCCAAATGCCAAGCTCCCAAAGCATTTTAAGCCAATAGATTGGGATAAGTTTGACGGCAATGGTGATCCAAAAGCTCACTTGCAGACATACGTGGGTACTCTATCCATGTATG
Organism: Vaccinium macrocarpon; assembly: GCA_022606695.1. Taxonomy (NCBI): domain Eukaryota; kingdom Viridiplantae; phylum Streptophyta; class Magnoliopsida; order Ericales; family Ericaceae; genus Vaccinium; species Vaccinium macrocarpon. The sequence goes on from CM040171.1 coordinate 20,982,703, forward strand.
ATGTGGGGAAAGATGTAATGGGGCAAATGTTCCAACAGACACTCATATGACCAACACTACATTGGTTTTTGAATTTAAACATTTCGAAGAAAAGAACTTGGGATGACATTGGGGTAGCCTTTGTGGCTCAATACAACTACAACATCGAGCTTGAAATGATTCTATGTGAATTGGAGTCTACAAGAATGGAGCCAAATGAGTCTTTTGCGGATTTTGTGAAAAAGTGGAGAGGAAAAGCCTCTCAAATGATTGATCGACCTTCTGAAAAGGAACAAATGAGAATCATTACTCGCAACTTGTCACCGGATTTCGCTGAACACCAGGTGGTATTGCAGGTTACTACAGACTTCAAAACCTTTTATGAGGTAGGCCTTGCCATTGAAGAGGCAATCCAGTCTGGAATTTTTAAGAAAAATGGACCTGTTCCAGCAACCAAAAATGTGTACTCTGACAACAGCAATACATTGTTTAGCAGAAATGATTATACCCAAGCCTCTTCTAGCTCCACAAACCAAAGTTTCAATCAAGCCATACTTGTCAACGAAGTTCAAGCCAACCATTCTCAAAAACCAAAAAGAACCCTCTCCCAATTCTCCACACCTATTTTATGAAGAACTCCTCAAAACTGGCCATATCAAACCACTCCCTCCAACTCCTCTATCTCAGAATCTTCCATCTTACCACAACCCAAATGCTTTTTGTGCCTTCCATCAAATGCCCAGTCATGCTACCGATGAATGTTACCGTCTCCGCTACAAGATTCAGAATCTCATTGACAACGAGACCATTCATCCTCCACCATTAGAACCAGACACTCTACCCTAATCAACAAGAAGCTTATGGGGAATTGCTAATTCGACCAAACATTGGGGAAACAACTGTCAATCTTCCACGAGTCTTGGAAGTGTTCAAGTCAAGCGAAGTCTTCGAGTCAAGTTTTGAGTTGAGTCAAGTCTTTGTTGTGTTAGTTTATACTTCAAGTATTTCATGCTTTTGCTATCAAGTTTGTGTCTGTCTTCAAATTTGAGTCTGTGATGTCTTGTTGTTGTCAAGAAAAACAAAAACAAAAATAGAGTCAGCTTTGTAGTCCCGAACTAGCATGACCTGATTCCTTGCAAAGGGATACGTAGGCAACCCTCAGTGGTTCGGTTGTAACTTTCAAAAATCAATTCACACCTTTGTGTTGAAATTGTCATAATAAACTTGGGTTTTTGAAATAAACTCTCAAATTTAGAACTATTTTCCACCATAATTTGAGATTCGTGATAACCACTTCAAAACACAGGATGATTTTTTATTGAACCCTCAACTCTTACAAGAAGAAAGAATTTCAAGTGCCTTTTCTCGATGCCATCATGAAGCAATGCTTTGACATAGAAAAAGCCTGCTAGGTTGAAAACCCGCAAGGGCGACCTAGGAAAAAGTGAAGGCAAAAAGCTCGCTAGATCGAAACTGCAAAATATGGTCTAGACAAAAGTTAGAGCATGCACAGATTCTCTCTATCAAGTTTTGTTATTCAAAATGAAGGAAGGCATTCTTTGCTTTTATTCCCCAGAAAAATATATCCCTTGATAGCCCTTTTGAGCCAAAATCAATTTCTTCAGATAAGAACCCAGCTAGGCAGCTATCCCCCACATTGAGGTGACATAGGAGATATGAGCACACGACTGGTAGAGGTACATCAAAATTTCAAAAGGCACCAAGCGCATGGTTGACAGTGGCACGTCAAGATTTCAAAAGAATGAAAGTGCCAAGCATAAAGGCACAACAAAATGCGAAGCATTAAAGACAAAGAGAAAATCAAATGAGAGAAAATGCACATCAAAAATCAAAAGGGGCATCATGAAAAAAAAAAAGGCCCAAGATAGCTGGTAGCTCTAAACCTGGAACAAAATTGAAATTTTTTTGAGCCTTTTATCCTTTCTCTGTCAAGCCCAAACCTTGACCCCGTCATAACCTGAACAAAGTCCTTTCAGATTGGAAAGCACAACTTGATGGTGAGAATCTAAGTCAAAAAGGGAACAGTCTAATCTCCCTTAAAAGTCAAAGCAGAGTGCAAACATTGGCATCATTCGAAGAAAAAATTCAAACTGGGGCACATCAATCGGTCTTCATCAGTAGCCCTCCAAACTAAGCACCTCAATGAAAAATCAGTAAATCAGCAACCCAGGGGCATAGGTTCACAATAAGAATGAACATCATTTGATGGGGTGAAACAATTTCAAAATCAAAAGACTCAAGTTTATGACAATTCCAATTGTGGAGCATGTTTTGCCATTATTTTCTATATCCTTAAATTTATTGTTGCTCAATGGTCTTTTCTACCCTTCAAGTCGACATAATCTTGTCAAAGTTCACTTTCTTGTCAAGTCAAAAACAATCCATGCCTGCTAATAGTCAATCTCCGCCTAGTCAGGGGCACCCTTGGGGAGGTCACTTTCCTATCGAGTCCATATGGCCTTGCCAAAATCCTTTAAGTCAACCTATTCCTGTCAAAATTTACTCCCTTTGTCAAAAAGTCAATCAAGTAGTCAATCTCTGCCCAAATCAGGGGCATCATTGTAAAGTCACTCCAAGGCCTTGTCAAAATTCACACAAGGTCTATTGTCCAGTCAAATATCCTTAGACTCGTGGAAGACGATTTCAATCAAATATCGGACTGGGGCACGTCAGCCCAATGCCTTCTACTGGGACAAGCACATTTCCAGCACAAAAGGCTCGAGCCTTGACCATAGAACGCCGAAAGCTCAAGATCCTGATACAACCTCAACCTTGGCCAAAAAGGAAAGACAGTAAAGCAAAATGAGCACCCTGTTGCACCACTTTACTTTTTATGGAAATGAATGTTGTCATTGTGTCGTCAAGTGTCAAAACCTGAGTCTCACACAATCGTCCTTCAGAACATGTTTTTCAATCAATCGTCCTTCGGGACATGTTTTCAATCAAACCATTTTCAAGACCAGAAATGGTCACCTTCAAAATTTAATTTCAAACCCAGAAATGATCATCTTTTCAATCAATCATCCTTCAGGAATTTTTTTTTAATCAATCGTCCTTCAAGACATGTTTTCCAAAACTAATCATCCTTCGAGATAGCTTTTCAATCAATCGTCCTTCAGGACAGTTTTTCAATCACTCATCCTTTGAGGCATGGTTTTCAATCAAATCCATCGAGACATATTTTTTCAAACAATTGTCCCTCAGGACATGTTTTCATTCAATCATCCTTCAGGATAGTTTTTCAATCAACTGTCCTCTAGTTATATTAACACAGTCATTCACAAGCACTCATATAGGTCCGAGCGGTCACTCGCTCTGAACGGATAGCTTCAAATAGATCAAGATCATGATCACTCACATGGGTCTGGGCGGTCATTCGCTCCAAACGGATCGCTCCAAACCAGTTGAACCACTCTCATCAGCAGGAATATCAGACATGGATTTTGGGTTTTGTAAGAATCATGGTTTTGGATCTAGGATTTTGAAGGATTTTTTAAGAAATCGGTTGAAGGAGAGATTATCTCCACCAGAACCACCTCTAATATTTGGAACGTGAGACAAAATTTCAGGAGGCACGACAGTTTTGTTTCAGCCCCAAATCGATGCCTTGGCCCCACGATGGAAGTTGTTGACCGGGCAACTAAGGTTGTAAGCGCCGCAACCTTCTCTCTCTTATGACGAGAAAATTGCGGTGCGCCCCCTTTGCAAGGTATGCTTCTCACACTTTATCAAACATTTTTAAATCATTTGTTTTAAAAATCCGTTAGGTACTTATTTCATTTTTCAAAAAAAAATCATTTGTTTTTAAAATCCGTCAGGTACTTATTTGATTTTTCAAAAAAAAAAAAAATCATTTCTCACAAAAAACCACATGACTCAGTTTTTCATGGAACCTCACTCGTTGATTTCGCACACTACGAAACCTCACTCGCTGGTTTCGCATACTACAGAACCTCACTCGCTGGTTTGCGCACCACGAAACCTCACTCGCTGGTTTTCCACACTATGAAACCTCACTCGCTGGTTTTACACACCACACAATTTCCCACGATACCTCGCTGGTTTCGCACACAATGGAACCTCACTTGTTGGTTTCACACATGACTCAATTTTTCACAGAGCCTTACTCGCTGGTTTAGCACACTATGGAACCTCAATTGCTGGTTTCACACACCACATAGTTTCCCACGAAACCTCACTCGTTGGTTTCGCACACTATGAAACCTCACTTGTTGATTTCGCACATGACTCAGTTTTTCACAGAACCTCACTTGCTAGTTTCGCACACTATGGAACCTCACTCGCCTGTTTCACACACCGCACAGTTTTTCATGGAACCTCACTCGCTGGTTTCACACAGGATTCAATTTTCCATGTAACCTCAATTGCTGGTTTAGCACACTGCAGAACTTCACTCGCTGATTTCTCACACTATGGAACCTCACTCCCTAGTTTCACACACCACACAGTTTTCCACTATGGAACCTCACTCGCTGGTTTCCCACACTATGGAACCTCACTCGTTAGTTTCACATGACTCAGTTTTTCATGGAACCTCACTCGCTGGTTTCACACACGACTCAGTTTTTCATGAAACCCCGCTCACTGGTTTCACGCACCATGAAATCTCACTCGCTGGTTTCTCACACTATGGAACCTCACTCACTGGTTTCACATACCACACAGTTTCCCACAAAACCTCACTCACTGGTTTCGCACACTATGGAACCTCACTCACGGTTTTCACACACAACTTAGTTTTTCATGGAACCTCACTCGCTGGTTTCACACACGACTCAGTTTTCCAAAAAACCCCGCTCGTTGGTTTCACGCACCATGCAATCTCACTCACTAGTTTCGTTCACAACACATCATTCGTTTTTCCGTTGTTGAAAAACAAGGTGACAATCCTCACAGTTTGATTCTGGTAAGTTTGCAATAATTCTTGTTTACATGCATAGCCCCGAACTACGATTGGTTTGATCCCTACAAACAGGGTACGTAGGAAGCTCTGTGCTTGACCATGTTTTGTTTATCTGTTTTCTTACACTAGGGAGATCAAAATTGGGACATCTTTATCTTTGACAAAACTTGCATCAATAGAATGGCGATGAAGTCTCGTTAAAGAGGGGCAACTGTAGACACCCCAATTTTAATCCATGTGCATCCCCAATGATGAAAAATGATCAAACTACCTTGGAGCATGTCTAGAAAATTGAGAATTCAGTCACACAGATCGTACAGCTCTTGTCTTAAGCCATGCGGCTCACATTTTCCTTTACAAACCGTGCGGCTCCAACATGCAAGCCGTACAGCCCCTCTTAGGAGCCGTACGGCGGGTATCGTTATCCTTTTGAAAAAAAATCCTAGAAAATTTGACAGCAGAAGAATCTCATCATTTTGGAAGGATTTCCAGTAGATTGTATGCTCTTCTTTATGCCTATAAATGAAGCTCTCATCTTCCATTTTTTTGGAGAGCAATTTCCAAGTTATTCTGATGACACGCCAGAAAATTTTCAAGTTACCTCCTCCATCCAAAATCTCGTCCAAAACCTCCATAAAAACTTCAAATCAACTCTGTTTTCTTCACTCAAAAGCTTCCAATATTATCAAACTCCTCACCTGAACTTCAAATCCGAAATTTCGAAGTTCTTGGGCTGGTTCAAAGTCTCAAGTAAGGTACAAATCGCATTTCTTTAAGTCGGGTTCTTAACCTTGACTCTCTGAGGGGAACCGCCTAGGTTGAGGATAGTTCCAGTAACTATTTCTAGGCTCCGGTGGTCATGTTTTCAATAAAATTTAGCTTCTCAGGTCCATATCAAGCGATAATTCTCGTTATCGTAAGCTACGACCTTCAAAGGGAAGTACATTTCGTTGTACTATTCATTTTTAGCATAAAAAGCAATTTAATGGAAGTTATTTTTACCAAAAAAAATCAATTTTTTAAATAAAACAGAACTCCTAACCAGAAACAAATCTTTAAAAAAAAATTCCAAGATGTTAGCCATACGGCTAACCATATGAACCGTACGGCCTATCCTTGTTAGCCGTGCGGCTAACCTTTTGGGACAAAATCCTTCCTCTATTTTGCTCTGTTTGTGCTCTGTTTTATGGTTTCCTGCAACTTATTTATTGCACTTTCACCCATTTTTACTCTTCCATTATTGCTATTAAATCCCTGCATTTAATTTTATTTTTGTTATGGTTTTATTACTATTGTTTCTTCTTATTTATTTGCTTATCTGTTAGAGTTTTCAATAAAACATTTTCCAAAATCCCACAAAAATTTAGTAGAGACTGGGAATTTCCTCGGGCGAGCCGCGAGCGGGGTGCTTTTTACAAAACCTTCCCCGATTGAAACTTGGCTTCCGAATCCAAAGAATCTTTTCGCAGATCAAACCTTTTCCAAAGTGGCAGAAGAGTCATCAATTATTTTCAACGGTTTCTTGGGTAACAAAATCATTCTCTAAAAAATAAATCCCGGATGGCAACTCACATTTTTTCGTATTTTCCAAATTAAAAATAGCCAAGCCGCGTGGTGCCGTCCACAATCATTAATAGGAATCACTGGGTTCCAAGGAGACAAGAAGGAATTGTTGGGGTATGTCATTGTCAATCTTGCAGTCTGCCCAATCCGCACTGCCACGAAGTTTCACATCATTGACACGCAGACAAATTATCACATTATCTTGGGCCGCAGTTGGATGCATCGCTTCGCGGTGATCCCATCTAGTTACCATCAGTGCTTGAAGGCAATTTGGGCTGGGAAGAAGGTCACCGTCGTAGCATCTGAAAAGTCGTTTGAAGTAAATGAGGCCCATCTGTCTAACACAGTATATTTCACCGAAATGGAAGAAACGATGAGCGCGGTGGTGGCAAGGCCACGTGGAGTAAAGCTACCAAAATTGGAAGAAATTAAAGATGAAGGAGAGACCTCCGCGAGCAAGCGGGAGCCATTTATGAATAGCACGTCGGGCCCAAGTAAGATTACCAAAGTCAAAGAAGGAGGAAAAGCCATGTACTACTTATGACGGGGCGGCGGACAGGATGCCCAGAACCCGAGCCCCGAAGTGCATGCAAGATGGTCTTAAGCCCCAACCAGAAGTTCTTAAGGAAGTCAATCTCAAGGAAGGAGAACGAACTCTGAGGCCCGTTTTCAGTAGCGTGGCACTCAAAAGTGGCATGAAGAAATGACTTATTCTACTATTGCAACAGTACAACGATGTATTCGCATGGGATTATGAAGAAATGCCTGGATCAGACACTGAGTTGGTGGTGCACCATTTAAACGTTTTCCCGAACTCTAAGCCGGTCAAGCAAGGTGCGCGCAAGTACCAACCAAAGTTGGAGGAGAAGATAAAAGAAGAAGTTGGGAAACTAAGGAAGGCAGGGTTCATTCAACCCATACAGTATCCGTTATGGCTCGTAAACATTGTGCCAGTAAAGAAGAAGAATGGCCAAATACGCATATGTGTTGACTTCCATGACCTCAACAAAGCCTGCCCCAAGGATGAATTCCCTTTACCTCATGTGGATAAACTGGTTGACTCCACGTCGGAGCACTAGATGTTTTCCTTCATGGACGGTTTCAGCAACTACAACCATATCAAAATGACAACAGAGGACGCAAAGAAAGCAGCATTCAAGACACCTTTGAGCAACTTTTACTACACCGTCATGCCATTTGGTCTAAAGAATGCTAACGCAACCTACCAGCACGCAATGACGACAATCTTTCATGATATGTTGCATCAGATCATGGAGGATTATGCGGATGACTTTGTGGTAAAGTCGAAAGAAAAGTTTGATCACCTGGACCACCTGGAAATAGTATTCAAAAGATGCAAGAAGTTTAACATGAGGATGAACCCACTCAAGTGTGCGTTTGGTGTCGCGTTAGGAAAATTCCTGGGGTTTCTAGTCCATAGGCACAAGATTGAGGCAGATGATGCAAAGATATGATCCATTATTGAAATGCCCCCTCCCCACTCCCAACGGTCCCTTAAAAAGTTCCTTGGTCAAGTTTCTTATCTATTGAGATTCATCCCTGTGTTGGTAGAAATCTCACGCCCTTTAGTCATTTGCTGAAAGGCAAAACTAAGTTCAAATGGCGCACGGAACACAACATGCATTTGAAAGGATCAAAGTTGTACTGACCTCCCTGCAAACCATGATCACGCTTCAAAAGGGCAAGCCCCTTATCTTGTATTTGACGTCCATCCCGAGATCCATTGGGGCCCTGCTCATGCAAAAAGTTGACTGCGCGAAGAGGCCAGTATACTATATTAACAAAAAGGTGCAAGGCGCAAAGGAGCGTTACACGCCGATAGAGCAACATTGTTTAGCACTGGTTTTTACCGCACAAAAGCTTTGCCATTACTTTCTATCCTTCAAAATCCATATCATCATGAAAAGTGACTTAGTGCGATATCTGTTACCGCGGCCAGCTCTTAAAGGGAGAGTGGCCCACTGGCTACTAGCATTGGCCGAATTAGAAATATCATGTGTCAATCCCCCCGTGATCAAGTGTCAAGAGCTCGCTGACTTGTTAGCACAATTCCCTAGTGGATAGTCCTAGCCAATTCAAGAAGCATTCCAGGAGATGGTTTCGAAGCATTAACGATTGCGTCAGAGGTAGCCATTTGGACGCTAAGCTTCGATGGGGCCGCAAGAGGTGGCCCGGGAGGTGCAAGAATAGTCCTCACTAGCAGCTATGGCCAGCAGGAATACCTCGCATATAAATTGTCCTTCCAATGCTCCAACAACAAAGCGAAGTATGAGGCTTTAATCCTAGGGCTTTTTAGTAGCCATTACAAAGGAGATAAAGGTCCTCAAAATCGTGGGGAATTCAAAACTTGTCATCCTACAGACAGAAGGCCACTACGCGCTCAAGGAACCTACCCTCGCTCCATATCGGGCCACTGTACAGAGATTGATGTAGCAGTTTAACAAGGTGGAGATTATTCACAAGCCCAGATTAGACAATAGGTTCCCTGACGCATTTGATACACTTAGAGCAAAGGTTAAGTTTGATGAAGAAAAGATTGCATTTGAGATTGTAAAAAGAACAGATCCATCAATAATTGATGAGGTGAACAAAGCACAAGGTGTGGAAGAATGGCAAGAAAAGTTGATAAAGCAGTTAACCACTGGAGAACGTGATGCGCCTGTGTCAGAATTTGCAAAATTTAAGATGATTGGGAAAAAGTTGTACAACCGCGGGCCTCAGGGGTGGCTCGCACGGTGCATTGGGCTTCAAGAGGCCAATGCCAGGTTGCATCAAATCCATGATGTAACCTGTGGAGAAATGGCATATCTCTGTATCAGAGGGTTTAGAGACAGGGCTATTATTGGCCTAACATGAAAGCAGACGTTGCTGAGGTGCTAAGGAAGTGTGAAAGGTGCACGCTAGCCATCCCAAAACAAGAATGTTGCTTCTCTATGGAGCAGGATTGGAGGCAGAAATACATTGATTTTCTACAAGAGGGCGCACTACCAGTGGAGAAGGAGTACAAAAGACAAGTCAAGATGTACACCAAACGCTTCTTTGTCAAAGATGGAAACCTCTACAGGAGAGCCTTGGACCACATCCCTTTGTGATGTTTGTCCAATAAAGAACTAGAGGAAGTGTTGTACAAGGCTCATGAGTTGGAACACCAAGTGGGCGGAAGCTATATGAGCACATCATTTACTTGGGGTACTACTGGCCGTGGATGGAATCTGATGCCAAAGCACACGTGCGCAGATACCACGCATGCCAGAAATTTGGAAACCTTATTCATGCACCAACAGTTGAGCTCTATGCTATCCGCATGCCTTACCCCTTCAACACTTGGGCAATAGATCTTGTTGGGCCTATCACGCCACACTCACGCAGGCATTAGTGGATTTTGGGAGCCACTGAAGTCAGCACTAAATGGGTGGAGGCAATACCATTGGGCCTTGTTTGATTCGCGGACTAAAATAGGTGGGATTGATAGTCCTGGGATTAATAGTCTGGGATTATTTGTCCTGGGACTAATTTAGTACTAAATCTCACTCAATCCTTTGTTTGATTTGTGTAGGATTAACATCGGGATATCCCGTGCTTCAGTCAATCCCATGTTTGGTTCCCCAAACTAAATTTTGGGATTAATTTTAGGACTCTCTCATTCTCTCAAACCAGTGAAGTAACAGAAGTAACAACAGAGAAATCAAGATCAACACAGAGGATCGATTTCACACCCAAGATAAATTTCACACCTGGAAATGATTTCAAAAAACTAAAGAAAACGATGACAATCAATTAGATCATGAGACTCAACAGTGTTTACACCACTATCATAAACACAGAGAACCCAGATAATGAAAAAACAGGAAATTAACAAAGAACACAAACCCACCTGAGATCTTTCACATATCGGGGAAATAAAAAAAAAAGATGACTTAGTTTAGGGCTCGAATCACCTGCTTCGTTTTCAAAGTGTATCAGAAAAATGGGTCTGCTTGTGGTAGCCTAGTGTGGAGATGAAAGAAGGAGGAAATCGATCTTGGTAGGTTAGGGTTCGAATCAACAGAAATCACACACCCAAGTTGAAAAAAATCAGAAAACGAGACACGAAAATCGAGAGAGAAAGGAGAATGACGAAGTATCCGATTTGATCTTGGAGGAAATCGATCTTAGCTACCCAACTATGGTAGAACACACACACACACAGAGAAATAGAGAGAGAGAGAGAGAGAGAGAGAGAGAGATACAGAGAAGAAAAGGAGAAGACGTCTGTGGGAAAAACATTTGGATGGCATTATTGTAATATTTGCTACACTGAAGACGCGTGTTCCTTATCCGGGATAAATAATCCCACACCCCCCCAAGTATTATATAATACCATACATATAGGTATTGTTTTTATACCGGATTAGTAATCCCAAACCATTTTTCGGGAACCAAACAAGGGACAACGCGGGATTGGACAAAAATAGTCCAATCCCACCTTCCTAATCCATGAATCAAACGGGGCCTTGAAGAACACAATTGGCGTGATAGTGGCTCAATTCATCAAAGAGAACATCATATGCAGATTTGGTGTACCCAAGGTGATCTTGTCAAATAATGGGACCCCATTTGTCAATAAGGATGTGGACGAGCTACTCAAATCTTACTCTATAGAGCACCAGACTTCAACACCTTATTACCTCAAAGGGAATGGCCATGAAAAGGCCATGAACAAGTCTTTAGTGTGGATTCTGAGCAAGCTATTGGATGAGAAAGGAGGAACGTGGTTAGATCACCTGATCATAGCACTTTGGGCATATAGAACGGCAAAAAGGAAAGCCACGCAAACTAGCCCCTTCAACTTGGTCTATGGTGCAGAGACTGTACTCCCAGTAGAACTAAGCGTACCCTCCATGTGGCTAGCTTTATCAACAGAAGTCACAGCCATGGAGCGGCACGCGGATCTAGAAGCGTTAAAGGAAAGGTGAGAACTCGCAGCGGAGCACCAGGCCAAGTACTGGGAATTAGTGTCTAAGTTCTACAACAAAAGTGTGGTTCCATGGGAGTTTAAAATTGGAGACCTAGTCTGGAAATCAACAACAGATGTGATGAGAAATGTTAAACTCCCCAAATTTACCCCAAGATGGGAAAGACCATACCAAGTCATCAATGCTTGGTCGAGCAGTTACTATAGACTTTCTAAGGTCTCCGACAGATTCCTCAGAGGTCCAATCAACATCAAATTCATGAAAAAATATTATCCATGATCAAAAGAGTGTTGTGAAGTTGTAATAGTCTCACAGATGTCACTTTATAGTTCTAATTGCTTTGCTTTGTAAAGGTTATTACGAAAGTTAATGAAATGCTTGGTTATTGTACGCAAAATTATGAATAGAGTTTCATTTCATATGATGGCAGATAAGTCATAGTTTATGAGTGAATATTCAAAGATATCTTGTTAACCATAAAAGCATAAACTAAAAGCCCAGTCAAAGGCAAACAAGTTTAACATAACAAAAATCCTTTCATATATGACAAGAGTGTTCATTACAAGGAAAGTAAAATACAATCACTGCGGGGGAGAGGAGAATAGGCCCTTGGTTATAGGGTCGTTCTCCAAAAGTGGTACTCTGCCCGTAACTTCTAGTTCTTCCTTCTTGCGCCAGGTAGCCTCCAGCTCGACCTGCCTTTCCCTCAAGACTATCTCCAGCTGGGCAAGGGTGATGCACACAATGTCTACCCTGGCTTGAGCTCGCTCGACTTCCCTCCTCAGTTCAACGCATCGCGCAACTTTGAAGGCCTTGCGTGACACGTGCATGCGCTTCATATGGGATATAAGCCAACCGAGCTCTAGTCCCCCACAATCTTAAAGGTCAATGAGAGCCCTTTTTCCATCCTCCAATGAAATTTGACCAAACTATTTAAGGGAGATGGCGTGCAAGGAAGTGAGCACTGTGGCCAGATTGTCCAAGAGCATGCCGCTAGAAAATTGGTTAAGGTCTCCGGATATGTCTGTTGAATGGTTGTTGAATGGCTTCTAGGGCGAGTTGGCTCTCCTTGGAGATGCAGAAGGATAAGAACTGCATTGCAGATGCGTGGACTATGGGGGGGCTCCTGCACTTAGCATTGAGAATCGTTGTACGCTAGAGATGATCCCTATGATAGAGAGTCGTCCGTGATATCCTCAATTTCCATAACACCAAAATCCTTATCTGCAAGATGACTCTTTTCATCACCACTATCAACATATGGGCGCAGAACTCGCGCTCATAGCCCTTGCCAAAGCCCTCAGCAGTAGCTTTCAAGCTCTTTTCCTCCAGCTAAGGTTTTGATGCACAATGCCTACCAGATTTGATCTTACTAACCTCTCCTTCGCCAAAGCCCTCCTCTCCACGCAAAGTTAATACCTCATAAATAGGGGGTTCACCCTCTCTTCTGTCTTGAGCATCTCCAGGAAAAGATGTCTCTCTGCTGCTTGTGGGTGTGGGAGGGACTCTTCATCGAATTCCACAAGCGGTTGCACTGGAGGAGTCGAGGTGGCCCCCGCATTAGCCCCCTCATCCTTCTCTGTTGTCTTTCTCTTATCAAAGAGGGTGTTGATTGGGCTCCTATAATTGTCATTGTCCTCATCCCCTATGCGTTGCTCAGCGGGAGTAGAGGTACCTCCTTCGACCTGGCCCTAGACTAATGCTTCAACAAACAGCTTGGCCACACAGGCGGTCAAGGGCACATTATCAGCCTCTGCATCCCAGTATGAACTACCAGCCCAGGGCAAGTAGCGCGTTGGGTTGACTCCTCAATGGTGATGGGCTGCTCAACCCCAGTCTAAAAGGAAAAGAGAAGAGAAGGGGAGAAAAGAAATTGTAAGTAAACAGAGAAAAGCACATCATGAGTAAAGGGAAACAAATAATGACAATAGAAAGACGAAAGGGAAACAAAGTACTTTGACTAGTCTTCTTCGTGTGCATCATCCCACGCCATCCTCGTCTTGAGATGTCATTTAAGCTCGTATCGTGCCCTAGTGACAGGCATAGTGGATATGGGTGCCATGACCTCAATCTCCGGGTTGGCAACAACAGTTCTTCCCTTCAAAGCCCAACAACTCTGTGCCCCACGCTAGTCGTTTGATTGAGGTTTAGGCACATGAAGTGAAAAGTCTGGCTTGTATACAGCGCGTGGGGTGGCCCTTGGCTTCACCTTGCACAAAGGAGAAGAAGGAGTTTAGATTCATACGCCAGAACAGACGGTACTATGTGGAAGTCAGAGAAGGCCGAATGGACTCTGGGAAGTGCCAACGCCTGACCCCATCCAAGAGCAGATATGTATAAAGGATGAGGAATTGGTTGAAAGCGGCTAAAAAATCCACGGGCTCTAGCCCAACTTCTGACACCACCAAGCCATACCCTAATTGGCACGCCACCCAGTCTAGCCCGTATGGCTTGTATACCATTGTCTTCCTACCCTCAATACTCAACGTTGGAAAGTGGGCCAGGCAGCTCATGCAGTATATGTTGATGAGGAGGTTCCACTTTGGGGCATTACTATTAGAAAAAATTGATCTCCTTGGGGGCATCCAGATTGTAGTTATAAACCTGTCCAAAGTCTAGGTATAAGGGCGCGGGTAGAAATGGGACTCATCGTCCATATAATCGTCCCAGGGCTTGGCTATGGTTGTGTTGTTCCATCGAAGGATAATAAGCCACAATGGGGCCTCCTTGACCTGACGACCCCTGTTATCCAAAACCTGCTTAGACTTTTGTGTAGGGAACTTCTTAGGCTTTGGGGAGACAATGCGAAAGTGCTCATACGCCAGTGCCATAAAAAACTGGGTATGAACCATTCATATCAGCCCACGGACCGCTCGAAGTCTGTAGAGATGAAGTCCAACTGCTAAAAGAGATGCCTGAGGAACAATGGGCCCAGTGGGAACATATCCCCCTACGCAATCCTCACTGCGAGTGGAAAAAATAACTCACTCTAAGCGTCGATAGGTAAGTCTGGAAATATAAAAAATGAGAGGAAGAAGGAAATGAAGGTGGGCAGGTAAAGCTCACCATTGTACGCTGGGCCATCGATGGCCTGACGCTCCGCATTCCCAGGTTGCGCAGGCTAGAAGTCTTTGAAGAAATACCTTATCCAAGAGCCCGGGAGGTCTTTTTTGGATCTGTTGCGGCCCTCGGATTCCCATTCTTCTCCCATTGGAAGCCCAAGTGACTCGCGAACTTGTAGGCCAACTTCAACTTCCCCACCAGCTTTTAGTCCGCATAAGGGGCTTTGAGAGTCTTGTATTCGTGGACACCGCATGAGGAAAGATGAAGAAGCATGTCAGTATCCTAAAGGGTGGGGCCAAATTCCCCCCATGGGAACACGAAGGTATGCGTATCAACACTCCACCGCAACACTAAAAGTTGAGGTTTTCCTTCCTTCTATTTAGCGTCAGACTCTGTGAGATATTGATAGCCTCCAGAATGTACGAATGCTCTAGAACCCTCATTGATCATCATCCCTGATTATAGCATCCACCCACTCACTCCAGTAAGCAGGGGCTATGAAGAGTGAGGAGTATTGAACTAAAGAGTGTGGGAAATCACCCCTCTCAATGAGAAAACAGGGGAGAGTGGAAGTAGATCGCCCTCTTCGAGCGATGCCTCTGGGCAGATGCACAAAACATCATCTAACTCACTATCCACGGGGTTGTAGGGCTCCACCTTTTCCCAGAATGGGTTGCTCTTGCCCTTCAGGTAGAGGGCCCTACGCCATTGATCAGAAGGTGGAACTTGGCCGCCCTACATGGTGGGTCTCCCTCCTATGATTTTCTTGCCATGAGGCATTTTATGGAACAAAGGTTTGGTGAAGGAAAGAAAAGTTATAGAGGAAGGAGAAGCTTTAGAGAGAGAAGCTTTGGAAAAAGTAGCGAGAAGTAAAAGTGTAGAAATGGGAAGGGGGTTGATTATTTATAAGGGAAGAAAGTGACCCAAAGGTCACAATCAAGTGCCATTATGGCAAAGTTTGAAGAGTCGTCCTAATTATGACCTCGTACAGTCGAAAGGACAAATCCCTAAAAAGGTGTCAGAAATCGGATAATGCGCTACGTCACGTGCACGTAGTAAAGCGCGTGAAGTTTACACCATGCGTCCACATGTCCCACACGCACGTGGGGGCTATTGTAGGGGAGGTCAACGCCTAACCCCTCAGACCAAAGTCAACGTTGACCATCCAACGGGATGATGACATATGTCACCCAGGTGGCACGGTGTTCGCGCGACACGTGCCTGAACCCCGCACTAGGGACCACTGGCGCCACACTACCTATTGCTAGGCGCCTTAATGGCGCACATCCTAAGCCCAACAAGGGCAATGATTGGACAACCATGGGCCATCCGAACAGGAGAAAAACCCATGGCCCAAACAGCTAGCGTGGCCCAGAGATACAGGCGAGAATGCAAGGAGCTAGTCCAACATAGCCCATGTAATTAAACCTGTTGTTGTCTAAAGGTAGGACCCCAGAGTCCCCCTGAGGCTTGGTTGCGGTATAGGCACGACCAAATAGGTCACAACCTTGCACTAACGGGAATAAGGGAGATCCAGTGGCTTGGTGGCTATAAAGAACAAGAGGATCATTGCGCGGGGGATAGCACGCCACCGCGCTGGTTTGCTGCGTGGAGGATAGCGCACCACTGCGCAAGCTAGCTACGCGGTGGATGACGTCACCCATACAGTCATGTTGTACGGAAAGGACAGCTATCACCACATTATGGGGTGACAGTCTGACACCTAATCATTGGTCCAATGTGTCTATAAATATGGGACATTCCCTTTCAATACCTAGAGGTTGGTGAAATCTTGGCAGAGCACATGTCATCCTAGAGAGAGAAAAGGGTAATCACTGATTGAGAGGAAAACATTCTCTTTGGTGAAATCATTCCCTATCTCCTAGGTCACCAAGGGTATCACACGGATTAGACTGAAAGTAATCCACAGCCTTAGTTCTTTCTGTATACACCTGCTCTGTTCTTCACCCTTCCCTTGGATCACTCCATTCTCTTTCCTATTGTGTTTTACTATTGACTATTCTTACATCTCCAGCTCATCATTTTGGCTAGAAACAAGAACCATCACCTACACCCCCACTTGGTTTTCCTAGATATAAGGATCATTAAAAGCAAAGCTTAACCTTACTCACAATGTAACTTCAATATTTATATAGCTTCACCATAGGAACAGGGTAGGAGAGATTCTCCTGAGTGATCCCGGTGAGTACACACATAACTTGTTGTCCTTTTGAAACTAATTCTAGGGATCTCTAGTTAACTAGGTTGGGTATCCATTATTGTGACTCTTAGTAGTAGGCTTTGTCCACATTCCTCTCGATGAAATTACATACTCAATCTGGGGATCTCCAGTCTACTAGGTTGGGTATCCATTACTATGACTCCTAGTAGTAGTACACTTAGTCTTTTTAACGAATCTGTTACATTGTCCTTCAACTTTACATACTTAATGGAAATAATTCCACTTGAGAGCAAGTATTTAACGGTACTATGTCTGCGACGAATATTTCTCGACTTACTGTTACATATGGTCCTCCATTTCTTTTTAACAACTGGTGGCCACCATATTAATATAACTCTTGACATAGAAATGGACCACATTTGAACATCCTGTCCAGTTACTAGCTTTTGTATAATTCAATGAGTTGGTCAAACTTCATTGTAGACCTCACTATATATGTAAGAGGATTTTGAATCAATGTTGCACACTATATATGTAAGAGGATTTTGAATCAATGTTGCACTCCAATTGTGAAAACAAATCGAACTTTGGATTCAAAGTCTTTAAATCTGACATCCAAATCACGCCACTGTACTTATTTAAATATACACATGGGGTCTATTGTGCAACATATAGCTTAACTCGTGGAAATTATAATTGCTTCTCCTATAATTCTAAAATTAATTTAGAATTTGTCCAAATGATTTCTATAGTCTATGACAAGGCATAAACACTATCAATTAAACTCTCTTTTTATCTCTCGTATTTCAAGAAACTACCCTGTAATATCCCAAATTTTTTTTTAAAATAAATAAATAAATAAATAAAATTTGTGATATTTGTATATACTAATTTTACTAATTTAATTTTTCTCAATTTTGACTTTTGTTGACCAATTGCGGGTCTCCTAGCGAGCGCATCGTAATGCGTGTTCTACTTTCAAGATTTTTCCAAACGATTCTGAGCACACGGTGACGTTGCCCACAATTTTCCAAGTTTGTACGAATATTTTGATAATTTTCTGAGACCAAAACCCGGACAGTTCGAACACTGCTCGGAGTAAATTGTACTGCATTGTGCTACATCGCGTGCCGCGGGGCCCCCTCCAAACTACTCCCACACTCCACCAACCACACTTCCCTCCACCACTCATCCCACCTACTCCCACACTCCACATAACACTCCCCTCCACCACTCATTCCACCTACCACCACCCCATTCCCCTACATAAACACATCACCCCATTTCCCCTTAAAATTTTCGGCAGAGAAGAGAAGGAGAGGTCCAGAAATGCTGGAAAAGAGGAAGAAAGGAAGAGAAGAAAAGAAAAAGAGGAGAGAGGTCACCATCACTTTCTCCAATTTTCGTCCATATCACGTACCCATTTTTACAGCCACTTTGCTCATAGTTACGGTCGTTTTTAGGACTAGGTTTCTTCATATAAGTTGTAGAGGGCGTCTAGAACTTCGATTTCGACACAAGAATCATCCAAATCGGTTGAGTTTTGAGTGAGTTATAGCCTTCCAAAGTTCAGTAAAAATCTCGGGTACCATTTTCCAGACAGCTTTCTGTTCTTCGGTAAATCTCCATTTTTCTCCTCGTTAAAGTGGATTTCGGGTTTAGGTTCCTTCACGAAGATTGTAGATCACTTCAAGCTCTTCGTTTTAGGTTCTAGAATCACTCAAAATGGTTGAGAAATGACCACGTTATTGCGGCCCAAAGTTTCTGGTCTAACCAAACCGAGTAACTCACTGAACCTTTACAAATCTTCGTTTTTCTCATTGTTAGAGTATGTTTTAGGCTTAGACTTCTTCATCAACATTGTAGAGCACTTCGAGAGCTTCGTTTTAGACACAAGAATCGCTGGAAACGGACGAGGATTGAGCCCGATATCGCAGCCCAAAGATTCTGTTTTCCACTCGAAATACCGCCGGACTTTATCGTCGAGCTTTTCGTCCGGACCAAAGGTAGAAACTCGTACCCACCCTATTCCAAGCTTTTGAATGTGTTATAATGATCTATGAGTAATTTAGAGTTGATGGGTTAAAGCCCCAATTCAAGGGTTTCACGAAACCCGAGCCAAAACGCAATGTACGCGAAACTTTATTTTCGTGCTTAGTAAACTCTAGATCCATCTTGGTTCATGTTGTTAATTATTCCAAGCATGTTTAATACTTTAATAACTGTTTATATGAGTTTCTCCATAAAATTATTGTGCTTAACCTTGTTCTTGATTGTTATGTTAAAGTTAGATGTTTAAAGTGTAATTTTTGTGAAATTTGGCGTATGCATTTGTGTGTCAATTACTTAAACCTATTTTTATAACCTAAATGTCACTACTGGAATTTTAGGAGTGTAACGAAATGACCAGAATGCCCTTCGGGTGTAAAATGACCATTTTGCCCTTGTGTGTGTAAATTGCATAATGTGTAGTTTTGTACTTAGTAAGAAAATCAAGGAATTCCGTTTTGTGACAAGTTAGAACTTTATTAACCAAAATAAAGTATTTTTACGTATTTACCCTTGTCGGTGGCAAAATTACATTTTTGCCCTTGTATTATATTATTTTACAAAAAGGCCCCCGGAGTTTGTAAAATTACACTAAGGACCCTAGAGTCGTGAAATTATGTTGGGCACTCTTGTACTTACTTAAAATGACGTTGGTGATCGTTACTTCCTTTAAATTATATTTTGACCCCAATAGTTTAGTAAATTACGTTTTGACCCCTCGTAGATTGAATTGATTACGTTTAGACCCTTGGTATTCGACACTTGAATTTCGTGAACTTGTGAATTGAGATATTCGGGTTGTGACCATTGAGATATTGTTATCGCTTTTTCTTCACCATTAAGTGCACTTTCCATAAACGTGTTGAATGTTAGAATGGACAACTAGGTTCCCAGGTTGGGTGATCGTACACGGATATCACATAGACGATAAGGTTAATGGAAAAGTGAAATGGAATCGATTATGGGGAGTCACCCCAAGATTTGTTGAATGGCAGTCAGCCAAGTGATGAATCGATTATGGGGAGTCACCCCGAGATTTGTTGAATGGCAGTCAGCCAAGTGATGAATTGATTATGGGGAGTCACCCCAAGATTTGTTGATTGGCAGTCAGCCAAGTGATTTTGTTTTGGAGGAATATTTGGCAGACTGGCAGGATTTCGAAACCCTAGGGTATGACACTCGTGATTTGCTTCATTTGAATTCGGGCGCTAAAAGGATGGATGTATTATAGACCGAGTCACGGCTATATACCTACAGGAGCTGACAGTTGTCACTCGTAGCCTAGTGGTACAGTCAGTCCCTGGGAAATTCATCCTTGTGAGGCGGCTGACGGTTGGATTAAGTAAGTAACTTATACCTTCTTGTGGCTCCCAGTAAGGCAAGCAAGGGGGGAGTATATCACAGTTTGGTCATATTCCTTAGTGGTTAACCGGGAGGAAAGTTCTCTAGGTTGAAAACTTAGATGAACATGTAAGTTAATGGCTAGTAACGAAATCAGCTATGTGTTTAATTTCTGTTCTACGATTTATCTCCTGTTTAGTTCCTTTAATTATTGTTTTTCAATCATATATGTTGTACGTGTATGTTAAGCAAGGGTTGAGTGGGTTAGAGTAGCTATTGAGTGATTTATCGCTCACAGTGTTACACTTCGTGTGACCCTGGCATAATACTATGATGTTGCTTTGCGACTCGGACGTATTATGCTAGACTTCGGAGATGAACAGGAGAAGCACTACAGTTTGGAGGTCTACGGAGCTAAGGAGGACAGCGCCAGAGTTGACGACCATACCACAGAGTAGAGATAACCCTAGCATACCTAGTAGTGAATAATTGTACTTGACAAAGAGATTAATGTATTTTTACTTGGTGAAATATTGTTGTAAAACTTTATTATTTCTTTTAATAAATTTAACGTACCCAAAAATCGGGGTCGTTACATACCCCCACATCGAATAATTATTCATAATTATTCACCCAATATCGAGTAACTCTTTACCCAAAAATTTACGATTTTATGCTAAATACGACATGTATTCTATGTACCCATACACTGGATACTCTCTATAGCATTTAAATTAAGTTACCTCATTTAAAAAGTACCTTGTGTAGCGTAATTGTTTAAACCAATTAACTTTTCCAATATTTGTTGAAATTGATATGTAACATATATATATTTGAGCAATTTTTGAAACACATCAAAATGCCAATTCACTCAAAGAACCCACCGTATAGTGGAAAACGAAATCCCACATTACACGCGCCCATTTCCCATGGCAAAAGCAAAAGCAATGTTCATGCCTTTCATCTCGTACATGCTCAGACTTCCTTTCCACAACATGAAAACTGCTAATAATTCTCATCTCGGATTTCCATGCTTTAACGCATTCGCTTACTTTTTTTTTTCATTCAATATACATCAAAGCTAGCTGTTAAATGTTAATAAACCACAATAGTTGACCCCTTTCCCATAGAACTCATCAAGTCGAACCCAGAACCTCACCCCTATAGAAGAGGCTACACGTACTTAACAAACACTAAAACTCAACAGGAGTCTAGTATTTTCATCCAAAGAGAGCATTTACTCGGTAAGGACAAATACTTGTCACTTCGTCTTCTAGAGCACAAGGAAAGAGAACATTCGCCAAACGCTTTAAACTAATGACATAACGGTGACGCACCACGGGACAATATCGAGGGATAATGAATAAGTATTCCTTTAGCTGAGACTTCGGCTCTATTTGGTTCTTATGGAAAGGAAGAGAAAGGTGGAGAAAAATTAAAAAATATCCCTTCCTTCGTTTGATTCTACAAAAGAGGAAGGAAAATAATCAAATTCCTATTCAACTTTTCTCCTATTTTCTCTTCAGTTTTCCCTCTATTTTTCTTCTTAACTATTTTCCCTTCTTTTCTCTTTCTTTCCCTAACTTCCATACATACCCGAAGTTCTAGCAAGTTAGGAACACCTCATATATACATATATGTTCAAATACCTTATTATTGTTCCAAAAAAAAGTCTAAACCAGTCATGCACCCAAGTTTGAACACCAAAAAGAATTACATTTAGTACGAAACAAGATGTCATTGGAAGTTAAAAATCTCGAAAATGTATTCTTGCCAAAGCCAGCAATTGTCATCATTCAAATATGAAAGGCCCATATGAAAACCGCCCTTGCTTCGCGCCACATGTTCTTTCTTGTGACTATTGACAAATTGCCATGTCCTTTGATTTGAAATGAATAATTGCATTTCTTGGTTTAAACCCAAGGGTTACAACAAATTAAAAACCAAATTCACACATCCAACGATCACACTAACATAAAAGAAACATTCAAACAAATTGAGAAGAATTTGATTTACATGTCACAATTCGTCAATTTAGCAATTCAAATAACATATTAGATAGCCAAGGCTAGCTTAGGTGGCCAAGGCTCTTGCATCTCACAAGTTGCAAAATAAAACGAAAATTAATTAATTATACTCACAGGTTGCAAAATCCACGTTAATGAAGTTTTTGAAACTGAAAAAACAAATCTGAAACTCGAAACAAACTGTTAAGAAAAAATTGATCGAGGCCTCTGTTTGGCACAATTTCCTTAAGAAGAATTTCGCCCTCACTACGGTACTACGAGTTTGACAACCCTCGTCTTCCAGGATACAACAATCCCACCTTATAGTAGCAGCACTACAGTCTATAAGTCATTCAAACCAAACTTGTGTATTGAAATCTCTCTCGAAAGGAAAATCACAGAATAATATGAGGAGTAATGTACTGGAGGGAAAAAGTTTATAACTCCATCTCGGATTGTCCGGATTGCATGAGGAGCAATTCCTTAAATAGACAGAGTGTTTTGAATCCTTAAATAGACAAAGAGTGTTTTGAAGTGGTGCCGCGACCAAATGGTTACCACAGTCCGAAGTGGTGCCAGCCAAAGGAACATGGTTATTCATTTCAGAACAGCCACATTGCAAAATTGCAAACTCAGTTGCAACTGATTGGTTATTAACCAATTTGTAGTGCACAAACGGTACCCACGAAACAAACACAAAAACCAAACATCGGCAAACACAAAATATTTACGTAGTTCCCCAAAATTGGGTACGTCCACGGGGAGCAGCGAATTCACTATATTGTAGAAGGATTTACAATCACACTCAACTCACAATATAGCCTCTCTATCACTCGTGTATTTCTCTGATTCTTGCTCTCTAACTGATGATGAATACACAACCCAAAGGGCTCCTTAAATACACAGAGAAGAGGGTGAGTACACCGGCTATCAACGGTGAAATCCCATTGTGGATATCATTGTTCCATTATCACTCCCACTTGGAGAATAATGAGCCACTGATGTTTCCCACAAATGCTCTGTGTTTTCCTACTGCTTTGGTGGATGGAGCCACACCTCCATTATCAACAATCTCCACCTTGGCGACAATCCTTGAATCAATGCTACCCCGATGCACCCTTGGGCACTACTTTTCTGAGAGATATTGATCAAGTCCAAATAGTGCTTGAACTTGATCCCACTGACCACCTTTGTCAACATATCTGCAGGGTTATCTACAGTAGAAATCTTCTGAAGCAAAACATCCCTTTCTTCTACAATTTCCCTGATAAAATGGAACCGGTCATCGATATGCTTGGTGCAAGAATGATGTGTTAGTAATCGACATTTAATCAACGGGTATCTGTAATCTTAACGTGGGGAGATTAATAAGTATTTAATAACGTGGAGCTCGAAATATAATCGAGATAAATATGGGAGTGCAATTATAATTCTTTAGTGGTGTGAATTATAATTTGTGAAATAAGAATAGAATCCGGGTGGGATTAGGTTTTCTTATTTACACAAGGAGCCCAAATTTATTTCTCCTCAGGTCCCTGTTCTAGCCCTATAAATATATCGTTATGTTCTCTAGGTCACATAACAGTACTTCAGAAATTTAGAATAGAGGCTGTGAGAAAGAGAGAGAGAGAGCAAAGAGATCATGTAGAAATCCACACTTGGCTACATGATCGAGATATAAGGGAATATGGCAGAAGATCATGAGGTACTGTCGAGCAAAGCTTGTTGCATACAGTAATTAGGTCTGTCAAGTTCTCAAATAAACAAGTCAACCAGCGTTCGTGTCTACGGAGGAGAGGTAAACCCTAATTCCGCCTTGTAGGGTTTGTGTTTATTTTTGTTGTTTAATCTGTATGTGTAATTACTAGGTTCTGGGATTCGTTTCCCAACAGTGGTATCAGAGCGGGCTATAATCATGCGTATGGATTAAACAAGCCATGTTGTCTGTAGAACATAGATATAGAATTATGCTAACCGTTGTTTTGCAAAGTTCTAGTTTGTTCTAACGTTCATTTTTGTAGAATCGATTATCCCACTATTATGGTCACGCATGTTTTTGATTGTGTGATTGGATCCCAGGCTTTGTAATTGTTTTATGCATGGTTACTATTACTGTTTTTTTATTACAAATTTAGTTTTGTAATCTATAATAGTAGTATGTGGGAGGTATTAGTTTTTTGATGTAATCTTTGTTTCTTTAGTTGTATCGTTTTAGATATATAGATCTGTTGTAAGATTACAGATTCTGTAATGGGGCATAAGATGTGGAGAAAACAATCTTTTTTGACAAGAAGATAAGTTTTGTCAAGAAAAAATAATGTTTGGCTCGCAGCAGAATTTTTTCAGATTTTTAGGATCAGATTGCAAGGCTTTTTTGACCTAGTAAACGTCGGAATTGGAAATTCTGTTCTTTATAGAAGTTGTAATAATTGAATTTCGAATCCAACCCAATTGGAATCAGTTCAATCGGAGTTCGGATGAGGGAGAAAAGTCCAAAATATTTTGAGGTCGTAAGGCAGTTTTACTCGGGGAAAATTTCAGATCCGATTTTTCTTGCCTAAGTATGGTTGGATTTTGGTTTCCTTGATTGATTCAAAGTATCTAAGTCTTCAACATATGTTTTGCTCAAGAATTTCAAGTTTGGAAATGATTCCTTACTACTTAAGGATTTCAAGACTCGAAGGATTCCTGACTGCTTAAGGATTTCAAGACTAGAAGGATTCCTTATTGCTCAAGGATTGCATCTTTGACCATAATAGTTGGGATACATATTATTTATGTTTTCTTTTTATGAATATTTGAATATTCATCTTGTTTGCATGTGTGATAGTTTACCATATTTGGACAACATGGTAATATTTGGCTTTTGACCTAGATCACGGTTTTTGCAAACATGTTAATGTTGATAACCCCCACAAATTTTTTAAATTACTAAGTGGGAGAGGGAGTTTATTTTGTATAAATCTCATGGTCTCCATTACTAGTATGTAGATGATATAATTAAGTTTTGTATGGTTGTTTTAGTACCTTCCTCCCTATCGGCCGAAATTAATTATGGCATCATCAGTACTTACTTCCTTAGAGGATAACTCCAAGATAATTGTTGTATGGATTGCTCCTCCATCTGGGGTAGTTCATTACGGAACAATGGATTTTGAGGTTAGGTAATGGTATACACTTAGCTATAAATAACAAGTATCCTCTCCATCTGAGTCACTGCTTTTATTTATAGGACCGAAGTAAATTAGCTATTTAATTTTATTGGGCATGATTTAGTGCCTTGATAGTAAAATTAAAAGGTTGTACCTATCTACACGAATGATGAAGAGTAGTGGACCTACCCATCGAGGCATACTCTTCACGGTGTGTAGGGCTGCTAATGTTTTTCTTTTAATAGACTGGTTGAGGGAACCAATTTAATAGAAATACAAAAAGTTTTGCCCTTCATAATTGTTGTTATGTGATTCTCAGATTCAAAAAAATGGTCTCTTTCAATCCACTTGATGACATTGTCAAACAAATTCACTGGTCTTAATTATATTAACTAGAAAAGGATCTGGATGTTGTGTCGGCTGCTTAGGGGACTAAATTTGTGTTATCTGAGGTGTGCTCTATCAAACCCACTGAAATTGCGATAGAACCTGAACTCCGGTATATAAGGATTGGGTTACAACTGATGAGATGGCACGGTGTTACATTTTAGCTTCTATGTCGAATGTATTGCAACATCAGCATCAGTTTTTTAGAAACTGCCTATGACATGATGCATAACCTAAAGGTTTGGGGTGCGTCTAGGCAAGTTGCAATGTGGGATTTGGGGAATTAACCATTGGTGAAGGAACCCAACTAAGGGGATTATGTTCTGAAGATAATAGGTCTTCTGAATGAACTAGAAATCCCAGGAGCTAAAATCAATGGGGAAACTCAGGTTGATATTCTGCTCCAATTGCTTACCAAGTTTTTTCAGCAGTTCCACCTGAATTACAATATGAACAAAATGCTTTATTATTTGACGAAACTGCTGAAAGAGAGTTAAATAAGCCAAGGATCTTTTGGTTAATAAATAGACAACTGTGAGTGTAGTTGAAGAGGTTTCTACTTCTTAGCCAAAGGCAACAAGAAGTAGGAAAAGGTTCAACAACAAGCCACGGTTCCTCAGACAATTTATGAGTTTAGAGGTTGAGTGGAAAAGCCTAACGACAAGTGTTTTCACTATAAGCAGAAAGGACACTAGAAGAAGGTTATTCAAATTATCTCAATAAATTGAATAATCAAGGAAAAAAAAATTTCACTAGTAGTTGAATCATGTTTAGTAGTGTTATCTACCAGTACCTGGTGTGTAGATACGGGTGCCACTAATCATGTTTGCAATTTATTGCAAAGGTTCCAGGAAACCTAGAGACTTAGTGATGAAGAGAAATATCTACATATGGGAAGTGCTACAAAAGTAGCAGCAGTTGCAGTAGGCGTTTAATTTTGAGAGATTGTCTTTATGATCATTGAATTAGGAGAAAAGTTTCGGTTTCTAATTTGGTTGAAAATGGATATTTGGTTTATTTTTAATAACTTTGTGGTTATTAAGTTAAATAAACATTTTATCTGCTCTGGTTCATTGGATGACAATCTCTACGTAATTAATCATATCGTTCCTACGATGCAACTACATGAATTGAATAACACTAATAGATTGCCATATAAGAGAAAAGAGCCTTATAAGTTGAACCAAACGTATCTTTGGCACTTACACCTAGGTCATATTAATCTAAATAGAATTTCTAGACAGGTTAGAAATGGATCTTTGGGTTCATTAGAAGTAGAGGCACTTCCGGTCAGTGAAATTCTGTCTGGAAGGTAAAATGACCGAGATGCCTTTTTCCAGAAAAAAAAAAAAGGAGAGCCAATGAAACGTTGTAAATGGTTCACTTTGATCTGTGTGTACCTATGAACATCCTGGATAGAGGTGGTTTTAAGTATTTCAATATTTTTATTGATGATTACTCAAGACATGGTTACCTTTATTTGATACACCGTAAGTCCGAATGCTTTGAGAAAGTCAAGGAGCATAGACCGAAAATAGGAAACTCTCTGGATAAATGTATCAAGACACTGTGATCCCATCGTGGTGGCAAATACCACTTGGAGGAATTTAGGAACTAGTGACAACAGAAGGGATTACATCCCAGTTGTCTGCGCTAGGTATGCCACAGCATAATGGTGTAGCATAAAGAAGGAAAGGTCTCTTATGAATATGGTGAGATTAGTGATGAGTTATTCAAATTTACTAATTCGTTTTGGGGATATGCACTAGAAACAATAGCGTACATTCTTAACTTGGTACCATTTAAGCTAGTACCAATTGCACCCAAAGAACTATGGACTGGGAGGAAAACTAGTCTATGGCATGTTCGCATTAGTAGTCCAAAGACATGTGTCTTTGATAAGGAAAACAGATAAATTGGAATCAAGAACGAATGTTTGTTTGTTTTGGTGGGGTACCCTAGAAGAACGAAAGTTGCTCTATTTTATAGTCCTAAGGATCATAAGGTCATTGTTAGCACCAATGCTTGATACTTATAGGAAGGCTATGTCATAGATCACAAGCTCAGTAGTAAGATTGTTCTAGTAGAATTGAGAGAAAATAGACTGGCACAGACTTCTTCAATACCTATAGTAAAAGAGGTTACATCACATGAAATTGTTGTTAACACACCAATACCTTGTTGTAGTGGGAGGGTTATTGTTTTACCCAATCGGTATATGTTGTTGGGAGAGTCTTATGATATGATCCCTGAAGAACAACAGGTCAAACCCTGAAACTACAAAGATGCACTACAAGATAAAGATGTAGAACTTTGACAAAAGATCAAGAGCACGTGTTGTGCAGTCTTAAGAAGTCGATTTGTGGACTTAAGCAGGCATCTAGGTCTTGGAACATCTGTTTTGATCAAGTAATCAAATCTTTTGATTTTGATCAATGCCTGGATAAGTCGTGTGTTCAAGAAGCGCAATGGAAATGTGGTGGTGATTGTATTGCTATATGTGGATGATATCTTGTTCATCGGAAACGATGTCAGAGTGTTATCTTTGGTATAGTTGTGGTTATCCAGCTAGTTCAATATGAAGGATTTAAGAGTAGCCGGTCACATCCTTGGGATTAAATTTTTATGAGATCAAGCAAAGGATGTTGGGCTTCTCAAGCTTCCTAGATCGATGCGATCCTTGCCCGTTTTAGCATGCCGGAATCCAAGAAAGGATTGCTTCCTTTCAGACACGGAGTCTATCTATCCAAGGATTAGTGTCTTAAGACATCTGAGGAGATGGAGAAAATGAAGGGAGTTCCTAATGCTTCAGCAAATAGGAAGCCTCATGTATGCTATGCTGTGAACTAGACTTGATATTTGCTTTGTTTTCGACATGGTTAGCAAATTTTAGTCTAACCCTAGACAAGAAGATTTGACTGGTATAAAATGTATACTTGTCACGCCCTCGATTTTTAACATAAATAAATAAACATTTTCTTAAGAAATATATAAATCTAAAAGAAATGTTACATCGACACCCAATACCCCATCTGATTTTACATAAAAATATTACATTGTTTTACAAAAGAATGAATAAATAAAAATTTACAATGTTTCAAATCATCCTTCATGCCATGATTTGACTATGCCATGCACACCATGCACTCCATCTTGCACTTCGAGCGAAACCTGAAACAGCAAAGGGGTGAGCATTCACTTCGCCCAGTAGGTGTCCCCTTTGGGTTCCAGACTCAGAAAAACATACAAACAAAATCATATGTATTGAACAAGAACATCAAGCAAAATCAAAATTTACAAGTAGGTTTCTTTTTTTCTTTTTTTTTCTTTTTTTTTACACTTACCATTTGAAGTAAAAACGCTTCTCGTATCACCCAATCCATTTCCATTTCCACAATCCAAACTCCCAATAACCAATCATGGGATATCCCTCGGGCCACACAACAAACCATAATTTTTCTTCTCATGAAAAGCTCATATATTCCCCTCATATTCTAATTGATGGAACCCAACCACTTTCACACGAAGCAAATCACTTTTACCATTCGACTATTATCTCTCATTTATGCACGCGGCTAAAGGTTTTCTTACCAAGATTTCCCGTTATAATCAACCACTCACACCAACCAATGTCGCACATACGCCTACTAGTTATAGCATACCAATCACCGTGTTCCCATACATTTCACACATACATGCATATACCAATATACTCACCCATCATACGCTAGTCTAAGTATTTTCGCAAGTCCATGTAACCCCCCTTGCCCACACACTCATCAATATATTCCACAAGCACCAGTGTGTCTCATACGTACCAAGGCCTACCACAAGTTCATATAAATACCACTACACAACACCGTGTCAATGATTTACCCACGTGCCTACCCAATACATCAACAATCAACCTGTCACATCTCTTACACATGTGTACGTGTGTACGCATACCTGACACTATACTGATGGTCAATTACTTCCCACGTGTCCTAACGTGCTCCTCACGCGCCCATGTATCCCACGTGTCCAAGGCACTTTAGGTTCACTCTGTTCATCGACTCATCGCTTGGATTCTATAAATTTCAAAATCTCTCTCTCTCTACAATTATTTGGATTTCATAGGGTTCTTCGCATGACTCACCGAGTAAGGCTTGCGTATCTAACGTGACACTCATGACGTTGATCTCCTAACCCTTCCGTCTAACCACATGTACATTTATTCCATAATTAATGATAGTTAACACGTGTGTCATACCTTAAGTTATTACTAGGCTTTACTCCAAACAATGCCGAAAAGTGCAGATTTTTGCCCCAAGGCATGAAATTTCAACCCAAAGTCTATTGTAATAGTCCAAACACAAATGTGATGTATGTCAATAACTAACAAGCTATGAAGGGAGGATTAACATCAACCAATTTAAGGATTCAACCAACCAAAAACATAGATCAAGAACCAATGAAGCTCAAAACCCACATCCATGGTGATTTCTCAAAATTTTCAGAAATTCATGATCAACACGAGGGGTATAGCAACAAAATCAACATCATATCACATATCAATCAAGTAAAAACCCCTACCTCAAGGTGTTGCTGAAAAATGGTGGAAGGGTGAAACCCTAGGTGGAGAAAAACCCCCAAATCCCGAAAATCACCTCTACTGAAGCTCCACTACGCGTTTAAGAAACAAGATCAAGTTAAAAACGAGTTTTAAGGGTGAGGTTTCACTCACAATCAAAGAGAGAGAGAGGGAAAAACGTGGTTGAAGCAAAAACAAGACCCAAATCAAGAGTTCTTACCTCTTTGAGTGCAAAAATCCGAAACACAAGGGAGATTGACGTTTCCAATGTGTGGATCTTGAAGATTTATGGTGGAATGAGGTTAGAATCACAATATTTGAGGTGGGGGTGAAGAGAGAAGGTAGAGAGATGAAGTTAGGGTTTGTTTTCGTGGTTTTGGAGGTGAGAAATGGGTATAGGACCCCTTTTATAGAAGTCTGTGTCGGGCTCGAAATTCGCAGAAAAAGAGGCTGGATACCGGTATCAAGAAAAACCCATACCGGTATCTAGGATTTCTGATGAAAAAAAATGAAGCTAGATACCAGTATCAAGAAAAACCCATACCGGTATCTAGGATTTCTGATGAAAAAAATGAAGCTAGATACCGGTATCAAGAAAAACCCATACCGGTATCTAGGATTGAAAATTTCCAAATTTTTACCAACTTCACCAAATCGAACCCCGATCATTTCTAACACATTTTTAACACCTCCAAACACCCACACAACATCGCAATAGGTATTCATAGCATTTACTAGACCCTCGGTACACCGAGATATACATACCCATATAATACTTAGAACGAAACACATTTTAAAACATTAACCCACTCTTTCACATTACTTAAAAATGAGTAAAAGATATAAAGAATTTCATGAAAATTCCGGGTCTTTACAATACTCAAGTATCTGAAAAGAACTAAAAATTATACGTTGGTGTACCAGTCAGACAGTCTAGTGCCTTGTGGGCATGCAGATTAAGACTTTATGTTATATAAGAGTTCCAAATAGTCAACATCGAGATATGTGTTTTCCCTAGGAGGTAGAGCCATGAGTTGGTGGAGTATCTAGTGATCGTGTATTGTAGATTTCACCATGGAGGCCGAGTATGTGGCAGTTTTTTAAAATAGCCAAGAAGCTGTTTGGCTCAAGAACTTCTTGATGGATCTAGTAGTGGTACTTTTGATACAATCAGCAATTTCAATCTATTGTGACAATAGTAGTGCAGTTGCTAACTCGAAGGAGCCAAAGATTCATACGAAGGGAAAACACATCGAGTGTAAGTATCACCTTATTCGAGCGATCGTATAGAAAGGTGATGTAGCTGTGACCAAGATTGCATCGGCAAACAACCTAGCAGATCCTTTTACGAATGGCTTACATGCCAAGACTTTTGATAGTCATGTAAAGGGAATGGAAGTGAGATGCGTGGCAGCATGGTTTTGAGTCTAAGTGGGAGATTGTTATAAACTTATACTAAAAGCCATGTTTTTGTGTAATGGATTAATATTTAATTAGTTAATTATTAATCAGTTTTATCCATTTTTTATGAGAATCTATTATGGACAATGTTTGCATGATATAATTGTATGTTGTGCATGTGTCTTTTATTCTACATAGTAGATGATCCAGTGTGTAGAGTACGGCTTACACATACAAGATTGGATCATTAGTTCTTGTGGAATATAAGTTTTGGTTCACAATCTTAGGTGGAATTTGACACACCATCAATAGGATTGTAGTACAATATTTTAGTAGGTTTATCTTACCTACAGGGAACGGTTCTAGTTCCGACTCATTGTGCTAGTACATTTTGTGTATTGAACAGGACCGCTTTAAGGTAATTGTCTTAGTACTGACATTTTTAGACAATTAGAACCTTATAGTTATTAAGAATACTTATGCTCTTAATCCGGATATAATTAATACATATATACATTTAATGTTGTTGACTTTGATTCATTATAAAGTGAGCTTTTTTTACGGTCAATAGTCTTGGTGAGTTGGGTCACGACATTATATGCATGAAATATATGGATATTAATTATTGATAGAATCCACGTCTCATTAGAGATTGATGATACCCACTTGAGTAAACTTATAAGTTTCGGTTATGTCAAACCCTGCAGCTGGATATTTGTATCCGACATATCGAATAAGTTACGTGGTTAGTCTCAAGGTGTTTTTTAAGATGTTGATTAGTGGGAGATTGTTAGTAATCGACATTTAATCAACGGGTATCTGTAATCTTAACGTGGGGAGATTAATAAGTATTTAATAACATGGAGCTCGAAATATAATCGAGATAAAGATGGGAGTGCTGTAGACACGTAAAATTTTTGAACCTATCACAAGCTGCCACGTGTTGCTAGGGCACATAAATTGGCGGATTAAATGGTTGCCAGTGTCACAAGTCAAAGTCAAAGTTTTATGGACGAGCCAATTAAATGCTGCCAAGTGTCCATAGGTCAAAAAGACCAAGCACGATAAAGGGCCAATCAAATGGTGCCACATGTTTACAAGTCAAAAGTCAAAGATATGTGAAAGACTCAATTAAATGGCGTCACATGTCGAAATGACACAGTAATTTATTTATCAAGTTTGGCCAATTAAATTGTGCCACTTGGTGAAATAAATTATAAATCTTATTATATATAATTATTTTTCCCAAAACAAATAAAAGAAAGATATTTATTAAATTTTAATTATTTTCCTTTAAATCAAATAAAGAAATAATTAAAGACAAAGATATGGAAAGAATTGTAATCTTGCCATAACTCTTCATCTCCCCATCCCTATAAATAGAGGTGCTCTCTCACACATTCGAGAGACACTGAAGCTTCCATCAACAAGCTGAGCTCTGAAGATTCAAGCATCCAAAAGCCCTTCAGAACTCCTTGAAGAGATCAAGACATTGAAGTCAAACACACTGAAGCTTCCATCAACAAGCTAAGCTCTAAAGATTAAAGCATCCAAAAGCCCTTCAGAACTCCTTGAAGTGATCAAGACATTGGAGTCAGACACAGATGCCCAAGCTCGAGAACTCTGAAGATCAAGCCGTAAAGCCCTTCAGAATTCCATGAAGTCGAAAATCTAGACATTGAAGCTTCAACAATTCTGAAGATCAAGTTTCAAAGCCCTTCAGAATTTCTTCAAGTCTTCAAGCTCCAGAACTCTGAAGATCAAGCCTCTAAAGCCCTTTAGAATTCTCCGAGTCCACATCAAACAAGACAGTTCTTCGATCAAAGCTTCAAAGCTCCGAAGAACATTCAAGTCTCTGTCCAACACACAAGCTCCAGAGCTTTGAAGATCAAGCCTCTAAAGCCCTTCAGAATTCTTCAAATCCACATCAAGCAAGGCGCCTCTTCAGATCAAAGCTTCAAAGCTCAGAAGATCGCTCAAGCCAAATCCACAAGCCGTCAATCTCCTTCAACCAAATTAGAGAAGATCTCAAAGACTGATTTGAGAAGAAGCTCTACAGCCTTCGAGTCAACGATCACAAATTCGTCATCTGTTCCCAACAAAATTGAAGGAGATCAAGCAAATCAACTTGAGAAGAAGCTTCAAAGCCCTCAAGTCAAAATCCGTCAAATTCGTCGTCATCTTTGCAAAGACCAACGAAGATCTCGCCGCTCAATTCGAGAACAAGCATCAAGCCCTCGAATCAAACTCTTGAAGAGAAGAATCAGAGGATTATTTTCTTTCATTAGAAATTGTTACAGAGATTGTAAACCCCCTAAATTCTCAAATCAATAAAATTGATTCTTTGGCCAGCATCTTTCCGTCTTTTTTGCAAACTCGAAATTTGTGTGATACAAATTTTGGCACGCCCAGTGGGACAATCTTTGCCTCTCATCTCTTCTCTTTCCAGATCAAATTTGAAGCGTACACATTATCAAATATATCTAAGGAAAATAATCGTGCATCTTCCACGACACCAAGCAAATCATGCATCTTCTCAAGCATGTTGGGGGCAAAAGAAGTCAACCGCTCGATGGATGAACAGGTGCTCATGCAATCATCCATCTTCCAAAGGTCGATGAAAAGCAACAAATATGTACCTCCCCGCCTCGTGAAGATCTACACTTCAAGTCTCCATCGGGTCACCTGTGATGATGAAGTCATGCAAATCATGATGGTGCAATCGTCTACCCTTGAGGAACAAATTGCATCGTTGACCAAGATTGTTGAAAAGCTTATTAAGTATGATCAACAACAAGGCACTCAACTTAAAGAGCTTTCAGACAAGGTGAATCAAGTGAGAACGTCAAGGTGTATCGCGAAAAATTCGTCTGCATCTGTTACTAAAGAAACTCCGCATGAAGTTCTCAAAACTTCATCTGAAACTGCTCAAGAAGAAGTCCTCAAAAACTCGCTAGAAGCTACCCCAGAAGAAATTTTCTTGGTTTCATGCGAAGGTATTTCACACAAAGGACTCAAAGTTTCAACAAACTCAGAGACTTCAAGTAATGAAATTCAAGTCTCCAATAATGGATTGATCCTTGCTAATCAATTGAAGGAATTCATCATGGGGGCAATTGCTAAAAAGGATGCAACCAGTTCTCAAATCTTTCGGTCATACACTAAGCCATACACGCAGAGGATAGAACAATTGAAGATGCCAGAAAATTATCAGCCTCCAAAATTTCTGCAATTCGATGGAATGGGCAATCCCAAACAACATGTTGCACACTTCGTGGAGACATGTAGTAGTGCTAGGACAGATGGAGATTTGTTCGTCAAACAATTTGTACGGTCATTAAAAGGTTATGCTTTTGACTGGTACATAGACTTGGAGCCAAATTCCATAGACAGTTGGGACCAATTGCAGCGGGATTTCCTCAAAAGGTTTTTCAGCAAACAGCGCATTGTCAACATGACTGAACTTAGTAACACTCATCAACAAGAAGGTGAGTCAATCATTGACTACATCAATAGATGGAGAAACTTGAGCCTCAATTGCAAAGATCGCATGTCAGAAACCTCGGCCATTGAAATGTGCACCAAAGGAATGTGTTGGAGCCTTCAATACATTTTGCAAGGCATAAAACCAAAGAGTTTTGAAGAATTGGCCACACGAGCTCATGACATGGAGCTTACTGTCGCAATTTCTAAAAAGGAAGACGACGGTGATCTAGAGTCGCAAGATGAGTGGCGCCAAGAGAACTCTTCTCCAAGTGAATTAAAAGCAAGAGAAGAGCCTTCCTCCGAAGAGTCTGATTCTTCTGTTGGTTCACCAAGATCGGAGTACAACTCCAACGAGGACGAAGATGAAGCAATGTCATACTCGATCACGACAGTCTTTGAGCCTTCAAGCCTCATAGCTCCACCAACTCAGCAGGTTAATCCTCAAAGCACATCAAATTCAAATGTTCTCCAAGATAAGAGCATAAACTATCTGCCATCTTCGAAAACTTGAAGATTCAATAACGCTCCCTGACGCATGAGCATAAACTGCGAGTTACTCCTTGATATGAGCCTAAACTGTCTGCAAAAAAAAAATCAAAAAAAAATTTCAAAAAAGGAAAATAAAAAAATATGAACTAAGTTTGACTTGATCCCATCTTGGGTACGTAGGCAGCTTGAATTTCAAGCTCAGTCATCTAAAAACAAAAATAAATTTTCATTGAAATACGCTTGACTTGATCCCTTTGGGGTACGTAAGCAACTTGGACTAAAATTTCTAGTTCAGTCAACCAAATCAAATAAAGCAACATGTAATGGATTGTATGGACGGATTGTTTATTTGACTTTTCAAAAGAACTGGTACATCCACTGTCTCATTGCTAAAAATCGAGACTCCATGCACTTCAAATAATGCCATGTCAAAGTGTCTCCTCCAGCTTCATCGATGATTGAAGGAAAAAGAGTTGATCCCTTGACGTGGCTTGCTTCTCCTATGATGCCTCCAATTTTGTGGGTGCTTAGCAAGTAGAGTCATTCCCTTGGTTTAGGGCAGTCCCTCAAACTCCATAGATACTACAAAAAGGGAAGTTGTTCTCTTGTCTTTGCTTGCTTCTGCTATAATCCCTTTTAACTTCTTAGGTGATGGCAGAAGGTCGCTCTCTTGCTTTTGCATGAACCATCCAGCTTCATGCATGATAGCATAAGAAAGAGTCGTTCCCTTACCTTGGCTTGCTTTTGCATCAATCTTTTAGCTTCGTGGATGTAGCAAAATGACGAGTTGTTCCATTGCCTTGGTGTGCAAGGTAGAGTAGCTTGCTTGCCTTGGCCTGCTTTTGCATAAACCCTTCGAACTCCATGGAGGCGGAAGAAGGTCGAGGCACTCCTTTGCCTTGATGTGCTCTTATTATGGTCCCTCAAACTTCATGGATAATTGCAAAAAGTAGAGTAGTTCGTTTGCATTGACCTCCTTCTTGCACAACTCCTTCAAAATTCTATGGATGATGGTAGAAGGTAGAGTTGTTCCTTCACCCTCCGTCGCTTTTGATTTGGGCACTCCAACTGCAGAACCTTCTTTGCAAGGCATTGGCTTCAAAATTTGGCATGCTTCAATACCTAGCAAGCTTCAACTCCATGGTGTGGCATCAACATGCTTCAAAATCTGGTGGGCTACAAAATCTGGCATGCTTCAATATCTAGCAAGCTTCAACTCCATTGTGTGGCATCAACAGGCTTTAATATCCAGCAGGCTTCAAGCTTCCACTCTATAGCGTGGCATCAATAGGCTTCAATATCTAGCAGGCTTCAAGCTTCAACTCCATGGCGTGGCGTCAGCAAGCTTCAATATCTAGCAAGCCTCAATATCTAACAAGCTTAAACTCCATGGGCAATAGCAGGCTTCTAAATCTGACATGCTTCAAGGAACTTAATAACACGAAACTGGCAAGCGTCAACTTCATGGTGGGATTCAAGGACCTTCCTATTACATTGTAGACTTGCTTCAATATCACGGCAACCTTTGCGGGTCTTTTCTTTGGCAAATTCCCACTCGAAGAGGTCGAAGCTGCGGAGATAGCAACAGAGCCTAAAAGCTCGAAGATCCAGCAGAGCCTTAAAGCTCGAAGAAACGGCGGAGCCTAAAAGCTCGAAGATCCAGCGGAGCCTAAAAGCTCAAAAAAAACGGCAGAGCCTAAAAGCTCGAAGATCCGGTAGAGCCTTAAAGCTCGAAGAAACGGCGGAGCCTAAAAGCTCGAAGATCCAACAGAGCCTATAAGCTCGAAGAAACGGCAGAGCCTAAAAGCTCGAAGATCCGGCAGAGCCTTAAACCCGAAGAGATTGCTGCGGGGCCTTAAACCCAAAGAGATATTGCTGCGGAGCCTTAAACTCGAAGACATTGCTGCGGGGCCTTAAACCCAAAGAGATTATTGCAGAGCCTCAGAGGACAACTAGAAGCCACAGAGTTTCAAGCTCAAAAAGCTACCCATTGCAAAACACCAAAACCTGCACATCAAAAAAAGAAGAAGAAGCCGTCAAGTCCTAGCATTAAAATGGAGCAACATACATGTCAGGTTGTTATGGCATATTTCAGGAATTAGAGGCATAAACATGAAGTATAGATGTATGATAAAGTTATGATACTGCTCAAACTTCGATAAATCTGTTGGTACATGGTTAAACAGATTTTGATCATAGCCTGATCATAGCACGCAAAAAGGAGAAATCTCAAAAGGAACCATGTTACTGTGTTAATATCACGAGCTTGAAAGATCAAGAAACTACTATGGGTATTCACGTCTTGATTAAAACAAAAAAGACAAAGTAGTTGCAGTAAAAAAAAAAAAAAAAAGCACCGCGCTCCTTTCAAAGGCGACTAAAAAAGTACCGTTGTACTTTCAGTGTTTGGTTCAGACTTCAGAGAAAATAAAAAATAAAAAATCTCTGGTCTATCGGCTTTCTATCTCTCAGTCACGGTGCAGAAACAGAGGTATTGTGAGAGTTAAAATATGGTGAATGAAGATAACCCAAAGAGACAAGAGTGTTGCCTACTTGTTCTCTGATAGTGAAACAAAAAAAAAAAAACAAGTATGCAGTAAATTGAAAATTCAAAGAAGAAGACAAAAAGGGAGTACATGCATACTGGTTTTGATTTAAAAATTGATCAAAACATGGAGAAAAGAAAGTACTATTGCTTGCTTTGTTATGCATGCGTGTGGCATTATAGAGGCAATTTTGAAGGCACTATTGTTTGCTACGGGAAAAACAAGAGGAAAAAGAAGAACGTGACTTACCCTGTTATGTTTTAGCCGACGCCAAAATACGCTCCCAGTTGTGGAGACTTGCTTCTCTACTATTCTTAATTTATAGGGAAAAAGCAATCCAAGTTCAAGTGGGATTAGGAAAACAAATTCCTATTCTAAATTAGGAAGCAATTATGTTCAAGCGGTGCAAAAGAAAGGCGGTGAAAGGCTATCACAGTGGGCCCTCTAATTTTCTTGCACCCCCAAAAAGAAATTCACGCATTAATGAATTGCCGAAGTTTCCTATGGTGTTTAATTTCAGTTGAGACTTCTCTAGCGGCAAGGAAAAAATAAATTCTTACTCCGACTCGGATTCATCTCAAGCAGTGGAATGCAACTTGGAAAGAATGGGAGAAGCCAATATCAAGCATAATTATTGACTGTGCCTAACAAATTTTGGCAAAAATCTAGAAGCCAAGTGCGAGTCGGCAAAACAAATTTCAATGGGCCAAGATTATTCACTGCAAGCGAATTATGGGTATGTTTCAAATATTGAACGGTACAATATGCTTTGACGTAATATTTTAGCTCGGTCTATAAGCTAAAATTCAAAATTAAGTTGACATTAAAAAATGCCAAGGCAAAAAATTGCTCAATAACCAAACTTTTGGCATCCGATCAAGTTCAAGTCTTCCAATGAAAAATCAAGTCAAATTCATTCACCGGGGAAAAGTTGCGGGGTTCAAATCATTGGACTATCAAACTTTGGTCTACAAATAAATTGGACTACCAAGTTTTACCCTCACTAAAGGGAAATCAAGCTATGAAGCCTATAAATTTTAGCTCGGTCTATGGGCTAAAATGCAAAATCAATTGACATCCAAAAATGTCAAATCGCCAAATACACAAATTTTTGGCATTCAATCAATTCCAGTGTTTCCGATAGAAGATCAAGTAAAGTTTATTCAACGGAGAAGAGTTGAGGCTTTCAATCATTTGGGCCATCAAGTTTTTTTTAACTCGGTCCATGAGTTAAAATTTTGCAAATCAAATTGACACCAAATGTCAAGAAAAAGAAAAAATAATTGCCGGATACACAAATTTTTGGTGTCAAATCAATTCAAGTCAACATGTCGAGATTCACTCACTTTCAAGCATGAGCAAGTCTCGAGGGGGCATCTGTAGACACGTAAAATTTTTGGCCTATCACAAGCTGCCACGTGTTGCTAGGGCACATAAATTGGCCAATTAAATGTTGCCAGGTGTCACAAGTCAAAGTCAAAGTTTTATGGACGAGCCAATTAAATGCTGCCAAGTGTCCATAGGTCAAAAAGACCAAGCACGATAAATGGTCAATCAAATGGTGCCACATGTTTACAAGTCAAAAGTCAAAGATATGTGAAAGACTCAATTAAATGGCGCCACATGTCGAAATGACACAGTAATTTATTTATCAAGTTTGGCCAATTAAATTGTGCAACTTGGTGAAATAAATTATAAATCTTATTATATATAATTATTTTTCCCAAAACAAATAAAAGAAAGATATTTATTAAATTTTAATTATTTTCCTTTAAATCAAACAAGGAAATAATTAAAGAGAGATATGGAAAGAATTGTAATCTTGCCATAACTCTTCATCTCCCCATCCCTATAAATAGAGGTGCTCTCTCACACATTCGAGAGACACTGAAGCTTCCATCAACAAGCTGAGCTCTGAAGATTCAAGCATCCAAAAGCCCTTCAGAACTCCTTGAAGAGATCAAGACATTGAAGTCAGACACACTGAAGCTTCCATCAACAAGCTGAGCTCTGAAGATTCAAGCATCCAAAAGCCCTTCAGAACTCCTTGAAGTGATCAAGACATTGGAGTCAGACACAGACGCCCAAGCTCGAGAACTCTAAAGATCAAG
This sequence comes from Vaccinium macrocarpon, assembly GCA_022606695.1. Lineage (NCBI taxonomy): Eukaryota > Viridiplantae > Streptophyta > Magnoliopsida > Ericales > Ericaceae > Vaccinium > Vaccinium macrocarpon. The sequence goes on from CM040171.1 coordinate 21,022,952, forward strand.
CCGTAAAGCCCTTCAGAATTCCTTGAAGTTGAAAATCTAGACATTGAAGCTTCAACAATTCTGAAGATCAAGTTTCAAAGCCCTTCAGAATTTCTTCAAGTCTTCAAGCTCCAGAACTCTGAAGATCAAGCCTCTAAAGCCCTTTAGAATTCTCCGAGTCCACATCAAACAAGACAGTTCTTCGATCAAAGCTTCAAAGCTCCGAAGAACATTCAAGTCTCTGTCCAACACACAAGCTCCAGAGCTTTGAAGATCAAGCCTCTAAAGCCCTTCAGAATTCTTCAAATCCACATCAAGCAAGGCACCTCTTCAGATCAAAGCTTCAAAGCTCAGAAGATCGCTCAAGCCAAATCCACAAGCCGTCAATCTCCTTCAACCAAATTAGAGAAGATCTCAAAGACTGATTTGAGAAGAAGCTCTACAGCCTTCGAGTCAACGGTCACAAATTCGTCATCTGTTCCCAACAAAATTGAAGAAGATCAAGCAAATCAACTTGAGAAGAAGCTTCAAAGCCCTCAAGTCAAAATCCGTCAAATTCGTCGTCATCTTTGCAAAGACCAACGAAGATCTCGCCGCTCAATTCGAGAACAAGCATCAAGCCCTCGAATCAAACTCTTGAAGAGAAGAATCAGAGGATTATTTTCTTTCATTAGAAATTGTTACAGAGATTGTAAACCCCCTAAATTCTCAAATCAATAAAATTGATTCTTTGGCCAGCATCTTTCCGTCTTTTTTGCAGACTCGAAATTTGTGTGATACAAGTGCAATTATAATTCTTTGGTGGTGTGAATTATAATTTGTGAAATAAGAATAGAATCCGGGTGGGATTAGGTTTTCTTATTTACACAAGGAGCCCAGATTTATTTCTACTCAGGTCCCTGCTCAAGCCCTATAAATATATCGTTATGTTCTCTAGGTCACATAACAGTCATTCAGAAATTTAGAATAGAGGCTGTGAGAGAGAGAGCAAAGAGATCATGTAGAAGTCCACACTTGGCTACATGATCGAGATATAAGGGAATATGGCAGAAGATCATGAGGTACTGTCGAGCAAAGCTTGTTGCATACAGTAATTAGGTCTGTCAAGTTCTCAAATAAACAAGTCAACCAGCGTTCGTGTCTACGGAGGAGAGGTAAACCCTAATTCTGCCTTGTAGGGTTTGTGTTTATTTTTGTTGTTTAATCTGTACGTGTAATTACTGGGTTCTGGGATTCGTTTCCAAACATGATGGACCTGGTTCTTTGCCAAACAGATGGCACTTTGACTATCACAAAAAACTCCACATTTTCTTGATCGATTCCCAAATCCTCTATCAAACCATGAACCCAAATAGCCTCCTTGAAAGCCTTTGTTACTGCTATATACTCTACCTTTGTAGAAGACAAAGCCACCGTTGATTGTAACATTGACCTCCAACTGATCAATCCTTCAACAAGTGTAAACACATAGCAAGTTGTCGATCATCGCTTATCTAAGTCAGCAGCATAATCAGAATTCACATATCCAACTAAATGATGACCACTTGTCTTGTTTCTCTCAAACTTCAAACCAACATCCACATTAACCTGCAAGTACCGCAGAATCCATTTCACAGCCTGCCAATGCTCATTTCCAGGATTGTGCATGTATCGACTAACCATCCTAACCGCATGTGAAATGTCTGGTCGTGTACAGACCATAGCATACATCAAAGCTCCAATGCAAGGCATGAGGAACTTGAGCCATTTGCTTTCGTCCGTTCTCAGTCTGTGGCGACATCAATGCACTGAGCTTGAAATGAGCTACCAAAGGTGTACTAACAACTTTCGCTTTCCCGTCAATACTAAATCTCTGCAACACCCTCTTCAAATACTGCGTCTGAGTCAAACAAACTGTGCCTTTTACCCAGTCTCGCTAAATTTCCATGCCAAGAATCTCCTTAGCCTACCTGAGATCCTTTATGTCAAACTCCTTGTTGAGCTGAGCTTTCAGTCTATCAATCTCCACCTTGATCTTACATGCAATCAGCATGTCGTCTACACATAAGAGCAAATAAACAAATGTGGAAGTAAACACAATGATCGAACTGACTCCTTATGTACTTCTAATCTATCATAAACCGATCAAATCGCTTATACCACTATCTTAGCAACTGTTTCAATCCGTATAATGATTTCTGTAGTTTACAAGCTCAATTCTCCTTCCCCACAACTTTGTACCCATCTGGTTGAGCCATATAGATCTACTTATCCAGATCTCCGTGTAGAAAAGCAATCTTGACATCAAGTTAGGCTAACTTGAGGTCAAACTGTGCTACCAATGCAAGTAAAATCTTGATCGACGAATGTTTGACGACAGGGGAGAACACCTCGTTGTAGTCAATCCCCTCCGTCTGAGCATAACCCTTGGCTACCAATCTTGCTTTGAACTTAACTTTTTAGATCTTATACCCTCCTTCTTGGCATAGACCCACTTGCAGTCGATTGCTTTCTTGCACTTAGGAAGTTGTACCAACTCCCAAGTCAGATTCTTGGAGAGTGAACCCATCTCTTCATCCATCACCTTCTTCCACCTTCACTATTTGTAACCCTGCATTGATTCCTTATAGGTGCAAAGACTGTCGTTGTGTGTAACTGGAAGAGCTTTTGCCACCACATCGGCATATCGATCGGGTTTTTGAATCTCCCACCTCGGTCTGTTAACTGCAATGGACTCTGGCTGCTGTGATGCTTCCCAAATTGGAGCCTCCTCTTCAAGAATGTCTTACTCAATAGAATGATCCATAGGACTCTCAATTGTATGATTAGTCCATGCTACAACAAGAGGCGACTCTACTCTCGCATGTTCTAAATGTTCCACCTGCTGTAGAACATTCGGCTCCACATTCTCCGTGGAAGGAACCTATTTTATCATGGCAGATTCGTCAAAGGTAACATCCCCTTTATAACAACTTTCTTTGACTCGGAACACCAAAGCTTGTATCCCTTAACACCTGGATTAAAGCCCAAAAAAACTGCTTTCTTGGCTTTCGGATCCAAGTTTGATTAAGTTACATGATAGAAAGCAGGACATCCAAAAACATGTAACGAATCGTAGTCCGCAACAGGTTTCCTAGACCATACCTCCATTGGAGTCTTCCATCCAATTACTGCTGACAGTAAACGATTGACAAGATGTGAGGCATATCTAATTGCCTCTCCCCAGAATGACTGACTCAACCCGACATTTGACAACATGCATCGGGTTTTCTCCACCAAAGTGCGATTCATGCGTTCTGCTACTCCATTTTGCTGCGGCATCCCACAACATTGAAGTGCCAAATGATTCCTCCTAAGAGACTTGGAGAAAAGGATCTGACTTGTACTCCCCTCCGTTATCAAACCTCAACGTCTTCATCTTTCTGCCTATCTGTGTCTCCATCATTTTCTTCCAAATAAGGAAGATTGGAAGAACCTAATACTTATGATTCATGGGATATACCCAGACTTGACTGGAATAATCGTTAATGAATGTCACAAACCATCCTTTGCCTTCCAAATGTCTGAATGAACATAGTCCAGAATCCCCTTGGTGCGGTGAACTCCAGTGCCAAACTTGACTCAAGTCTATTTACTCGGTACACAATGCTTACAAAAGCCAATTTTCCCTATCTTGGCTCCTTTCAACAAGCCTTGCCTCACCAAACCCTGTAAGACCTTCTCGCCAGCATGCCTTAAGCGCATGTGTTATAGCCTGGATGCATCATCTTTGTTTGAGCCAATAGAAATGGATGCTCTCCATGTGACTGCATAACCATCTAGCAAATACAAGTTTCTCTTCCGACTACCTTTCAAAACCATTGTGCCCCTCAAACCACCTTCAATACTCCACCCACCATCGTAATCTTGTAGCCCTTTGCATCAAAGACTCCTAGTGAAATGAGATTCTTCTTCATGTCTGGAATATACCGAACATCTATGAGCACCTTGATAGTCCCATCATGCAACTTCAAACGGATTGAACCTATCCCTTTGTATTTTGCAAGTTGTTTCGTCACCTAACAAAATAACTCCTCCATCGAGATCCAGAAAACTCGAGAACCATTCCCTGTTGGGACATATGTGGTAGGTACATCCCGAATCTAGTATCCGCTCATCTGAATGGCTTGGTGATGATGAAACAAATAGTGTTAACTCTAGATCATCCCTTGTAACATTTGTAGTTGGTTGTTTGTTCGGACAATCTTTATTCCAATGTCCCTTTGATGAAAAAGGGCACATTCATCTTTCACCAATCTCCTCCGTTCAACGGATATCCCTCTGGATTTTGAGCGAGACCTTCCTCGTCCACCTCCAGTAGACTTCTTGCCCTCGACAGACTTCCTAGTCTCAGTTCTGCCCCTGGTGGTTAATGTTGATGTTGTTGGGTCTCGGTGAATGAGCTTATCCATTCTCCAAACCTCGTTATTCATCAAAGCATTAGAAACGTCATTGATAAGGAAAGAACTAACCTTTAGGATAGCTCAGATCAAACCAAGCTCCCTAGATAAGGTTGGTTAACACATGATGAGGCAAGTCACGCAACTTGGGCGATGGCCTAACCTGACCTAGAGGTTAGCCCAGTCATAGGTCGTTTATGGATGACATCAGCAGGCTCAGATTGACCTCATTCAAGTTGGCACCCATCATAAGAGCTTGGTCCAAGCGATCAGCTCGTCATGCAAAATTTTTTGTGCACAGGGCTCTAAAGAGTCAGTTACAGCGAAAAGCCTTGACCAGCCAGAACCTTATCCTATTAGTTCTAAGATACGATGAATGCTAAAACACTTATCAAGATAAGAGACCTAGCGCAATAAGAAACAAAAAAGGATAAGTAGGTTGAATGGGAGCCAAAGACTCCAAGTCCTACAAGGACTCAATCATTCCGATGTCTATAAATGCACCAACGCAACCCAAATAGAGGTAAGTGGTTCCAACACTTGAATCTACAAGTTACAGTTAAATAAACTACAAAATCCACGGACTGACTTAGGCATCGGAGACTGGTTGGCTAACAGCACGCCGGTGTCCCTAGTCATTTACTATTTTGCAATAATTTGTTGAGCTGCACCGAAAGCTGCTTCATCAGTTGGCGTTGTCTGTGGGAACGAAATTGGTTTACGAAAGGTGAACTATTTCCTTTTATGGTGTAGACTCGATCAATGTTGTTGCAAAACCAGCACAACAACTATCCAGCGATGACGCTGGAAATGTACATGACGCTCCAACAACAAATGGAAGTCTTGAACAAGAGACGATAACAGAATCAAGAACTCCAGAATCAACTTCAGAGGTTAGAGAGGCATCAACCTACCCACCCGCAGCCTTCTAACCATCCACCAACTCATCAAGATGATCAAACTAACGAATCTCGAAGGGCTAAAGATGAAGGAAGTGGTAATCAGGGATTACAAGATGAAAGACCGCTTAGGAGGCCCTTGGAGCGTCTGGAGAACAATCAAGACCCATTAGCTGCCCTACAAAACAATCAAGACCCATTAGCTGCCCTACAAAACAATCAATTCAAGGGGAAAGCTCCAACCACAAAGGAAGAGCTTGTACAAAACACAGATTCTCCTTTCACAGCCGAAGTCATGAGGAAACCCTTTCCACGGAGGTTTAAGATGCCCCAGATTGACACATTTAATAGCTCTACAGATCTGTTAGATCATCTCAAAATATATAAAAACCTGATGGTGTTGCTAGTCGTCCTAGATGCAGTGATGTGTCGTGCCTTCCCAACCACTTTGAAAGAAAGTGTGCGAATGTGGTTTAACAAAATTAAGCCTAACACCATTGGAAGTTTCAAGCAACTCAGTGAGAAATTTTTGAGTTATTTCATCACTAGACAAAATTACAGCAAGCCCTTGACCTATTTGTTCACAATTAAGCAAGGAAGGAATGAGTTCCTATGAGATTACACAAATAGGTTCACAAAAGAATCAATGCAGGTTGAAGCAGTAGAAGATAAAATTTCCATTGCGACATATATTTCTAGATTGTACTCAAATTAACTTTTATTCACCCTTACAAAGGAGCCCCCCACTACTATAGCTGAGCTCATGCTCAAGGCTCAGCAACACATGAATGCGGAGGATGCCATGAATGCCAGAGTTCAAGGGACAATAATTTTGACTCCCAGTTCTACTAGACAAGTTAGCAAAGTGATAAACGCAAAAGGGATCAAGCGGGGCAGAGCAAAGATTCCAAGGCCAAGTGATCTGATTAGAAAACCCCCACTAGGAGAGGGGGTCCCCCTAGAGAAGTATAAGCACTACACACCTATGGTCGCCACAGCAGAGCAAATCTTGGGTGATCTCTACCATGACCCCGACCTAAATGGCCCAGGAAGTTACGGACTGACCCAAATAAGAGGCCAAAGGATAAGTGGTGAAGGTTTCATAGAGACCATGGTCATGAAACGGATGACTGCATTGACCTGAAATAACCTATTGAAGATCTGATCTAGAGAGGTTGGTTAAACAGTTTCGATAAAGGTCAAAAGCAACCCAGAAAAGAAGATCGGTCAAAGAATGATCAGAAGAAAAGCCAAGCTCGAAATACTCCTATAGGGGAGATAGTCATTATACATGGAGGACCGAAAATTAGGGCTTAACCCAACAACTCTTGGAAAGCTCACCTACGTAAGCTTCGCTCAGACGATCCTATGGAGGTGAACACCATAAAAAGACCAAGCAAGGTGGTCAAGTCAAAAAAACAGCTCATAACATTCTCACAAGAAGAAGAAGTTGGGGTGATTTACCCTCATGATGACCTGTTGGTGATCACTATGGTGGTCACCAACTATCGAATAAAGCGGGTGTTGGTGGATACTAGAAGCTCTGCTGACGTAATGTATTACTCTATATTCCAACAGTTAAATATTGGGTAGACAAGATGCGATCGGTCAACTCAACTCTGATGGGATTCTCTAGAAAGCCAATACAGCCAAAAGGGAATATTGCCCTCCTAGTCACTTTTGGGGAAGAGGATAACTCAATCACTTTCATGATGGATTTTCTTATTGTAGACAGCCTTTCATCCTCAACCTGGTATTAGGAAGAACTATCCTCAACCAAACAAAAGCAATGGTATCCACCTACCATTTGAAAATGAAGTTCCCTGAGAAATAGGAGAAGTTCGGGGAAGCCAGCAGATAGCTCGGGAATGCTACAACAGCACCCTAAGGAATTCAAAGGAAAATCCCATAGATGTCTTTGCAGTTGATGTTGTTGATGTCAGAGATGAGGACAAGCCCATCCAGGGGGAGCTTGTAGAAAGCCTCGTCGAGATAGAGTTAGGGCCGGGTCGACCAGATCAAACTATCAAGATTGGCGTGGCTCTAAACCTAGGGATTTGGAAGGAGTTGAAGGACTTCCTACAAGAGTACAAGGACGTTTTTGCGAGGTCACATGATGACATCCCAGGGATAGACCCATGAGTTATATCTCATTGGCTTTCGATTAATCCAGATTACAAGCTAGTAAAGCAAAAGAAAAGGACCTTCGCCCTGGAAAGAATTAGGGTCGCAGTAAAGGAAGAAAAGAAGTTCATCCAAGCCGGGTCCATTCGAGAAGTTCATTATCTGAAATGGTTAGCTAACGTGGTCATGGTGAAGAAAGCTAACAGAAAGTGGAGGATGTGTGTAAATTTTTGGGCTTTATGGTTTCCCAAAGGGGAATTGAAGCCAGCCCTGAGAAGATCAGTGTAGTCCTGAGGCCACCAAGGTCTACCAAGGAAGTCTAGAAGTTGACCGGCTTTATTGTAGCCCTCAATAGATTTGTGGCCAGGTCTACGGACAAATGCCAACCTTTCTTTAAGATTTTGAAGAAGGAATTTTAGTGGACTGTTGAGGGTGAACGGACATTCAACGAACTTAAGGAATACTAACAGTCCCCACCTCTTCTCAATAGGATTGAGTTGGGGGAAACTTTATATTTAAATGTGTCGGTTTCACCTTATGCAGTCAGCTTGGTCTTGATTCGTGAAGATAAAGGAGTTTTTCAACTAGTTTACTATACAAGCAGAGTTCTCAGGGGGCCTGAGACCAGATACCCCAAGATTGAGAAAGTTGCATTTGTTGTTCTGACAACAGTGCAAAGGTTGAGGCCGTATGTCCAAGCTCATTCGATCAAGGTTCCTACAAACCAGCCATCGAGAAGAGCTCTACATAATCTCGACACATCAAGTCGGCTAATTTAGTGGTTAGTCAAATTAGGTGAGTTCGACATCACGTATCACCCCCGAACAACAATCAAAGGACAAGTCCTTGCTAATTTCGTGGCAGCGTATACTTATCCTGACCCAGAAATGCCTGAGAAGAATGAGCCACAACCATGGTTGTTGCTCATAGAAGGGTCAAAGACAAAGGAGACTAACAGTGCAAGCCTAGTACTACAAAGCCCAGATGGGACAAACTTAAAATATGCCCTACGATTCCAATTCAATGCAACAAATAACCAAGCTGAATACGAACCACTCATAATGGGTATCCAGCTCGCTAAGGCAATAGGGACTGAATGCTTTGCTGTCATAAGTGACTCTCAGCTCGTCGACCAGGTTAATGGGGAGTATGAGGCGAAGGAGGACAGTATGGGTAAATATTTAAACTTAGCCAAGAAATTGGCTAATCATTTTGAGAAATTTAGCATTTCACAAGTCCCACGAGAAGAAAAAAAAACTTAGAAGCAGATCAGCTAGCAAAACTGGCCACAACGAAAGATGAGTTGATCCCAAGAGATGTGATGATACAATATTTAGAACATCCCAGTATTGTGCAACCAATTGTTGAGGTAAAGGTGGTGGAGTATGCTAGATCATGGGCAGAGCCCATAGTAAGGTATATCTGTAATAGGAGGTCCCTTCAAATAAAGATCAAGCTCATAAGCTCAGAATCAGAGCTTCAAGGTACGCCTTGATGGGAGATGTGCTTTATAGAAGAAACTTTACCCTCCCCTACCTCAAGTGTCTTGTTAAAACTAAATCTGAGCAGGCGATGAGTGAAGTTCATGAGGGGCTCTACAGGGGACATCACAGAGGTCGAACATTGGTATACAAGTTCATCAGGCTGGGTTACTATTGGCCTACCATGCAGCATGACTGGTTAAAGATGGTCAAAAAGTGCGACAAATGTCAGAAGTTTGCTAACATATCTCACAAGCAACCCATAGCCCTTACGGCAATGAGGGGACCATGGCCCTTTGCTCAATGGGGCCTGGATTTGATGGGCTCTCTTCTTTTGAGCTAATAGGGTTGAGAGCTCTGCACTCCCCTTTATTTCCGACCAATTTTTTTTCCAAATCAACTGAAAATTGTTCAGTTCCTCTACATCTGGTGTTAGTTTCCTTCATTCTACCAAAATTAGGTCTCTGGGTTCACTCAAAAGGGGATCTGGGAGTGGCCATCATCATATACCGAGGTTCAATAACTCATTCAAAAGGGGATCTCTCACCTCAACCTGGGTCGATTCATCATAAGATCGTATCTCAGACATGGGTTTGTAGATTACCCGGATTTACAATCATCTCGAAGAGGGTATGTGCGGAAATCTTGCCCAGATCCATAATCTGGTCGTTAAAACCGAGTACTCACTTGGGTCGATTGGTCCCTGAGGCATAGCAGAAGGAGCTAGTTGGGGATTTCAAGGGGTCACGAAAAGTCAGTAGCTCGAGAATCGATTTCAACTCACTGCTTTTGGGTTCAAATTCAGGCAAGGAAATTGAGACATGAGCTCTCTAGATAGCTTTTTTGGTTGGTAACTCTGATTGTGTTCCATCTTCCAAACGCTCATACAAAGTGACTCAACCCAGTTCAGTTTGTCCTTGCAGTCTGGTTCTATGCGATCTCTCACAATCCAGCAAAAGGGATCTAAGCGTATGGGTCCAAATGGGTTAATGTTCTTCACACTCAGATCTGGCGCTCATCAAACTGCCATTGCGGAGATGTTGCATTCTGGGTTAAACAAAATGGGTTTCTAGTTTTTGACTAAGAAGACAGTTTTCCATAAGAGTATCAAGGTATGGGACCTCATTCAACAAGCTTCAATTTCACTTTTGTAATAAAATTTCTTTGTAAATTATTATGTTGTGGACTCTGTTGATATCCCTTTAATGGGTACTCCTTGCTGGATTCTGTTGTGGTTTCTACTAGATCCCAATTGGGGCAGATGATGTGGGGCCCACGTTGTGTGCTCCACGCACCATTTAGGTGTGTGGTCCTAGTGTTCATGGGCTAGAGTAATTATTTACAGCCCTTTATGGGGGCAATTAAGATCTACCCCATTATTCAAAAATAATTGCCTAAAGGCCACAGGGTGCTTTTAGGGCCATGTTCTCACAAGTGTTCTATTTCGGTGTTCTTAATACTCAGATTGTACCTCTTGATTGGGCATGACTGTCTTTGTATTTGGATTAGGCATGTGGGAGCGGACGACGGATTAGGCGTTTGTCCCACGGGTTCTTGGAGGGAGTTCCCGTGCGTGTACTTAATGCCAATAGTCTGAGGCTCCTCGTTGGGTCCGGGTTGCATTGATGTTGGTCCCTAGAGAGTTGGTCATCTTATGTATTAGTTTACCCTAATGTGGCTAACTTCGATGTGCTAATTACATGAATTGTACTACTTGTTTGGGATAGATTGACTTTGATATCTGGATTAGGCATGTGGAAGCGAATGACGGATTAGGCATGTGTCCCACGGGTTCTAGGAGGGAGTCCCCATGCATGTACTAAATGCCAAACAGTTTGAGGCTCTTCGTTGGATTTGGGTTGCATTGTTGTTGGTCTCTTATGAGTCGGTCATCCTTTGTCCTCTAGATCAAGCTTTATATTGTTGTGCTCCACTATTGAGATTGAAAACCATTAAGATGATATACGTGGTCTTGGACATCATATTACTACTCTTATTGCTTCATGCAATCGTATACCCACCTCGGCGGGTTGTGCCGGGGAGTTCACACGGTTTAATTTTCAGTACTTATCCCTATCCTTGCGGGTTGTGCAGCGGCACCTTATCTTTTGTCTTTTTATCTCCGGCGGGTTTGTGTTGGAGAATTGCAATTTTCTATCTGTTATGCATATGCATTTTGCTCATTTATACTTATACTGGCAGGTTGTGCCAGTACTCTCATTTTCCCACCCCGGCGGGTTGTGCCGGGGACCATGCATTTTTTCTTTTTTCTTTTCTTTCTTTTATTTTTTTTGTCCTCCCTGGGGTATGCTCCTTGTAAGTTGTATATTCGCTTAACCCCTTTTAATTTCAAGCTTGGTTTACCAAAAAAAAAAAGAGTCAAATCCAATATGCAGTAGTAGCAATAGACTACTTTACTAATTGGGTAGAAGTTAAGGCTTTAGCCACAATCGCCAATGAAGCTATCACTTATTTTATATGGAAGAGCATCATATGCCGTTTCAGTCTACCTAGGGTCTTTATGGCAAACCATGGCAAACAGTTTGATAGTGAAGAATTCAGGCAGTATGGCCAATGGAATACATGTGCATTATACCTCGAAAGCTCATCCAAGGGCCAATGGACAAGCTGAACTAACCAATAGGGAGATCAAAAAAGGAATTAAGAAGAGGCTGAGAGCTGCCAAGGGAGTATGGCCGGAAGAGCTACACTCAATACTCTAGGCGTATAAAACAACCTCTGGAACTGCTACAGGAGAGACCCCTTACTCAATGGCTTTTGGGGCAGAGGCAGTGGTGCCAATGGAGGTTGACCTACTTAATTATCGCACAGCTACTTCTGACGAGCAGGAAAACGAGGAAGACCTAATGATCGAGTTGGACCTGCTGCAAGAGAAAAGAGATAAGGTTGCACAAAGAGTAGTTTATCAACAAAGGATGGATAGGTACTATGATACCTAACATTGATTTTTGGGTCAATGTGGCAGTATTGAATTGCATTTGGGTATTTTTAAAACACATTTGGAAGTTTAGGGGTGTGAGTATATAAGCAATGTTAGTCTCTCCTTTTTTTTGACACAAAAATCACTCCCCTCCTCTCTCTTTCACCCAACCCCTCTCTCTCTCTCTCCTCTCCCTCTCAAATTTTCTTCATCTTCTCTCTAAAATCCACCTCCCTCACTCACCCTCTTCAAGAACCAAGTTCAAAACTTTCTTCTACGAGTCAATTGGAGTTGGGTTCACCATGGTTCTCCGTGGATACCAAGATTTTCGGTTTTGGAGCTTCTAAATATAGGGTTTTCTTATTCTACCAATTTCAAGCTTCAATCTTGATGTAGGAAGACAAATTCTACTCCCTCTAGTTGTATTTATGTGATGTGTTGCATATATCATGTTCTTGGTCTTTAATTTCTCCAAAATCATGATTCTCTCTCATAAATGGGTTTTGTTTCATTTGATTTTTTTATCTATGATATGGATTGTTGTTTGATGCGATTGGATGTTGTTTTACCCTCCCTTGATGTCCATTAGTTGCTCTACATTTCCAATTTTTGTCATAATTCATCAAATTAGGACTTGGGTTGAAATTCCACACCCTAAGGGGTGAAAATCTGCACTTTTTGGATGCCTAGAATCTGACCCGCTTGGGCGGGATTGCGGGCCGTCCAGGTGGAAAATCCAGCACCTTGCAATTTTTTTGGTTCTCCCGGTTCATCCCTCGATGCCCGTTTGGCCCCCGATTGTCCGTTTCTTCATGCGTACCACCATTTTGAACCTCGAATCCCCTTTGAAATCATAAAACTAACTTTTGGACATGTGATTTAACAAATTCCATGGATTTATGTATTGGACATGCGTCGGTTAACACATTTTGGCGAAAACGGTAGAATTTTGGAATAAATGGGACATATGGAAGTTTTTGAAAGACAAATTGTTTTGAAATGATATATTTGGATAATGTGACTACTATGGATCACCTGTTTGGTGTCCCTAGCCATGGGTGCACGGAGCCCATGAAATCCGACAGGGGTACACGGAACCCACGAAATCCGGCAAAGGGATACTTCTCTATTAAATTGATGAATGTTTTCTTGTGAAATGTTGGAAATGATATATTTGGATTGATTTTGAAGTATTTGGCGAAAATTGATTTTTAGTGTACGATTATGGAAATTGGCCAAATACTTGGACCTTGTTGGATACTTAAAGTTGTTTTGGGATACTTGGATATTTTAGGAAACACTTGGACACACTCTTGGGTTACTTGGATACTTGGTGGTCAGGTTTCAATCATTGGTTCTTTCTAATCACATGCATGGATTATCTCATTCCTTATATTCCATCTGTCATGCATATCTCATGTTTATACACCTAGTGTTTGTAGAATAGTTTTTCTACTCGGCTACTGAGCTCAACCTATCAATTTTCATGTACTCAGCATGGAGCATGAGATTGGATGCTTGTGGAGTGATACATACATGGAGCTTATACATGCATGAAGCTATTTTTCCATCTTTGTCTAATATTTTTTAAAGATGGTTTTTTAACTTCTATTTGTAAATCTTTTGACTATTTGGCCAATGTAATAACTTTTTAAAACTTGATACTTATGCTTTTGGGATTTGGGATTTCATTATTAGAACTCGTTGACTATTTATGGTGAGAATGTAATATTTTGACTTTGACTATTCAAAGGGGTAAATGGTAAGACTTTGACTTGTTTCACGTGGATATTTTCTATATTTGGTTTATTAAATTTGAGGGCGTGTGGAGTGGGTAAAATCTGATTACCCTGTTGATAGGCGTAGCACGTGCCTATGACAATTACCACGAGAGGGTGAATGGCTCGGCACCACATAAGGAGCCTGTAAGTCCTATGCCGAGTTGTACTGACTATGAGTAATGTCAGAATAACTAAGTAAGTTTATACATCAGAATGTCCTAGCTCGGTGAGAGACATAGAGTGGTGCCCCCAATATGTCGAGTTAGGAAGGCTACGAATATAGCTTAAACGGCATTCTGGAATATGTAATTCAGCTCGGCGTGATGAGCTGATTTATGTACGAGTCATGGCGAGCTATGTGAAAGCATGGCACCGCCACGAATAAGATGGTGAGACATTCCGGAATATTCTACAGTGGCTCCTTATGTGATAAGGGGCAATCCTGTGAAATGAGGGACCGATATGGGAAGTCCTAATGAGACTAGAAGTATGCCCCGTATAGGGAAGAATCCTATATGGAAAGAAAAACCTCTGCTAGACAAGATCTAGCAGGATGTGAAGACTCGTCTCTAATAGGAAAGTCCTATTAGGAAAAGGATTCCTAAAAAGAATAGGAAACAGGGGCATGAGATGCCTAATGTGAAGGATATCTACACCTATAAATACAAGACAATAACCATGACAAAAGGTACGCTTTGAAATTCATTCATACGCATTGTGATTTGAGAGTTTATAGTACGAGATACTAACTTAGGCATCGGAGGGCCTTTGCCGACGAGAGGCAAAGGTGCTCTAACCCTTTCCTTGTCTTGCAAATTTAGGGTTGAATCATGGAAACACGTGATCCAAGCCTACGTGGATTTATTCTCTGTACAGCGTGACAGGGACCGTACAAAATCCTTAGTGTAGACACCCCAATTTGGGCCTATGAAAATTCATAGCATTCCCAATGATGAAAGTGAACTTTCAAACACACTTAGAGCTTAGAAAGGATGATTGAAATTTAACCAAAACCTACCAAACACTTCCAAACCAAAAACCAAAAGAAACTGGCAAACCTATTTCATGCACCTGAACCTTCCTCTTGCACTTGAAGCACATCCCTTCAGGCGCCTTAACCTTCCTTTTGCACCTGAAGCACTCCCTTCAGGCGCCTGAACCCATTTCATGCACCTGAAGTCATCCTTTTAGGTGCCTAAAGCATTTTTCCAGAATTTTTTAAATTTTGAGTGGGAAAATTGGATGTAATGATTATGATGCAATTTTGGTTGATTCTGCAAAGCAGGAGCGTTTAGGCACTAATTGAACCCCTAAATTGACCCCTAGGAGGCCTAAACCAACCTTTAAAGGCTTATAAAAACCTCCACACCCCTCATTTGAAGAGGTTCCACCATTTTTTTGAAAAAATTAGCCATATTCAACCACTTCACTCACCTAGAAAACATCCAAAAACCACAGCAAGCCTCATCCAAACTTCCATCATCCATCCAAAACCCTTTTTCTCCATTCAAATCATCCATTTCAAGCTCAAAAGGTAGTGATTTTACCTAATTAGTGTGGAAAAGTTCTTTTTGAGGGAAGTCAGTAGGCTTATGTTGGTTCTCAATATCAACAATGGGTTTACAATGACTCAAATATATCAAAAGAGTATTTTTCATTCAAAACCTGAAGCAGTAGCTTCAGGCTCAGTTCATTTCACTTATTTTCATCTCAAAATGCTTTATCTTGGTCTATAGTTATATTGATGGCGGATTAAATCCCAGGAGCAAACTTTTTACTTTCTATTTTCCACTCAAAAAGGTGAAAATCATACTTTTGAAGGGGGAAAATGACCATCAACATAGCCAAAACTATGTATTCATCACAAAATTTCTATTGAAGGTCATTTTCTTTACATGCAAGAGTGAAAAGTCTCTGTTGTGCTATTTGAATGGATGAAAAAAAATATTTTTATGAGAAATAAATGGTGTTTTATGCTACAAATGAGTTCTTAGGTGAAGCTTTCTAGTTTGTTTGCCTCTCAAAAGAGTTTTAACATCATTATTTTATCTGTTCCAGCAGCAAAACAAATGTGAAAGTTGGTTTGATCAAGCACCTGAAGCAGTAGCTTCAGGCACCTGAAGCTGTAGCTTTAGGCACCTGATCCTCTCAGCTTCAGGCCTTTGAAACATATCTTTAGGTGCATGAAGAAAAGTTCAAATATCAGGTTGTATTTTCCAAAAATGGTCTCAAATGGTTTATGCTACCAATTTCAAAGTCAAGATAGTGGTAAAAATGAGTTTTGAGTAAGCACCTAAAGCATTGGCCCTTGGCACCTGAAGCTATTGCTTTAGGTGCCTGAAGCCCCTTTTCAGGCACCTGATCCTCTCAACTTCAGGCATTTGAAGTATTCCTTCAGGTGCTTGAAAGAAAACAAAAGGGTTGATTTAATCTTGCAAAAAGGGTTTCAAAAAGCTTTTGTCATTTTATTCACAGTTTATAGGCACTATTATCAATATTCATGTCATTCTACTAACAAGCCATGACATTTGCATGATCACAAGCATCCACTTCCATATGATTAATTGTGATGATCTTTACATTGTTATCTTGTTCATATGATTTGAGTCTAAAAAGCAAGTGCTTTCTAAAAATCCCTTAAGTACTTAGTAGAGACCGGTTTTCACAATCGGGCGAAGGAGGGTGCCTTAAACCCTTCCCCCCTTGTAACTTAGCTCCCGAACCCGAGAAATCTTGGTAACGATGTGCCGATAATAGCTTTTTCCAAAACAAGGGCAAAAGAGTCATTTTTTAAAAATCGGTTTCTCGGGTGCGGTCCATAAATCCGAGTGGCGACTCTAAAATCAAAATCAGATTTTTCAAACCCTTTTTGCGGATGTCCACACTTAATCACACAAAAGCTGGAGCCTACAGGTTGGCTACCCTCAGAGGTAAGGAGGTGTACAATTCATGGAATGCAGAGCACCTGAAAAAGTACTATGTTTAAGCTTTGTCTGAGCTGTTCTTTTGTTTTTACGTTGATTGAATAAAGTAGGGTCAAATGGAATAATTAATTGATAGATGCTAGTTCTATTTTTCAAGCAATTTCTATTATTAATAAAAACACCCCGTGAGGGCACATTTCCCTTTCTTATCTTACATTCATGCATGAATAATTTTAGACTGAGCTCAGTTCACAAACAGATTGTATAAAGAAAACATGACTAAATAAGCCAAGAAACATAACGTACAAGTTATTTCGGTACAAAAGTCTCAAGAAGGCTATAATTCAAAACCTTGGACTAATAATCCCATTTCGTTCAGCTTCAAAACATGAATGCTAAAAAGTCAAATAAGACTGGAAAGTTTGAGAAAGTGGCCCACAAACCCACTCGGCCCAAAGGAAATCTAGAGTCTAAAAGAGCTCAAGATTGTGCAAAGATCGATTTTGTAAGAGGGAAAAAACTCACGAAGTTGTTTCCTTGGTCTTATGAGATCAAATCCTCTTCTAATGGAGGGACCTCGATCTTGCAACACGAGCAAACTGTCAGAGCACCCCTGCCTCTAGGCGGCAAGGGCCTCCAATGGCTATGTTAGTATTGACGAATTGGAGGATCAATGAAACGAGTGTCTAAGTATGAGAATGGGTTTAAGCAAACCTCTAGTGTTTCGGAGTCATATGTTTATATAGTCGATTCATTTGCACTTAGATTACCTGTGGAATTCTTCTCTATATGGAATCCTTCCAAGCTTAGGATTTTTCCTTATTGGGTAGCGTAGCCTGCACGATTCTATCTCCTTATTCGATAAGGATTCTTGCCAAGATGGCCGCATCTTATTCATTTGGAGCTTTACCCTACATGGGAGTTCACGCCTTGTTTACTATGTTGAGTAAGATTGTCCTTATCTTCGCAAGCTCAACTGATTCTGGGAATATCCTTGAATATTCCCTCCTTTCCTTATCTTTTAAAGGTAAGTCTACTGCTAGGGTTTATCCCACTTTGGGTCGTTCCACCTGTGTCACCTGACGAGCGGGCTAAATTGGTTTATTACTGGATTACGGGTGTGGTGATCGTCGGTGTACTATTCCGTGTCACTTTCCTCGTGCATGTCATGTGGAAGCTTTAGACAAGCTATTATGTTCATCTTCTGTAGTTCCTGAAAAATACCCACGTAGATCTCGTACTACAGATCAGCACCCTAAGGGAATAAACCCTGGGGAAAGGTTGACAATATCAACAAAACCACCTCAGGTAAAGTGTATAAACCACATCAGTGCTTACACATGTGGGGGAGTACGGGTATACATACGTTCCAAATACATTCTAAATTTTTCCAAATCTTTAGCTATGGATGAATAAGGCAAAAGGTTGATTCAGGACAGCTAGGCCCAAGTCACGATCAACATCGGACAACTCATATGATATAAAGATCAGTTGAGAGAGTGCTACCGATTAAATCATATCATGGACACATTCAAATTTAGATCATAAAGCAAGGTCGGGTCATTAGAGGCATTCAATATTCTTTAGCAAGTAAAACACCACCAGTGTTAAAGCCCAAATTGGCAAAACAACCACCAGAATTAACAAAGTACCAAGTTCAAAGTAGCCAACCATAAATTGCAAAAACATTCAAAACAAAAACAAAAGTTTCACAAACACTCATGAACATTTCTAAAAGTCTTTCCTTAAAGAGAGTTTTTAAAAAAACCATTCTTAAAGCTTAAACCTGAGGAGGGTCTTGCGTCAGGTATTCCTTAAGAGGACTGGGAGCAACAGCCTTGCTCAACTCTAGGTCGGTCTAAGATTCCTCTTTGTGGTCCCGACCTAAAGGAGCATCAGCTTGAGACTAAAGAGGGTCTTTAAATGTAACATGATCATCCTCCTTCTTTTTAACAATAGTCGCAGAATCCTCAAGAATTTTGAACTTCGAAAAGTCGAGATCTAGATAGGACTTGGTCACTTGACGGCAAAATTCCACAAAACCCTCGAAGAAGTACATGGTGAGTTGTTTGGCGCGCTCCTCCAGTTCTAGGGCATGCTTCTGCTTCATAGCTTCAACCTCCCCCAACAGCTCTGCCTCCCTTAGCTTGAGAAAATTCAGCTTCTCATCCTTCGCAACTACTGCCCTCTTCAGGCTTTCAACCTCCTCCAGTGCATTAGTATGGGCTTGATCCACTTTGAGCTTACTAAACCTAACAGAAGCCAGGTTAGTGGAAAGAACCTGGTTTTGCAGGACAAGCTCCTTATTTGCCTCAAGCAGTTTTTGCCTTTGGTATTCCAGGGTGACAGCTCGGCTGGAGAGGTGAAGGACCTTCATAGAGTTCTGCCACAACTTTATTTGTTAGCAACCAGAGGCAAAATCTGGAGTAAGAGTAATCTAAGGTATAAACATAGACAATGAGAAAGGTCTCACCAATGCAAGGTCGATGATAGCCTCGTAGCTCAGAACATCCATATCCACTGTTTTTAAAATTTTTTGGTCTGCGGGAAAGCCAAGGCTTTTCATCTTCTCAAAACACAGCTTTCTGTTAAGGAAGAGAGATGGACCATCGTCCCCCGTTATGGTTGGTTTGGTAGGGGTAGACTGAGTGGAAGGAGTGGGAGTAGTCTTGGCTCTTTTCAAAACTCTCTCATCTCTCTCTTTCTCTTCTCTTTCTCTCTTTTCTGTTTCTTTCTCCTTCTCTCTCTCTCTCTCTCTTCCTCGATATTCTTGCTCTTAATGAGGTCAACAGCAACGAAGGTCTGCACGTTAGCCTCAGCAGAAAGCCTATTCCTGGTAACAACCTGGCCTTGTGAGAGGGTCTCACGGGCAACCCTCAGAGTAGCTAGAAAGGCAATGTTAGTCTTAGCTTTGCTCATCTCAGATTCTTGGTTGGCTGAGAATTCCCAAAAACACAGTACTCAAAACAATGAATGGAGTATGGATTTTAAATTAAAGTATAAGGGTAGCTCTTTTAAAAGCAAAGTTGTACTTGAAACCTCAGGTCCAAGCAGTGTAGATGCAAGAGCTTAAAAAGTCAGCAGGAGGTCAGAAGAATGGATTTCGTACTTCGTGGCATGGTCAACCTCCTCTAACCTATCTTTCGAAGGGGCAAGATGGCATCTACCTGAAAGGGAAAATAGCAAAGACACACATCAGGCAGAATCCTAGAATTTGAAAGGTCTAATGAAATGAAATTATAATGGAACTCACTCTCTAGAGCGGCAATTCCCCACTTGCGTAGAACTGGAAGGGCCCGAATTTCATCCTAGCTCGAGAACTCCCAACCAAGGTTGTCAAAATCGTACGATTCCCGATACGAATCGTATGATTCAATTCGATTCAAGCCTCAAACGATTCGTTACGGACCCCATAATCACATTTGTGTTATAATCAGAACAGAATCGAATGTATCGCAACTCGAATCGCAATAATCATGAATCGTACGATTCGTTTACGATATAGAATAGGTCAGGTTTGGCGGGTCCAAAACCTAATTTATGCAAACTAGGAGGGTTTTTTCCGCAATTTTAGCCCCTCAATTGGCTCATAACCCATCGAATAACACTCGAAAAGTAAAAAACTTCAAAAATTTAAAAACCCAAACCTGATTTCATCATCTCCGGTTCTCCACATATAGGTTTCAATGGGTTTCAACTTCGATTGAAGTTGTTGTTGATCGTCGAACAAAGTATGACCAAAGCTACGCGACTCTTCATCTTCATCTTCTCGATTTCTGCAGAGGTATGTAATGGTCATCTTCTTCGACTGTTGGGTTTTCTTCTTCGATTGCTGCCGCTGGGCTTTGTTTTCATTTATTGAAAGAAAGGATCAAGGAACTAAAGGGCTTTGTTTACCACGCCAAAAAGGTCTACTAGATTCTTATACTGAGGCTTTATGAGTTTATAATTTGTTACTTTGTTTAATATTCTCCAGTCCACTAACACTAAGGCTTTTCTTTCTTTATTAGTAATACTATTCATAGAATCACACTTTTCTAAACTCCACTAAGGCTTTTTTTTAAGCTTTAAAGTTGTGTAGTTGTCTGATTGTCTCCATTTGAGAGACATTTTGACCCTATTTAATAACTAATTGATTGGTTAATTGGTTGTTTGTGAATTAAAGGGCTGAGGCAGTGAGGCTGAGCCCATTTCTCCTCCACTAAGGCCTTTATTTATTATTAATACCCATTTACACACAAGTCTAAACAGTAAACTCCACAATCCTCCACTAAGGCTTTTATTAAACTTTAAAGTTTATCTATTGTCTCCATTTGAGAGACATTTTGTTGTTTGTGAGTTGTGATTTTTATTTTATAGATGGTGAAAAGGAAGGCAAGGAAAGAGATAGACCCGGCATGGGAGCATTGTACCTGTGTTGGTGATAGTAGAATGAAGTTGTGTTGCAATTATTGCAAGGGAGAATATTGGGGTGGAGTGCTTCGCGTGAAAAAACACTTAGCTTGTACAAGTGTTGATGTACAACAATGTCCTCAAGTTTCCGAAGATGTTAAGAATTATTTCATGGAATATCTACGAAGAAACCAACCAAAAGACATGGATCTTGAGTTAGAGGTGGTGGAAGTTAATCGTAAATTAAAGGGAAGCATGGATGCATATGTTGTTAAAGGGAAGGGAAAATCGAACGACAAACTATGAATCAAATGTTGAAGAAAAGGGAGCCCGTTATTGGGGACATATGTCGAATGATCTATGCAAATGTCTTGCCCTTTAATCTAGTCAAGGACTCTTTTTGGAAGAGGATGTTAGTTTCAGTTGGTGAATATGGCAAGGGTCTAAAACCCCCAACTTATCATGAGGCAAGGGTGTCTTATTTGAAGAGAGAGGTAGAACTCGTAAAGGGTGGATTAGAGGTGTATAGAAAGGAGTGGAAGGAAATGGGTTGCACTTTAATGTCCAATGCATGGACCGATGGGAAGCATAGGAACATAACTAATTTTCTTATCAATAGCCCACGTGGTACGGTGTTTGTTAAATCAATTGACACTTCGGGCATTATCAAGAATGCGGATAAATTGTTGGAGTTGCTTGATGGTTTTGGTGGAAGAGATTGGAGAAGAAAATGTGGTACAAGTGGTTACCGATAGTGCATCGGCTTATGTAGGTGCCAGCAAGCTATTAGAGGAGAAAGGAAGAGTTTGGTGTGGTCTGCATGTGCAGCACATCTTTTGGATTTGATGCTTAGCGAAATAGGTGACATCCCGATTTTTAAAAATACACTAGAGAAAGCAAAGATTGTCTCCGGGTTCATTTATAGGCACCAATGGGTTCTTGATTTGTTTAGGCAATTTTAAGAAAGAAGGAATTGACACGGCCGGCCGTGACTAGATTTGCAACCGCTTATCTCACTTTAAAAAGTTTTGAGGAGACAAAGATTGGGTTGAGAGCTATGTTTAGATCGGAAGAATGGGTTAAGAGCTCTTATTGCAAGCAAATTGGAGCGCTTGAAGCGGAAGAGATAATTGATCGTGATCCAAAGTTTTGGTCTGGACTCAAATATTGAATGAAGGTTGTGCTTCCTTTGGTAAAACTTTTACGACTTGTGGATGGTGATGCCAAGCCGGCGGTTGGTTACATTTATGAGGCGATGGATAGGGCCAAAGAAGAAATTGCCAAGAATGTGAACAACATGAAGAGTAGATATGACAAGATTTGGCAAATCATTGATAGAAGATGGGATTTACAACTCCATAGGCTCTTTCATGCGGTGGCTTACTTCCTTAATCCTAGGTAAGTTCTTTATAGTTTACAACTTTACCGTAACTTGATATTTGCTTTAACTATAGCTAGTTTGTCTGTTATAATAGAAGTTGTTTACAAATTATTGTAGGTTCCAATATGATGAATCATTTAAGGCGAATATGGAAGTCAAACATGGCTTGTATATAACTCTTGATAGGTTTTATCTCGACATAGATACAAGAATAAAGGTTGATTCACAACTAGAGAAGTTCAAAAAAGCCGAAGGTATGTTTGGGATGAGCTTGGCAATAGCTACAAGAGACAAGAAGCAACCCAGTGAGTCTTGAACTTGCATTACAAAGCATTAATACCTTCTAAAACATGTATAGTATTTTATGATCTAAAGTCATATTTTTTTTAGCATTGTGGTGGGAGAGTTTTGGAGAACAGTGCAAGGAACTTCAAAGGTTAGCAATAAGAGTGCTAAGCCTTACATGTATTGCGACCGGATGCGAAAGGAATTGGAGCACATTTGATCAAGTGCACACAAAGAGAAGGAATCGTTTAGAACAACAAAGGATGAATGCATTGGTCTTTGTGAAGTACAACCTTAGACTTGAAGAAAGGCAACAAAAGAGGCAAGAGTGGGGGGGGGCACCTATGATCCTATTTTTTGTTGGATATGGAATCGGATGATGAATGGATCACCGAGAAAGAAAAGCCATGTCTACCCGAAGATGCATCATGGTTGGACATCCACGAGTGCTTCCAAGATGATGGTGAAGGAGTAAGTCGCAAAAGGAAGAAAAGAGGTATAGTTTACACTTTACAAATGTTAGAACTTAGAAGCTATTTATTGTTTCTATTTTTTTAGTTCCACTCAAGTCTTAACAACTATTTTTATTATAGGACCAAGAGACCTAAATGCAAGGTACCGAGATAAAAAGATAGGAGATGACTTTTTGGTTGATGAGGATGAAGTCGAAGTTGAAGTGATTGAAGATGATGAAGAAGAGCTTCAAGAAGTCAATATGGTGGAATCCAATGATGACAATCTTGACATTGACGTGGAGGGAGAGGAGGAATATTTAACAATATATGCCTTGTTGAAGTTTAGTATTGTTACCCAAAAGGCAACCTAGAGGGGGGGGTGAATAGTGTTGCTAACAATAATGCCCAAATAAAAAATTTCTAATTGAATGAGTAAAATATTTGGCAAAGCAAATAAATAATTAATTTGTACAACACAAAAATAAATAAGATAAGGAAGAGAGATATCACACAGAGATGTATAGTGGTTCGGTCTGAGCTTTATTCACTACTCAGCCTAGTCCACTGGCCTAAGGAGTCGTTGTTTTACTAATCCAACAACCAGCTTTTGGTGCCGATTAAACCTTACAACTGCAACGCTAACTTTCCCGAGGAGTTAGCCAAACCGCTAAAGTTTATCTCCCAAACTCTAAAATCACCCGCAGAACAAAACCCCGTTCTGTGGTAGCTCACTGTGGACGGCCCACTGAGATTGTGTCGCGTCGCGCACAAAAAAGTTTGTGATTTGTTAGAGTCGCCACCCAGATTTGAGGTCCGAATCCGAGAAACCGATAAAAATATGACTCGTTTGCCAGTTGAAAAGATTTTACTGATCACTACGAAACCAGAAATTTCTCGGATTCGGGGGTTTGGTTACGAGAGGGGAAGGGTTTTACGGCACCCCTCTCGCCCGGTCCGTGAACCGGTCTCTACTCAATATTTCATGGGATTTTGAAAATGTTTAAAACTTGATTTAATCACAAAAATGGGGAATTGGGGATGGGAATCACATTAACAATAAGAAAATACAAACATGCAAATTTAATGTGGATACTTGTGCGCGTGATTTACATGGAGATGATAACAATAAAGAATTATTACAACGAATATTTACAAAGATGAACGACAATCAAAAATTGGACAAATAATTCAAAGAACCGCTAACTTGAAGTTTAATAATCTAGTATACAATCTGGATTTCAACATAAGGGTTGAGCGCTCAACAGTGATACCTTGAGCGCTTAAACCTCTCGAATTGGCTTGAGCGCTCAAAGATCATGGCTTGAGCGCTCAAGTCCATCTCCAACTTCTGTGATTTTTAGCTTTTCCACCACTTCTTTAGTCATTATTTGTAAGATCAAACATCAATGTAATGTTTTTCATGGAAATCGATGAGAATGAACTGATTGATCTCATAAATAATGATAAAAAGGGAAAATTACGGTATTTTAACAAAGAAAATACTTTGAAAAGAAGGAATCCAGACCTTAATCACAACAATAAAACCACACACATACTTAAGCTTGAATAAACCATGATCCATCATCGAAATATCCAAGAACCAACAATCTGCTCAAGAACAACTTGAGCGCTCAAGTGGATAGCATTGAGCGCTCAAGCCATTACATGACTTTCTGATTCTTGACTTGAAAGCAGAATCTGGATGATCCTCAGGATCAAGATAGAAGCATATGGAACCATTCACCATCAGATTATACTTGAATATAACATTTTCAAGGATTTTGAGACTTGATTATCATAAACTAGTTAATTTGAGCTCATGCAAGAGGTTTTAAAGTAAAAAGAAACTATTAAAAGATTATATGAGCATAAATTAACTGTTAAATGATGATCAAAATCCCGATACTGACTCAAAGTTGAAGAAAAATAGAAACATCCCCCGAATTGGAATTGAGCGCTTAAGGCCTGAGGCTTGAGCGCTCAACCCCTGCTACAACTGCAAATTTTGACAGTGTTTTAAAACAATTTTTAGACCTTTGTGAGTTCAATTCAAGTATAAAGAACTTGATTGAACTCACTGGTCACCCTCAGATGAACCAAAACAGCAAAAATAGTTTGTTTAACTACCTTTTTACACTTGATTGAAAGCTTGAACTGGATTGTGAGTTTGGAAGTGAAAGATTGTTGAGATTTTGGTCAGTTTATGGACTGGATTGTGTAGAGTATGAGGTTGATTGTTGAACACAGGTTGAATTTGGTGTTTACAGGTGATTTTTCAGATGGTTTTCTATGGGAGGAGAATGGGTTTGTAGAGAGAGAGAGATTGGAAGAAATTGGGGAGGGCTATGGAACTGAACTGGTGACCACTTATCAGGAGATAGTGGAGGGTATATATAGAGTGGGTGGAGGGAAGGCAGTAGAGAGAGAGGAAGTGGGTTTGTAGTCTAGGTGTAGCTTAGGTGTAGTTTAGGTGTAGTTTTAGGTGTAGTGGAGGGTATTATACGTGTATAGAGGTGGTTAGACGCTCCACTCTACATGAAATCTCATGATGAGATACTCTGCAGATTCCCCGATCGGTTGAGTTGGCTCAAAAGCCGGGGCTTGAAAGGCAAGGTGATCCTCACAGATTGGCCTTCAAGGCCTAAAGCTTAAAAAGCTCAAGGTGCTCTAGTGACTCACCGGGTTTAACTTGGTTCAACAATGCTTGGGTTGGTTTAAGTTATTTGGTGATGTTTGGTTGATTTTGATCAGGTTCAAGTTGTTTCCACAAGTTTCGGGTAGCCAAGATTGGTCCGTTTCATCATTGGGAATACTCGAGCGCATCCCGGGTTCAAAATCGAGGTGTCTACAGTTGCCCCTCTTGGACGGGACTCAATGCCATTGATTTGACATGAGTGACGTCTAAGACATGGACAACCCGACTTGTTTCCCCGTGATACATCTCAAGTTACAAAAGAAAAACCCTTTTAAATAACAATCGGTCGTGCTGCACGAGCTGCCTACGTACCCTATTGCAGGGATCAGACCGGCGTAGTTCCTCAGGGCACTTTGGAAATACTTTTAATCAACCAACATAAACGGACACAAGGTCGCTCAAAATGATGATTTAAACAGGCTCAAAGCCCTCAAAATGATGATTTAAACGAGCTCAATGCTCTCAAAATGGTGATTTAAATGAGCACACGGCTCTCAAAAATGGTGATTTAAACGAGCTCAATGCTCTCAAAAATGTGATTTAAACGAGCTCAATGCTCTCAAAATGGTGATTTAAACGAGCTCAATGCTCTCAAAAATGATGATTTAAATGAGCTCAATGCTCTCAAAAATGATGATTTAAACGAGCTCAATGCTCTCAAAATGGTGATTTAAATGAGCACACGGCTCTCAAAAATGGTGATTTAAATGAGCACACGGCTCTCAAAAATGTGATTTAAACGAGCTCAATGCTCTCAAAATGGTGATTTAAACGAGCTCAATGCTCTCAAAATGATGATTTAAACGAGCTCAATTCTCTCAAAATGATGATTTAAACACTTCTAGTGTAAGCTAACTTGAATCATGATTTCACAGCATGCCTCGATCGTCTAACACGACCAACCATTGAGATTTGATCCTTAGATCCACAATCATTCAAATAAACGGACTAGGGAGTCCGAGACACACTGAAAATATTGTTAGAAATGCCTGAAATGTCCCTGAAAAACTTGCAGAGGAAGCCTGAAAGCTATGCCAGGATTGGTTTTGAGCGCTTAAGGTACTCCTTTTGAGCGCTCAACCCACATTGAGCGCTCAACTCCCAGGCATTGAGCGCTCAATCCAAACCATGACCCTTCAGCGCTCAAAAGGTCCAGTTTGAGCGCTTGAACCCCTGAACGGGGACGACGGTTCAGAAACCCTGTAACGTTCAATTAACTCCGATTACTCTGATTAAACGTCATAACGTTCCAAAATTTCTCAAAAGCAAATTCTCGCTCCTCTCTTGCAATTTCGATCAAAAACTCACTCATTCCTCTCTCAAATTTCTTCTCAAATCATAAACCCCCAATTCCTAGGGTTTTTCGTACGATTTCGGTCCATTTCCAGTTCGATTAGGGTTCGATTCGCAGTTCAAATCATTTCCCATGGAGAATCCTGATTTGCTACGAACTCCGGTGACTTCACCGACGGCGGTGGATGATCACGGTGGTGTTGAGGTTCTGCCACCACTGAGCTTGAGCACTCAAGGTGGTGATACAGTAGTGGAGGGGCCATCAGAAGAGCAGACGGCGAAGGGGAGAGAGAGAAACAGAGAAGAAGAGAAGGAAGAGGAGGCGGTGGGTGCTACTGGTGATGGGTCAGGGGTGGTTATGGGTGGTGAAGGTGGTGATCCGACGGTTTTGGGAGGTGGTGGTGATGAATCGGTGGTTTTAGGTGGCGGTGGTAGTGATGATTTGGTGGTTTTAGGTGGTGGTGATGATCCAACCACCGAGACAGCGATGGCCAGTGGTGATGTTGATGGGGCTGGTAGTGGTGATGTAGTAGTGGCGGTGTCGAAGAGGGTAGGAGAGAGAGATAGGGATAGAGGTGAGGAGAGAGATGAGGAGATGACAGAGATCCATGAGATAGACATACAAATTATATATAGTAGTGATAGAAGCAGGGAGACGGGTTGAGGAGAGGGGACCTGGACATGGTAAAGTGACGAGATGGGATGGAGGTACGGTGCAATGAGGGGCTTGGGCTAGGGCACCCCGTTGGAGGATTGAGGTGAGGCCCGCCGCCGCACCGGGCAGGGGAGATAAGGGGGAAGGCAAAGGGTGATTGGTGACTGTGGGTTGCCTGCATGTGGCCGCATTGTGGGATTTCGGTGATTTCGAGCACGCACTCCCTGTGAGTTAGTGATGGCGGCCGCGACGACGCCCCGGGATTCCGGATTTGGCGCAGGGAGGCCACATATCGAGAGGGGAGGCAGCCACGCTGGGTGAGGGCGGGCAGACGAGGATGCAGCGAAGTAGGGCTTTCTCGAGGAGTTCGGTGGTGCAGGAGACCGAGGAGGCCGCAGAGGGAGGCTAGGGGTACAAAATGAGGAGGAGGAGAGAGAAATGCTGGTCATAGACGACGGTGGTCCGTGGTCCGGAGACAAATGGCCGAGGAGGACGAGGCCGATCTTCGATCTGGCGACTTTACGCCCCACCGGCAGCACCTCTTCGTGCCATCTGGTTCAGAGGACTATACTCCCAGCCGGGAGTTATACTTCGGAGAGGAGGTGTTACTGGACCCCGAGGTCCACCTTTCGACTGATTGCCTGACGGTATGCTTGCTTGCTCACTTTCAGTAATTAGAAAACTAAAATTGTTTTGAATAATTGAATTACTGCTTAATTGTTAACTGTACTGTTGATTAATTGACTGACATTCTGACTTATTTACTTGTTTATTGATCCAATGCAGAGAAACTTACACTTGAAGGCTCACGGAGGCATGGGCTCCAGTTGGGAGATTTACCAGCGGCTGCACACCTCCGTGAGGGCTCTGGTGGATCAGGCAGGGTTTGGGATGTTCATCCCAACCCTACTGCAGTACACAAAGATGATCACACCGCGTGGTGACAAAGATCGGCGAGAGAGGTGGAGGGGACTCTACGAAGTTCTTTCCACCTCAAACTTGGGGAGGTGACGCCGACGCCACTGGACTCTCGTGAATGGCGATCACGGATCGAGGGGTAGGAGACCCGATCCCGTTCAACTCAGGGATAGGCCGAGATGAGGCCGCACTGAGGTGGTTTCTGGGCTTCGTGCCCCACAGAGAGGGAGAGAGATCGCCACATATGGCGGTTCAAGGCGAGGGGGCTGGGAGCCCTACATGGCGGGCGGATGGCAAAGCCGCGGAGAGTGAGATGCTACCTGTTGTACTTGTTTGGGGCTTCACTGTACCCGAACAGGCGCAACAGGGTACACCTCTCCTACCTCGGAGGCTCGAGAGATTTAAGCCATCTTTGCGAGGTATGACTGGGGTGGTGCGACTCTGGCACACCTTTCTGCGTTTCATGAATGCCGTCTCAAGGCGGAAGGGGACTGGCATCTCAGGACTATGGAGCGTCTGGGAGGTAAACTTTATTACTTGCTCAAAAGTTCCTTTACATGCATTCTATTATCTGCACAAATATTTGCTTTGACTGACTGATTTGTTGTTTATCGTGCAGCTCTGGGCATACGAGGTGTTGGGGTTGCATCCCCCTGAGACACGCCATCCGGATCAAGACATCATCCCCCGAGCACTGTGCTGGGGGGAGGGTTCCCATTACGGTGGTGACGGGCGTGGGAACCTCCAGGTTTTCCGCGTTTCGCTCGACAGACTCCCAGCTTCCCTAGTAAGTATCAAATCCTCACATGTATTCAACTCACTCTCAATATGTTTATCATTAGGCACTTGCTGACACTTATTTGAACGTTCTTGCAGGTCCGTTGGTATGTATGGGATGGCGTCGATGATCCCTACTTGACCCGGAGTAGAGAGATCACGAGGGGGAGGGTCCTATTGGAGTGCCAAGACGGGTGAGGTTACGGTACCTTGGCGGCGGTACTGCGCCCGGTCGATCTGGCCGATGGACCACGCAGTGCGGGCGCCTTCCTCCTTGTGTCCGATGACGCCTCATTATACGGGTGAGATTGAGCACTTCACCTATCCCCTCGACTGATCTCGGCCGCACTTACGGCCGATAGCCTGAGCTATGCGGAGTATCGGAAGAGGTATCCGGGCCGGCTGGCCGGTAGCCACCGAGTGGGAGAGAGACGATGGAGACGGAGAAGACTGAGAGGGCTCGTGCTTCTGCTGGAGGAGTCGCAGGTGGTGGGGGCGAGGATGCCGGCCCTTCGACCACGGAGATGGTGGCAGCTTCGATTGGTGGGTAATGCATACCACCACCCGAGGAGAGACAGGAGACATAGACATTCCGAGGCCACCGACTGGCTTTCCTCCGCTCCGAGCACCAGTAAGAATCATTTCATTTATCAACTTTGCATGCTTCTTGTTATGAATATTGACATGAACTTTTACTTTCTTTTTTTTTTTTTTCAGTTCCACAGAGGCGCACAAAGTTATATGAGAGCGTAATCGTAGGACTTCGTGGTCCCGATACGCCTCATTGCTGGACAGGAGGTCTCTATCCATCCAGAGGACGAGCCAGCACCTCCTGCTGCTCCTGGACCCTCTCTTCCGAGAGTTGCACCGGTATGCGATTTATGTTATTTGCACTTTCAATTCCTTAACTATACTGTATACTGACTCCGTTTCTTGTTTGCTTGTCAATGCAGCCGCCTGTGGTCAGGAAGAGACCACATGATGGAGCCGACGGTCCTGGAGACATGACTGTGCGGTTAGGGCGCTTCGGGCGGGCGGCGCGTAGACTCGAGGTGGAGAGACCGCGGAGATCGACTCGCCAGAGAGTAGAGGTAGTCCCTGAGGGGGGAGTTGAGACGAGCTCGAGCGATGATAGTATTAGTGACGCCAACTACCTCGCTACCCGACTGGAGCGATAGGAGCAGCGGCGCGGAGACGAGACCGAGAGCTCAGACGAGACAATGGATGCTGAGGATTAGTACATAGTAGGCATAGAGTAGTTAGAGTTTCACTTTTGCTTTTAGTCTTTTCTTTTGATTGGGCCTGCGTGCCCTGGTAGGTAGGTGGATTGGGCCTGCATGCCCCAGTTGTAGATTTTCTTATTGGGCGTCATGTGCCCTGGTAGTTGATGATGATTGACTTTATTATGGATTACATCAGATTGTATACATGACTTGCACTTTCGTTGTTCATTGCATTATTTTCTGTTTTTTATGTACAAACGAACAAACTTGTTGTAAAATGTACTCTATTTATTTACAATAACTTGAACCCAAGCGTTAAATGCAAAGTTTAAAACCTGACTTCAAAAATAAGCTCGCATGCTCGTGGATTTGAACGAAACATGATCATATGAATTTATGTACAACCAAGAGACACATTTACGTTCTTCATGACTCGACACAACCTATGCATATGTATGATTGATAATCACCCACACAAAATGACCTTAGAACAGAATTTGGTGTTCATAAGGCTTATTTGAAAATGAAATATTTCTGTGAGCCTGTTCAAACATGATGAACTACCATGCCGTTGCCTTGACCGAGTCATAAATGACGGAAATGCCCCTGCGACCGTCTCAATCTGGCAAGAGGTGTCATGGAATCATTGTTGATATGGTGACGGCCGCCATTCCATGGCTTGAGCGGGTCACCGGGGTCTCAACCCCATGTATCCTTGAAAAAACTGGCCCGAGAATCATCCCGTCAAGTCACAAGTACTCTTTGACACGTATCTTGATGATTGGATGTGGCTTGCAATGCTCCGAAATGGTTTCGAACATCCAATGGCCACCTTTGAACTTTGAAACTCCATATCCCGTGTCTAAACACGTATCGGCTTGATAACTCGGTCAATGGAACACTCCGTGAAGTCACAAATGCTTGTTGAGACTTGGTTTGGGTGTTGGTATAGGGTAGAAAGGCTTAGAATAGGTTTTGGACCTCCAACATGCCAATTTGCATCTGCTGCTGCTGTTTCTGCAGGCTTTGAGCGCTCAATGTGGTTTAAGCGCTCAACTCCATAGACTTGAGCACTCAAAGTCTGTACTGGGCAGACTTCTAGTGTTGCTTTCCAATGCATTTTTGGACCCTTTTGCATGTTTCTCTCTGCCCCAAACGCCTGGTTGCTCTGTTATAACACCTCCCAAACTTTGAACATCACCTTCCCAAGTCTTTTTCACCATTTTCCCACAAATGCTATGCATTTCCAATGCATTTTCAAATTTTTCCAACAAAACATTTTGGAAATATGCATTTGACCACCTTGAAAATGCAATCTTTGATTTCCAATGTTGCATGGCAAATTTGTAGTGTTCCCCTCAAGTCCTCTATAAATACCAAGCATAATCAAGCATTTTTCCACACACCATTTCCATATCAACTTTCTTTCTTCTTCACACATCTCCTTCATCTAATCTTTTCATCGCTTCCTCATGGCTGCCCTTGACCCTTCCGTCATCAACACTTGGGTTGCCAGTCTTGAAAACATCGATTGGTTTAATTTTCAAGGCCTCGGGCTCAATGCACTTCGTCACCTTCACACTTTTCCTATTCGCCAAGACATCTTGCGCGCCGCTGTTCATTGTTGGGACTCAGAGCTCCATGTGTTCCGTTTCGGCATGCAAGAGCTTTGCCCGACCGTTGAAGAATTTCAAGCATATCTTGGTGGTAATGCTTTTGCGGATCCTGTCATTCCACCTATCCGCGTGAATTATGCCAACATCCTCATTAGGAAGCTCGGTCTCGGAAATGGCGCCGCCCGTTTCTTGATTCGCAATGAGTCCCTCGACGTCCTTCGACTCTTTGCAGATTACAGCCCTACTGGTGATCTGTTGGATTTTACCGTCCAAAACCGGCGTATGTTTGCACTTTGCATGTGCCTCCTTGCATTGTACTTGTTGGTCCCACATGATGGTCATCCCAGTTCCGCCATTGTCGGTGTTGCTGCTCAGATCGAACAACGGAGGGATGTAGTTCCTCTGGTTTTGGCTGGGACAATTATAGGTTTGGATGCGGTTAAGGCTGGGAATGCGGACATGTTTGCTGGAAGCCCGCTTTTACTTCAGGTTTCACCTTTTTTTTTTTTTTTTTTTTTGGGGCAGCTTTGGTTGTTGGTTTGGTTTTGATTTTGGTTTGGGTTTTTGGGGTTGCAGATGTGGCTGTGTGACAAAGTTGGGCTTTTGAGGGAACCAGCGGGTGATTGGACTTACGATCCTCGAACTTGGGCAGATAGGCCTTTTGTGCATGACGAAGCGGATGAAGATGATTGGACTGATTTCTTCAGATCTTTGGAGGAGGATCACATTACTTGGAGGTGTCACTGGTTGCCTTTGCCAGACATGACAGCCAACCACATGGGAGACACATGGGTAATCTTAGCAGGATTGCAAGGGTTTGCATATTACTTTCCACAGCGTATTCTCCGCCAATATCGCATTCGCCAGGAAGTGGAGTATATGGTGCCCGCCACTTTCAGCTTTCCTACATTCAAGCATTCCGTCCTTGAGCGTTATCGTACCTCTTGGGGGCACAGAGTTGTTTGGGCTCCTGATCCCTACCCATCTATTCACTTGAATGGACATTACAGAAATTGGATGAGGGAGCAGATGAAGGCACGACGCCGTAGAAATTAGCACCAACTTCCTTTCTACTCACTAGGCTATTTCCGAAATAAATGGTTGATCCATGAGTGATGTTTTCGCGTTTGGTTGTGTTGCATTTGTGTCTTTTTTTTTTTTCGTAGCTCAGCACTTGTAATCGAAGAAGTGATTTGAATAAGATTGAACGATGAAGGGTTTCCCCCTCTTGGTTCATTTGATTCCACATGCTATCCTCTTCAGATTTTGCAAAAATATGGACCAACTCATGAAATTTAGACCGAACCCCAGGATAGGGTTGCCTACGTATCCTTTCTCAAGGAATCAGGTCATAGCGTAGTTCAGGCAACAGGTTCACTCGGGTATTGACACTCTCCTTTTGTGCTCTAAATTTTGCCTGGCACTGCCTTTTCAGGTTTTCAGTCCAGCGAGCTCTTTCAAATATTTTGCCTTAAATTTTGCCTAGACCGCCCAATGTGGGTTTTCAGTCTAGCAGGCTTGCTCTGAATTTTGCTTGAGTCGGCTCGCCCTTGCGATTTCCCGCCCAACGAGCATCTCTCAGGGGTAATATCGCTTGAGTTGATCTATATTGACAAGATTGCTGAACTCGTTGCCGTCCAAATCAATAATCACTGCCGCTCCACCGTCAAGGATAGTCTTGATGATATATGGTCCTGCCCATTTCGGCCTAAATTTTTCCCGTGGATCAAATATCGGTGCCCGAATCTCTTTCACCACCATGTCTCCTTCAATCAAATCCCTGGATTTCACTTTCTTGTTGAACGCACGAGCAATTCTTCTCTGATATCCATGGATGTTATACAATGCCCGCAAACGCCTTTCATCAAACAACATTAACTCTGCGAACATGTCGCTTAACTAGTCAGTTTCATCAATCTCATTCTCTATCATCACCCTTAGAGATGTTACCTCGAGCTCAATGGGAAGTACTGCTTCCATCCCATAAACTAATGAATAAGGTGTTGCCCCTGTTGGAGTTCGGATAGAAGTACAGTATCCCCACAATGCTGAGGGCAGTTTTTCGTGCCAATCCCTGGACGACTCGATAGTTTTCTCCAAGATATTCTTGATTGACTTGTTTGCTGCTTCCACTGCTCCATTCGTTTGAGGCCTGTACACCGTTGATTTATGTACTTGTATGTTGAATTCTTCGAGCACCTCTGTCACCCTTCCTTTGAAATGCACACCATTATCCGACACGAAAGCATTGGGGACCCCATATCGGTAAATGATGTTTTGCTTGATAAAATGTGCCACCTGCACTATAGTCAAAGTAGCATAAGAGGCTGACTCTACCCATTTTGTGAAATAATCAATTGCCACCAATATAAACTTGTGACCATTTGATGCTGGTGGCGTGATCTTCCCAATCACATCTATTCCCCATACTGAGAAAGGCCAAGGTGTTGCCATTGTGTGAAGTTCAGACGGCGGAACATGCATGAGGTTGGCGTGAACTTGGCACTTATGACATCTTTGAACATACTGAACGCAATTTGTTTCCATGGTTAACCAGAAATACCCTTGCCTCAAAATCTTCTTTGCCATCATCAATCCGCTCATGTGGGGACCACAGATTCCTTCATGAATTTCCTCCATTACCCTCTCGATGTCACTACCGTGGATGCATAACTTATGCATGCCACAATATGACCTTTTATATAACCTTCCTCCGCAGATGATGTACTGTGCCGCTAACCTTTGTAATGCTATCCGATCCTTCTTGGTTGTCCCTTCTGGATAGTCTCCCTTCTCAACCAAATTCCAGATATCGTAGTACCAGGGTAGACCATCATTTATTTCTCCAACATTCATCACATACTCATAGGCAGGCCTATCCCTTTGCTCAATCATGATTGGTCTCATCCTCACTCCTATTGGCAATTCTACCATGGATGCCAAAGTGGCGAGTGCGTCAGCGAACTGATTTTTCATCCTCAGTATGTGAGTGAAGGTTACTTGCTCAAATTGATGGATTAGGTCATCAAGATCTTTGTGGTATGGCTTTAACTTTTCTTCCCGCACCTTCCAATCACCATTGGCTTGAGAGACCACCAAATTGAATCACCCACCACTTCCAACTTTTTTCACTCCAATTTTCAGAGCGCGACTTCCATTCCAACAATACATGCCTCATATTCCGCCTGATTATTGGTAACTTCGAAATTTAACTTGAAAGAAAGGGGAATGTGTGGTCCTTCAGGGGAAATCAACAGTATGCCAATTCCAAATCCTCTCTGATTTGCAGCTCCATCAAAGTACAATTTCCAAACATCCTCTGTTATTGTCATGACATGTTCATCGGGAAACTGGAACTCCGTATCTTCTGGCCCTTGAATCGGGTGATCTGCCAAAAATTCTGCCACAGCCCTGCCTTTTACTGATTTTCGTGTTACATATTTGAGTTCGAACTCGGCTAACAAGAGCAACCATCGTGCTAGCTTCCCGGTGAGTGTTGGCTTTTCAAACAGATATTTGAGAGGGTCCATTCGAGAAATCAACACTACCGAATATGCTAACATATAATGCCTTAACTTTTGGAGGCCCATACAAAGAGCCCAACAGTCTTCTCCAAAGGCGTATATCTTTCTTCAGCTCCGACCATCTTTTTACTTAGATAATATACTGCCTTCTCAACACCCGTTTCACCTTCTTGTGCCAACATGCAACCCATGGCGGTCTGTGTTACTGACAAATACAGAATCAGAGGCTTTCCTGGTGTCGGTGGCATCAATACTGGGGGATTTTGAAGATATTGCCGAATTGCCTCAAAAGCCTTTTGACACTTGCTATCCCATTTGAATGGTACTCCCTTCTTGAGCAGATGAAACATCGGCTCGCAAGTCAATGTTAACTTCGCAATGAATCTACTGATGAACTGGATTTTTCCGAGAAAGCTCCGCACCTCCTTTTCTGTCCGGGGTGACTCCATGTCAAGAATGGCTTTGATTTTTGATGGATCCACCTCGATCCCTCTCGTGGTGATCATAAATCCCAACATTTTTCCAAATGGTGACTCCAAACGCGTGCACTTCGCGGATTGAGGCGATTCTCGTATTTACGATTCTTTCAAAGAATTTGGCGCAAGGTCGGGGATGTTCTTCTCTTTCTTTTGCTTTCACAATCATATCATCCACATACACTTCAACTTCCTTGTTCATCATGTCATGCAACAAAGTCGTAAATCGCCACGGTAAAGTTGATCCAAAGATTTTCAATCCAAATGGCATAACACGATAA
This sequence comes from Vaccinium macrocarpon, assembly GCA_022606695.1. Lineage (NCBI taxonomy): Eukaryota > Viridiplantae > Streptophyta > Magnoliopsida > Ericales > Ericaceae > Vaccinium > Vaccinium macrocarpon. The sequence goes on from CM040171.1 coordinate 21,059,470, forward strand.
CGAACGTCCCCATTCAAAGAGTGAATGTTGTTTTCTCGATCTTCCGGGCGCCATCAAAATCTGGTTTTACCCCGAGAACCCGTCCATAAATGATAGAAGCGCGTGCCTTGCCGTATTGTCCACCAATACATCAATATGTGGCAAAGGAAAGTCATCCTTCGGACTCGCTTTGTTCAAATCTCTAAAATCTACACACACCCTGATTCTTCCGTCCTTCTTAGGTACTGGTACGATGTTTGCCACCCACTGCGGATATTCAGTTACCATCAGAAAGCCAGCGTTGAATTGCTTGGTAACCTCCTCCTTGACCTTTTCCACCCAATCTGGTCTGATTTTTCTCAATTTTTGCTTTACTGGTTTTGCATCGGGATACAGGGGAATTCAGTGCTGCACAATTTCAGGATCGATTCCGGGCATATCTGCATGGGACCAAGCGAAAACATCTTCAAATTCTTTGAGCAAATCAGTGAGTAATTCTTGTTCCTCTGAAGATAGCCCGGAGCCGATTTGAACCATGCGAGGATTTTTCTCATCTCTCAATTTTATTGAAATAACTTCTTCTTTTATTGGTTGGCGTGTCTTTTCGCTTTTTTTCAATTAAGCGCTTTGAGTTCTTTGAGAATTTCTTCTTACATTACTCTATTTCGTCATCATTTGGATCAACGCAATTTATTTCGAGACAAAGAAAGTAAGCGAACTCGGAACTTATTTCATTAACAAAGCCCTCCGGGGCGCAGTACATGGCATCAGACTCGAATTCAAAATAGAAATGACGACGTGGAGGGCCAAGAGGCACAAACTCCAACTCACAATCAAATCCAAACCCTGATTCAGACTCGGACTCCAAATTAGTGAATGCATTAGTAAATTTTACAACAGGAGTGAAAGTGCAATTCTTGTATTCTCCGACTGCATCCACTATCAGCATGCTGGGATCTTCGAGGGCCTCCTGCCCAAGCATCATCACTGCTGGTTCTTCTTTATCCTTACCCGTTAGACTGACCTCATCAAACATCGACATCAAGATCCCACCATCCAAAGCTTCTGTCCAATCCGCTTTAAGGTCTTTCACCAATTTCTCGACCTTTTCATGTTCATCTTCGCTATCCCAAGCATCATTAGCAAAGATTTCAAATCCAGGATGCATTTCTCCACTTATTTCATTTACAAATGGCTCTGACTGGCCATGATAAGGTGCCTTTGACCCTGCCTTGACAAAGCGAATCTGACGATTAGCACTGCTTTCTGCCTGATTGGTTCTTCCCTTTTTCATTTCTTTCAGTGTAGGTTCATATCCTAACCCAAAACGGCCTCGAGAAGGAATTCGAAACCGAAGCTACCCCTGGTGAGTTCGTCCCTAAACCCGATTACTGGCGATATGACATCCTTCTCATCATCTCGAGGACGGTGGTACTGATTGAAAAATCCTCGTCAACATGAAGTGTGAACACACCACCGGATGTATCGAAAGCAAATCCACCGATTTGAACGTCATTCTCATCGTGCATTATTTCTAGCAAGGGAGCATTATCTTCAGCATGAGGACGAATACCTGTGTCTCCATAAAGAGTAACAGTCCCATTTTCCAGTCCAAGCAAAACCTTTTGATGCAAAGTGGATGGAACTGCCATGATGTCAGGTTGATGCATCCAAGGACGCCCCAGCAGCAAGTTGAACGAAGCTGGGATTTCAAGCACATGAAACTCAACTGTCGATTTAAATCCTTCCGCTGCAATCTCCATTTCAACAGTTCCAAGCACATTACGGCGGGTATTATCATAGGCTCGAACAGTGAGATCTGATGGCGTGAAATCCTTAGGTTTGAGCCCCAAGCATAAAGCTGTTCGGAGGGGACAAACATTGAGCGCCGACCCGTTATCTATCAACACGACTGGGATCCACTTCCCCATGCACTTCATGGTAACGTGTAAAGGCTTGTTGTGATCAGTCCCTTCAAGTGGCAAATCAGCTTCGGTAAAAGTTACAACATGCTTGACAGGTTTGGTAGTGATGGTTGGTTTGATAACAATGGCAGCCATCATGGCTTCTGGAGTAATATCGGGAGCGATCTCCATGCAAGATAGTGCTTGAGCGAGTTTCTGTCGGTGCTCGCTGGAGCTCATGAGCAGCCCCCAAATGGTTAATGCGATTGGGGTTTTCTCGAGCTGTTTCTGGATAGGATTTTCTTCGGCTGCTGGTGGGGGTTTTGGACGAGGCAAACGATTGTTGGTTGTGGATGTAACAGGGGATTGGTTGGTTGGAAGGTTGAAAAGGTCTTGGAAATCGGTAGGATTGGTAATTGGGTCTTTAGGGTTGTTTGGATTATTTGGTGTAGCTGAGTTGTTTTGTGGAGTTGGGTTGTTTTGTGGAGGTGGGTTAGAGGTATTTCCGGTATACATTTGGGGTGGTTGATAAAATCGGCCGCTTCGAAGCAAATGAAGAACAGAGTCTATGTCATCTCCCCATAAATCGATGTAATCACATTGTAGAAATCAACAAGATCCCCTTCTGCCTTTCTCTTTCCTTTTGAGATGCTGGCTTCTTCCATGCCTTTGGTGATCCCCTCCACGATTGCTTCGCTCCAAACATCCCCACTTTCCATTGCAGCGTCATTAACTGCCCAAACTTCGTTGTTTTCAACCCAAAGTGGTGCAAGTATTGCGTCTTCGTTCTGATTGGCCCACACATTAATCATACCATTCTCTTTCGTCGGCTGTCCCCAAACATCGGGTAGGTCTCCTTTCAACACCATGATATTGCAGTTTTCTGGGATTTGCACTTGAGGTACTGGAAAATTTTCATCAACTATGTAATCATAAGGCGTGAATTCTATCCCCTCTGTCATTCGATTTATGGCATGTTCACTCATTAGGGAGAAATCAGGGCGACCTTCCCACAATGGTGGCGCTGGGAAATATGTCTCATCAAAGAACAAAGGGAGTGTAGACCCATCCAAAGGATCATTAGGATCCATGAGCTGCCATTCATTAGGTGCAGGATCCCATTCATCCTCCTATGCACCACTTGGTACCACATTCTCTTCTTGCCAATTCTGTCCCTGTCCTTCTTCCATAGGTTGTTGATCTTGTACCACAGGCAAAGGTTCAAACAGATTAGGGAGTGCGACCCAATCAAGTGGATCTTCAAACATTGGATCCCAAAACAGATTAATTAAGGCACCAAGTGGGGGTTCATCATTAAACTGTTCATTTTGAGGCCAAGCTTCTCCATTTATCACATTATTGGCTACCATCTGTTCGTATTCTCGAGCCTCCATAGCCATGATCAAATCACCCCATTCTTGCCATATAGTGGGATCCAAATGTATGTCAAGAAAACATGCTTCGCATTCATCTGGCATAAGCACAATAGGTTTAGGATCTGTTTCTGGTATAATGAACTAGCTTGGATCGAAGAAAGTATGCTTTTGGGCTTTATGAGTGGAGCTGAAGGTGATCTGACCTATATTGGCATTTCTTTTGTGAACTGGCAAGGGGTTGGTGACAACATTAGGCTTTTCAGTGGGATCACGGATCTGTTACTGTCAATGAGATCTTGAATCTCATGGCGCAATCGTTGGCACCTTTCAGTAGGATGGCCAGGTGTCTGGTGGAAGATACAGAAGGTATTGGGATTGTAGGTTGGTGGAGGATTTTGTGGAGGTGGGGTTGGTTGAAGAGGCTTGATTTTCCCTTGTTGTACAAGACGTTCAAAGATAACTGGTAAGGGTAAGGGGAGAGGAGTGAAGATACGCCGAGTTCTTTGGTTCTGTGGAGGTTGGCTTGATTGAGTTGATTGGGACAAGATAGCATTTATTGGTTCAGTTTTATGGGATTGATGGTTCATGGTATTGGACGAGGAACCAGCTGTGTAGCTAGGGTTTGCATACAGAGATGAGGTGTTCCAGATGTAATTGTGCTTGGGTCTGGGGATCAAGTCTCCCTTCTTCAATACCCCACTTTGCAAAGCTTCTTCAATTGACAAACCCGTTTCAAAGTAGGTTGCAAAGTCATGTGCTTGAGCCATTACCATGTACTGAGCCAAATCTGGTTGAAGGTTCTTGGTAATAATGCGCATCTGATCCTTGTCACTAGGGCCGGTCACCATTTCATGCTGACCTTTGCTCTCCACCTCTTTTCACGAATTTCTGCAAATGATTCCTTTTCCTTCATTTTGATGCTTTCAAGTTCACGGTAGTGACTTTAAAATTTAACATTGTATTCATATTGCTTAATGAAAGCAGCCACCATTTCCTCCCAAGTTTGTCTCTTTGAAACGTCAAGAGATAAAAGCCACTGGAGTGCGGGCCCTGTAAGAGTTTCATGAAACATTTGTGCCATAGCAGGCTCATCAACTTCTTGTAACAAAAGAGAGCTTACATATGCCTGAATATGTCCTCTCGGATCTCCAGTCCCATCAAATTTTTCAAAATCCACATGTTTGAACTTCTTAGGGAGTTTAGCGCCTGGGAAAATACACAGTTTGTCCATGTCAAATCCGGTAATGGCTCGCTTCTCACTCTTGGCCACAGACTCTTCTAGTTTGAGTAGCTTAGCTAGCATTTCCATGGCCGAGGGTTTTTGGGGTTGTTCCTACTGCTTCATTATTGGGAATTTCCTGATCTCGAGGTTCATCCTCGGGATGTTCTTCTTGAGGTGGGGGGAGTCGGCTTTGGATATTTACCATAATTGCCATGAGTTGGGCAATCCGAGTATCATTCCGAACTCTCTCATCATGCATTTCTTTCCTCAATTGCTCAAACTCATTTGAGGGACCCTGTTCCTGTTCAGCTGCCATACTAGTCTCTGCCTTTGGTGATAAGGATCTAGACAGTCTCTGTCCGGGAGGCCGAGTCCAAACAGGTAAGGTCTTCTTCTTCTTTGCAGGCCCAATGATTCAAAAGCTAAGCATAAAGCAAGAGCCGGACTCAGATGTGTACTCAATGTGCTTATTATGTACTAAAATGAATGATTTACAAACAATGCTCACTACTGTCTCGTCAAGACTCGATGCGCGGAGTTAGTCCTATTCCTATCTTAGGAATTAAACTACTGTTTCCAGATCTCACTTGGAATCATTGCACAGAAAATGTAACAATACCACGGGTAGGTCATTACTCGGTAGGTACAATTTACCAACCTAAAGCCTAAAATGTTGGGACTGTAACCTTAAACTTTTCTTGACCATCCGAGACAAAGCAATGAGGTATCGTCATCCAGATACAGCTGGTTCCAAGGTTAGTCCGAAACACGGGCAGCCGTTCGGGCACGACCAACACCGGAGGTATCTCAAACTCCATGGATTTTAAGTCTCCTAGACTTCATGTATGACTTAAGGTTAATCTACCGGATCCAAATCTCACTTAAGATCATTGCACAGATGATTATCCAACACCCCGGGTAAACCATTACTCGATGGATACGGCGTTTCAACCTAAAGCCTAAATGTTGACGCCGTAGCACTTTTCTTGGTCATCCGAGACAAAGCAATTTAGATGTGGCAATCCAGATACAAACGATCATAAGGCTAGTTTGAATTACGGGTGGCGCCGTTAGCACCACGACCACACCGAGGTATCTCAAACTCCATGGATTTTAAGTCTCCTAGACTGAATTAGATATCTTTGGAAGATTGCTTCAATCCTCAAGTTTTTTTTTAAGTGATAAGTCCGTGATATCGGATGGTTGGATTTGGGAAATCCTGGTCCACATAAATTCCGACAATGATCTAAGATCAGATGCCTAAGGGCGATTGATCCTTCTCGGGCCAAGGTCCCTTAAACCTGTTTAGATCAATTTTTAGGAATTTTGATGATTCAGATTTTCCCACGTCCAGCCGTCCTAAGGGCAAACTTGTAAGAACAACGCGCATATGGGATGCACGACTCATCATCGGACCGAAGCAACCTTCCACTAACTGACGAGACCCTAATTTTGAAAGATTGCCCCGATCCTCAAGTTTTCTTTTAAGTAATAAGTCCTTGATATCGGATGGCTGGATTTGGGAAATCCCGGTCCACACAAATTCTGACAATGATCTAAGATCAGATGCCTAAGGGCGATTGATCCTTCTCGGGCCAAGGTCCCTTAAACCTGTTTAGATCAGTGTTTAGGAATTTGATGATCCAGATTTTCCCATGTCCGGTCGTCCTAAGGGCTAACTTGTAAGAATAACGTGCATATGGGATGCACGACTCATCATCGGGCCAAAGCAACCTTCTACTAACCGCAAAAGCACGAAAACCAAACGGGGCATTTATACAGAATTTCGACACTCGCGACGGCTATATATAATGCAAATGCATGAATGCAACATGGCATGGCAAGGAAAGCGGTAACACGTAGCACATTAACATGGTGGAGCACGTAAACTTAACGCACGGGTGGATTGCTAAACGTGGGGTTCTATAGCTATCTATATGCAAAGGCTGGTTTTGGTCACTGAGGGTACCCCGGACTCAAAATCAAAACTATCTCCTACCGTTAAACGATAGTGACGATGTGATTTATCACAGTCGAAGGCTGCTGGGCATTTTGGGATTCCCTGTCACCGGCAAGCCGGGCAGGATTGCCAAAACACGCCAGCGGGGCTAAGAACCATGCAAGTGCAATGCAAGAATCAAACTTCAAACATTTTCAAAATCCCACAAAATATTTTTCGAATTAAACCCACTTTTCATTAACACATATTTCAATTAAATTACACAAGTGTAATAAAAATTGCACAAGTGTAATTAAATAAAATATATATTAACCAAGAGTCCCCATCGGAGTCGCCAGCTTGTGGACGGCCCACTGAGATTGTGTCGCGTCGCGCACAAAAAAGTTTGTGATTTGTTAGAGTCGCCACCCAGATTTGAGGTCCGAATCCGAGAAACCGATAAAAATATGACTCGTTTGCCAGTTGAAAAGATTTTACTGATCACTACGAAACCAGAAATTTCTCGGATTCGGGGGTTTGGTTACGAGAGGGGAAGGGTTTTACGGCACCCCTCTCGCCCGGTCCGTGAACCGGTCTCTACTCAATATTTCGTGGGATTTTGAAAATGTTTAAAACTTGATTTAATCACAAAAATGGGGAATTGGGGATGGGAATCACATTAACAATAAGAAAATACAAACATGCAAATTTAATGTGGATACTTGTGCGCGTGATTTACATGGAGATGATAACAATAAAGAATTATTACAACGAATATTTACAAAGATGAACGACAATCAAAAATTGGACAAATAATTCAAAGAACCGCTAACTTGAAGTTTAATAATCTAGTATACAATCTGGATTTCAACATAAGGGTTGAGCGCTCAACAGTGATACCTTGAGCGCTTAACCTCTCAGAATTGGCTTGAGCGCTCAAAGATCATGGCTTGAGCGCTCAAGTCCATCTCCAGCTTCTGTGATTTTTAGCTTTTCCACCACTTCTTTAGTCATTATTTGTAAGATCAAACATCAACAGAATGTTTTTCATGGAAATCAGATGAGAATGAACTGATTGATCTCATAAATAATGATAAAAAGGGAAAATTACGGTATTTTAACAAAGAAAATACTTTGAAAAGAAGGAATCCAGACCTTAATCACAACAATAAAACCACACACATACTTAAGCTTGAATAAACCATGATCCATCATCGAAATATCCAAGAACCAACAATCTGCTCAAGAACAACTTGAGCGCTCAAGTGGATAGCATTGAGCGCTCAAGCCATTACATGACTTTCTGATTCTTGACTTGAAAGCAGAATCTGGATGATCCTCAGGATCAAGATAGAAGCATATGGAACCATTCAGCTACTGTATTATACTTGAATATAACATCTTCAAGGATTTTGAGACTTGATTATCATAAACTAGTTAATTTGAGCTCATGCAAGAGGTTTTAAAGTAAAAAGAAACTATTAAAAGATTATATGAGCATAAATTAACTGTTAAATGATGATCAAAATCCCAGATACAGCTCAAAGTTCAGTAAAATAGAAACTGTCCAGAATTGGAATTGAGCGCTTAAGGCCTGAGGCTTGAGCGCTCAATCCCTGCTATAACTGCAAATTTTGACAGTGTTTTAAAACAATTTTTAGACCTTTGTGAGTTCAATTCAAGTATAAAGAACTTGATTGAACTCACTGGTCACCCTCAGATGAACCAAAACAGCAAAAATAGTTTGTTTAACTACCTTTTTACACTTGATTGAAAGCTTGAACTGGATTGTGAGTTTGGAAGTGAAAGATTGTTGAGATTTTGGTCAGTTTATGGACTGGATTGTGTAGAGTATGAGGTTGATTGTTGAACACAGGTTGAATTTGGTGTTTACAGGTGATTTTTCAGATGGTTTTCTATGGGAGGAGAATGGGTTTGTAGAGAGAGAGAGATTGGACGAAATTGGGGAGGGCTATGGAACTGAACTGATCACCCCTTATCAGGAGATAGTGGAGGGTATATATAGAGTGGGTGGAGGGAAGGCAGTAGAGAGAGAGGAAGTGGGTTTGTAGTCTAGGTGTAGCTTAGGTGTAGTTTAGGTGTAGTTTTAGGTGTAGTGGAGGGTATTATACGTGTATAGAGGTGGTTAGACGCTCCACTCTGCATGAAATCTCATGATGAGATACTCTGCAGATTCCTGACTGGTTCAGAGTTGAGCGCTCAAAGCCGTGGGCTTGAGCGCTCAAGGTGATCCTCACAGATTGAGCGATCAAGGCCTAAGGCTTGAGCGCTCAAGGTGCTCTGTAGCAGACTGCTGGTTTAACTTGGTTCAACAATGCTTGGGTTGGTTTAGGTTATTTGGTGATGTTTGGTTGATTTTGATCAAGTTCAAGTTGTTTCCACAAGTTTCGGGTAGCCAAGATTGGTCTGTTTCATCATTGAGAATACTCGAGCACATCCCGGGTTCAAAATCGGGGTGTCTACACTCACTGAGAATTTTTCTAACTCTCAATACAACACTGACAATAATTTGTAGTGTGGAAAAATAAATCTCTCTCAAAGAGTAGATATACAAATTCGCTCTCAAAGGCTCTCAAAAGATATATGTGAAAATTAAGTGCTTTGGTGTATTGCTCTGAAAATGATATTGCTTTGGAGTAGCTTGGTGGTCTCTCCTTTTCCTGAAGCTTTCTTTATATAGCCAGAGAAGATGAACGTTGAGTTTCGACCGTTGAGTTGCAAATCTGATTGAGCAGCTGAAAAAAAATCTTCTTGAATGCGAAGTTAGTCCGTTGAGCCGTATTTCTTCTAGCAATATTTGATCTGTTTGTTTGTCATAAATACTGAACTTCAGAGTCAACAATGGCAGAAAAGAGCTTCAGAGGTTGTCTGTTATTTAAAGCGTTCATTGTGCACCCTAGAAGTGAAGAACTCAATTCCAGACAAAAATTGAACCAATTAGCAGTGACTTTTGGACCAAAGTAGATTTTCAACGTGGGGGCAGCAAGACACTAGTTCTACTGTTAGACAATGACAAATGGTTCATGAAAGCACATTTGTCAAACTAATTTTATGAGGCCTATGTGAAGACATAGTATGGATGGGGCCACATGAATTTAATCAGTAAGTACCTATGACCATTTCAAGATATGAATGCCATTGTGAGAAATAGATTACACGTGGGTCAAACTCAAGAATGAATTTTCGGTCAAAGCATTATATTTTTCTATTTTAAAAACAAGTGATCTAGTAGCATTTCTTTTTCAAGAGCCAATGATTTAAGTAATGCAAATAAGACATTTTAACATAGATTTTAAGAAATCAATTTTGTCATAAATATAATCAAAATCAAATATTTCTAACAAGTATGGCTATGTTAGAACTTAATTAGAAACTTAGATTGTTATCTTTTTGACACAAGTATCGATAAATACTTGTATAGTTGAAATAGTTGTACATGAAGACATGGTCTCTTAAACTTGTGAGTTGTGATCGTGGACCTAGTGATGGTTTAGAAATTTAAATGATAAATTGATATGAAAGTTTTGTTAATTTGCCTCTTAATTCATGTATAAATCAATATAGAACAAATGAACAATCAATAATAGATCACGGCGGGACATGGAACCCGATCTCTTGCAATAGAAGCAAATGTCTTGCCTATTAGACCACGTGATCTTCAATTCATGATAAAAAAACATTCTTTTGTGGTGATATAAGTTTAATTACATTATATCTTTCCAATGGGAATGCATATACTTACTTAATAATGCATTTTTTAAATTTTAACCGAATCGTTACGATTCACGATACGATATGATTCACGATTTTGAAACAGGCCATTTCGATTCTCGATACAATTCACGATTTGATAACCTTGCTCCTAACCAATTCCACCTGAATTTATCCCTCCACCCTCTATTTGAAAATGGGGTCTCAATTAGGTTGGGAACCTCATTTTATTTTGTAAAATAGTACCAGCCATAGCCATTGGGGGACTCTTTCACATTATACAGATGAAGGAATGTTTCTAGAGAGAGGGGTCCAATTGTTTTAACATAGCAGCCCACAAAGAGACACACCCTATCAAGTGTCTCCAATAATTGGGAACAACCTGGGCTGGAGCGAGTCAAAAATAGAATAGCACATCCCTTAAATCTGGGGAATTGAAAAACGGAGATCGCCCTCCAGGGCGGCGATATAGACGCAGATCTCCCCAGGATTTTGAGAGCAAGCTCTTTCATTGGCGGAAAGAGCTCGGAGCTCGACAGAGTCAGCGATCCCAAACTATGCCTTCAAGGCTGGGATATCTCTTTCATGGACAGAGGAAGGAAACGAAAGTGCATCAATCTTGGACATGTCTAACGAAGGGCCTTCAGAAAACCTTAGAGAGGAAAAGCATGACCTACTTTCACGACCTAGTAAAAGAGTGGGGTCGGAGTAAGTTTATTCCTCAGTATCAATGAGGTAAAATGGAATCAATGTGTGTTCATCATAGTTCATGCCCGCAAGGCAAATGGCTTTATTCTCAAGGACAAAAGTAAAAAATATTTTTGAAAACTCCCTCCTCTACGAAAAAAAGAAATAGGGGCAAGGGGAGGATTTTGGGATAAACGTAGTGGCTAGCTACATAGTGTAGCAGCCTAATGAATATGAACCCCCCAGGTTCTAACCAATTAGGGTCAATGGAGTCTGTAGGGTCTACGGGCTGGTGTGAAACGGGATCGAAAAACATTAACAGAGGAGAGAGGGAAAAAGATGTACCTAAAGGTAAAGTTCTAAGGAGTTCGTCCAATCTCACTACTGAAGAATAAAATTATTTGTGAAATTTTTTGAAGAATTAGAGAAGGAAAAAAGGGTCTTCAATGAAACCCATGATTTTAAAAGGAGAATGTTAATTAGTGGTGGATAAGGGCGGTTAAAGATGATGAATCCTAGCTGCTCAAGACTAAGCACGTTCCATGAACAATAAGTCGCCACGTTGGCCACGAATGACCCTTGTCAATCGCATTTAATGCAGCATGAAACGCAAAAAACAGGGATAACCGTCAGAAATTTGAATTCTAGTGTGTTTCCTTTTCTTCATTAGACCTCGGAAATAGGGGAGTAGCTGATAAGAAAGAACTAAGCTCTAGGGAAGCTCAGATTATAGCTAGCTCCCTAGGTAAGGTCGGTTAGCACATGACGAGGCAGGTCATGCACCTTGGGCGGTGACTTGACCTAACCTGACCTAGAGGTCAGCCCAGTCGTAGATCATTTACGGATGACATCAGTAGGCTTGGATTGACCTCATTCAGGTTGGCACCCGTCATAAGAGCTCGGTCCAAGCGATCAGCTTGTCATGCAGAGTCCTTCGTGCACAGGGCTCTAAGGAGTCAGTTACAAGGATAAGTGTGGACGGCCCACTGAGATTTGTGTCGCGTCGCGCATGAAAAAGTTTGTGATTTATTAGAGTCGCCACCCAGATTTGAGGTCCGAATCCGAGAAACCGATAAAAATATGACTCGTTTGCCAATTGAAAAGATTTTACTGATCACTACGAAACTAGAAATTTCTCAGATTCGGGGGTTTAGTTACGAGAGGGGAAGGGTTTTACGGCACCCCTTTCGCCCGGTCCATGAACCGGTCTCTACTCAATATTCCATGGGATTTTGAAAATGTTTGAAACTTGATTTAATCAAAAAAAAATAGGGAATTGGGGATGGGAATCACATTAACAATAAGAAAATACAAACATGCAAATTTAATGTGGATGCTTGTGCACGTGGTCTACATGGGGATGATGACAATAAAGAATTATTACAATGAATATTTACAAAGATGAACAACAATCAAAAATTGGGCAAATAATTCAAAGAATCGCTAGCCTGAAGTTTAATAATCTAGTATACAATCTGGATTCCAACATAAAGGTTGAGCGCTCAACAGTAATACATTGAGCGCTTAACCTCTCAGAATTGGCTTGAGCGCTCAAAGATCATGGCTTGAGCGCTCAAGTCCATCTCCAGCTTCTGTGATTTTTAGCTTTTCCACCACTTCTTTAGTCATTATTTGTAAGATCAAACATCAACAGAGTGTTTTTCATGGAAATCAGATGAGAATGAACTGATTGATCTCATAAATAATGATAAAAGAGGAAAATTACGGTATTTTAACAAAGAAAATACTTTGAAAAGAAGGAATCCAGACCATAATCACAAAAATAAAACCACACATACACTTAAGCTTGAATAAATCATGATCCATCATCAAAATATCCAAGAACCAACAATTTGCTCAAGAACAGCTTGAGCGCTCAAGTGGATAGCATTGAGCGCTCAAGCCATTACATGACTTTCTGATTTTTTTACTTGAAAGCAGAATCTGGATGATCCTCAGGATCAAGATAGAAGCATATGGAACCATTCAGCTACTGACTTATACTTGAATATAACATTTTCAAGGATTTTGAGACTTGATTATCATAAAATAGTTAATTTGAGCTCATGCAAGAGGTTTTAAAATAAAAAGAAACTATTTAAAGATTATATGAACATAAATTAACTGTTAAATGATGATCAAAATCTCAGATAAAGCTCAAAGTTCAGTAAAATAGAAACTGTCCAGAATTGGAATTGAGCGCTTAAGGCCTGAGGCTTGAGCGCCAAACCCTCGCTACAATCAGAATTTTGACGTTGTTTTAAAACAACTTTTAGACCTTTGTGAGTTCAATTCAAGTATAAAGAACTTGATTGAACTCACCGGGTCACCCTCGATGAACCAAAACAGCAAAAATAGCTTGTTTAACTACCTTTTTACACTTGATTGAAAGCTTGAACTGGATTGTGGGTTTGGAAGTGAAAGATTTTTGAGATCTTGGTCAGTTTATGGACTGGATTGTATAGAGTATGAGGTTGATTGTTGAACACAGGTTGAATTTGGTGCTTACAGGTGTTTTTTTCAGACGGCTTTCTATGGGAGGAGAATGGGTTTGTAGAGAGAGAGAGATTGGACGAAATTGGGGAGGGCTATGGAACTGAACTGGTGACCACTTATCAGGAGATAGTGGAGGGTATATATAGAGTGGGTGGAGGGAAGGCAGTAGAGAGAGAGGAAGTGGGTTTGTAGTCTAGGTGTAGCTTAGGTGTAGTTTAGGTGTAGTTTTAGGTGTAGTGGAGGGTATTATACGTGTATAGAGGTGGTTAGACGCTCCACTCTGCATGAAATCTCATGATGAGATACTCTGCAGATTCCCTCGATCAGTTGAGTTGAAAAGCCCAAAGCCGCGGGCTTGAAGCGCCAAGGTGATCCCTCATGATTGAGCACTCAAGGCCTAAGGCTTGAGCGCTCAAGGTGCTCTGTAGCAGACTGCTGGTTTAACTTGGTTCAACAATGCTTGGGTTGGTTTAGGTTATTTGGTGATGTTTGGTTGATTTTGATCAAGTTCAAGTTGTTTCCACAAGTTTCGGGTAGCCAAGATTGGTCTGTTTCATCATTGGGAATACACGAGCGCATCCCGAGTTCAAAATCGGGGTGTCTACAATAAGCCTTGACCGGCCAGAACCTTATCATGTTAGTTCTAAGATACGATGAGGGCTAAAACACTTATCAAGATAAAAGACCTAGCATAGTAAGGAACTAAAAAGGATAAGTATGGTTGGTTGGGAGCCAAAGACTCCAAGTCCTACAAGGACTCAATCATTCTGATGTCTATAAATGCACCAACGCAACCCAAATAGAGGTAAGTGGTTCCAACACTTGAATCTACAAGTAACAGTTAAATAAACTACAAAATCCATGGACTGACTTAGGCATCGGAGGCTGGTTGGCTAACACCACACCGGTGTCCGTAGTCATTTACTATTTTGCAGGTCATTTGACGAGCTGCGCCGGAAACTACTTCATCAGTCATCATACTTGATTTCATTTTACCATACGATAAAGTAGTAGTCAAATGATCATCCGTTTGGGCAAGGAATTTAACAACAAGTAAAGCTTTATTCTCATTCCTAATGGAAATGTCGAGATTTTGTAAATCAGACAAAATCTTATTGAAATTGTTCAAGTGTTGGTTCCTAGTTATACCTTGCGAGTACTGGAACCAGTAGAGCTTCTTCTTTAGATATAGCCTATTCTCAACACTCTTCGTCATGTACTTGTTCTCCAATTTCTCCCATTGCTCTTTAGCTAGTCTTTCCTTCATCACGAAGTACTTCTGATCCTTTGTGAGACATAATCGGATGGTGCCACATGCTTGGCGATTGAGCTTTAACCAATCATTGCCTGAAATATCACGAGGCCGTGTCTCCAACGTAATATCCAACTCTTGCGATAGAGAACATCTAAAACTTCGCATTGCCGCATACCGAAGTTATTTGTTCCATCAAACTTCTCCACTTTGAACTTAGCATTGGAAACTGTATTCCTTTTCCCATAATTGTTTGCAGTGGACAAGGACTCTAAGACACCTAGAGGAGTTGATATTAGAGTGATTACAGGAACTTCTTCTTCTCCGTCGGCGATAGCAAGACCTTACACTCCACCAAAGTTGATTTTCAATGCCTGGAAACGTTGAAAACACATTTTTCACACCAAAAACTCAACTATTCTTCAACTTCGGGTTTGAATCATGGAAAAACGGAGTATGAGGTTGAATCCGAAACGTCAAGAAAAGTTAGGAACTGGACTGAACCAACTGGATTATGGCCTGAATCGGGTTAAACCGGCCTATTGAACAACCTGACCCACTGGAAACCGGTCAAAGCACTTTCTGACTTCTCTGACCCGTGGACAAGGTTGAATCGTGAGGAACTGGGTGGACTAAACCAAACTGCACTGAACCAGGTTAAACTAAACCACCGGTTGAACCATGCAGTCACTTGGTCAAACCGATTTGACCGTTGACCACATGCTGGTTGATAGTTGACTACCTGTGAACACCACGTGTGCGTATGGCCACACGCCTTCCTCCTCTAAACAGCGCGTGCAATGCATGCCGCGACTAGATCTTACGCGCATAACACGCACCGGCTTCTGATGGCGCGTGAAAGGGCTACGAACCTCCAATCGAGGTGATTCCGGTGGGGTTTTCTTCGTCTCTTCACGGGCTACTCGATTCTCTGCTCAAAAAATATTGTTGAGCTCATTTACGGGACTGTTACTCTAGGACAGAACCTCGGTAAAATAGAGAGAAATGGGTTTTGTGTTTTAGGTACTTCACTGCAAAGCTTTGATACCACTTGTAGTGCACAAATGGTACCCACGAAACAAACACACAAACCAAACACAAGCACATAATATTTACGTGGTTCCCCAAAATCAGGTACAACCACGGGGGCAGATGATTCACTATATTGTAGAAGGATTTACAATCGCACTCAACTCACAATATGGCCTCTCTATCACTCTGTATCTCTCTGATTCTTGCTCTCTAACTGATGATGAATACACAGCCTAAAGGGCTCCTTAAATACACACAGAAGATGAGTACACCAGCTATCAACGGTGAAATCCCATTGTAGATATCAGTGCTCCATTATCACTCACTCTAGGAGAATAATGAGCCACTGATGATTCCCACAAATGCTCTGTGGTCTCATACTGCTTTGGTGGATGTTGCCACACCTCCATTGTCCACACAATTAACATTTGATTCAAACAAACCTTTTAAGAGAATTTGTTACTAATAAACTGATTACCAATTCCCCTAAAATGAATAATAGTCTTTGAATCTTAAACCACAAACGGCCATGTCCGGCCCAGCCCAGTTTAGTGCGGCAGCCGCGAGGTATATCAAACAATTTCTACCACTAAAAATTAATGTATTAATACAAATAATCTACAACCACTTCGATGGTTTGTATTGGATACAATTTCCAATTCACTTATAAATACAGTCATACAAACCATATTTTCCTTTTTCCAACACTAGAATCTCAAGTAAAGCAGGCATGGCGCATGGCCAACGTTTAAATGTAACATATACTGTAGATGAGAAGAGCTGCATGAGCATCTTGTTCGCTCAAAAACCACCAAATATGAAGAAAGTCGAGTCCTTTCTAAAGAGAGATTCCTCCCAATTAATTTGCTCTCCTCCTGAGGACTGAGGATTTAACTAGTTAGTTACTCCCTCTGTCTCAAAATAAATGTCCAAAACCATTATTAACGCCTGTTAAAAAATCTATATTTCGTATTTTATATAATATTTTTAAAAAACTTTGTTTAATAAAACTAAACAAGATCCATGTTATATATATAATTCATTATAGCTTAAAAAAATTGAGAGACATGAATAGTGATTTTGGCCATCCATTTTGAGGTTGATTTTGGACATCCATTTTGAGGCAGATGGAGTACTTCCCAAAGGAACTTCTCTTTTAACCAGCAAGTCACTTCCTTCTTCCTTTTTTTTTCTTTTTTTTTTAATCTCATTAAAACGATCAAGGACACGTATACACGTGTGATACAAAGTTATTACTAGTGCTGGTACTCCACATACAACATAAATACACAAAGCCCACGCGCATGCAAACCCAAAAGATGACGACACGCCTTGCATGAAAATTTTTCCGACATTAAATTTATAACATTTTCACATTTTAGTACTAGCCACTTAAATTGGTAAATTTTGCACAACGTAAAAAACGAGTACTTGACTAACTTCTAGAAAGAGAGATGGGTCTCACGGCAAACTTCAATTTTGGAGAATAACTTTAGAATATATGGTGAGGCTAAGAGAGATAGGGAAAAAAAAAAAATGATCCGGAAACTTTATTCTCTTGGAACCCATACTGATACAGTGCGGAAAATGAAATGAGTTGTAACGACAATCAGCTCCAGTCCCTTGCATTAAACACACAGTTTGTGTTTATTAGGATAAGTTTGTATAATAACGGAGAACGAATGACAAGCTTATCATATCAGTTTATCAACACAGAAGTGTCCCAAAAAGAAAAACAAAAATCGCATTCAAAAAGTGAATAAATCAAGGAAAATAAGAAGAGTGACTGAGAGAGCGACGCCTTCACACAGTGCCAGTATGCCCAGAACTAAAGCACCCTTACCTTGTTGTAGGACTATTAGCATAAGACTGTTTATCATTAAGCTGCAGAAAGCTCAGCAACTCTAATCTCCGTTGTTTTGCAACTGGTGTTAGAAACGTCTTCCACCTCTTCTGGTGTCTATCCTATCGTAAATGTTGTTAGAAACGTCTTCCGCCTCTTCTGGTGTCTATCCTATCGTAAACCAAATGATTCTGCCCCAGTACAGACAAAATTTCTGTCCGCCAATGGAGTCCTTGAATTGGGTATGAACTCAACAGCCCTTTTCTCCATTCCAGTGAATTGACCAAATATGGGATCACAGCGACCCTTCTTCTTCTTCCAACTGAGCTCTATCACGGTGTCCCTGCTGATATCAATTGCCTCAAAATATCGGCTCAAACTGTTAACCTGGTCCTCCAAACTAGATAAGTTTTCCTTTTCCTTTTCATTTTCTGTCCTACTTTGGTTTATTTCTCCTTTACGGTCTAGATGCTCATCTTTGCTTGGATGGATTGTACTGCCCCTTAAGCGGACACGCCTCTTGCTATCTCTTCTCATTTCATTTTTCAGTATTTGATCTATTCTTTTCCTTCCGTCCTTCAAGCCTATTTTACTCGTGCCACGTCCCCCATCACTAACTTCGCTATATTTTGAGCAATTTTCTCTGCAGAACTGAGGAGGCCTATGAATCTGAACTTTTGAAGCTTTCCCTGGGGAATTTCTCATAGTTGCCGAAATGCTGGACACTTTTGGTGAACTTTCCTCTTGCTCTCGACTCTGTGCTGCATATCTGGCCATTATCACTCCAGTTTGCATAGAACAAGATTTAATATTTCCTTTCTCTGCTACCACACTAGCAGGTTGAGTTTTTCCAAGAATTTCACCATTTTTAGTCCCATTGGCATCAGACGAAACACTCTGTGCTCCAAAATGGGGCTGCAAACCTCTGCTGACTGACACCACCGGAGATTTTTCCTGCCAAACAAAGAAGCTTTACTTGGTTAAATTCACTGGTTCACAATGCAGTAACCATAGTATACAACTAAATAAACTGAAAATGAGGTAGCTACCTCATCAAAGAATCCCATCTTAGGTGATGGCATCCGAAGACCTGAAGGTCTGGAATTTTTTCTTAGTTCTGCTGAAGCATTACCAGTTCCTGTGACGTCATCAATATGTTGGTTTAGCAACTCTCTTTGTTGACTTTCTTGATGGCCAAACAATTCATGTGAGTGATAATGCAAATCTAACTGTTGGCTGGCGACATTGGGTAAACAAGCTCCTCCAAACTTATTTGTACAAAAATTGGCTTCTAAACAGTAAGATCTGTGCTTGGAAGAAGTTGATGACGTTTCTGAGGACCATCCATCGATGGAGCTAACAGCTGACGCATAAGAATGATTGTTTGACAAACCACGATATCCCAAGACACTTTTGCCTCGTAGTGAGCACCTCAGAGGAGGAGTTTTGGAGGTCAAACCAGTGGCACTAAGTCTAATTTTTCTGGAATCAATATTTTTCCTCAAGTTTGATGAAACTTTAAAAGGAGAACGAGAAGCTGTTGAATCATTGCTGGCAATGACAGAAACTGAAGAAGACCCCTTAGGATATATCATAGAGCTAGTGCAGCAACATGAGGTCCCAGAGCCAGATCTCTTGGACACTACCAAACCTTGCCCTGTAAGAGTCTCAAAAATTTTGCCGGAAATTAAGAAAGAAACTTTCATATTATTTGAGAAGAGTGTCTACTTTTGGGGGTTCTTACTAGATCTGGATGTTGCAGTTTTCTTTTCCATGTTGATGGGGTCTGCACCCAAGAGAATCTTTGTTTGTCCTGCTGAAACTGGGTTCATAATGTGAAGTATCTTTGGTGGTTTGCAGAAAAATAAGCTGCATTCTCCTTTCCTTGCTGCATGCTGTATTGTTTGAATTGGAATGAGTAAGTTATAAGTGATTTCCTAATTGTCTGTTATAAACAGCAATGGGGCTTTTCGGTTTAAGCAATGAGGATAATGCACACTTAGGTAGTCGATACCATTAGTACTGCAATTAAAGAAATTTAAAATATCATTTCTCATCATCTAAACATGCCTCTTCAATTTGTTGACGGGCAGAAACTTCTTTAGTTCTTTCCGATCCTTGCATATAGATGCTCTCCCTTATAGAAATTGGCATGGATTTCACCTGTTATTTAGATACACGAGAACATAAATGCTTAGGAAGTACCGGAACAACAAAAAAAGTACTAAAATCAATAGCACATACCCTTTTTTGAGAGACGTCCCCCGGTTTCTTCAAGGCTGAAAGGAACCGAGAATATGTTAACCATAGCTTCTCAAGAACAGGTGCACAAAAAAGGGTACTATAAAGCTTTTTCTAGAAGACAAAATGCCAAGGTGCGAGCATTCTATTCTAAACAAAAGTAACTCTGCCTGGTTAAGACTGAAATAAGAATTTAAGATGCCTAGTTTGCATTAAGAAAACAATTCAATGGCAGTTAATATTACTGCTGCACCCAAGTTGTGGTCCTTATTCTAACCCAGTGAGTCAGGGCACCTGTTCATATTCTATTGTAGAAATTTTACCTATTATCAATTGCCAAAACTTTATCTATCAAGTTTGGGCACCCCTGCAACAATTTCCGGGTTCCGCCATGCTTGAACTGCGCCGACGAAGTAACTCACATAAAATTGAGCAGGCAACAATTGCCTTACCCATTCAGAAAAAAGTCAAACCACACTTACAGAGGACTTTCTGTTTGCGAGCTTGTCCAACTCCTGATTCGCAACCTGACTTGAAGACATTGGACATTATACTGGATCTCTGGATGGATGCTCTTACGTCTTCAAACAGATCACCCTCAATGCTTTGGTCAGTTTCAAAACAGAACCCACCACTGTCTAATGCATATTCTATGTCAACGGATCTCCATTTACGTTGTTGATCTTGTCGAATCTTATGCACTAGATGAGCTTCAGATTTCTCAAATCCTTGATTCATGAAACACAGCTCTTCGGGATCCAGAACTCCTGATTGATGAAGCATTGTTTTTAACTTGCTGCAACTATAAGAAATGGGATAACATTGACAGTAAGGACTAAATGATACAGAATGCTTGTAAAAGCAAACCTGCACCAGTGAAGAAGGCGCTATCCCAAGCTAAACTTTTGCGCATGTCACTTACTCTTCCAGGTTCCATGGATTCAGAAACTAAGAGCTGCTGCTCCATTTGCTGGGGCATGTTTGCAGCATTTTCAGCTTCTTGAGAATTCATAGTCCGAATAAGCTTTAAATCTTCATTTTCATCTATATTCTCCAACAACCCTGAATATGAATCGTAGCAGAAAATGCTTCAGCCGACATTTGAAAATGAAGAGTATATTTGAGCTAGAAAGTGGAGAATTGTTGCTACTGTTGCCATGTAAACTATGAAATGCTGGTGGATTTAACATGGAGCCAGGGCACATCCAATGTACATATATGGGAACCAAGCTATGGAAAGGTGAAACACATCAAACTACAAAATGATACACACATAAAGGAATATCAGAAATTCAGACTGCTATCAGGACAGGTGAACAATCGCATTTTGTCCCTCTCCTTGATAATAACTAGGAATTAGCTAGCAATGCCTGTCTCTTACCATGTTTATTACCAGCTCATGTAGTCATGATCCGGTAAAAGCGACAGGAAGACATAAGCATTGGAACAACGATTAGAAAAATTAAGCTGATATCGAGTAGTGAAACATCATTTGTACTTTGTATACCCAAGGCCACATATTGAGGGTAACAGTAATTCCATCAACTCTATAAACTATATTTGATAAATCCAGTGGATTCCTTCTAATTTGGTGATTTTCTCAAATTATGTCTGCAATAAGCAGTTATGGTTGAATGTTCATATTGGGAAAAATGAGTGCTAAATCTGAAGTTAGAAAGAGTCCAGGTCAAATTGGGTAGAGGAAGTTGAGCCAAGATACTGCAATATTCGGAAAACACAGTGCACTTGGTTTCCAGAAAAAAGGAAAAACACCATTTCAGTGTTCCCCAAAGCTTAAGAATCAATAAAATCAGCATTAAAACCCCAATAGTCTGCTTAAACTTTTTTTTATTTCTCAACCACTCTCAACTGCAGTTTTCCCTTAAAGGTAGCTTTTTTTTTTCCTTTTATCCCTGTCCATCTGTTCTCGTCAACTCTGATAATGTGTGAAGAACTGAAGGTTTGCTTTCGTAAGATATTCATAAAACTCCTCGGTTTGTGCACCTTTTTTGTATATAGAAAGAGATTATACTTCTATTCCAAGGGTTTATTTTCCTGATTAATTTTGTAATGCACCAAATGTACAATTTAGACTTTTGACAACACATGACCATCGTGCATTACCAGCAACTCAACAATACTTCCCCGGTTAGCATCATGGTAGTCACCTGGCAACCATAGTGGCTCACAAAGTCTTTGGACTGGGTTCGACTCCCACCTGCCCCGAGTGCTGTAGGGGCAAACCCGCCAGTAGGTAGGTGGATTGGTCACATACTAGTTGGCTCCATTTGACCAGATACTGAGTTACACAAAGAAACTTAGCACTAAATGCCCTATCCCAAACATTTACGAAGTATATAAATCTAATTGAGATTCAGAGAAGTTCCTTTCCATACACAATGCTCATAAACTGGTTCCATAGTAGTACATACATAATCTACAGCACATCGAAACCAATCAAACCCTAACCAGTAACCTCCGTTTGGTTACTGAGACAGAGAATGCAAAAAAGAAAAATCCAACAAGAGTAATAACATCAACCAGCTTAGCCGAGATTATACAAAAATTAAAGACATGAACCTAATTAGAATAGAAAGATATGTTTTGTTTGTATACGTACCTGAAACTCGAAAATCTTGGAGATTATCGTCCAAATGAGAAGCTATAAGAAAATCATCTTCTGAGGAAACATCAATCAGTTGAAGCTTTTCCATTGCAAGTAGCCCAATATCACCTCAACTTCTTCTACACATGCGAGTAGAATAAACACTCAATCGGGACAGGAGTATATAAATTGAGAGAGAAGGAGAGGGATCCAGCCAGCGGAGCTATAATTTTTTAATTTTGCGGAAGCTTAATTAGAGAATTGATTAAGGAAGTAAAGGTGAGTTTTGGAAACGGCCAAAATAATTTAGTGTAGTACAGTATTTTGCAGCGGGAAATCGTGGATTTCGTGTCCCTAGTCGATTTCATCACGGTAACGTACAATAATGGCAGAGACAGACCACTTTACCACCAGATCACTAACCACATAAATTTCCATAGCACTATATGATTAATAGTTGCAAAGTAGTTTCAAAGTATTCATTCTCACATTACCAATCGTGCAATGTCACGTTAGCTTGTGTGGTAGAGTAGTGTGTCCCTAACATTATACTTTACTGTAACATACATGAGAAAAGATTATTTCCAGGTGGTGGAAACACTCGCTTTTCCTCCAAACCAAGAACGTGGTGCCACATCACCAATTCATCACCAACTCAGTACAACATTTATAATTTATTGCGTTGAGAACCCTTTCAAGGTACACAATTACGCACAAGCCCCATGTCCTGTGTAGTATTTTCTATTGTCCTCATTTGTGTATTTTCTATGGGTATTTTCTATTGGTATACTAGACGACTTCTTTTCTTCTCATAGTTCGACATCACCGGTTGAGAAGAGAATCACCAACATCTTCATTAGCAGCCACAAGTGACTATTCTATTCTTTCTCATTTACCCTTTGTCTTTTGTTTTTCTATACAATATAATATCAAGAAAAATATATATCTACACATATTTTGTGTTTGAGAGAAAACAGTTGGGTATTTAGGGCTTAAATTTCTTCTTAATACTTGTATGTAAAATTTCCATCCAAGCTCGCTATTATCTACAAACCCGTAACCCGAAATCTCTAAACCCCACAATTAAGAACACTATTAGTTTCTAATGTGTAGAAATTAGGTCTTGTTCAAGTTCAATTTTTTTCTTACTTATTTACAATTGATTGCTTACAATGTTTGTGCATTTTATTTTCACTGTAGAATTGATATGGAAAATACATCAACTAAATGAAATTTGGAAGAAGGGTACTACGTAGAGGAAAATCCAATAGATGGTTTCAACAATTCAGATTTTGAGGAAAAGTGCTTTGTAAACACAAATTCGATGGGGTGTTTGAATGATCTAGAATTTTAAGAATAGGAACAAGTTCTACCTATCAAATCTTTTTTGTTCAAGGGCCTCAAGAACCATGTATGGGCTTGATTTTTTAGGAATGGGAAGATGCTATGGTTTGTTATAAAGCATATGCAAGAAGAAAGGGTTTTAGTATTCGGAAAAACCGTATTCGTCATTATCGTGAGGATAATTCATCGATTGCAATAGAATTTTCTTGTTATATAGAAGGCTTCCGTCGTCCAAGTTATCACAAGAAACATAAAAATGGTTTTTAGAATTTTTGATCTTTTTGCAAGAATCGTTTCATTTGTGAGTAAAAATCATGTAGTTTCAATATAATGTTCACAACCCTTGGTGAGTAAAAGAGAGAGGTCTTGCGTTTGATTTTTCAAGAAAAGGATGCTCGGAAAATTTTTTTTGTAATATTAGCGATCAGAAAAAAAAAAATTCTGTGCGTTTTTTTTTCCTATCATTTTGAACAATGTCTTTTTTTGTGTCTTTATTGTAAAATTATGGCCGCTAAAAAATAAATGAATCAAATTGTAGTTATTGTTGACACTTGCATAAGGTTTTGGGGCTTGTGCATAATTTTGGAAAATTAAAAGGAATGAGTTGGAATTTGGAGAAAGATGAAAGGGTTTCCAATGTAATAACTCACAAGTAATTAATGATGTGGCAATGTGTTATTGGTTTGGAGGAAAAGTGGGTGTTTACACCGCCGGTGGAAATAATCTTTTCTCTACATATATTTCAATCTTGTCTAAACCCACAAACTTGGACTCAGTTTTGGGATGCTAGATTCTCTGTGCCAAAACCCCGTGCTGAGGGGTTTTAGATTGTTGGATTGCGAGTTTTTTATTTTATGTTTTAAAATTTCAGTGTGATCCAACGACCGAAAAACTCCTCGACAGAGGGGTTTTTCAACACAAAGGATCTGATTCCCAATTTTTGTGCCAATAATTAATATGTACCACCCATTAAAAATATGTACCACATGCACCTATTGTATGGTTCATATTGTAAGCGTAATAACATTTTTAGTAGGGGTGCTCACGGTCCGGATCGGTTCGGATTGGCATGAATCCAATCCTAATCCGCGAGTCACGGTTTTTTGAAAATACAATCCATGTCCGATCCAAAAGTCTCACGGTTCGGTTCTAATCCGAACCGCGAGTCACGGATCGGTTCCGGATTAATCCGTGGATTTTCAACATGTTCGGAAAAACAACAAACAAAGGCAGTAAGGCACTAACAAGTAGCAAATGCACTAAATAAAAAGTTCAAAGTTGGAAATCCCAATAAAAAACAACAAAGGCAGTTAGGTAGATAGTTATATAATTGAACAAACAAATGCACAAACTTATATTACCACAAAGGATAGCAGATAGTTACTTCCGGTTCACTCACAAAGACAATAGTAGATTGTTCCTTCCAGTTCACTCACAGACAGAGAGCATATATAGTAGCACTTATCATACTTTACGCCTCTAGATTTTATAGAGAGAACAATATTTATACCATAACTTCTACAACAGTACAACCAAGCCGTAAGTCTGCTAAATTAACAATATATATATATATAACTATAATTATAAAAGTTATAAAATTATATATAACAAAAATCTCACGGTCCGAATCGGTTAATCCACGGTTTCAAAATCAAAATCTGTGTCCGATCCAAAAGTCGCGGTTTTTTATTTTTTGAATCCGTGTCCAGACCATTAATCCATAGTTAAAATCCAAAAGGTATGGATCCGTTCGGTGCAGACCGGATTCACGGTTCACCGATTTTTTTGAGCAGCCCTAATTTTTAGGGGTGTATAGGTTGAGTGTTTATTGTAGCCTTTTTAGTAATTTATTCCTCTCTCTCTCTCATGCACTTTTGGCCAAAACATTTTCACAACGGAATTCGGTGGCATATTCTGGGATGAGCAACGAGCATGGATTCTTGGATACTACGGCAAAATGGCGGCTAATTCCAACTTAGAAAACAAAGGTTTGGGCCATCTACAAAGGGCTCACAATCATTTTGGAGAAAGAGCTATCTAACATCCACATCAAATAAGATTCTCAAATGGCAATTCTCTTGTTCAATGAAGGAGCTTCTCCCAATCACCCCCAAACCACTATCATAAACGACGAGAGGTATCTACTCAATACTCAACCGTGCGAGATGCACGCTCACACATATTTATCGTTCTGCTAACCAATGTGCTGATCACCTCGCACATCTCAGAGCAGATTAAGAGGAAACGTTGATTGTTTCTCCTACTCCACCGCTATCCATTAAAGAGTTCATGATGAGGGATAACAACAATGTTAGGCAATATCTTGATTAATGCTATGGTGGTTTTCCTCTTGTGGTTTTATGTGTAATCAACTTAATGCACCTTTGATGCAGACTATCTCTATTCCCTAGTTTTAATATATTTCTAGATTACCAAAAAAAAAAAAAAAAACTTTTCACAAAAAATATGGATGGGACAGAAGAAAAATAAATTCAAGTCAAATTATTTAGATCCATCATTCATCCCAGCGAGAGGAATCGGAAAAACATAATTACAAGTTTGAAGAGTTATTACTGGCAAAATTTGTAATTTTGGAGCAAATGGTTTTCGAAGAGTTATTATTGGCAAAAATTGTAATTTGTTTGCATATTTTTCTTAAGATTTAAATTACAAGTTTCAATTAGATTAATAATTTTGGTAAAGTTGTGAATATTTAATTCTAAAAAAATTCTACATGTGTTTTTACCAAGATATACATTTGACTTTAAAAAAAAATAGTAAAAGTTTTTTCAAGCTTTGTTAAAAAAAAAAGTCACACATGCATATTTAAATATCCAGTATTGAAAATTTTGCTTCAATTCAAATTTTAAAAATGGAAATGTGTTGATAAATTCAATTGTTCATGTATGAATGGAGCAACATGTTTCATTTTGTAGAAATTGATTCAGTATTGTTCATGTATTGTACTGTGGTTGATCCAGTATTGTACTGGGTATACTTAGCTTTTTTTTCCAACCAGTGATTTTTTTTTTATTATCTTGATTAGACGTTTGGGTACGTGTATTAGGATGAAATCAAGATCGTTGAAAACACATCAAACAGCTCGGATGCCGCCCTACAGGGTTCCCAAATCCTAATTTGAGATAGACGAATAATAAATTTAAAAAATTTACGGTGAAAAGTTGAGTTTTTTTTTTTAACCAAAAATATAAAATATTGAAAGAAATACCATAGCAAAAATTTAGGAGAAGCATGATTGTTGTTGACAATAAGAGAGAAGCTCAAAGACGAGAGAGATGAGTGACTTGAGCCAATTGGACTAGGAAACTGGACGGTGACTTTGTATGAGGTGGATTTAACCTTTTATAGGGAACTAATGTATTGTGTTCAAAACAAAATCTTAATGCGCTCATTTGTAAAGTTAGGAATTATTTCTTTATAGTTGTAGGGGATTACCTTTTTCCATAGCTTTTGTTCTAGCCTTTTTATAGGGGGTTCATTCTTGGCAGTTTAGTAAAATATTGTGAGCCAGCCAACCTCAAATTCACATTCACACCATGGATAGATATGATATGGATGAGCTGATTCTGGTAGTATTAGCATTGCTTTGATAATGTGGGAATGCCTTTTTAGTTGTAAGGGATAAGAAAGAACAATGGTAGTCATATTCTTTTCTGCGTTATTGTCGGGTAAAAACCCTGAAATTGGTTCGTTCAATGACTTGTTCAAGTATAGAAAGTTGCATATATATTGAACTTAATTACATGACTTAATAATAAGAGATAAATTGAGTTGATTGAATATTGTTTCCACAAAACATGTTGGTAAATGGTTTGTTTTGTTATGTATGTTGGTTTGAATAACCTGTTAAAATTCAATTTTGTTGTTCAAATAAATTTTGATTTGTTCATAAGTGTCCCAATTGAGCATTTAAATCATGAATGAGCTTGTGCTAGTTATTCTAAATTTGAAGAGAAGTAGAATTTAGGTCATCTAATTGAATACCCATGTGATTCTCTTTGTTGGAGTTAGATTTCCTTCTTATATGTGATAAAATCTTTTGTTGCTACTGCTCTTTGGTCTTTGGACAAGTACTACTATACTAGTATACTCCATATGAAAACTTGTCACTTCTTTGGACAAGAATCTGGTTCTCCTTTTTTGTTGTTCATGAATGGTGTTAAAAATGGTTTTTGAACATATGAACGGTGTTTTTAAATTGATTTTTTTTGGGAAAAAAACCTTGTATTATACATATCACATTTTAAAGTTTGAATAGACAAATACTGTTCAAATTTTAATATGTGAACGTTACCTATCAATAAAAAAATTGGAAGTCCAATTGAATTGAAGAGAAAATTTTTTGCATTACAAGTAATGATAGATAATTTATTTATTTATTTATTTATTTTTATCTCTCATTACTTGTATGCTATCCATTTTTTTTTCTCTTATTACTTGTATGCTATCCATAACATACTTTCCTTCACTAGTATGCTATCCATTTTTTTAAAAAATAGCATAGCAAATTCTGCTTAAATCACTACAAAGGAAGAGTAAAGGAACGAAGAAGAAAGACAAACCTATGACAACAGAACCCTCTCTTGAGCCATGTACATCTATTCACGCCCCAATTGTAGAGGAGGTGGTTAATGACGTACATAACATAGTTGTTGAGGAGGATTCTCCTGAGGAGCAGGGTCTTAAGGAGGAAGCTCTTCAGGAGGAAGTTGTTGAGGAGGAGGCTCATGATCGTGAGGAGCAGGCTCTTCAAGAGGAAGCTCTTGAGGAGGAGGAGGTGGATCGAGAATGTCAGGATCGTCGTCGTAAGCGCCATCGAAATTGTCATGGTCAAGCTGAGGTGGATGCGAACCAGCCTACGATTGGACCTAAAGACCCCCAGTTGTTAATTGGTTTTAAGGACCATGTTGCAGCACATATTTTGAGGGGATGAGAGCGAGGGGTACTAAAGGTTTACTGCCACTCTAGTAACTTGAAAAAATGGACCATTACAAATGAAAGGTTGCAACAAAGGAACAATCAGTCAGGTTTACTTCCGATGTGTAAAGCTACAAATCCTTATTGTAATAAAGTCTTACTGTCAGTATTTGTGGAGAGATGGTTAATTTCAATTCATAATCGTTGAAATATTGGTTACAATGCATTGGTTAACATATGAATAGTTATGGTTAATTCATGTTATGGTTAATTGAAGTTTGATTACTGGAATATGGATTGAAGTTTGGTTAATTTCAATTCATAATGCTTGAAATATTAGTTACAACGCATTTGTTAACATATGAATAGTTATGGTTAATTCATGTTCTTAAAATTGAACTCAATGTTGGTTCTCTTAGTCCCTTTCATACTCCGTCCGTCCCATTTTTCATGTCCCCTACGTAAAGTCATGTTATTTAAACTTTAAAAGAAAATGTATTTGTAAATATTTTTTTGCAAAATTTTTTACACCATTCAAAACTACTTGTTGAGATCTTTTGAGCGGTGCAAAAAAAAATTAAAAAAATTAATTTCGAAAATATTTCATTTTTTAAAGACAAAATAGCCTAGTCTCCCATAAGGAACATTTAAATTGGGACGAAGGGAGTATTTGACACCATCTAATTGAAAGATACCAGTATCTCGATAACATGGTACAAATACCTAAGCAGGCCGTGTGTCACAATGTATGTAGGTACCAGTACCTCAATAACATGGTACCGGTACCATATTTTCATATATTAGAATATGAAAATATAAATATAGTATTCATTCATTAATATGTGCTAATTTACATATTATTCATATGTTAATATATGGAAACTAAAATCTTAGAATTAGTATTTTCATCAATCCAACATAAATTTAGTTCATTTATTTTCCACGCCCATTCACGTCACAAATAGCAATTCCTCAAACAACAGAAAAACCACTCTAATATATGATGAAGGTATTAATCCAACATTGATTTTTCAATCACGTGTTCAACGTTTGTCAATGTGATATTCAAATATGGAGTTCGTTATGGTTTCCATATTACAATTTGCTTCAATACAAGGTAGCTACCAGTGTTAAGTATCCATGGAAACACTCCTTCATCGTGACATTTGTGGTGAACCATCGCTCATACTGATCCTATGGAATCCTGATGTAATGCAAAACAATTTTAATTACACATACCTCTTCGGAATCATGATTTTAGTGACAAAAATAAATTCGAAAAATAAACATTGATTCACCTTCAACTCCAACATTGGCTCTCATAATTCATTAAATATGCATGATTTCACCGATGCAACAAACCTACACCATGAACGACACAGTAAACTTAATGATCACAAGGTTAAAACATCATCACAATTGAAGTCAATTGTATAAATTGTCCAAATAGACTCACAAGTGGTACTCGAGCATATTTCGTAAAATTTTTAATAGTAGCCAAATCTTTGTAGTCAGGGCGTTATAGGTACCCTTCGCACACAACAGTTAACCATGCAGAGTTGTTGACGAAATCAATGTCCTCACTTTCTACCGTTATGGCTCGATGAAGAAATTCTTGTGTGTTCATAGTCTCCACAGCCTCTCCAGCCATTCTCCTTTCCATTGCCTCTTGAAGAACACTAGCTGGGCCTGGAATTTTGTGTCCGAGACATAGTCTTTTACTACTTTCTGCAATGGCTTTGCCTTTCCATTTCGGGTCGTCTTTATTCATTGGTTTGTTTCAGCTTGTGCTATACTCAAACAATGAAGCTAGCAATTCCTCTATTCATTGTCTCCTTTTTTTAATATTTATATTCATGTATCTATCTCTTAATGACAAGGGTACAAATGTATCTATCTCTTAGTTCCTTCACCCAATGCTTCGATCGTACGTTGTAGATGGTTTTAATTATTGTGCAATTGCTAGGATCCATTAGTTTAATTGAGGTTAGTATATCTCGAGGTCTAGCAAGACAAGATGACATATCCATCAACACCTCTTCCTCTTTTGATGACAACCTCCCAGCATACACGTGCCCCTCCAAGTGACTATTTGATGGATGGTTGTGCTTGCCGTTCAATACAGTAACAGTCCACCCTTGATAAGTTTGCACACATTTCAATTCAAAGGGGCAATCACATTTCTTTGACCCCGTGGTGCGCACTCTCTTCTTCACAATCCAATCAATATCATCAGGCTTTTTCGCACACTTCTTATACTTCCCACTTCGTTCACATGCAAATCTCATCCTTGGCCTACGACCCTTTCCGACTTTCTTAGAGGCCTTGGTCAAAGTCATGTGACTGTGTGCTTCACTAGTACTTTTTATCCAATATTTTAAGGCATCATCTATGGCAAAACACCTACGACCATTATAAAAATAACAATCAACTCCACAATAAAATTATGGACATACACATTTCAAATGATATAAATATTTACACTCACCTCCTCCATTGTAAAATACTTCGCACTATCATATAGAGTAGGAGATAAGCCTATGTGGCTATCACGCATTGAAGCGTCACACTGAAAAAGCAATTAAAAAAATACATGATCCACAAAAGTACATATAGATCAACAAACATCAAGTGTTAATTGAAAACGTGACAAAAATTCCTTTATTAAAAAATGATTTGTGACCTATAATTCGGATATTTAAAATTGAATCATGAACAGAGGGAAGTATTATAGGTTCAATGATCAATACATCAAGATTTGACAATTGAAAATATGTCATAATTTTAAATATTAAATATTAACTACTATTCGGACAAACAATTAATTTAAATCTTTCCTACAGTTCCATGTTCATATTTTATAAGTTGAAGAAACGTATTAATTCATATTCTAAAATTTGAATAGATGTATAAAATTCGGTTTTAAACAAATGAATCAATTGGCGGGAATTTAAACCTAAGTTGTTTTGAACTTTTTATCATGTTTTAACAATTGAAATAAACTACGTAGTTCAAACTTTATAAAATAAAAATCACGTGCAACTTCAACACTGGGAATCCGAATTTCAAATGACGAAAACGCGAAACTTAAATCTGGTTTTACTCTCTTTGCTCATTTTTGCCTCCCAATCCACCATTTTCTTCCCATCATCGTCCTTTTCGACCTCCTCGCAGTTTGTAATCGAAAAATTAACACTCATTTCCGTTTCTTCCATTTTAAAAAAGGACCATTGTGGGTCAAATGTAGGTGGAGAACCTTCCATAGAAATTTCCATTGGATTCTCCATTGAGGGATGAGGAGTGGAGTGAAAATTCTTTAGGGTTGGAGGTGGGAGATGGAGATGGAGAGGAGATGTGGGAGAAGAGAAGATGAGGTTTTTTAGGAGAAGGAAGAAGAACATGATCGTGTTCTTTACAGGAGTTTTTTTTTTTGGCAGTAATTATGTACAGTAGATGGGTTGAACCTAAGATGGAGAAGGGTTGTACAATTTTTGTGGTTGTTTTTAAAAGCTTTTTGATATTTGCATCCACTCATTTAAGGAAAAAAAAGTCTTTTTATGCAAAGGCATTTTTGTCTACTATTAATTAAAAGTTAGTGGGCTGAATTTAGCCATTCCTCACTTGCGAATAGAATTGGCCTAATTTCAGTTACCTCGTAAAGAACTTCTTGTAACGGAGAGGGAAAATGTACAACCGACAGCGAAACTAATGGGGATGTTAGTGTAATTTATGAAACCTGAGAGGATATATTATTATTATTAGAAACCTCAGGGTAGATAAGTAAAATTTACCGACAAACAAACTTTGTGCGCAATTTCGCCCATTGTAGGTCTGCCTTCGGAAATTTTTTTGCCTTCGAGTCTACCAAGAGAGATCGAACCCCTTGGTTCTTTAACCAGTAACCTGTTGATGTATAGTAATTATTCTACAACCAAGGGAAAAACAAAATCCGATTGATAGTAGGAGTAGTAAGAACTAGTACTAGAGAGAGACCTAGTAATCTGTGAGGCAGCTAATTGTTTTTCGAGAGCCATGTCGACGAGAGAGAGACCTAGAAGAGGTGTATTACCTCCTGCTCAAGAGGTAATCCAATCCCATCCGCACCTTTATCTTTTTGTAAAACTCTCAATTCCACTGTTTCTTTTACTTCCTCATCACATGATATTGTTTTCATTTTAAATCACCGATTTAGTTTACTAGAATTAGAACCTATATGTACTTCGTGGGTTATTAATTTCCCCCTTTAATTTTCCCTTGACCTGATATCCATTCGTCAAGCTGACTGCCTTGTTTTTTTTTTTTGGTTTTGTTCAATCATCGATTCGTTTTAATAAAATGAGACCCTTTCTTTAGTTTGTGGATTATTAATTCCTCTTGTGAGATGCCTTGTATTGACTGTAATATCGGAGTTACTGTAGGGGGAGTAGGGTTGAAGAGGATAGGGTAACGACCCACGACCGTACCGGGTTGGGGACGTTTTGCCTGGATAGTTTGGTAGCAATCTATAATGTAATTTAAAGTCAGGTTTCGTAACAGAGAGTAGCAGAAAAGGTGTGACCGTGTGAGAGTTGAGCTTTGTACTCTTCAGTGCGCTTTTTCCCTCTCATGTTATCTTGATTATTTCATTTTCTTGTTGTTTGCATTTATCGATTTGTCTAGTTCTTGCATAACAATTTATATCCGAAGATAATCTAATGTTTATGCTATTATTGTTGAGTTTTTGTTATGTGAATATTTGATTACAATATACATATTTATGTGGATGTTTGTTTGATGCTAAATGCAGAATATTGAAAAGATAGCAAAAGTTGTAAAGGATGGTAATTGCTATGGAGCTCAACAGATGTACAAGTCTATTAGTGCAAGGTAGAGCTGTAACGTAAAAGCATTTTCTTGTGAAATAAAGTTATATTCGCA
Organism: Vaccinium macrocarpon; assembly: GCA_022606695.1. Lineage (NCBI taxonomy): Eukaryota > Viridiplantae > Streptophyta > Magnoliopsida > Ericales > Ericaceae > Vaccinium > Vaccinium macrocarpon. Next base: position 21,092,977 of record CM040171.1, read on the forward strand.
AAACATATTTACAGATATGTGGATGTAAGCTAAAGTTTTCACAAAAATCCTTTGGATATTATCCTTATAGAAGCTAATGTCTGCAATAGTTTCTCTTTGGTTTTGCAAACCTTTCTTTTTGAATTTTGTTAATTTTGGATTGTTAAATCCATGAAACATGCATCCTTAGTGCAGATACATATCAGCCGAGAGGTACGCCGAAGCGTTGGATATCCTCCATTCAGGTGCTTGCATTCAGCTGGAGCATGGACAGGTGATACTCTTTTGTAGACCAATGTTTCTGTTTGAATTCAGTTCTGTTTAAGTAACCTAAAAAACCGTAAATGATCATGAAGTGTATTTGACTTGTTTATGGAGTGGAATATCAGGTCTTCTTTTAATTTTGCTTGCAGGGAAAAAAAATTCACAATTGAGCCTTTTTGCTAAGCCATTGAAAATTCATTTTTGGATCGTCATGAAGTAAACTTTCGGCCCCCTAAATTACGGGTTGAATTTTTTTGTCATTCTTACTACTAAAGGCACATTTGGTGTCTTCTTCTTCTTCCCTCCCTCATTTTTGTGTCCTTGTTATACATCTTAAATGTTTTCATTTGGCTTGTAACCTATAAGAATTTCGTAGGTATTTCTATAGTGCTGGATATTTTTCTGCACTGCTGAAGCTGGCTTTTTAGTGTTATTTCTGTCGCTGAAGCTGCAACTTTTCAGTAACTAGAAAGTAGGGTGTCGAACATGCCAATTTCAGACATGCCTGTCAGAACCTAAAATAAATTATTATTAGTTGGAGTGGAGTGTCAGATAGCTGTGAAATATTATTGAAAACTATTTCATGAAATCATACGGCATTCTCCACTCGCTTGTTGGTATCTATCCTGTGGTTCAATATCCATGTTTACATTTTCAGCTTACTTGTGGTGCTGAGCTTGCTCTTCTGTTTGTGGAGACACTTGTCAAAGGGAAGTATCCGTACAATGAAGATACTCTTGGTCAGTTCCCGTCTTGTCATGTAAATGTGATCACGTGTTTTTTGTCTTCCTATACATAAATATTGTACATGTACTTTCATGTTTGTTTGTGAGATGGGTTGGAAGGATACACTTCCTTTTGTCACTTCTATAAACGGAAATATATTTGTTTATTTTTATCGGAATAGCAATATGCCCTAGTTTAGAAGAAATAGGTCATGAAGAATTGAATAGATCAAAACAGTCAACTTAGCCTTCATAAAGGTTTAGAGTCAGGAGGCAGCCTTAAAACTGGCAAAGGAGCTATGGGAAGCTATAAAAATTTGGATGTTGTGATTGTTGACCATAATGAGCATATGCAGGAAAACTTTCATGCCTAGAATTATGTAGCTTTGCAGAGAATACTGATCTACTACTTGAGCTTAAGGTTTTGGAACTCAAGCTAATTAAATCTGGTGACTCAAGACTGAGTTGGGACGCTAACTGTTTTGTAGCATTTTGATAATGTGCTCATACAAAGTAAGGATGACGGAATGTTCGCATTATGGGATATTAACAAGTTGTCTTGGATGAATTAATCATGCACGTTATGCCTGATCAGAAACAAATTCATATGCTTGGAATGGTATTTTGGTATAGTTGTGTGGTGATTTAGTGTTGTGACCATTTTTGTAATGTTTATTCAAGTTTGCCTATATTATGTTTCTTTTGACCGTGACAAAAGTACATTGTTAGACCGTGTCAGGAAAATCTACAAGAAGTTTCCCCGAATTTCTGTGCCTCAACACCTGGACCTTGGGGATGATGATGAAATGCAAAAACTTTCTGAAGCACTTGGGGCAGCAAAAGTACGTGTGGAGGGCTGCTCATCATTTTTGAAAGCTGCTATTAAGTGGGGTTCCTTGCCTTTCTTGTTTTTGTTGTGTAGTAACAATATTACATAGAGAACCTAGCGTGAGGAGATTGGGGAGAGAATTCCAGGCCCCTGAGAAATAATTGACGTGAAGTAGGACACCCTTAGTTGAATAGCTAACTTTTAGTTTTGTTCTGTCGAATCATTAATGACCGTGACACATGGTATCAAATGCGGAGTACCCCATGGATGTGTTGGGTGTGTACATTTCCTGCTCGCAGAAAGTGCTGTTGGGTGAGCATGCTGCGCGCGAGAGAGGGTGTGAGGCACCCTCACCTGGACTCCAATAGCTACCTTTTGTGTTTGAGTTGTACGTCTATGCATGACCATCTACGAAGGGTAACCAGTCCTCGCAAAAAATTCTTTTTAGAAATCAGGAAGTCTAGTCTCCTTTCCAAGTGACTAAGTTGCAGACTTCCAGCGGTGTATATATTTTAGAGTTTTGTATTTGGTGGTGCAAATGTGTATATCACTGTCTTTTCTGTAGGTGGTCCGCAGAATTTGGAGCTCATAGGATTGGATCTCCTGAACTACATGATATGCTAGCTGAATACATATATTCTGAATCTCCTGAGGCGGTAGGTGCAGAAGAATCTCCCCATATTGGGTTCTCAGATTCTCTGTCATTTCTATCCAGATGTAAAGTATCAGAAGTTTTTCATAATGTTACTTGCTTTCCCTGATTCAGCATCATGATTAAGTCTTTGTCTCAAATTTATAAAGCACACAGAAATGGAAAACCACTAAGAGTCCTAACATATACATATAACTGGTGCTTCTGTAGAGTAGATAGGTACTGCTTGTTTTATGGAATTTGACGAATTTTCTTACTGTTTTATGTACAAAGCGAAAAGGCTATTGCAGCTAATATTTGTATTCGAGTCACGAGTAGCAAGAGTTTGGGCGTTGCAGAATGGTTCTCTTCTGGTATTGGTAAGAGCAGAGGGAGATCATTTATCAAGCTCACGAGACGACACATTTTGATTTATAATGTATTTTGGTCAAAGCTCTATTTTGATGACGAGATTAAATTTCCGACAGCATCCTCAAGGAAATATCCAAAAGCCATTACTAGCAGGGTGGAACTGGATATTGGTAGTGATGTTTAATTTTCTCCCCAGTCGTGACTAGTATTATTTATTTGTGGTTCTAGTAAAGAGGATAAATAGGCGCCTTTATGATTTAGCAGTTGTGGCCCATCGGCCTGTCTAATATACACTTAACGTTTATCAATATTTCTTCATTAATTGACCCATGACTACAAAACTGATTACTGGTCAACAGTAGGTTCCAGCCTTTTCTTTTGCATTTTGTTGGCTCCATGGGCTTAATGATATGTGAACTAGTTTACTGTTTCTTTGCAGGACATGGCTAGAGTTTCTTATCATTTTGTTCGAGGGAAACACCCTAGAAAGTTCGCTTCAACGCTTGTTAATTTTATGGGCAAGGTTAGGCTTCTTCTTATTGTGAGTGCCATCTATTTCCAGTATTCGATTTTGATGCTAGAGATACATGAACTTTTTTTGTCCACCCTTTCATTGTAGAAACAAAGTGGAACTTAGTCATAAACATATTCAGTTTTGTGTAGGCAAGGTTCTATTTACTCATCATAGATGATGCATGATACAAACAATGTTTTGTTCTTGATGCACTTAAGGTTGCCATTTATATTTGCAAAGTGCAATGCTACCAGGGTCAATAGAGTGATTACTTTTCATTTGATTGTCGTTAAATGTGCTAAGCTGACATGCTTTCCAATTATACAGTGTTATCCAGGGGAAGATGATTTAGCCATTGCACGGGCCATTTTGATGTAAGTGCAACTTATAACTGGATCCATGCTTCTAGGTATTGGATTGTGATAGTTTCAAACATCAAATCTAGATCACAACCCTGAGATTCTGAACGAAACGATGGAAAATTTTGATTACAAAATAAACAGACCTATCGATATCTCACTTTTGCCTGATTGAAACACTAGATTGGTTAAATGGTAGCAAGTGATTGGTATACAGGTGGTGTATGTTCTGCATTACAAAATTGGTGTTTCCGGGTGACTTATCCAATCAATAGAACAGGGCCATTCACTGCTTGGTGTATTCATGTACTCCTCCTTTGTGTTCCCGGGGGAGTTACCTTTAAATAAAACAGCACCATGAACTGCTTGGTGTATTCCTCCTTGGGAAACTTTGGGTTACCACCCGAATTGCAAAAAACAAAGAAAGGTTTATGTTCGTGACTGCATTAGTTGGTTTATCATCTAGTATTATATATAGAATGGACATTGACAATTTTCAGATTTTCCCGAGTTCCTTCTCCATGAAAATGAAGTATTGAGAGCCTTCCTCTGTGATAGGTATTTATCTCTTGGCAATCTGAGAGATGCTAACTGTCTCATGGATGAGCTAAAGAAGCAACTGAAGGGCAAAGACCTTGGCTTCCCCAAATCAGATTTGATCCAGTTGATCAATTATCTTTTGCAGACGTAAGTTGTTTTTAAACTTCTCATTTTCTGAATGCAGTCTATGAAGCAAGATCACCGTATCTGTGTGAGATACTCCGTGGATGCGCCCACACGTATGAGACACCATTAAGTATTTATATTTTTATGGGGGAATGGATACGCGTGGGGAAAGCAGGATGATTTTCTTTAATTTTAAAAGCTGTTCCAGAGCAAAATTTTTATAACTTCAAAGTAGTGGGCCAAAATTCTGATACGAAACATATGTATATCGGCGTAGACCATTGGATAGGAGTTTAGACCTAAATGTTTAGTGTTCACAATGTAGATTTGCGTAACCAAATTTTATTTCATTAATAATTGGCATGTTTCCTGCCATGTTTGTGTCGCCATTTTTCAAGAACTGCCGTGTCCGTATCCATGCTACCCTAGAATTCAGTATAGAATTAATATTTCACTGAAGTGATGTTGAATACTAGCAAATTCAAATTTTGGGTAGAGTTTCCGCTCATCAATTTAAAGTTTGGTAGCATCCTGATCACGTGTGTAAATGATCATCCTAGAAGGTCCTGTTGATCTCAACTTCTCCATTGGATAAGTACCTAAACAAAAATACACTAGTACTCATGGTCTCCTCTCCATTTCCTCATTGTAGCTACTATTTTGTAAAGAGAAGAATATATTGGTGCAACAATTTTTTACTATCTCACTTCTAATTAGCAAAAGGGAAGGGGGGCTCCCTTGACCACACCGGTTGAAGTTGTGGAAACATCATTTCTGCGTACCTGCAACGCTTCCCCAGACCCTGCAGTAATTGAGGAGCAAGGAGCAAGATTTTGCAAATTTAGGTTTCTGGTGGCTACTATCATCTGCACAGAGGAAAATATAGTTCCATGTGTCAACAATTTGCCCACTTAAGATCCAACTGTTCCTTTTCTTAAGCCAGCCTCCTTTTACTCTCCCTAGATTGTGGATCACTTTGTTGTTGAAAAAGTAATTGCCTATGTCTGACCCTATTACTCCTACCGGCCCATAATTTTGGTCATTTTCCCTTTTTTTGGATGTCCCAAAATCTTTGTGCACTTTCCTTTTTTCGATGTCCCAAATTGATTCATTTCCTTTTTTGTCCTTCATCTCCACATTCAAATTCAAACACAAAAATGGAGGGAAATTGAGTCTAAAAAAGTAATCATTGCAATTTAAAAAGGAGGGTAAATTTGGAAGTTTATATATTTTGAAGAGTAATGATTGTGTCTCCTTAAAATGTTGGATTCCCAAAAAGAGACTAAAATTTTGGGACGGAGGGAGTATTTGTTAACTACATTCTAAGGTTTGAGTTTAACAAAGACTGCGTGCTTGCCCTTGGACAAGGTAGATTGGCTTATCTTGAGATTATAATGGATGTCAATGATGAGATAGGTTTTTCAATGTTTTATATTTTCAGGTTGCAGAGAGATGCTTTGCCCCTATTTAATATGTTGAGACAGACTTACAAATCTAGCATTGACAGAGAACCTGTATTCAACGAGGTGTGTGGTCATAGGTCCAAAGTAATTGTTTTAATGGTGCATATTGAGCTAGCTAGCTTTCCTTGATAAATTAGTTAAGTTGCCACAGCAATATTTGTTCTTCATGCTTAAAGATACGCATCTTGCTCAATCTTGTCCTGCTGGCCATGATGGGCGCGGTTGATTTCCTTAGTTGACAATTCTAATGGTTGTTTTGTAGTTGCTCGATGTAATTGCTGAGAAATTCTATGGAGTACCGCGTAGAAATCCCCTGATGCAAGGAATGTTTGGAGATATCTTTAAGGTACAAATTGTTTTCGTCTCCTTCATTGCTCTTGGACCTAGACAATGATGTTTGGAAATGGAATTCGTTCAATTTGGTGCCTCTTTTTTTTGCTCCCAATAACATTATTATCTTTTGTAATTCTTTATATGTAATTATTATCGCAATAACGTGGAGAAACAGGAATTGTTCGCCTAAAAAGTTTGAGGGCAAGGGAAAAAAAGAAGGTAAAAGAATCCTTGCAGATGAATTGCTTATATGATATATGAACTTATTGTATTTTGCAGATGATTGGTGGTGATGGTATGTGACGGACCGGTTCAATATTTTGCTACTTCGAAGGATGCTACTACACTTCCATTATCTTGTTAGTCGACTCATAAGCTGTTCAATTGTTTTCTGGAGTTCTAATTTTTCCCATCAGTTGGGGGAGTTGAGGGTACCTGGAAAAGAACTGGAACAACTTTAAAACCTTTAATATGTGCCTCTCTCTTTTGGTTGATTTTGTCAATATGTACCTTGTATTACTTAGGAAATTTTGGTTGACTTTGTCAATCTGTACCTGGTATTACTTAGAAAATTGTACCGCTTTCTTGAATGAAATTTGAAGCTTTTTTTCGTTTCTTTTCCATTGCATTGTCCTTGCCAATGATCCTTGTATGGAACCTGAACTATTGCCAAGCAAAAAAGATAAGAAGAAAAAAAAGGGAACCTGAACTATCATCCCTAATCGTCTGGACCATCGACTAATGTTCCAATTTTCCTTTGCTTTAGAAAATTTAATTGCGGCATAAAATTTCCCAAATCTTCAAATTTCAAGAGATAATGTGCTTACCGAGTTCGGAACCAAATTTGGATAGATAAATATGCTTGGCGACTAGATGATCATTTGAATTTCTTGGAGAAAAGAGGAAATGGTTTGGTTTGACCATTTTATGTGTTCTTTACGGTAGTGAACCATCCAACGGTTTCGGCAGTGATTGTATCCTGCTGTTCTGGGTCAAGATTTCGGGATAAGAGACCTATTGGATATGGAGTTGATCTACATTCTTTAAAGTGAGGTTAAAAATATACTAGTACCTCATTTTCTACTTGATTATCTTGTCAAAGTATCTCCACTCCTACACCAAATTTTTACTCAAATTTAAGTAAAATTTGGTTAAAAACTTGATTTGTTATTACCCCTTCTAATGGGAAACCACTTTTTCACCAAATTCTAGTTAAAATTTTGTCAAAAAACAGTTTTATGCATTTTGGCTCTAAAACTTTCCCACCATTTTGAAAATTTGAAAACTTTCCCAATCTGTAAATTTGAAAACATATATATATATATATATATATATATATATATATATATATATATATATATATATATATATATTTTAGCCATATCACACAGATTCCCATTAGTATCCAAAATATCCAGCAAGCATATGAATACAAAGAACAGTAGGGGTGGTTGAAGCTTTTCAATTGAATATGTAGCTTTTGAAGGTTTTCTGCGGAAACAATAAAGCCTTGCTCATTAGGTGTGAGATTTTGTGTTGAGCAATTTTGGTGAAAATTTTGAGTAAATTTGGTGTTGAGCAAATTTGGCGATGGATTTGGTGAAGGAGTGGAGTGGAATATTTGATGATTTTTACTCAAATTTGAATTTGGTAAAACATTTGGTGTAGCAGTGGAGATGCTCTTACACCTAAAGATTGCTGCAGTTCGTGAGATGTTGATTTAGCCATGTACAACTTCGGAGGCGTGCTGTAACGACCCTTAATTTAGGAAAAAAAGTTAAACGACTATTTACTTCATATTTCCGTGATCTGAAATGCAAACTATCGACAAAAATTCAATTTATAGTCAAAACCACGGGCACGACACTCGTGCATAGCATGAGAAAATACCACCTAGTAATATAAATAAAAAGGTCTCCATCCAATTCCTTACCAATAAATATTACATTGTCCAAATAATACTCATAAAGTGCAAGGAGTATGCCCCATTAGGCTCAATAGTTCTAAGTATCACTACTTAATACAATCCAAAAATAGAATGTCTAGCTCATCATAATAGATATTTGCATTGTACACTCTGTAATTTTGACTACCCTAACCGTGACGGCTCTAAAAATTCTAAGAAGGTTGTTTAAAATCTTTACTAGTTTTAAAAACCACAACTATAAAAAATAAAAATTTATTAACATCAACAATGCCACTCGAAATCAACATCCCTCCATCCAGAAAGTTAGTCAATTGTAAAAAGATATCCAATTTTTGAATTAAAAAATAAAGACTTAGAGTTCATAATTTTTTGAATTTTTTCACACTAGAGATCCAAAAATCACACGTCTTTATGACAAAGGGGGCAAGATATTATAATTGCACTCGGTGGGTTTTCATATTTTGAAACAAGTAGGTAATAACATCATTATTAACGTTGTCAAATACATCACTGGGTTTTTCCACTAACAAAAAATAATTTTTTTAAAAAAATTATTCTCTTGCAATAAATTACATAAAAAACCGTGAAAAATTAATTTATTCTAAAAACTGTTTTAGTGAAACACCCCTTGGGCCTTAATATAAATAATTAAGCAACCATTCATCCATGATCTCTCATTCAATTGCACAAATTGCTTTTCGCTACATTAGATTGATTTGTGAATTGATTTTTTTAGGCTGGATGTTCAAATATTTTTGAGTTAAGTGTTCCAATATTTTTTTAGTTAAGCGTTACAAAAAGGGTTAAACTAAAAATTAAATTAAAAGTATCAAATACTAGATAGCCTTGTGAAGCTCCGCATCAGGTTCGCCGAATTTTGCACCAAGAAAAGAAAGAATCAAATTGGACGAATTTAGAGATGGCAAGATCGGCCCTCTCTCGCCTGGTTCGATCGCAAGCATCCCATCTTCGTCATTCCACTTCCACTACTAACTTACCCTTCCTCTCAGGTTCTCTCTCTCTCTCTCTCTCTCTCTCTCTCTCTCTCTCTCTGATCGATCGATCGATCGATTTCCGGATGCATATGTATGTATGTATGTGTGTGCGCGTTTGTGTGCGCGCTTCCGTGTATCTGACTGTCAGTGTATCCAGAACCATACTTCAGAGTTCAGATCTCCAAATTTAGGAAAACAAGTAAATATATAGTACTAGTTTTCTGCTAATTCAATTCTTTTTTTTTTATTTTGATAGGCCACTGCTAATCAAATCTGTGAATGGTATTTACCCAAAAAAAAAAACTCTGTGAATGGGTATACCAAGGACTGGAAAATAAACGACGTACTATACTTATCAACTGGGACCTATTATTGCCCATGCTTATTGCACCGTTGACACTGAAGTATTAAAAAGTCAATTCCTGTAGGAATTCTGTAATGCCCCAAATGACACTGCCAAACACTACTACTGTAATTTCATTTTGATCTTCCTTAAATGGTCATCTTAACCACGTCCAAGCTCCAGACGAGTTGTCCAGAAAAAAGGTTAGAAATCCCAGTTTTGCCAGTGCTTGAACTCGGATCAAACACTCAGAGTCACCATGGACGGACCAAAGGATGGATGATCCCAAGCGGCTGCCCTAACCTAATATTAAATTTCGTCCTCTTTTTTTTTTTTTTGCATAAAAGTTGTAGAACTATATAGATTGGCCGATCCTATGTTTTCTTTCAAAACCTAACACCTGCCCATCTAAGTTCCATTATAAATGTGTTTTATGTGAGGATAGAGCTTCGAACATAATTTTAGATTCAGGCTTTTACATAGTGATAGAACACTAGGTTTTATATTTTGATTTTGAAGGAAATATAGATGCACAATATGCAATTATTTAATTGTAACGATCCTATTTTTTTTATAATTGCATGTATGGGTTGATCAAAACATATATACAATAATTTTTTTGATAATATTTTTGCAATTTATAATGGCTTAATTGATACCTTCTTTTACATGTTCCAAATTATATCTGTATTCCTTAGCCGTCCAATACTCAAATCATGCGTCCGTCCCTGCCAATCACCCTTTGTTGTCCCTTGCCTCCAACACCTTTTGTTGAATAGATGTATTTGAAAGTATCTGTACACTTGCAAATGCATTTTGGATGTGAATTGAAACCTTTGGTATTCCCTGAACTTACCATTCATGTTGGGCAGGATGTACAAAATTCATGTCTGAGGGGTGATAAGTTGTTCGTTTGAAAACAGATCTAAATCATGAATATCCTGAGGAGTTTTTTTTTTTTTGAAACCCTTTGAAACCCACAAGCACACTCTAACTTTCTGTAACCATCTCCCAGTATTCAATTAGCTGGATTAAATTAATGTAGCAAGCAAGCTCTCTGACATTTGCTTGCTAAAATCAAAATTTTCATTTGTCTGTCGCCTTGTCGTTTTCATGAGCCTCATTGGATTTAGCTTTTCAAAGTTGCGTTCGAAAGGTTACACATAGTCATGACACCAATAACTGTGTTGGTTTAACCCGTGACTAAGCCTCCACTTTTGAGTACAAAGAATTTTGTTTGAATAAAATGACGCTGCTATTGAGCTTTTGGCTTGGTTTTTCTTTTTCACTGATAAAGCACCTTTTATTTGCTTGGATAGCTTAAGAATAGTATTTTTGCTGTTTCAGGCTATAATGCATGTAAGTTCGGGACACGTTCACACTCTCCGAGTGTCAATAACATCCTTAATTCTTCTGCACAATTTCCTGCTGCACAAAAAAGATGGGCATCCCAATCCAGTGCAGCAGAAGATGACAACAAATATGGCATTGCACCCCGTAGAGGGGGAGAACCTAAGGACAATGATAAGGACACTACTGGGGTAGTTTATTACGGTCCAATTTCAAATACCCTGAAGCATGTGAAGCTGCTCTCTCTTTCCACCTGCTGCCTATCTGTATCTTTAGGCCCTGTCGTAACATTCATGACATCAACAGACACGAATGTAATCCTCAAGGGTGCAGTGGCGTCTTCAGTTATATTCTTCAGTGCTTCCACCACTGCTGCTCTTCATTGGTTTGTGAGCCCTTATATTCACAAGCTGAGGTGGCAGCCTGGTTCAGACAGCTTTGAGGTTGAGATGATGTCGTGGTTGGCGACATTTGTTCCGAAAACCATTAAGTTTGCAGATATCAGGATGCCGGAAACAAACAGGCCTTATGTGACGTTTAAAGCGAATGGTGAGTTCTATTATGTTGATGCTGAGCATTGTCACAACAAGGCTCTGTTAGCGAGATTGACTCCACAGAAGGCGAATACTGAGTCGGTTTTTAAAAATTTGTGAGAGAGAAGATTTGGATGAGAACTTAAAAGTTCGTGTTTTGAATGGCTGATTGCACACGTGATCAGCTTTGAGAGTTGTGACAAAATTCTATGTATCTGTTTTAGGGTTTGAGTAACAGGGCCAAATTTTATTTTATTTTTTTTTGGTGAGAATCAATAAACTCAGTTTATGAGCCCACCATATTCAATATGATGTATTTGAATTTTGATGTTTCAAACAACGGTCTACTTTGCAGAAGTTGTTGAGCATATTCCCTCCATTTAGCATCTTGAGAACAACCGTCATTTGTTTCTTGTTCCCTCTTGTCATTTATGTTACTCCTTTTCCTTTCTTAACTCTCTCACGTGGAGGGTAACTTTGTAGACTTTCCAGTTGCATAACATTCATTCAGCTTTGTGAATCTTGCTTTGCTTCTGATTTCTCTTTCCCCTCTTTAAGTTCGTTTATGTTTCACTATTGCCTTTTTGTGGTCATTTGTTGCATGTTCCTTCTGGAATCAGATCGCCTACAGCAAAGTGCAGCGTTAGTCTTGTTTTTCTCAGATGCAACTAGGGTGGAGAAAATAGCATTACACCAGGAAACAAAATCCAACCAAACTCCGTCAGACAACCATGCCATTGTCAAACATCGAACGTAGTAATCCTTCTTCCTATTGCTCTCCAACGGAAGTTTGCAGAAGCCTGTGAAGCCTTGTAGACCTAGACATGGCACATAAAAGAGTTGCCAGGGAAGGAGTTTTATGTCATGCTCACACTGAGTAATAGATTAATCCGAGTTCAAAGCTCCAGTGCCCAAAGTTTCATGTACCCCTGTTCCGGTGTATTTTTTGTTGTTGAATTGTAAGACCAAAATCTAATAAAGCAGGATTCCTGTGAATAATAGGTTCAATAGTTTGGTCCATTTATACCTACAGCGCTAGTCATTACTCCAACAAATCATGACAACGACAATGAAACTAGCAGATGACACACTGAGTACTGAAATTTCATAAGTAATCAGACACTAATCATTGCAACAAGCTTTCCTTTCTTTTCTTTTTCCCCACCATCGGCAAAGAAGGTGAAACTTCCTTAATGATTACGAAACACAACAACAAAATGGAAAAAGCAGTTGGCAAGACTCCAAACTCAAATAACACCAACCAACATAACCCCCCGCCAAAAAATAAATAAATCCTTGCCAAACCACCTCAAATAGGCTAGCAAGAGGACATCCCAATCTGATACTCACCATTCCTTACCAGTTTTTTCATTCTTTCCACCAGCTTTTCCAATAGTTGAGGATCGTCCCGTCTAATTCCTCTGAATCCCAACCCAATTTTTGTTACTAACTTGCACAATTCTTCTCAATCTTTTCATTGTAATATCATCTTCTACAGCAACTCCTGTTTCCACACATTGTTTCTCTGCTGCCATTCCAACTGAATTCTCGTATAATTGGCTCGGAGGAGAAGAAGAAGAAGAAGAAGAAGAAGAAGAAGAAATAGTCTGCGATACAATTTGCTGAGGTCCCATGGTTTTGTGGTCCCATATCAGTATACCTGGCCTCCTCTTTCTTAAATCAAAACACAATAAACACCACAAGATCAAATCAAATCATCAACTAATGCACCATACAAAGCTGCGTATACGAGCACGAGCACGCATCGTGACATCGGTACATAAGAATACAAGTAACCCAACAAATTTGAGGATAAAAACGGTAGAAATCTCGCATATCTAATCTGCAACGATTGGGGTCTGACGACTGACTATGACGATTCGAAGAAAGCAAAGATGCAAGGACACACTGACATATAGAAATGAACGAGAATAGAAAGAAAGAGTGAGAGAGTCACCGTCTCAAGGATCTGAAGCAACGAAACCCTACACGCTGAAAGAATTGAGCAGAAGGAGACGGACAGAAAGAGAGAGAGTCACCGTTGCATCCGACTACTTTATCAGGGTAAAAATTCGAGTGGAGTTTTCTCGAGATCACATATTTTCAACCACACATCCTCTCACATGAGATGGGTCTCACCACATGCAAGAGGATGTGGGGTTGAAAATGTGTAACTCTAGCATTTTTGAGATTGAAATCAATATCTTATCATATTTATTAAAAAAGGGAAAAATTCATTTCAAAATATTCACGGGTGTTTTGGTAAATAATCTGAGGCAGATTTTTTTTTTTTTTTGGTGTCTTTCATTCAATTTTTTTTTTAATTACATTTGTTAGTTTTGCATTTATTTTTCTTGGATTATTGGCGTGTCCCAGTGAAAGGAATAATCCAAATTTTCATGGATTATTGGATCATTTTTGTTTTTATTTACAAAAATTTTAGTTTGGTTAATATTTTTTAGTATAACTTGTTGTCCCAGAGAGTATATATACCATAGCTTCAAAAAATGTCAATTAAACATCTATAGTATTCAACCAAAAGTTATTAATCTCGCACCGGCTAGTGTACAATTTTTCTATTGAAACGGTACGTACTGATAGCATTGAATTTCCCGGTAGCGTTTCGAATATTTAATTTAATAAATTGTAAATAAAAAATATCTTATATTTATTTATGAATTTTTATTTCCTCTGATTAATAGATTAATATATTCCTTGTGTCTAAAATAGACAAAAGGAATTGTCCTAAAAGTTATATTTATGCGTGCATACAGGGGCGCGACTACTGGGAGTTCAAGCGAACTCATTGAGTTCAAAAAATATATTGAAAAATAATTTTTTTTAGGCATGCAATAAATTTTGCACCACGCATAACAAGGGGTAGTGCGTTCGGTATGCTTTTATGGAGAAACCATATTGGCCATGTTCGTTTAGGAGTTTAGCTCCGGTTTTGTCACATTTCTGTTTTGCTGACATCATCATTTTTCTCACTTTTCTCTCTATCTCTCTCTACTTATTACACCTGCTTACATCATCAAAACTAAACTAAACTAAACTAAACCTCCCAACCAAACACAGCCATTGTGATTTAAGTTGCTCAGATTGTAAAGTTGGCTGAGTAGCTCATCAGGGAAAAGTTGATCAGATCAGATATTGTTAGTCCCCTTGGTTGACTGACATTTGTTATGCAAAACTAGTGAGCAGATCACTTGCAATGCAAATGTGCTAGTTGTAACGCCCTTTAGATTTGGGCACATTAAATAGTGTTATTACAACCATCATTAAGTTTAATCTTTAAACTTCAATCCAAATTACAATATCCAAAATCATAATATAAATAGTAACCAGGGTGGTCCTAGGGCGACGCTTATCCTTGCGCCGGGTCATCCCCCATGCCGACAACATTCCCTACTCCAAATGACCGGTCTCCACAATAGTGTCCCTGTCTATCTAAATAGTCTGACATAATACGTCTGAGTCGCACAGTCAACATCACGGTATTATGCCAGAGTCACACGAATGTAACACCGTGAGCAAAGTCCAAAAATTCACTACGCTAAACTTCTAAGTAGCAATTCTAGAATAATTTGTGTAAAAACAGTACATATAACTTATGAGCGATAAAACCATGCAATGCCTCATGTGTGTCAATGCGGATCAAAGTAAACGTGCGCAGAAAACAATATCTCATTTCAGTATCTCGAAGTTTTGTCATGTGTCATTTCTTACAACAAACTTAATCGTTTTTCTCCATAAACTCATTTATCGATATTTTTCCAATAATCTATTTTCCTCAAATCAGTGCCTCTTTCAGCATTCTTCAAATTTCATATATCTCACATCACTCGAAAGTTATTGGTCCGTTTACGCCTCCTTTCAGTTGACGGTACCAACCTTTCCGTTCGAGGTCCCAGCCATCGTGCATCACCGATCTTAATAGCCTGTTGGCACGGTCCGTCCACCCTCGCGATTCACGCGACACAGTCTCCGCCATCTCATATCACTGAATTTAACCGTCTATTTATGAGGTTCGTTCACTGTGTATTGTGCACGCTTAGCCTGCTTGACCGACCAGGTGACTAAAAATAAGACGCGTCCCAAGTGTAGGACTCTCGACCAGTATAGCACAATAAATCCGGAAGTACCGAAGTCGAACCACAGAGACGGCTAACGGTGTTTGACTAAAAAGTGTAGAGTTTTAGTTTTAACTGGTTCTTAGGTAGCCACCTCTTTGATTTGATGGGATTTAATTAATTAACCACTAAGCTAATTTAACTGATTAAATATGAGATGATAAAGAGAGCGCAGTTGTGGGAACCCAGTGTCCACACCTAGCCTAGCCGGTAATTACTCGGGCCACAATTGATCCTTTTACTGATTTTAGAATCTGAGAATAATTTCCTAACGAATGCGCACCACCTGTCACCAGATTCCATGCGGATTCGAATTCCGGTAATGCCTGGGTTTTGTTCGTTAGAAAAGTTTCTAGTTCCCGAAATTGCTTGAAAATTGATTCAATTCGGCCCCGAGGTGAGATATCGACTAGCCCAGATGCGGGCGCCTTCGCCCCGCAGCCGCACTCGATACGACTACTCACTCATGCTTATGGAATTTGCAGGAATCGAATCAAACCTAGATCTATGCATGCTTAATGAATAGGATTTAAGAACGATAAAGAGCAATACCAAAAATTGCAAAGGAAAAAGAAAATGAAATTGAATTACCAAACCGCGAATCAATCCGAGTACTGAAAAACTGGGGAATTAAACTGGAAACATAAGTTGAGTGAAGAACCAAAATCCGTAGCCGAAAACTTGAAAGCTGAAAACCCTAAGCAAAATTCGTGGAACCCTAATGAACCCCAAAACGGGGTATTTATAATCCCTAATAAAGTCAAAGTCCGAACCAAAGTCAAACGGCAGTTATGTGACCCTCGGTATCGATACAGGAAAAGTCCTGTATCGATACCTGTGCTTTTTGTTCCCGTATGATGCAATCTGTATCGATACAGGAGAAGTCCTGTATCGATACCGGATCCTCAATAGTGCCTTCCAAGCTTGCTTGGCCGTCCCCACTTGCCCCGCTGGTTCCTTACGTTCTTGACCGCCATGTGTCCACTTCACGTGCACTTTTGCAACCTGTTCCCTACAAAACAATCAAACTCACAAAAAACCAAAAACACACCGCATCAAGTGGAAAATGGAATAAAATCGCGCCTCTAACGCGTTAATCCGCCCTACTTAGGCGCTTATAACTACGACATTACGCGCCTATCACACCCCCCAACTTGAGCGTTGCTAGTCCCTAGGAACGAACGAAATAACCAAGAAGGAAAAACTAGAAAACACCAATGGGGGTACAGTGGTTATGACACCTGTAGAAGCAGTTAGTCACAACAAGAGATATTCACCCTTCAATATGCCTATAACTCACATGCATGCATGCTTTGACAGAAAAGTGAACACAGATAACATCACTTCACACGTGACAATGAACATCCCCACATCATAATCGCGTTACACTCACTCATTGGAACACTCAACATCCCATAAAAGCGCTTGGCGAACTGTGTGGAACCGAACAACTGGTCGCCACATGCAAATCAAGAAAAATGCTCAGCAAGAATAAACGCATATCCGAATATGAATCCGCAAAATAAGAAACATCATCATCATCAATCATGCATAAGTGAGAGTATAAACACGTGCACAAGATCTACTAAGGACTTTTTGGATTGTAATGACCTTGGTAGAACAAGAGAGAGGAACTGCAAAGGACAGGTGTCGGCCTATCGAGGCTCAAGGTTAACTATCCACTGGCCGCACCTGTCATGTCTACTACCTGTCAACCGCCCATCGGCGCTACCCAAACCAAGTCCACAACATAAAAACATAATCCACGCAAATTGTATTACAGACCCCAAATTAAAACAGAAATAAGTCCACATGAAATAACGAGTACCTAACATGAAATAACAAAATATCCAACATGAAATAACACCTCCTCAACATACTACCTACCCTCCAGTCAGCCCCATGCAACACAAGTATCCCAATCACTCCTCATCATCCCCACTATCCTCACTCTCCTCAGCAGCATCATCATCTGCGAAATCATCGCTGACCTCCAACTCAGGCAACTCCAGCGGAACATATGGCTCCGAGGTCGACCCCTCAATACGCCTCACCATCCACTCCTCCCTGTGACTCATCTGCTGTAGAATTCTGGCATTTTGTCGCACCTCTCTCTTAAGCTTCTGCTGACTCCGAATAGTAGCAACACCTTGGCAAAAGATCTTTTGTAGCCAAGAGGTATTTGATGCGGGGGGAGGTGGTTCGGTAGTCAAAAAGGCTCCTCCTCTAATGCCACGAGTCTGGGCTATGCTCTTGGTAAGGATAGTACTGTCAATTGACCCAGGAATCAATGGATCATTGTTGAACCACTTGGCCCCCATCAACCCGCAGTCTCTAGCAATGGCAGTGATCAGGCCAGGAAACGGCATGCGGGTCTGTGTCGGGGCATCTCGGAAATCGATAATCTTAGTGTAAATAAATAAAGCCCAGTCACAGACAGTGTCATCCTCCATAAAAGCGGCCAATAAATTCCCGGTATTCTCAGATGGCTTGTTCTCAGTTGCCCTAGGGTCTATGTTATAGCACACCACTTGGTTCAGGAATCTAAAAGCCGACCTGAACTTGCCCGAACGATGAGGGATATTAGCATCTTTACGTTTCTCATACAATATACCCGCCACTCTACGTGGGACAAAATCCGCAATATCACATGGGTAGTTAGTTACAGTAGGCCGCATATATCGCAAAGCTGCAACAATAATATCGGGTGTGACTGTAATGGGGACCCTAGCCACTTGTGAGGTTATCTGAGATTCGACACTGAATGTAGTCCCGGGTGCGGGAACATGCATATTTTTATAGAATTCCCTCACAAGTTCTAAGTTATACCCAGGGTTTGGTTCAAACCAAAATGACATACCTTGCCTCACAATGGCTCGTATGGTGACATCGTTCGGGAGAAACCCATCCCAGATAATGTGACGTTCGTTCTTCACCCCCCTCTGATCAATAGAAGCCTCCCATCTCTCTCATTCATCCCGGGCAATCTGATCCTTTGTCCTCCTTCCCCCGGTTGCCTGCTCTGGAGGGGCACTAGAGGATGCCGCCCCCTTTCCTTTAGCGCTAGTGGAAGCCTTCCTAGGTGCCATGTTTTGAACTAAGGTTAGAAAGCTAGGGTTTTTGATCTGGAAAGATAAGGGTTTTGGAAGGGCTTTGAGAGAGATATGTGGTAGAGAAGGAAGAAAGGAGTGTTTTGGTGAAGTTTGGTGGGATTTGGGTGAGATTTGATGGAGTTTTTGGAGGTTTGAAGGTGGTGGTTATGGTGGAATTCGTGGTTTAGGGTTAGTGAGAGAGAGAGGAAAGGTTGAAGAAGAAGGTGAGAATGAGAGAAATTGACCGGCTGAACCCTTTTAATTTGTCGTATAAGGGTCTCGGTATCGATACAAGCAAAGTGTTGTATCGATACCCGTTGGTTCTGTTCCGGATTAACACTACCGGTATCGATACGGAGGTTTTCCCGTATCGCTACCGAACCTCTTTATTTTATTTTATTTTATTTTATTTTATTTTATTATTTTGCAAAGGAAAGAAAGATTGAAGGTTTTGGGTTTTGGTTTCCAAGACATGACACCTAATCAAACTTCCTCAAGCTTTAATCCCTCAAAAACCCATTGCTTTACCTAATTTCCCACAACAATACGACACTTATGATGCACGGAGCTTGACTTCCCCCCCAGCTTAAATCCAACCAAACACCGGTTTCCTAAGGTAGACACGGGAACTGACTCGGACTAGTTTAAGATTGGTCAAGGGGACTCATATGTGGTTTAATCATGCAAAGAATGCCTTGTATCATCCCCTATGCACGTTATTCACTCTCACAAATGCATAATAGACCAATCTGGTTGCTTAATTGTAGAACAATAGCCTACTATTTTATGCAATTGCAGAAATGAATACAAAGAACATGGGAATGCTATTCAGAATACGCTATTACCAATGTGGGGAATACTTATTCACATGTTTCAACAATGCATCATGCTAAAAAAGGTAGCCAAATATATGCATGCATTCAAGTTAAACAAGCATACTAATCAGCTAAATCTCATATGCTCAAAGGATATCTACAAGATGCATAACAACAGTACCCTAAAAACTACCTAACTTAGCGCCATAAAAAACAAAACAAATGTACCAAGTACACCCTCCCCAACGTGAAACATGCTATGTCCCCGAGCATGGAGACAAACAAAAAGAAAGAACAAAAAGGGAAGAAGCGGGCCGTGGATGGCGACCAACCATCATGACCCCGGCGATGTATGGGGAATTTTTAAACACCGCTAGCGGTTCGTCATTAGAACTGCTTCCAGGATCCGCTCCTTCGGACCTAACAAGGTCCACAGCTAGTCACAGGGTCGCGCCGAAGCTTTTTAGGACTTACAACTGCCACATTTCGTGGCACCCCTGCTTGAGGCTCATGAATGTTGCACTCACTCCGGCGGTGAGGCCCAAACTACCAAGGCTGGTGTGGTAGCATGCTCGTCCTGCAAAAGACTTAAGAACCAACTACCTACTTGGGCAAAGAATGACATCGATCACAGCGCCATAGTGGAAGCCGGGCCACAATAAGAAATATCAAATATAAACGAACACCCCAAACAAACCAATAATGCAAAAATAACATACACCACCACTTTTAAACCGCGTGCAAGATGCACTACTTTTCTCCCCAATATTCTCACTTAAATTTGTGTAGAGAAGGTCATCATAACAATCCCGGGTAAGTCACGACTCAACAGGTTAAATCACTCAAGGTTTCTCCTTAAAGCAATTAGAGCCAATCATCTTTTATGACTATCCGAGACAAAGCAATAAGATTGTTAGAAACCCAGATACACAATTTTAAGGCTAGAAATTAGGTGGCTATACCGGACCACATTTTTATATTTTTTATTTTTTTGTTAAATGAAAAGCAAACACTAAAATGCATAACATGCCCTTACTAACCGGGCTAGGCACCACGATCCTTATTTTAATAGCGGCATGCGAAGCTAAAATACCCAAGTCAATGATGGGTACCCCTATCGCTAGGGGCCGGGTCCACACTCAATGAAGAGTATGGTACGCGTGAGCTACCCGTCAGAACAAGGCCGTAAAGGCCTACGCAACTCGGTCATCCGAATAAACAGGATCGACCAACTCCTCATCAGGTTCGCCTACCTCTAAAAATTCCAAATACGGTTTAAGACGCTGTCCATTAACTTTAAACACATGCTCATCTTTAGGATCACGAACATCGACCGACCCATTCGGGTACAAATGAACAACTAGGTAGGGACCATCCCAACGAGACCTCAATTTACCTGGAAAAATATGAAGACGTGAATTATAGAGTAATACTTTCTGACCAGCCCTAAAGGTTTTGCGCTGAATGTTCCTATCATGATACGCCTTGACCTTAGCCTTATAGATACTCGCATTCTCATACGCGTCATTCCTAAGCTCCTCAAGCTCACTCAACTGCAATTTCCTATGCTCACCTGCCTCAGTCAAACTAGAGTTGACCGTCTGAATGGCCCAATAGGCCTTCTTTTCTAACTCAACAGGCAGATGGCGGGGCCTTACCAGAAAGCAGCGATAGGGTGAAGCACCCAACACGGTCTTGTAAGCAGTGCGGTAGGCCCACAACGCATTAGTCAACCTAGTGGACCAATCTTTCCTAGTTACACCTACGGTCTTCTCTAGAATCCTCTTAATCTCTCTGTTCGCTAATTCGGCTTGCCCATTAGTTTGGGGGTGGTATGAAGTGGATACCTTATGAGTGACGTGAAACTCCCCCATTAACTTTTCAAAAGACCTACTCGTGAAATGCGTGCCCTGATCTGACATAATGGCGCGTGGCACACCAAACCTCGATAGAATGTTAGCCTTAAGAAATTCTAGCACGACCCTCGACTCCATAGATTTAGTGGGAATCGCCTCCACCCACTTCGACACATAGTCCACCTCCAACAGGATGTACTCATAACCATGAGAAACAGGAAATGGACCCATAAAGTCGATGCCCCAACAATCAAATACCTCTAGCACAAGAATGGGCTTGAGGGGCATCTCATGACGTGCTGACAACTTGCCAAGCTTTTGGCAACGGTCACATGACCTACAAAATAAGTGTACACCCTTAAACATATCGGGCCACCAGAACCCACATTGCAAAATCTTGGCGGTGGTCTTCTTCGCAGAGAAGTGACCCCCACATGCCTCACTATGACGGAACTCAATAACTCCCTGCTGGTCAGACTCGGGGACGCGCCTACGCACAATCTGGTCCGCACAGTACTTAAACAAATAAGGGTCATCGAATATGTACTAGCGGATACTCCTCAAGAAATGCTACTTCTCTTGGGTAGACTAATGAGAAGGGATCTGCCCAGTCACTAAATAATTGGCAATGTCAGCATACCATGGGCACTCATTAACCGCAAACAACTGCTCGTCTGGAAAAGAATCTCTAATGGGGATATCTGAGGTGGGGTCCTCAAATGCCAGACGAGACAGATGGTCAGCGACCACATTCTCTACCCCCTTCTTATCCTTAATGATGAGGTGGAATTCTTGCAGAAGCAGAATCCACCGGATAATCTGACTTTAAGTCTGTTTTTAGTCATCCAAATACTTAAGGGCCACATGATCGATAAACACCGTGATCTGTGAACCCACCAGATAGGACCGGAACTTGTCTAAGGCAAATACTACAGCTAGCAACTCTTTCTCAGTACTCGTGTAATTCATTTGAGCCACATTTAGTGTCTTGCTAGCGTAGTAGATCACACATGGATCTTTCCCTCTCCTCTGTCCTAAAACAGCTCCGACTGCATACTCAGAAGCATCACACATCAACTCAAAGGGAAGACTCCAATCGGGGGACTGCACAATTGGCGGAGTTGTGAGACTCCGCTTTAATTTAAGAAACGCCTCCTCACATGCCTCAGACCACACAAAAGGTGCGTCCTTTGCCAAAAGTTGGCACAATGGACGGGAGATAGCACTGAAATCCTTAATGAACCGCCGATAAAAACCAGCATGTCCCAGAAATGATCGCACGTCCTTGACAGACCTAGGAGTCGGAAGATTACGGATCAAGTCTATCTTAGCTTTGTCCACTTCAATACCCTTGGCGGACACAATGTGCCCTAACACAATCCCTTGGGTAACCATAAAGTGGCACTTTTCCCAATTCAGCACTAAGTGCTTCTCCTTGCACCGCTGTAAGACCTTACCTAAATTCTCGAGGCATCCATCGAATGAGTCCCCGAAGACCGAGAAATCATCCATAAACACCTCTACTATGCGCTCAAGCATATCACTAAAAATCCCCATCATGCACCTGGAAAAGGTACCAGGCGCATTGCACAACCCAAAGGGCATGCGACGGTATGCATAAGTACCATATGGACAGGTGAAGGTGGTCTTATCCTGGTCCTCTAAGGCGACCTCTATCTGGTTGTACCCTGAGTACCCATCTAGGAAACAATAAAAGGCTTGACCAGCCACCCTCTCCAGAATTTGATCAATGAAGGGGAGAGGGAAGTGGTCTTTCCGGGTGTTCGCATTGAGCTTCCAGTAATCGATGCACACTGTCACGCCCTCAATTTTGATAAGCCAAAATACAAAGAAAATCCACATAGGATCGATTAAAGTCAACAATTTTCCCATAGAAAGCCAAAGTCAAATACAATAAGTTCCTGCTCAAGGGTACCCATACCCATAAAAAAAATAACAATGCCTTTAATGTTATTACATAAGTTGAAATAGTCAAAGCTTAGAGGAATTAAAGTTACAAGAATTTCTTTCAAAAAAACGTACTTAGTATACGGATGAGAAAATAGCTTCATGATCATACAATCTTCATGTCATGCATTCACACTCCAAGCATTCGATCTCATGCTCCATGCCGTGTACCTGGGAAAGATAGGGTGAGCTCACTAGCTCGTAGGAAATGTCTATCAAATCTAAATATGATGAAATGCTAATGGAGTGCATGCAACAAAAAGGAGATTTCACAATATACTCACGGAAGCCCCAATTTTAGATGTAAACAATTAGAATCCCATATGCTCGACCAAGATTAACCTAGGTGTGCCGTTGTGTATACGATCACGTACTTTCGATACTCGTAGGTGTCCAACTCACTCACACACCCCTTGTTTCATTTAATTTCATCATTTACTAAGATTCCGGGCATGTCATATAGGCCCCGTGTCATTCCGGGCATACCCTTACATAGGGCCCCGTGTCATTCCGGGCATATCCTTCCGCAGGACCCCGTGTCATTCCGGGCATACCCTTACATAGGGCCCCGTGTCATTCCGGCATACCCTACATAAGGCCCGTGTCATTCCGGCATACCCCTTGTGAGGGCCCGTGTCATTCGGGCATATCCTTCCGTAGGACCCGTGTCACATCTTTCATTCTTTCATTTACACCTCACGCGTTCATTCCATGTGATTCACTTAGTTCGAAAAGCGTGGCGTGTCGGTTATGACAAAGTTAATATGTGTCCAAAAACGTGGGAAAATGGTGATAAAATATCATTCATACCACGATAGATTACCAAAGCTTAAAATTCACGTTGAGAAGCTTAGAAAAAGACCAACAAAGGTCCGAGCATAGGAACATAAGAATGGAGTTCTGAACCTCGAAAACCTAACACCTTGATAGGAAAAAGCACATTTCTCTCAGAATACAAAGGCTATGAATATGATATCAATTGGGTTTGAAAGTAGACTCATAGAGCTTTCCAACGGTTCAAGAATCACCTCAATCGGAGTTCGGACGAAGCCGGGGCGTGCCCGCGAAGTTGGGTCAAAAATCTGCCTTACAGACAGCTGGGTATTGATACCCATGAAAGTTGTATCAATACCAGATCACCAAAGAAATAGACAGAACGCTGGGTATTGATACCCATGGAAGGGGTATTGATACAGAGCACCAAACAATGGACGAGCGGGGGTATTGATACCCATGGAAGGGGTATTGATACTGAGCACCAAACAATGGACGAGCGGGGGTATTGATACCCATGAAAGGGGTATTGATACAGAGCACCAAACAATGGACAGAACGCTGGGTATTGATACCCATGGAAGGGGTATTGATACAGAGCACCAAACAATGGACAGAACGCTGGGTATTGATACCCATGAAAGGGGTATTGATACCTGAGTGTTACGAGCAGAATTCAAACTGGTTTTTCTCACTTAGATCACAATGGGGCTCAACCCAATCACTTCCAAGGCAAAAATTAGACTCAAAGGCATTCAAGGTAATGAAACAACAACACAATTAACTTAGCACAACATCAAAAACGTGAATCAAACCCAACCAAAACAAGAAACATGAAAAATGGGTTTTTCTTGCAAGAATTGAAGAAAATGATCAAATGTGGTTACACCACTCACATTAAACATCTCAAAACACTTAGAGAAGATAGAAATCCCCTACCTCCACAATGATTTAGCTCCAAAAATGAGATCCCAAAACCGAATTCCTAGATCCCCAATTTGAGCAATCCCGAATTTGGCCCTCTCGGTGCGAAAAGATGGTACTCCGGGCTCCCAAACACGCGTAGATGATGAATATGCGGTTGAATCTTGAGTTTGAGAAGTGTGGGAGGTGGATTTGTGGTGGAATTTGAAGAGAAAATGGGGAGGAAGAAGAGGGAGGGGCTGCTGCCCTTAGAGAGAGAGAGAGGTGTGTTATTTTTTGCCCCAAAAATCAGATCCAATGGTCCATATATACACCCACACACTTGCACTTAAGCCCCTCATGTTTCTAATGTGTTATAAAGACACCCTCAAGCATATATGCATCTCATATTGACCTCGTTTTGCATTTTAAAATATTTCTCACATTTTCCAACATTATTTTCAAAAAAAAATGATTAAAAATCATGGGTCCTTACACACACTCTCCAACCTATAGGGATGCAGGTCGGTACTAACTCTCCTTGCTCGTTGGTCACCACTGTGACCCCAGCCTTCTTAGGCACAACCTGTACTGGGCTGACCTACTCACTATGGGCAATCGGGTATATAATACCCGCATCTAAAAGCTTAAGTACCTCAACCCGTACTACCTCTTTCATGTTTAGGTTTAGCCGCCTCTGAGGCTGTCTAGATGGCTTAACAGTCTCCTCAAGAATGATTCGGTGTGTACACACCGTAGGGCTTATACCGTGCAAATCCGCTATGGTCCAACCTAGCACGCCTATGTGCTCTCTCAGTAATTCAAGCAACTTCCTTTCTTGATCTTCCTCAAGGGTTGAGGAGATCACCACCGGATAAGTATCATTGCCTTTGAGAAAAGCATACTTGAGTGAGTCCGGGAGAGGTTTCAATTCTGGTTTGGGCGGTTGCACTAAAGATGGAAGAACCTTGGGCGGAGGGTTGCCCAAAGGCTCAAACATTAGGTCATGAGTGACCCTGCATATATCCTCATACTCATCCTCAATGGCTAACATGTCACGGAACATGCCTACCTCTGCAGATTCTAAAAATGAGACCTCCTCAGTGGTGAGAGCCACCTCTAGAGGGTCCTTATAAATGACTGTATCGATGTTCTCCTGCGTGAGTGTGTCTATTAAACATAACTCCTCTGTCTCCTCATCATCCTCGCCCAGGGTGCTAACACTATAAACATCTACCTCCATCCTATCCTCGCCAACAAATAATTGGACCTTGCCAGTTTTGCAGTTCATGACGGCATTGGAGGTTGCTAAGAAAGGGCGACCTAGAATGATGGGAGTCTTTTCTAAGACCTCAGATCCTGGGCTAATATCAAGGACAATAAAGTCCGCAGGAAATTGGAACTTGCCTACCCGAATCAACACATCTTCCACCACCCCTTTCGGAACCCTAACACTTCGGTCTGCCAACTGGAGTGTGACAGGAGTCTCTCTAAGATTCCTAAGGCCTAATCTCAAAAATGCTGAATAAGGGAACAAATTGACACTCGCTCCCAAATCCAACAAGGCTTTATCAAAGGTCTGTCCTGCAATGGCTATGGGTATGGTGGGACATCCTGGATCCTTGCACTTGGCAGGGATCTCAGTCTGAAGGATGGAGCTCACTTGCTCTGTTAGAACCACGTTGTTCTAACTCTTGGGCTTAGTCGTGCAAAGGTCCTTCAGTACCTTTGCACACTGTGGGAATGACTCTATAGCCTCCATCAGAGTAATAGGGAATTGCACCCTCTTAAAAAGTTCGAGCATCTTATGGTTCATGCTCTGCTTAGGCTTTACCGCCAGCCTTTGGGGAAATGGAGCTAATGGTTTTGCTGGCGGTGTTTGAGTCGTGGGGGCCGCGTCAGCAGGCTCCACCTCCTCAGGTGATTTCTTAGTATTCTCAAGATTCGCCCTCGGCGCATCCACCAATTTCGGGAGTGAAACTGGTGTTCGCTTCGGCGGAATGGGCTTGTTGATCTGCTTCCCACTTCTGAGAATGGTGACCGACTTGGCTTCTTCGTGATTCTGACCCTGGTTATTCTGACCTGAAGAACTTCCTAAGTAATGGGCTCCTGCTGTACTACCCTGGGCCGGAAACTTGCCCTTCTCCTGCTGCATTTGACTAATTATCGTAGTGAGTTGGGACATCTGTGTGGTAAGGGCCCCTATCTGCTGCTTTGTCTCAGTCTGGAATGTCATCTGAGACTGCATCATGGGGTTGACATTCTCCTCCAATTTATGATCATGACCTATCATCTGGGAATAACCTGGGGGAGGACCACGAGTGGATGGACCTGCCCCCCTACCCGTGCTTTCTGTTCCCGTATGATGCAATCTGTATCGATATAGGAGAAGTCCTGTATCGATACCGGATCCTCAATAGTGCCTTCCAAGCTTGCTTGGCCGTCCCCACTTGCCTCTCTAGTTCCTTACGTTCCTGACCGCCATGTGTCCACTTCACGTGCACTTTTGCAACCTGTTCCCTACAAAACAATCAAACTCATAAAAAACCAAAAACACACCGCATCAAGCGGAAAATGGAATAAAATCGCGCCTCTAACGCGCTAATCCGCCCTACTTAGGCGCTTATAACTACGACATTACGCGCCTATCACAAAACATCCAAGTTCTCTCCGCGAACTGGAAGTGGCGCTCTCGCTGCACTACCGCATCACGACCATTCCTCCAAGTTCTCTTCGCGAACTTGAGGTGGTAACAATTCATCTCATCTCATCACATTTCATTTCAATTTCGTTTCATTTCATTTTCCCGAAAATCTCATTTCTCATTTCAAAATCCATTTTCATTCTCATCTCTATTTTCCCATCAATCGCGATTCAAAATTTTCAAGTCCGGTGTCATAATCATATTGCGTATGTGCTCAACGCCACATGCTCAAATCATATCCATGCAATATTTCATAATTTCTTATAATATTCATATTTCTCTAATTGGACATTTCTCACATAAAATCATATAATTAATTTCCCTCATTCTCTAAAATATAATATTTCCTCAATAAAATTTTCTCACATAAAATCACACATTTATTTCACCAACTTTCTTCAAAATAATATTTCTAAATCTCTCAATCTCTTTTCACATCAAAACCTCATTTTCTATCTTTTCTTTTTATCCTTTCCAAGGAAATAAAACTAATCAACTCGCCTTCTCTAAAATCATTTAAACATATACTTCTTTTCTAGAAATTCCTTATCAAAAATTTAGCTCCACTAGTTATGAGTTTTCAAAATATTTCATTTCTTCAAAAAATGTACTCTTTAATTTCTAGGAAACTTTTCTTCCAATAATCTCATTTAAATCATCTCTTTCTTTTTTTTTTAGTTAAAATTCTTCTTTCTAGAAAATTTCATCAACTCTCTATATTCATTTCTTTGCTTTTATCAAGACCATAAATTATGCTCACAATAATTTAGTAAAAACATTTCTAGAAAACTTTTGTAAAAATTCTCTCTTTACATTTACTTATCGAAAAATATCATACTTTCTTTCAAAAATCCCCATAATGTATTTATTCCTTCTTTCTAGTAAGTAACAATTTTCTAACTAAATACAGCACACATATTATTTTAGGAAAATCATTTTTAAACAATAACCATTTATTAAATCAACAATGAATATCTAATTCTTCCATGAAAGGTTAACATAATCATGCTAGAACCTTGTCTAGAAAAATATATAACTTTTAATCAACTTCTAATCGTTTCTAATAAACTTCTATTCACATTAATCTTATTAATCTCACTTCTAATTTTATGAAGACTACTCTAATTAGAATCTCATTAACATTCTTATTAATCTTTCACCATGAAATCCTCTTTCTTAAACACTAAATAACATGCTTATTCACTTAACATATGCATAAATTAACCCAACCAAACTCTAAAATCATGCTTAGAAAATTAATTAGAACACCACAATGATTCTAGAAATAACTAATTAGAAGGTTAGTTTAGTAAACTACCTTAATTTCCGGGTGTAAACCGGAAGCCGAAAAGCTATCCTTTGATGGAGAGACTCCTAGCTAGCTCACTAATTAGCTTAGCAAGTAGCTAATTAGAACTAAAATAGGTGGCTAAAAGGTGGTAGAAGTTGTTGGTTTGTTGGGAAATAAAGAGGCAAACAAATGAGGAAAGTGTGAAGTGGTCCAAAGAACAAATAGGTGGGCTATTTATAGACAACATGGACCTTCCTCCCTCTCTCTACCTCACGGCACACACATACACACACACACACACTTTGCCGAAAATTTTGGGTGTGGGGGAGAAGAAATGATGCTTGTCATGCACATGACAAGTACTCTAGTAGATTCTCTAGGTTCAAGGCTAGTTTTAGGTGGTTTCTTGCAAGCAAAGGGGAATCTTGGGTGAAAGTACATTGATGTAAGGGTGGAAAATAGTAGTGGGTGAATATATACTCTTAGTTGTGCAGGTTTTGCATGGTAACCTTGGTTATGAGATGTTTGTAGGGTTTGATATACATCAAATGCATGTATGGTGTGGATATGTATAGGTTACTACCACAATAACAAGACTTATTCTAACTAGTTGGGTACAAAATGTAGGCTAGGTGGGAATCCCTCAAAATCCTTAACTTGCTTGTGCAAGTGACTCAACAAAGATTCTTTGCACGTGAAGTGTACTTATGCACACACTCATACTCTACCTCACTCTCTTTCTACCAAGCTCTCTCTCTCTTGGTTAGCACCAAATTCCTAGGGTTGAGAGGTAATGGAACTAAGTGTACCAAGGCGGTTGGTTAGGGTAGGAACGGTGGTTGGGTAGGTTTCGGGTATTAAACTCGGTCCTCGGGTGTGGCGGTAGTGTAACAAATATGTTACTCGATCTTGCACGCGCATATACATAGCTAGGTTTCTATTTATTCAAATCAAAATAATTAAATAATATTTAAATAGAAAAATATTCCAGTAAACCGAAACTTTAAAATAATTAATCAAAATTTTAAACGAAAATTTTTATTTATGAAAATTCTGGTCGTTACACTAGTGGCCAATAACGAAAATTAAAGTGTTGGTTGATATCTGAATTATTTTTTTAAAAGGAATCACACATAAAAAATGCTACGCACACATCTATGTGTGCACCGATTTTGCACCGACGACGGGCGGAAACGCCGTTGTGGGATCAAAACGATCGATCTGAGACGTTCATCATTCTCAAAATCGAATTCCGGATGGGTGTCTATGATAGAATCAAAGCAATCGGACGGCTGTGTGAGCTTGATCTAAAACCACCACATTTTGTTCAAAAAATTTTAAACGAAATGGGGTGGTTTTGGATCGAGCTCATATAGCCATCCGATTGCCTCGATTCCCTTTTGGCCCACTCGGAATTCGATTTTGAGAAGGATGAACGGCTCGGATCGATTGTTTGGGTCCTACAACGGCGTCCCTGATGTCGTCGGTGCAAAATCGGTGCACACACAGACGTGCGCGTAGCAGCGTTTATCACATATAATAACCATTCACACAGCTAATGAGCTAATTAATAGTGAGCCTTGCTCAAGAGAGTATAAGTAAGTTTGTAGAACACTTTAGTGAGAATGTTCGAATATCGTGGAGGTCAATCATCCCAAACCTTCAGTTAACACCTAGATTGTTGGGTTTTGTAGCACTGAGGGAAATACTAGAAACAGTAAGGAGATGAATTCATATTGGTTATCTACAAGTGTCTTGGTTCAGCACATTACATGACCAACCGAGGGAAGGAAGCTGCTTTCCTAGGAGTGGCGATGCCGAACCTAACTACTGCCCTATTTTCCTCTACACAAAAATGGGGATTCGAGTAGTTTGCATTGCATAAGATGGGATTGTAGCTATGACGGATTGAACAAGCGTTGCGTGCCCCGCCATAGATAAGTGAGTGGCTCCTCTCCAATTGATTTGAGAAGTAGAGACATTGGTAAGAGAATGAGTATTCGTACACCTACTCAGAGGCTGCGTTCTCTTTAATCTAAGCCTCGGGTGCTTCGCAGGTAGGCCCACTTAGGTTAGAGGGCATGCCCCTCAGTTCTTACCAACCTCCGGTGTGTAATCGATATGTTGCTAGCTTCAACTCAGTCGAATAAGAATCATTGATTACCTCTACCCTGACTACCACTTTTCTTTTTTACCACTTCGAATATGAAAACTCTGCCACGGCATCCTGCCACCCTTCTACAATAGTGTATTCCATCGCGCGCTTTTCCTGAAAAGTAGTCACTACCTGAGCCACAGAAGATGCTTTTTGGCCAATAGCTACATAAACACATATTACATTTATAATAACCTTGTTTCAACAAGGCAAGAGTACGTTCCTCCCCTGGATGTCCTGCCCAATCTGCATCTCGGCTCTACGACTAGGCTACGAAACGAAAGCGAAGGGTCCGCAAGGCATTCGATCTTCAAGCAATCGGGGGAGGGTGAATTTAATTCAGTTGAGAAAGGCGGATGCCGCTAAAAAACCTACTTTCTTACGATTACGAGGTACATTCGAATATGAAATCGAATCCTGTAAAGCCAGCATCCCACTTTTTTTTTACGCGATTTAGATAGAAAAAGGCAATCTCACTGGGGCCGAGCCCGCAAGGGTCGGCAAGTGGGCTTGCTTGCGTCAGTGAAGTGAATTTCCGGATAGCCCCTGAAAAACCATAAGTGTAGCTAAAGAAAATTTCGGATCTAAAGGATCTTATAGAGGAACTTGTGGAGCAGGGTGTTATTCCGTCTTATTCAAAGACAAGGGCTCTCCCTTGTATTTTGAATTCGAAAGCAAGGATGCGTTCCAAGTGTCAAGGCAAGAGGTCTTGCCGCCGAACGCTGGCTCTGTGTCTTTCTTTTATTTGTCCTATCGCGTGCTGTCTTTGGGCCATTATGGGTTATGTCCATTTTTACTTCGAGACCCTGCAATTAGTCAAGGTGTGCGCTAGTTAACATAGACATCCGGTTATAAAAAGAATAAATAATACAATTCACTTTAGTGAGAACTAGTCTAATATACACAAGCCATGAGTACGAAACAAAAAGATGCAGATAGGGCATTGATGGATGTGTGAGGCTAATTTTAGAGTCTCACACAAATGATTGGAGCTTATTATTAATTTTAAAATATTTTTGAGTTTCTTAATAAAAATCAGCTCAATTGAATAATTGTAACTGTTTGATCCAATCTTCAATTATTTCATTTATTAATCATGTTGGTGAATTCTAAATGAAATATTAGCCAATCGGATAAAACACTCACATTTGCCTGATTGAGTGGTTCTTTTTTACAAACAAACACAGAAAATTATCGGAACATTAGTTTGAGTAGGCTGTGCAATTCGTGCTTGCTGAACTTGAAGCTCGCGTTTAAGTTTAAATGCTTGAGAAATCCAATGAAAAAGATTTTTCTAATAAGAATAAGAACACGATATGGCTGTAGAGGTGAGACTCGTCCGAAACTGTTCAATTTTTCGTACCCTGTTTCCGAACTCTTGGGAAGCGTTACAGCACATTTATTAAATTCATAAATTTACAGTTGGTTTTCGGAAGGAGTTCAAAAAACGGAAACACAAAATACTTTACTGTATTCGCTATTCGGTTGTTGACCCTGATTGTGGGGCCCGCCTCAATCCAAACTCCAAGGGATGACCTCCGTTCACGTATAGTGTTGCAGTAGTTCAGTCCAATCTAGTTTTTAATTTTTTCGATCCGTATCGGATCCGAAAAAATGATCGGGATGTTCATTTTACTGAATTTGTCGATAAGAATATTCATGTCGAAAATCAATTTCATCGAAACTTGTATTTAACATGATCCAATCGTGTTTACACAAGAAATAAAGGAAAACCAACAGTGGTTTGAAACTTCTATAATAACACAATTTGTTCATAGAAAAAAAAACTAAAGTCTGATTAAATTAATTTTTGGCAAGAAACTTGTTCTACAAAATGAAAAATTCTGATTATTTTTTAGGGTCTCAAGTGAACCAAACAAATTGAAAATTAGACAACATTGGACTATTGGG
The DNA here is from genome assembly GCA_022606695.1 of Vaccinium macrocarpon. Lineage (NCBI taxonomy): Eukaryota > Viridiplantae > Streptophyta > Magnoliopsida > Ericales > Ericaceae > Vaccinium > Vaccinium macrocarpon. The sequence continues at coordinate 21,125,862 of CM040171.1, forward strand.
AAACTGGACGAACCGAGGCTCAAAGGGATAAAGCGTGGGGAATGGGGTTTGCGATGGTGCCTACTGTGTGATCATTGCGACAGTTTGAATTGTTCATTTTATAAGATTCATAAAAGAAATATTTAAAAAATTAGTTTGATTGAATATCAACACGCCAAAAGTTAAATTTTGGTAAAAAATGAACGGTCGTAAATAATTTAACTTAAAAAACTATTGATAGAATCCAAATATCCCTGTTAAAAAAAAAATCCAAATTATCTATTTTTTAAACCAAAATTCAATATTTGATATGCCTATTAATATTCAATCAAGATGATTTTACGCATTGATACATTATTTAACAAGTCATATAAAATGAACAATTCAAATTATTATATTGATAAACTATTTAACAAGTCATATAAAATCAACAATTCAAATTATTAGAATGAACAATCGGTAGGCTCATCAAAGCTGGTGTCGCAAAACCCAGCCACATCCATCGGTAAAGAAGATTATCTCAAGTGTGGGACCACATATGGAAAAGTTACTGTACCGTTACCTCTCACCCACCAGGAGAGAGACCCGTTTGTTGTTCTTTGCCCTGTCGTTGAGGTTTCCTTTGGCGCAGGATTTGCTTGCACTTTCTCTCTCTTCCCCATTTCGAGACCCGTGTTCTTTGATAGTGCTATTTTTGCTGGTTTGGAAGAGAGAGAGAGAGAGAGAGAGAGAGAGAGGAGAAGGAAGAATCCAAACTTGCAGAGATCTGCTTCACAAAAAATTTCATTTGCAGTCGCAGGTACCAGATCTTCTTATCATGAGAATGTGAAAGGGAAGATTGTGTTGAGATCCTTGGCCTCATTCTTATCCTGTGTCTGTGTTTTTATGGGTGGAAAATTTGTCTCTGTTTTTTTTTTCCCCCTGATTTGGAAGAGATTAATTTCTGCAATGAACCCATTTTTCTGTGCAGAAAGGTTAAAATTTGTCTCGTTATTAACATTGTATGAGGTCATTGCCCTTATTCTTAATCACTGCATGGACCCTTTTTATTGTTTGGTTATAGCACCTGGTTTTCCCAAATTTGAAGAGAAATTTGATGTGGGTACCATGTTTCTCGTTATTAACATTTTGGTGTTGCACCGTTTGTTGGCTGTGCATGAATTGGATAATTTGCAAGTCTTTTTAGCTCGTTTGATTTCGAAACAATTTTTTTTCCTACTGGAATTTGCTCAAGAACGTTGATAAATAGAACAAATTGGATAAATAGAACAAATTGGCCGCCTTCGTTGTAGATCTGTTTTTCTAATTTAAACTTCCTGCTATGTTTGGAAGTTGAGGAAAGGAGTGGAAAAGAATAGAAAATTAAAAAAAATTCCTCTAATTTGTTCGGTTTCCAAATAGAAAGAGAAGAGAAAGGAAAAAGAAGAGAAATTTAACTACTGTTTTTTTCTCCTTCTCTCTCCCATGAGTGCAAATTTTCCTCGAATCTTTCACGCTTGTCAATTTGTTCAGAATATTTTTTGAACAAAAAATCAGTTCAACCAGATATTGGTAAGTGCTTCATCCACAAGTTCTTTTTTCGGTCTGTACGATTATGAACCAAAAAAGAACGTTTGGATCAAACACTTACTCATATCCAGCTGAGCTGATTCTTTAGAGGGACCCTTCAAAAAATATTCTAAACAAATTGAACGACTTAGGTCATTTGTGTGGGACCTCGAAATAGTCTCACACAAGTGTTGTACCCGTTAGTGTTGTTCCCATAAGATTTTCTAGGGAGGGTTGTAAAAATGGATTATACACATTGATGTGTCCCTATCATTGCTATAACTCTGGTGGGGTGAGTCTATACGAGACTTCACCCCAACTTTAATTAGGCCTCCCTGTTAATGGACGGTGGGATGGGTCCCTCAAGAGTTAGTCGAGGTGCGCTTAAATTGTCCTGAAACCCGAGTATCAAAAAAAAAAAAAAAAAAGAACTTCCTATTCATAACTTTGATAATAACCATCTGTATATATCCAATTTGTGAGTTGGTCTTTCTCTTCTCCTCTCATACCACATTTTATAGATTTTGTTAATTGAGACATCTGCCAAATTGACATGGTTCTTGTTTGGATTATAATCCCATACACTGTTTTTGTGTTTTCAAGATGAATTGATTGGGAAATGGGGAAGAAAGGGAGCTGGATTTCTGCTGTGAAGAAAGCTCTCAGCCCTGAGTCAAAAGAGAAGAAAGAGAAGGTATTGCATGGTTTCGATTTCCGTTTCTCTTTTATTACCTTTTAATGTTCTGGTTTGGTAATTTGATGGAGCCTGTTGCAATTCTCATGGCAGAAAATAAGCAGATCCAAAAGCAAATGGTTTGGAAAACACAGGAATCCAGATCTGCCTACTGTCTCCTCAGCTCCAGAGATTTCATTGCCCGCCCCTGTCATTCCTCATATAGAGGAGTTAAAACTTACGGAAGCCGAAAATGAGCAGAACAACCATGCTTATTCTGTTGCCCTTGCCACTGCTGTGGCGGCAGAGGCGGCTGTTGCCGCTGCTCAGGCTGCTGCGGAGGTTGTTCGACTCACAACGGTGGCCCGTTACTCTGGTAAATCAAAGGAGGAAGTAGCTGCAATCAAGATTCAAACTGCATTCCGGGGATACTTGGTATTAATCTCTCTTCCCAACCTTAGAAACATACATTTCAAGAAAATGCCTAATAAGAAGTCGATGTTTCATGAATTCTCCAACTATTAGCTCCTATTTGTCGAACTTGGAAGATTTCTTGTTTGTGTAAAATATGCAGCTTTTAATTACGAGGAAATGCCAAGTAGTGTCCCAGTGAATTTTTGTGGTTATGAGTTCCTTTTATTAGCTGTGAAGATTTGCTTACGTTTTGTACATGGATGAAACAATGACCTAACATTATGTGTGAACCTCCTGTTCCAGATTAGTACTCCTAACTGGATTTCTGCTGTTTATTGAGCTTTACCATATGAAACTATCTTCTTACTAAACAGTCGAAGGGCTGTTCTGAACAATACTCACTTGTTGCTACTACATGCAAGAATCATCTTCCATTATCCTAATAACTTGAGATGATAGCAAAGATATTTGGTCAGCTACAGAAAGTTGTAAATAATTTCTTATAAGCATCGATTTGGTTAAATCTTTGTTAGGCAAGGAGGGCATTGAGGGCCTTGAGAGGGCTAGTGAGGTTGAAATCTTTGATAGAAGGTCAGTCGGTCAAACGTCAAGCCACGACCACCTTACGATGCATGCAGACTCTGGCTCGTGTGCAGTCACAGATTCGGGCCAGAAGGATCAGAATGTCAGAGGAGAACCAAGCTCTCCAGAGACAGCTCCAAGAGAAACACGAGAAAGAGCTCCAGAAGTTGAGAGCTTCTGTAAGTGCAAATTTAATATTGTGATTTTCATGTCTGTGCATGCAACTGAATATCTTTATTTTTTGTTTATTATCGTCAAACCTTGTTTTTCAATGTTCCTGAATTGTGTTCAATTTGGCTGTGTTTGGGGGTCTAAGGATTGGTGGAAGGTTTATTGGAAAAGGAAAGGTAGAGGAAAACCTAAGAAGATAATGAAGTTTACAATATCTACTACCTTTGTCCCATGTTCTTGGTCTCTTTCTCGACAGAGATGCCCTATTAACAAATGATGTATTATATCTGATATCTCAACTAGTTCTCGCGGAGGAAATTTTCTATATCATCGAAGAAAGTTTACGATTTTTAAGATCTGTCATATTTCTTTGGAACCCTAGCGTTTTCTTTTCCCCTTTCTAAATCTCTTAACAAATCGAAGTACGGCTGTCATGTACCTCCTTTATTCTTTGTGCCTGCGTGCACAGAAATGAAACTATGATAATATACAACAATCTACCATATTAGGCTGGAGGAGATTGGAATGACAGTGTGCAATCTAAGGAGCAAGTTGATGCAAGCCTACAGAGCAGGCAGGAGGCTGCTGTGAGGAGGGAAAGGGCATTGGCTTATGCATACTCCCACCAGGTAATACACTCCTTCTTGAGGCTTATCATGTTGGTGTATTTTCATATTATAGGAGTATTATTTGAATGGATCACATATATCCATTTCTGGTGCTAAGTTTGCAGATTTCTTGGTAGGGTTTATATCTCACGCCGCATATGTGATATGTTATTGTCCTTTCTTTTTTTTTATCTTTGGTTTCAAATGAGATATTTTCGCCTGGTCTTCCAGTTTCTCAATGCCCATAGTTAAATTCATTAGATTTCAAATGAGATACATTTATAATGCCGAACATGACGTAGAACATGTTGAAAACCTTTTCCGTTTCGTGGCATTTTGGTCTCCCGTGAAAGTTACTTCCATGTTGTTTTACATTACTTTTAAATGAGGCCTTTGTGCTTCTATACATCTTAATAAGGTGTTTTATTTGCTTCAACACTAATTACGCAGAAGACCAGTTTTTATGATTTTTCTCAAAGGAATCAATTCTTACTTTTGTACTCTACTTTGGATCCTATGGAAGACTCCATTTTTTCTTTTGTTATTTTACTTCCATGGAGAATTCTGCTTTCTTTCATCACAAATCATCCTTGTATCAGCTATAACATCATGAGTGGACAATTTTCTGCATTTTTTCAATTATTTCTTTTGTTTATGTTTTCCACTATTTAGCCTATGTGTGTCCGTGTGTGGTTTATAAAGAAAAAAATCATTGAGTTCATTCTTACTATCAAGCCGAGGAAAGTTCTGAAACTAGCATGACACTTTCTGCAACAGCAAACGGGGAAGAACTCTTTGAAATCCTCAACCCAAACATTCATGGATCCAAACAATCCCCACTGGGGATGGAGCTGGTTAGAACGATGGATGGCAGCCCGACCCTGGGAAAACAGAAGCGCACACGACAAAGAACTTAGCGTCAGCGAGTATGCATCTGTGAAGAGCGCTATGAGCCGATCTACATCCGTCAGTGAACTCAGCAAAACCCATTTTCGTCACCTTAATAAGCCCTCTCCAACAGGACAAAAGCCCATCCGGAAATCACCTTCCAAGGCATCGTCAGTTGCTACAAAAGCCGAGGATGATTTGAGAAGCATGCTTAGTGTTCAGTCTGAGAGGTATCGGAGGCACAGCATTGCAGGGTCTTCAGTCAGGGACGACGACAGCCTTGCCAGCTCGCCTGCAGTTCCGAGTTACATGGGGTCCACGGAGTCGGCGAAAGCTAAGGCCCGGGTTCCAAGTCCTTTGGGGAACAATGGAACACCACCGGAAAAGGGATCGATGGGGTCAGCAAAGAAACGGCTTTCTTTCCCGTCTTCTTCCCCTGCTGGAACAAGGAGGCACTCTGGTCCACCTAAGTTGGATTCGGGATCTTTGAAGGACATCAATGTCCACTAAGAGAAAAACACGGATACAAACTATTAGGAACATGTGTTTCAGATTGAACTGCAAATGAAGAAGAGAGATTGAACTATGGGGATTATTTTAGTCTTTTGTCGTCTGTTTCTAAATGGTCTCTCTGTTTTATTCCTTTTTTTCATTCACTTGTACTGTTACAACTGTTGATTATCCTATATTAGCTAGGGATTTGTTTGTGTGTGGAACTATTTCAATGTGAAGACTCAATATCTGATTACGGTGTTCTTGTGGCTCTTCCTTTTTCTCGTTTAAATAGCTTGAATTTGATCTGTGAATGAACACGTTTTTCGGTTGTTATGGTACTGTACTTGCTTTGATGCTTGGCACTACTACACCAAGCACTACTGCGCATATTCTTCTAGTAAGTTGAAACTAGTGCAGCAGATGTTGCGAGAAGAAATGCAAGACATTGGCATAAGAAATGGGCTCATACAAGGGAAAGCCTATGCTCCTTTCTCGGCCTCACATTCTCAGACATTCAATCCTTTCCCAGAAGTGGACGCTACTAGATCTCTATCTTTAAGGCAAGGGAAAGTGAAGCTAAAGAAAAGTCCTCCTTGCTTTGGTTGGCTTAGGGGTAGGAGCTTTTTTTGGGGTGTTTTAGGTTTTTGTTTTCTGGTTCAGGTTAGTATCTTACCACCCTTCTTGTTCCTTGTTTTTTTCCCCTTTGGACCATTGGCGTTTTCATTCTTGGGTTCTTCTAATCTTTATAATTCGTTTTCAAAGATTAATAAATTTCCTGCTTGGCAAAAAAAAAACTGCGGGTAAAATAGCAAGAGAGTGAAGAATGAATGATCCTCAAAACAAAGAGTGATTGAGTCCGACTCAAGCGAGTAAGTGAGAGGTGTGGCAAGAGAGGGAGTTTGACTAGCGAACGATCAGCAAGTGAAAGGACAGTTCATTTTATGCCGCTACTGTTGCTATGTGTCTTCCAATTGAGTATCAAGCGAGTTGGATATTGTTTTTAGCTAACCGGCTCTTAAAACAACAAGAACACCTTTATACTAATAAATGAGTTCGAGGCTTGCATCCTTATTTACAATAGAAACAACTTGTCTGTTTTGATGTCCCACTTTGATCCTCGAAGCTCACAATGCTCCAAAAATCTTTCATTTGGCAACCTAAAACTTATAGAGATATCGCAATTGATGTAAACCTAACTTGGGGGCATCAATTGAACATTTACATGGCCAGCTATAGCCGAGTGCCAAAAAAACTTATTTGTTTAATTTTTATTAATAATTTAAACTTTTTAACTTTTACTCTATTTGACATTACCCTTGTAAGTTGTGAGTCAAGAAATCAAATTCAGCTTTCAGATAAAGAACACGGTCTTATGAAAGACAAAAAACACGGTCTTATGAATGACAAAATTAAGATGCGGTCTCTCTCTATAAAAAAAGAAAAGAAAAGAAAACTCTCAGCCTTAACCAACCCTTTTCTTCCTTCTTATGTTCCTCTCTTCAGATCCGGCCCACCCCCAACCTCTCTTCCTCTTTGCCTCCATCCACTCTCTCTCATATTTGACCCACCCTCTCCTCCTCTCTCTGCCGCCACCTCCCCCTCCACCTCCACCGGGATCCATTTGTGCGAAGATTTGAAGCAAGATAGGGCTGGTTAAGACCCTCCAGTGAATAAGTCATTTGATCCAGTGCGGCAGCGTCTGGTGACATCTTTACATCTGAGGTTCTTTATTTTATTTATGTTTTGTTTTGTTTTTTAGGTATTGCCCTATTTTGGTGGTTGTTTGGGAATCGGATCCGCTGTTTTGAACTTCTTGTCTCAACTCCCTATCTCACCCCAAACAAAATCTGAGTCATACACATTCATCGGCAAATCTGAGTTGTCGAGTACTCAGATGGATGACTTGGATGAACGGGACACGGAGTCGGGACAAGGTTTTCGGGATAGCAGATCCGCTACCGGTTGGGTGCTATATTAACTCCCTGCGTGGGGTGTTTTTAGATTGCTTTTGCGCTTTTATGCTTCGGATTGAGATGGGTTTTCCGTTGGGATTTTCTACTACAAGATCATGACAGGACTCTGTGCCTGGACGTAGTGTCGGTCTACCTTGACAGGTGTATCTAGAGTTAGTCAGCCTGGTAGTGCTTGTAGCCGTGCTCACGTCAAATACTAGTAGTTTTGATTCATTCCTCTATCCTGAGATGTAATTTTTTGCCGTCGAGCTTTGAATGAGAATATCTTGACTGGTTTCAAAAAATCAATGACAAAATTACCGTGGGCATACTACCACTCGTGTTTTACCGGTGTATACAGGACTTTACTAGCGCTTTAATTTTTGACTTGCGCTTTAATTGACTTGCCCCCGGTGGTGATCCTCCATATTAATCAGTACATTAGACATGATACCAAGTTATAAAAAAACGGACAACAAAGTAAATTGTATTCTGTTGTCAAGAAGTGAAATGTAGTGAGTGTTCGTATAATGCATAAATATTGCATTCTACAACGTGATCTATCCTCTCATCCGCAAATAGTCTTATTAAGGGCTACTTTGGCTTAAAAGCCAAAACTGAATTATTAGATTATTCGTTTGTTTTTATTCAATTTTTTTTTTTGCATTTGTTAGTTTTGCGTCAAGATTTTGTGATTTCTAAATTCCTCTTGACAAGACGAATCTAAAAAGTATAAATTTATGGTCAAACCAAATATTTTTTTGAATAAAACCAAATAGGTGGATTATTAGCCAATAATCCACTTATTTTGGCTTTATTAAAAAAACAATTACTTTTGACCACAATTTTATAATCTTTGGATTCGTCTCGACGAGAGGAATCCAGAAACCACAAAATCTTGACGCAAAACTAACAAATGCAAAAAAAATTTGAATAAAGACAAAATGAATAATCTAATAATCTAATTTTTAACTTTTAAACCAAAATAGCCTTAAGAATATAAGAGTATAGAGTAGCACAGTCTTATGTTCAAAAAACAGATGATAGATGAAGTGTACTTCCCGACAGTAGGATGTTAATTTGTTAATGTTTGTTAGATTCCTACGATTCTCTTCAACAACATAAAAGTAAAACCCATGCAAATATACTTGTATAGAGTAGCACAGTCTTATGTTCAAAAAACAGATGATAGATGAAGTGTACTTCCCGACAGTAGGATGTTAATTTGTTAATGTTTGTTAGATTCCTACGATTCTCTTCAACAACATAAAAGTAAAACCCATGCAAATATACTTCAAAGGTATAGATAATGCCAAAGCCCAAATTGTTTATGCCAAAATATTAATTGTACCGTTCATTTAATGACTTGATTTCCCTAGGGATTAGATCATCAGCAGTCCGAGTTTTGGAGTGCAGGAAATAGTCTAAGGCCTCCTTCGGCTAAATATAAAAAATTAATTTTTTTTTTGTCTTTATTTAATTTTTTTTTTACATTTGTTAGTTTTTGGTCGATTTTTTGACTTGTCTTAACGAGAGAAATCTAAAAAGTATAAATTTATTAACCAATACTATTTGTGCATGATTTGTTTGCACTTGTCTTTGTGATAGCAGTCTTGTTTTTTTTTTTTTAATTTATTGGGCTTATGAACAGAGGGAGAGAAGAAAAACAAACATTTGTGGTTGGGAAATCAATTTGTTTAAAGGTTGGAGGTCAAAATCATACATAATTTCTTTAGCACTGACGGAAGTGTACAGATCACGTATCGACAGCGTCGCTAACGCCGTTGTGGGTTCTAATAAGTCGATCTGAGCCATTCATCTATCTCAGAATCAATTTATGAGTGGCCCTACGTGGGAATCAAGACAATCGGACGGCTGTATGAGTTCGATCCAAAATCATCCCATTTCATTCAAAATTTAGAAACGGCTCGGATCAACTGGTTGACACCCATAACGGCATCGATGACGTCGTTAATATGTGATCAGTACATTTCCGTCGGTACATGTAGAAGTGTCCAAAATCGTAGTATTTTTTACCGAAAGGAATTTTACACAGAGACCAAAGCACGTGGATTTTAGCCCGTTAGAGCATCCACATTGGCATAACCAAAACCAAAAAGTTGCTAAAGTTAACAATGTTTGTTTAAAAAAGTGCTCACATTAGAATAACCAAACTTAGCAACCTCTTAGCAACTAACCAAATTTTGTCACTTAGATAACTAAAATTAGCAACCTTTTGCCAATAACCAAATTTAATGGACCCCACATCTACCCAATCAAGTACACCCACCATTACACAAAATGACAAAAACCTTCTCTCTCCTCTCTTAACAATGTTTTCAAAAGTTTAATTTAAATTTTTTCTTTCTTTTTCAAAAGTTTAATTTTAAAAAACTGGTTTTTTTCAAAAGTTCATTTTAAAAAACTGTTTTTTTTTTCAAAAATTCCTATTAAAAACTGTTTTTTTCAAAAGTTCTTTTAAAAAAAACTGTTTTTTTTTCAAAAGTTCATTTTTAAAACTATTTTTTTCAGAAGTTTATTTTTAAAAACTGTTTTTTTTTCAAAATTTATTTTTAAAAACTGTTTTTTTTAAACCGTTTTGTACTTAAAGAAAATTCAAAATATTTTTTAAAAAAAATTTCAAAACTATTTTTTGTAGTTTGAAAAAGTAATGTGGCAAGTTTTGTTTATCATTTGAATAAGTGATGGAGGGTGTCCATTATTTTTGGTTATGGACAAAAAACACCAATGTGGGACTTGACATTGCTAACTTTAGCAACCTCTAAATGGATAACCAAAAGCTTATGTGGCAACTTTTGGTTATCCAATTTTGGTTAGACCATTGTGGATGCTCTTAGCGCATTACTTAGGCGGAGACCAGAAAGAGCGGTGCAAAATAATTCAAAAAAAAAAAAAAAATTCTGCCTCCTCTCTCTCTCTCTCTCCCTGCTCATCCTCTCCCACCGTCTACCCCATCCCCCATTTTCTCCCCATTCTCACGCTGTAACAGATCAGACCTCTCTCCCATTCTTCACGCTGTAACCCGCCACGACCGCCACGACCGACGCCATCACCACCGTTTCTCTCTCCTCGTTACCTGTACCACGACTCACCACCATGACGGAATACGACTGAAGGCCGCCACGACGACGACGACTAAGGACCGCCACCACCTCCTCCGGTAAGTATCCGAACCGTCCGGTATGTACTTGAGATTTTCGGATTTTTGAACTGTCTGATTTCGGAACGAAATGTCGACTCGGTTTTCAGATTTCGGATTTTCGATCGGAACGAAATATCGACTCGGTTTTCAGATTTCGGATTTTCGAACCATGTATTCGAATTCGGATTCTGGAATACGATTGTTTTATTAGTTTTTGATGATTGGAAACCCTAATTTTACATGTGAAAATTACTCGTATTGTGCGTTTTTGGATGATTGCAAACCCTGTGTTTGATGTTTTGTAAACCCTAATTCGAGTGGGTTCTCTGGTTTTCAGAATGAAAACTCATCCATCAGCTTTAATGATCCAAAATGTGTACTCTACATCCGTTTGAAAATGGATGTAGGCCTTAACAATATGAATCGAAACTCTCATGTTCTGGACTGTAGAATCTGAAATAGATGTAGGCTTGAAAATGGAAAATCATCCGTCATATTTTACTATTCAAATTTTAAACACAATGTCGGATTCTAAGATCCGAATTTAATCTCAGTTTTCGGATTGACCAATCGGATTGTTTGGAAGGTTTTTGGCACGATTTAGGTCACATAATTCTCCAGTAGAACTTTCTACCATCGCTCACAATTATTGATCTATGCTCTCCCTCTCAAATCCCGTCTCTCACGAAACTTACTAGTTTGTGATGTTTCAATTGCCGCTTTCAGGCCTCTTGCATTTGTGGTAACAAAGGGGTACTTTTGCATGTTAAGAAAAGACTCGAAATCGACAAATAAGTGCAGCTCCTAGTAGATGTACAGGATACTGACCACATAAAACAAATAAGGGCTTTTAGTCAAGTGGAAGTAAAGACCAAAAATCGATGAAGAAGTGTGGTTCCAAGTAGATATGTAGACTCTGGCCACATACAAAAAACAAAAAGTGCTCTTTGTTGTAGATACACCTCTTGCTATTTGAGCAGAAAGAAAAGACCCGAAATTGACAAATAAATGTGGTTATTAGTAGATATATGGGCAACTGATCACATGCAGAAATCTGAAAAAGACTCTTAGTTAAAGGTAAACCACTGGCCACTTGAGTAGAAAACAAAGACCTTAAATCGACAAGGAAGTGTGGTTCCTAAGAGATATGTAGACTATTAGCCACATACGGAAAAAAAAAGCTGTTGGTTAGAGAAAGACCACTTGTCACTTAAGAAGAAAGTAAAGACAAAATATCGATAAATAAATGTCGTTTTTAGTGGATATAATAGCTATTGGCCACATACAGAAAACCCGAAGGGCTCTTAGTTTAAGATAGACCTTTGGCTACTTGAACGGTAAGTAATGATGCTTAATAAAAAAAGAAGTGTGGCTCCTAGTGGATATACAGGCTATTGACCACATGGAAAACTAAATTGGGCTCTTAGTTATAAACTATTTGCCACTTGAGCGGAAATTAGAGACCCTAAATCGACAGAGATGTGTGGGTCCTAGTAGATATATTGACTACCGACTACACATGCAAGAAATAAAAAGGACTCTTAGTAGGAGAAAGACCACTAGCCGGAAAGACCACTAGCTGCTTGAGCGGAAAGTAAAGACTTAAATGAATGAAGAAGTGTGGTTCCTAGTAGATGCATAGAATACTGGCCCCACATCACAACAACAATAACAACAACAACATAACCCATTTAGTCCCCAATTAGCTATTGGCCACATACAGAAAACCCGAAGGGCTCTTAGTTTGAGATAGACCTTTGGCTACTTGAACGGTAAGTAATGATGCTTAATCAAAAAAGAAGTGTGGCTCCTAGTGGATATACAGGCTATTGACCACATGGAAAACTAAATTGGGCTCTTAGTTATAAACTATTTGCCACTTGAGCGGAAATTAGAGACCCTAAATCGACAGAGAGGTGTGGGTCCTAGTAGATATATTGACTACCGACTACACATGCAAGAAATAAAAAGGACTCTTAGTAGGAGAAAGACCACTAGCCGGAAAGACCACTAGCTGCTTAAGTGGAAAGTAAAGACTTAAATGAATGAAGAAGTGTGGTTCCTAGTAGATGCGTAGAATACTGGCCCCACATCACAACAACAACATAACCCATTTAGTCCCCAATAATTGGGGGTATGGGTGGGGGTATGGGCGGGGGATGGATAGGAGACATACTTAACCTTTGGCAATAAATGCACAAAGTGGCTGCTCTCAGAATAGCAATGAAACAAATGGATTTGAGATAGACCTAACCTTTGACAATAAATGCACAAAGCGGCTGCTCACAGAATACCATTGAAACAATGTTCCCCCTATACTGTCAAGTTTGCTGCGGAATCATGCCCTCAAATCAAATCCAAAAGACATCAGAAAGGGCAGACCCAAGAATCATTTTGATTTATGTGCACATTACCATGCTTCTTTCATTCAGCACCCAGAGCATTGGCGTTGCACAACAAAATACTGGCCACACATGGAAAACAAAAAATTCTCTTGGTTGGAGATACACCACTTGTTGTTTGAGAAAAAGAAAAGACCGGAAATCGACAAATAACTGTTGTTCCTAGTTGATGTACGGGCTATCGACCACATAAAACAAAGAGGGCTCTTAGTTGGAGATAGACCACTAGCCATTCGAGCGGAAAGTAAAGACCTAAATGGATGAAGAAGTGTGGTTTCTAGAAGACGCATAGACTACTGGTCACACATGGAAAACCAAAATTGCTCTTGGTTAGGGATACACCACTTGTTTTTTGAGCGAAAAGAAAAGACCCGAAATCAACAAATAAGTATGGTTCCTAGTAGATGTACGGGTTACTGACCACAAAAAACAAAAAAAGGCTCTTAGTTGTAGATATGTATGGGTTACAGGCCACTTGAGTGGAAAGTAGAGACCAAAATTCGATGAAAAAGTGTGGTTCCTAGTAGATATGTAGACTATAGGCCACCTACAAAAAACAAAAAGTGCTCGTTGTTGGAGATGCACCTCTTGGTATTTGAGCGGACAAAAAGGACCAGAAATTGACAAATAAATGTGGCCATTAGTAGATATACGAGCAACTGACCACATGCCGAAATCTAAAAAGGGCTCTTAGATAAACCACTGGCCACTTGAGTAGAAAGTAAATACCATAAATCGAAGTAGAAGTGTGGTTCCTAAGAGATATGTAGACTACTAGCAACATAGGAAAAACAAAAGAACTCTTGGTTAGAGATAGACCACTTGTCACTTGAGAAGAAATTATAGACCAGAAATCGACAAATAAATGTGGTTCCTAGTGGACATACTGGCTACTGGCCACATACAGAAAACGAAAAGGGCTTTTAGTTTGAGACAGACCTTTGGCTACTTGAGCAGCAAGTAATGACCCTTAATAAAAAAAGAAATGTGGTTCCTAGTGGATATACAGGCTACTGACCACATAAAAAATTGAATAGTGTTCTTAGTTATAAACTATTTGCCACTTGGGTGGAAAGTAGAGACCCGAAATCGACAGAGATGTGTGGTTCCTAGTAGATATATTGACTATTGACCACACATACTGGAAACAAAAAAGACTCTTAGTTGGAGATAGACCACTAGACACTTGAGCAGAAAGTAAAGACCTAAATAGATGAAGAAGTGTGGTTCCTAGTAGATGCGTAGACTATTGGCCACACATGGAAAACAAAAAATGTTTTTTGGTGGAGATACACCACTTGTTGTTTGAGCAAAAAGAAAAGACCCAAAATCGAAAAATAACTGTGGTTCCTAGTAGAGGTACTAGCTATTGACCACATAAAAAGAAAAATGGCTCTTAGTTGGAGATAAACCACTAGCCACTTGAGTGGAAAGTAAAGATTAAATGGATGAAGAACTATGGTTCCTAGTAGATATGTAGACTACTGACCACACGTGGAAAACAAAAAATGTTCTTGGTTGAAGATACACTACTTGTTGTTTGAACGAAAAGAAAGACCCGAAATCGACAAATAAGTGTGGTTCCTAGTAGATGTACGGGCTACTGACCACATAAAGCAAAAAAGTCTCTTAGTTGGAGATAGACCATTGGCCACTTGAGCGGAAAGTAAAGAACTAAATGGATGAAGAAGTGTGGTTCCTAGTAGATGTGTAGACTACTGGCCACACATGGAAAACAAAAAATGCTCTTGATTGGAGATACACCACTTGCTGTTTGAGCAAAAAGAAAAGACCCAAAAGTGGCAAATAACTGTGTTTCCTGGTAGATGTATGGGCTACTGACCACATAAAGCAAAAAATGGTTCTTAGTTGGAGGTAGACCACTAGCCAATTGAGCGAAATGTAAAATCCTCAATGCAAAAAATGCTTTTGGTTGGAGATATGCTACTTGCTCTTTGAGCAAAACAAAAGACCTGAAATCGATAAATAAGTGTGGTTCCTAGTAGATGTATGGGCTACTCACTACATAAAACGAAAAAGGCTCTTAGTTGGAGATAGATCACTAGCCACTTGAGCGGAAAGTAAAGACCTAAATGGATGAAGAAGTGTGGTTCCTAGTTGATGTGTAGACTACTGGCCACACATGGAAAACCAAAAATGCTCTTGGTTGGAGATACACCACTTGGTGTTTGAGGGGGAAAAAAAAGACCCAAAATTGACAAATAAGTGTGCTTCCTAGTAGATGTACAGGCTACTGACCACATAAAGCAAAAAAGTCTCTTAGTTGGAGAAAGACCACTAGCCACTTGAGCAAAAAGCAAAGACCTAAATGGATGAAGAAGTGTGGTTCCTAGTAGATGTGTAGGCTATTGGCCACTCATG
This sequence comes from Vaccinium macrocarpon, assembly GCA_022606695.1. Lineage (NCBI taxonomy): Eukaryota > Viridiplantae > Streptophyta > Magnoliopsida > Ericales > Ericaceae > Vaccinium > Vaccinium macrocarpon. The sequence continues at coordinate 21,141,119 of CM040171.1, forward strand.
GAAAACAAAAATATTCTTGGTTAGTGATAAATCACTTGGTGTTTGAGCGAAAAAAATGACCCGAAATTGACAAATAAAGTGTGGTTCCTAGTAGATGTATGGGCTACTGACCTCATAAAGCAAAAAAGACTCTTAGTTGGAGATAGACCACTAGCAACTTGAGCGGAAAGTAAAGACCTAAATGGATGAAGAAGTGTGGTTCCTAGTTGATGTGTAGACTACTGGCCACACATGGACAACAAAAATATTCTTGGTTAGTGATACACCACTTGGTGTTTGAACAAAAAAAAGACTCGAAATTGACAAATAGGTGTGGTTCCTAGTAGATGTGCGGGCTACTGACCACATAAATCGAAAAAGTCTCTTAGTTGGAGATAGACCACTAGCCACTTGAGCGGAAAGTAATGACCTAAATGAATGAAGAAGTGTGGTTCCTTGTAGATTTGTTGACTACTGGCCACATGTTGAAAACAAAAAATGATCTTGGTTGGAGATACACCACTTGTTGTTTGAGCAAAAGAAAAGACCCGAAATCGACAAGTGTGGTTCCGAGTAGATGTACCGGCTATTGACCCAATGAACAAAAAAGGGTTTTTAGTTAAATATGTACGGGTTACAGGCCCCTTGAGTGGAAAGTAAAGACCCAAAATCGATGATGAATTATGGTTCCTAGTAGATATGTAGACCACTGGCCACATACGGAAAACAAAATGTCCTCTTTGTTTTAGACACACCTCTAGCTATTTGAGCGAAAAGAAACGAACCGAAATCGACAAATAAGTGTGGTTGCTTGTGGATATACAATCTATTGGCCACATACAGAAAACCATAAGGGCTCTTAATTGGAGATAGACCTTTGGCTACTCAAGCGGCAAGTAATGACCTTTAATCGAAAAAGAATTGTGGTTCCTAGTGGATATGCATGCTATTGACCACATAGAAAACTTAAATGGTGCTCTTAGTAATAAACTACTTGCCACTTGAGCGAAAAGTAAAGACCCTAAATCGACAGAGTTCTGTGGTTCTTAGTAGATCTATAAACGACTAACCACGCATACAAGAAACAAAAAGGACTCTTAGAAGTAGATAAGACCACCAGCCGCTTGAGCGGAAAGTAAAGACTTAAATGGATGGAAAAGTGTGGTTCCTAGTAGATGCGTAGACCACTGGCCAAACATGGGAAAGAAAAAATGCTCTTGGTTAAAGATATACCAGTTGTTGTTTGAGCGAAAGAAAAGACACGAAATTGATAAATAATTGTGTTTCCTGGTAGATGTAAAGGCTACAGACCACATGAAGCAAAAAATGGCTCTTAGTTGGAGATAGACTACTAGCCACTTGAGTGGAAAGTAAAGTCCTAAATAGATGAACAAGTGTGGTCCCTAGTAGATGTGTAGACTACTGACCACACATGTAAAACAAAAAATGCTTTTGGTTGGAGATACATTACTTGATTTTTGAGCCAAAACTAATGACCCGAAATCAACAAATAAGTGTGGTTCCTAGTAGATGTACAGGTTACTGACTACATAAAGCAAAAAATGCTCTTAGTTGGAGATAGACCATTAGCCACTTTAGCGGAAAGTAAAGACCTAAATGGATGAAGAAGTGTGGTTCCTAGTAGATGTGTAGATTGTTGGCCACACATGGAAAACAAAAAATGCTCTTGGTTGGAGATACACCACTTGGTGTTTGAGCAAAAAGGAAAGACCCAAAATCGACAAATAAGTGTGGTTCCTTGTAGATGTACGGGCTACTGACCACATAATGCAAAAAAGGCTCTGAGTTGGAGATAGACCACTAGCCACTTGAACGGAAAGTAAAGACGTAAATGGATGAAGAAGTGTGGTTCCTAGTAAATGTGTTGACTACTGGCCACACATGAAAAACAAAAGTTACTCTTGGTTGGAGATACACCACTTGTTGTTTGAGCGAAAAGAAAAGACCCAAAATCGACAAATAAGTGTGGTTCCTAGTAGACGTACCGGCTACTAACCACATAAAACAAAAAAGGGCTCTTACTTAAAGATATGTATGGGCTACCGGCCACTTCAGTGGAAAATAAAGACCCAAAATCGATGATGAATTGTGGGTCCTAATAGATATGTAGACTGTTGGCCACATACGGAAAACAAAAAGTGCACTTTTTTGGAGATACACCTCTTGCTATTTGAGCTGAAAGACAAGAACCGAAATCGACAAATAAGTGTGGTTGCTTGTGGATATACAGGCCATTGACCACATACGGAAAACCATAAGGGCTCTTAGTTAGAGATAGACCTTTGGCTACTGAAGCGGTAAGTAATGACCCATAATCGAAAAAGAATTGTGGTTCCTAGTCGATATGCAGGCTACTAACCACATAGAAAACTGAAATAGGGCTCTTAGTTATAAACTACTTGCCACTTAAGTGGAAAGTAAAGACCCTAAATTGACAGAGATCTATGGTTCTTAATAGATATATCGACGACTAACCACACATACAAGAAACAAAAAGGGCTCTTAGAAGGTGATAGACCATCAACCGCTTGAGCGGAAAGTAAAGACTTAAATGGATGGAAAAGTGTGGTTCCTAGTAGATGCATAGACTACTGGCCCAACATGGAAAACAAAAAATGCTCTTGGTTGGAGATACACTCGTTGTTGTTTGAGCGAAAAGAAAAGACCCAAAGTCGACAAATAACTGTGGTTCTTGGCAGATTTACAAGCTATTGACAACATAAAGCAAAAAATGCTCTTGGTTGGAGATACACCACTTGGTGTTTGAGTGAAAAGAAAACACCCGAAATCGACAAATAACTATGGTTCCTAGTAGATGTACGGGCTACTGACCACATAAAGCAAAAAAGGCTCTTAGTTGGAGATAGACCACTGGCCACTTGAGCGGATGGTAAAGACCTAAATGGATGAAGAAGTGTGGTTCCTAGTAGATGTGTAGACTACTGGCCATACATGGAAAACAAAAAATGCCCTTGGTTGGCAATACACCACTTGTTGTTTGAGAGAAAAGAAAGACCCGAAATCGACAAATAAGTGTGGTTCCTCGTAGATGTTACCGCTATTGACCACATTAAACAAAAAACGCTCTTACTTAAAGATATGTAGGGGCTACGAGCCACTTGAGTGGAAAGTGAAGACCTAAAATCGCTGAAGAATTGTTCTTCCTAGTTGATATGTACACTGTTGGCCTCATATGGAAAATAAATAGTGCTCTTTGTTGGAGATACACCTCTTGCTATTTGAGCGGAAAGAAAAGCACTGAAATCAACAAATAAGTGTGGTTATTAGTAGTTATACGGGGTAATGTCCACATGCAGAAATCTAAAAAGGGCTCTGAGTTAAAAATAAACAACTGACCACTTGAGTAGAAAGTAAAGACCTTAAATCGATGAAGAAATGTGGTTCTTAAGACATATGTAGGCAAATAGCCACATACAGAAAACACAAGAACTCTTGGTTAGAGATAGACCACTTGCCACTTGATCGGAAAGTAAAGACCCCGAATTGACAAATAAGTGTGGTTCCTTGTGGATATACAGGCTACTAGCAAAATATAGAAAACCAAAAGGGCTCTTAGTTAGAGATAGACCTATGGCTACTTGAGCGGTAAGTAACGTCCCTTAATCGAAAAAGAAGTGTGGTTCCTAGTCGATATACAGGCAACTGACCACATTAAAAACTGGAATAGGGCTCTTAGTTATAAACTAATTGCCACTTGAGCGGAAATTAAAGACCCTAAATCGACAGAGATGTGTGGTTCCTAGTAGATATGTGGATGACTAACCACACAGATAGGAAATAAAAAGGACTCTTAGTAGAAGATAGACCACAAGCCACTTGAGCGGAAAGTAAAGACTTAAATGGATGGAGAAGTGTGGTTCTTAGTAGATGTGTAGAGTATTGGCCACACATGGAAAACAAAAAACGCTCTTGGTTGGAGAAACACCACTTGCTGTTTGAGAAAAAGAAAAGACCCGAAATCGACAAATAAGTGGTTTCTAGTAGATATACAGGCTACTGACCACATAAAAAATGAATAGTGCTCTTAGTTATAAACTACTTGCCACTTGAGCGGAAAGTAAAGACGCTAAATTGACAGAGATGTGTGGTTCCTAGTAGATATATCGACAACTAACCACACATACAAGAAACAAAATAAATGGTTCCTAGTAGATGCGTAGACTACTGGTCAAACATGGAAAACAAAAAATGCTCTTAGTTGGAGATACACCACTTGTTGTTTCAGTGAAAAGAAAAGAGTTGAAATCGACAAACAAGTGTGGTTCCTAGTAGATGTACCGTCTACTGACCTCATAAAAGAAAAAGGGCTTTTAGTTGAAGATACATACGGGCTACGGGACAATTGAGTGGAAAGTGATGACCCAAAATTGATGAAGAAGTGTGGTTCCTAGTAGCTATGTAGACTGCTGGCCACATATGGAAAACAGAAAGTACTCTTTGTTGGAGATACACCTCTTGCTATTTGAGCGGAAAGGAAAGAACTGAAATCGACAAATAAGTGTGGTTATTAGTAGATATACGGGCTACTAACCATATGCAAAAATCTAAAAACGGCTCTTAGTTAAAGATAAACTAAAGACCTGAAATCGACGAAGAAGTGTGGTTCCTAGGAGATATGTAGACTACTAGCCACATACGGAAACGAAAAGAACTCTTGGTTAGTGATAGACCACTTGTCACATGAGCGAAAAGTAAAGACCTGAAATCGACGAAAAAATGTGGTTCTTAGTGGATATAAAGAGGCTACTGGCCACATACAAAAAATCAAAAGGGCTCTTAGTTGGAGATAGACCTTTGGCTACTTGAGCGGTAATTAATGGCCTTTAATCGAAAAAGAAGTGTGGTTCCTAGTGGATATACTGGCTACTGACCATATTAAAATCCGAACAAGGCTCTTAGTTATAAACTACTTGCCACTTGAGTGGAAAGTAGAGACTCTAAATTGATAGAGATGTGTGGTTCCTAGTAGATATATCGACCACTTACCACTCTTACAAGAAACCAAAAAGACTCTTAGTTGGAGATAGACCACTAGGCGCTTTAGCGGAAAGTATAGACCTCAATGGATGAAGAAGTGTGGTTCCTAGTAGATGCGTAGACTACTGGCTACAAATCACACAACAATAACATAACCCATTTAGTCCCTAATAATTGGGGGTATGGGCGGAGGATGGATAGGAGACAGACATAACCTTTGGCAATAAATGCATAAAGTGGCTGCTCCCAGAATACCACTGAAACAGATGGATTTGAGACAGACCTAACCTTTTGCAATAAATGCACAAAGTGGTTGCTCACAGAATACCACTGAAACAGTGGTCCCCCTATACCGTCAAGTTTGCTACAGAATCATGCCCTCAAATCAAAGCCAAAAGGCATCAGAGAGGGCAGACCCAAGAATCATTTTGATTTATGTGCACATTACCAAGCTTCTTTCATTCAACATCCAGAGCATTGGCGTTGCACAATAACTATTGGCTACAAATGGAAAACAAAAAATGCTTTTGGGTGGAGATACACCACCTGTTGTTTGAGCAAAAAGAAAAGACCCAAAATCGACAAATTAGTGTGGTTCCTAGTAGATGTACGGGCTACTGACCACATAAAATAAAAAATGGCACCACTAGCCCCTTGAGCGGAAAGTAAAGACCTAGAAGAATGAAAAAGTGTGGTTCCTAGTAGATGTGTAGACTACTAGCCACACATGGAAAACAAAAAATGCTCTTGGTTGGAGATACACCACTTGTTGTTTCAGCAAAAAGAAAAGACCCGAAATTGACAAATAACTGTGGTTACTAGTAGATGTACGGGCTGCCAACCACATAAAAAAAGGGCTGTTAATTGGAGATAGACCGCTAGCCACTTAAGCGTAAAGTAAAGACCTAAATGGATGAAGAATTGTGGTTCCTAGTAGATGTGTAGACTATGGCCACACAACCAAAACAAAAAAAATGCTCTTGGTTGGAGATACACCACTTGTTCTTTGAGCGAAAATAAAAGAACCGAAATTGATAAATAAGTGTGATTCCTAGTAGATGTACATGCAACTGACCACATAAAACAAAAAAGACTCTTAGTTGGAGATAGACCACTAGCCACTTGAGCAGAAACTAATGACCGAAATGGATGAAGAAGTTTGGTTTGTAGTAGATGTGCTGACTATTGGCAACACATGGAAAGCCAAAAATGCTCTTGGTTTGAGATACACCACTTGTTGTTTGAGGGAAAAGAAAAGACGTGAAATCGACAAATAAGTGCGATACCTAATTGACTTATGGGCTATTGACTACATAAAAAAGAAAAGGCTTTTAGTTGAAGATATGTAAGGGCTATGGGCCATTTGAGTGAAAAGTGAAGACCCAAAATCGTTGAAGAAATGTGGTTTGTTGTAGATATATGGAGACTGCTGGCCACATACGGAAAACAAAAAGTGCTCGTTGTTGGAGTTACATCTCTTGCTATTTTAGCAGAAAGAAAAGACCCAAAATCGAAAAATAAGTGTGGTTATTAGTAGATATACGAGCAACTGACCAGATGTAGAAATCTAAAAAGGACTCTTAGTTAAAGATAAACCACTGACCACTTGAGTAGAAAGTGAAGACCTTAAATCGACGAAGAAGTGTGGTTCCTAAGAGATATGTAGACTACTAGCCACATATGGAAAAGAAAAGAACTCTTGGTTAGAGATATACCACTTGTCACTTGAATAGAAAGTCCCTAAATCGACAAATAAATTTGGTTCCTAGTGGATATACTAGCTACTTGCCATATACAGAAAACCAAAAGTGTTCTTAGTTAGAGATAGACCTTTGGTTACTTGAGAGGTAAGTAATGACCCTTAATCGAAAAAAAAGTGTGGTTCGTAGTGGATATATAGGCACATAAAAATTTGAACAAGGCTCTTAGTTATAAACTATTTGCCACTTGAGCGGAAAGTAGAGACCCTAAATCGACAGAGATGTGTGGTTTCTAGTAGATGTATCGACTACTAACCACACATACGGGAAACAAAAAGGACTCTTAGTTGGAGATAGACCACTAGGCGCTTGAACGAAAAGTAAAGACCTAAATGGATGAAGAAGTGTGGTTCCTAGTAGATTCATTGACAATTGGCCACACGTGGAAAACAAAAAATGCTCTTGGGTGGAGATACACCACTTGTTGTTTGAGCAAAAAAATAAAACTCAATATCGACAAATAACTGTGGTTCCTTGTAGTGGTACGGGCTACTAACCACATAAAACAAAAAATGGCTCTTAGTTAGAGATAGACCACTAGCCACTTGAGCGGAAAGTAAAGATCTAAATGGATGGAGTTTGGTTCCTAGTAGATGTGTAGTCTATTGGCCACACATAGAAAACAAAAAATGCTCTTGGTTAGATATACACCACTTGTTGCTTGAGAAAAGGAAAAGACCTGAAATCGACAAAACTGTGGTTCTTGTAGATGTACAGGCTGTTGGCCTCAAAACGAAAAAGGGCTCTTAGTTAGAGATAGACCACTAGCCACTTGAGCGGAAAGTAAAGCCCTAAATAGATGAAAAAGTGTGGTTTCTAGTAAATGTGTAGGCTACTGGCCACACATGGAAAACCAAAAATGCTCTTGGTTGGAGATACACCACTTGTTTTTTTGTGCGAAAAGAAAAGACCCGAAATTGACAAATAAGTGTGGTTCTTAGTAGATGTATCCGCTACTGACCACATAAAAAAAAAGTGCTCTTAGTTAAAGATATGTACGGGCTACGAACCACTTGAGTGGAAAGTAAAGACCCAAAATAGATGAAGAAGTGTGGTTCCTAGTAGATATGTTGACTGCTGGCCACATACGGAAAACAAAAAGTTCTCTTTGTTGCAGATACACCTCTTGCTATTTGAGAAGAAGGAATGGAACCAAAATTGACAAATAAGTGTGGTTATTAGTAGATATACGGGCAACTGACCAGATGCAGAAATTGAAAAAGGACTCTTAGTTAAAGATAAATCACTAGCCACTTGAGTAGAAAGTAAAGACCTTAAATCGACAAAGAAATGTGGTTCATAAGAGATATGTAGACTAATAGCTACATCCGGAAAATGAAAAAACTCTTGGTTAGAGTAGACCACTTGTCACATGAGCGGAAAGTAAAGACCTAAATGGATGAAGAAGTGTGGTTCCTAGTAGATGCATAGACTACTGGCCACACATGGAAAACCAAAATTGCTCTTGGTTGGAGATACATCACTTGTTGTTTGAGGGAAAAGAAAAGACCCGAAATCGACAAATACGTGCGGTTCCTAGTAGATGTATGGGATACTAACCACATAAAACAAGAAAGGGCTCTTAGTTGACGATATGTACGGGCGACAGGCCACTTGAGTGGAAAGTAAAGACCCAAAATTGATGAAGAAATGTGGTTCCTAGTAGATATGTAGATTGCTGGCCACATACAGAAAAAAAGAGTGCTCTTTGTTGGAGATACACCTCTTGCTATTTGAGAAGAAAAAAAAGACTCGAAATCGAAAAATAAGTTTGGTTATTAGTAGATATACGGGCAACTGACCACATGTAGAAATTCAAAAAATGGCTCTTAGTTAAATATTAAAACCTTTTGCCAGTTGAGTAGAAAGTAAACACCTTAAATCGATCAAGAAGTGTGGTTCATAAGAGATATGTAGACTACTAGCCATATACGGAAAAGAAAAGAACTCTTGGATAGAGATAGACCACTTGTCATTTGAGCAGAAAGTAAAGACTTGAAATCGACAATAGATGTGGTTCCTAGTGGATATACTAGCTATTGGCCACATACAAAAAACCAAAAGGGCTCTTAGTTAGAGACAGACCTTTGGCTACTTGAGTGGTATGTAATGACCCTTAATCGAAAAAGAAGTGTGCTTCCTATTGGATATACAGGCTAATGACTGCATAAAAAATTGAATAGGGCTCTTAGTTATAAACTATTTGCCACATGAGCGGAGAATAATTACTCTAAATCAACATAAATGTGTGGTTCCTAGTAGATATATCAACTATTGACCGCACATACAGGAAACAAAAAGGACTCTTAGTTGGAGATAACCACTTGATGCTTGAGTTGAAAGTGAAGACCTAAATGGATGAAGAAGTGTGGTTCCTTGTAGATGTGTAGGCTACAAGCCACACATGGAAATCAAAAAATGTTCTTGGTTGGAGATACACCACTTGTTGTTTGAGCAAAAAGAAAAGACCTAAAATCGACAAATAAGTATGGTTCCTAGTAGATGTACGGGCTACTGACCACATAAAACAAAAAATGGCTCTACTTGGAGATAGACCATTGGCCATTTGAACGGAAAGTAAAGACCTAAATGGATGAAGAGGTGTGGTTCCTTGTAGATGTGTAGGCTACAAGCCACACGTGGAAAACAAAAAATGATCTTGGTTGGAGATACACCACTTGCTGTTTGAGCCAAAAGAAAAGACGCAAAATCGACAAATAAGTATGGTTCCTAGTAGACGTACGGGCTACTGACCACAAAAAACAAAAAAAAACTCTTAGTGGAGATAGACCACTAGCCACTTGAGCGGAAAGTAAAGACCTAAATGGATGAAGAAGTGTGTTTCCTAGTAGATGTGTAGACTATTGGCCACTCATGGAAAACCAAAAATGCTTTTGGTTGGAGATACACCACCACTTGTTAAAGCAAAGAAAATACCTGAAATCGACAAATAAGTGTAGCTCCTAGTAGATGTACGGTCTGTTGACCACATAAAACAATAAAGGGCTCTTAAGTTGAATATATGTATAGTCTACGGGCCACTTGAGTGGAAAGTAAAGACCCAAAATCGATGAAGAAGTGTGGTTCCTAGTAGATATATAGACTGTTGGCCACATGTGGAAAATAAAAAATGCTCTTTGTTGGAGATACACCTCTTTTTATTTGAACAAATAGAAAGGAACCGAAATCAACAAATAAGTTTGGTTATTAGTATATATACGGGCTACCGACCACGTGTAGAAATCGAAAAAGGACTCTTAGTTAAAGATAAACCACTGGCCACTTGAGTAGAAAGTAAAGAACTTGAATCGATGAAGAAATGTGGTTCCTAAGAGATAAGTGGACTAATGGCCACATACGGAAAACAAAAAAACTCTTGGTTAGATATAGACCACTTATCACTTGAGTGGAAAGTAAAGACCCGAAATCGACAAATAAGTGTGGTTCCTAGGGGATATATCGGCTACTAGCCACATACAGAAAACTAAAAGAGCTCTTAGTTGGGGATAGACCTTTGGCTACTTGTGCGGTAAGTTATGACCCTTAATCGAAAAAGAAGTGTGGTTCCTTGTGAATATACAGGCTAATGACCACATAAAAAACTGAATAGGGCTCTTTGTTATAAACTACCTACCACTTGAGCGGAAAGTAGAGACCCTAAATCGACATAGATGTGTGGTTGGAGATACACCACTTGTTGGAGATACAAGCTGAAAACAAAAGATGCTCTTGGTTTGAGATACACCACTTGTTTTAGCGAAAAGAATATACCCAAAATCGACAAATAAGTTTGGTTCCTAGTAAATGTACGGGCTACTGACCACAAAATACAAAAAAAGGCTCTTAGTTGGAGATAGACCACTAGCCACTTGAGCGGAAAGTAAAGACCTAAATGGATGAAAATTTGTGGTTCCTTGTAGATGTGTAGGCTACTGGCCACACATGGAAAACAAAAAATGCTCTTTGTTAGAGATACACCACTTGTTTTTTAAGCGAAAAGAAAAGACCTGAAATTGACAAATAAGTGTGGTTCCTAGTAGATGCACATGCTATTGGCCACATAAAACAAAATAGGGCTCTTAGCTTAAGATAAACCACTCGCCACTTGAGTGGAAATTAAAGACCCTAAATCGACGAAGAAGTGTGGTTCCTAGTAGATATGTGGACTGCTGGCCACATACGGAAAAGAAAAAAAATGCTCTTTTTTTGAGATACACCCCTTGATATTTGAGCGGAATGAAAAGACCCGAAATCGACAATTAAGTTGTGTTCTTAGTACATATCTGGGCTACTGACCTTACACAAAAATCTAAAAAGGGCTCTTAGTTGGAGATAAACCACTTGCCACTTGAGTGGAAAGTAAAGACTTTAAATCGACTAAGAAGTGTGGTTCTTCGTGGATATACAGGCTACTGACCACAAACATAAAAGTAAATCTTTTTGTTGGACATAGGCCACTAGCCACTTGAGCGGAAAGTACAGACTCTAAATCGGTGAAGAAGTGTGGTTCCTAGTGGATATACAGGCTATTGACCACATACAAAAAACTAGAAACAGCTACTAGTTGGAGATAGCCACTGGCCACTTGAGCGGGAAGTAAAGACCCTTAATAAAAAAAAAAAGAAGTCTGGCTCCTAGTGGTTAGAGATAAACCACTTGCCACTTGAGTGAAGAGTAAAAGACCCGAATCAACTAATAAGTGTGGTTCCTAGTGGAATATAGCCTACTGGCCACATACAGAAAACCAAAAGGGCTCTTAGTCGAATATAGACCTTTGGCAACTTGAGCGGTAAGTAATGACCCTTAATCGGATAAGAAGTGTGCTTCCTAGTGGATATACAGGCTACTAACCACATAAAAAATTGAATAGGGCTCTTAGTTGGAGATAAACTACTTGCCACTTGAGCGGAAAGCAAAGATCTTAAATTGTGAGAGATATGTGGTTCCTACAAGATATATCGACTACTGACCACATACAGGAAACAAAAAGGACTCTTAGTTGGAGATAAACCACTAGTCACTTGAGCATAAAGTAACAACCTAATTGGATGAAGAGGTGTGGTTCCTAGTAGATGTGTAGACTGCTGGCCACACATCGAAAACAAAAAATTCTCTTCGTTGGAGACACACCACTTGCGATTTGAGTGAAAAGAAAAGACCCGAAATCGACAAATAAGTGTGGTTCGTAGTAGATGTACGGGCTTCTGACTACATAAAACAAAGAGAAGGGCTCTTAGTTGAAGTTAAACCACTGGCCACGTGAGTGGAAAGTAAAGACCCTAAATCGACGAAGAAGTGTGGTTCCTAGTAGATATGTAGACTGTTGGCCACATACGGAAAACAAAAATACTCTTCGTTGGAGATACACCACTTGCTATTTGAGCAGAAAGAAAGGACCCGAAATCGACAAATGAGTGTGATTCTTAATAGATATACAGGCTACTGACCGCATATAGAAATTTAAAAAGGGCTCTTAGTTGAAGATACACCACTGGCCACTTGAGTAGAAAGTAAAGGCCTTAAATTGTCGAAAAAGTGTGGATCCTAATAGATGTAGACTACTAGCCACATACGAAAAACAAAAAATGCTCTTGGTTAGAGATAGACCACTTGTCACTTGAGCGGAAAGTAAAGATCCGAAATCGACAAATAAGCCAATGGCCTCAAACAGAAACCAAATGGGCTCTTAGTTGGAGATAAAGCTTTGGCTACTTGAGCAGAAAGGAATGATCCTAAATTGAAAATGAAGAGTGGTTCCTTGTGGATATACAGGTTACTGACCACATACAGAAAACTAAAAAGGGCTCTTAGTTGGAGATAAACTACTTGTCACTTTTGGAATTTTGGTTTGCTGCGAGTGGTTTGTTGTTCAGCAGTTTTTCCCTTTTACGAATTTGTTGGTTCGAAGATTGATTAATTGCTTCTTCTTTTTTTTTGGTCTGGAGTTGATTTAGCTATTTCTTTTGTGATTTTTTTTTTGGTTTTTTTCTGGAATGTGCAGAACAGAGGGCTTTCTTAGCTTGAAGCAGTTTGGCTGAAGTTCATCAATCGGAATCCAAAGCTTTGAACTATGGCCAGGTAATTCAAAGGAATTATGATTTCACTGCATGATTGTTTTTGGCAACCCTGTTATATGCTTTTACATTGAACCAACTTTGCAGAAAGTGAGAACATTCCTCATTCCTTGCTTTGCAATTTCTAGGCTAATATTTAGCACAGAGCTGATTTGTTTCACTTCTACACTTTTTGACCTACAATTTTAGGTGAATTTTCTCATTTGTTTTCGGTTGTAGGATTTGGTTTGGAACTTCAGCTACAGAAGATTTTCCATCTTATATTTACTCCTACAGGGTATATGAAAGTCGCATTTGTTTTTTGGTCCTGTTTTGCCTCTGAACATTGAATAATTCCTCCTTGATATCTGTTGATTGTAGACTAATTTCCATTTTTGTTTGTTGTACTTTGTTTGGTTGGGTTGTGGTGTTGGGGGTTTTGCAAGTGAATTGATAAAAAGGTTATTCGTGGTTTGCTAGAGATGATGCATTGGCCAGGCACTCAAGTTTTCTATCCAATTTCATCACACAAATCTAGCGATTATGTGCCCTGCGATTACTGTCCACCAGTCTGAGTAATATGCACTATCCTCTATCAATTAGGTTGTACGACAAGTAAAAGCAGCATCCCCGAAGAACATTTTAATGAGATGTGCCTTCTCGTTCTTGATGCGGAGGCAAAGTTCACCAATTGGATTTTTCAACGTACCGTATTCAATTATCAGTACAGGAATTGGTAATCTATATTCAAGTTTTTCCCCTGTCATATAATATCTTTTTGTAGAGTAAGCAAGCTTTTGACACCAGATCTTTACTGTTCTGCTCTTCTTTTTCAATGGCAGCCAGATCAATTAAGTGAGGCCCAGGATGCTGTAATTGGCGGCCATGATTCTTTGGATGGGACATCAGAAGCAGCCCAGGAAAAATACTGAGGTTTGTACTTCTCACCATTCTCAATAGGAGCATGTTTGTGATTTTGTGGATCACAGGTGGGTTATTCTGGTAGTTGAATCAATTTTTGCCCCTGCCAGTTTGTCCCTTAATAAGCTATTCCAGCCTTCACTATTTCCATGTTGACTTTGAAATGGAAATGTAACATGTGCATGGATGGATCAACGTCTCTACTCTCCACAAATATAGTAAAGATGATTAAGTAAAGAGAATGTGTGGTGCCTCAACAAGCATGTGTGCCAAATTCTTGATTCTTTTTATAGAAACAAGAAATCAGTCTCCAAGCCAAGGTAAACTCTACTAAATAGTAGACTACCAACAAACCAACAGTCCAGCATATTGGATTCTTTTCCAGAACCAACAGTCTAGCAAACACAGAAACAGAACCCAGATTACACAGAAACATTTTCGCATTGCCATAGTACTAAATGTTGGCAATAAATCTTAACTATAACAAAATCAAACCAGAAACCTAGAATACTTGATTCATAAATGCAGAGGTTCGTAATACCAGATTATAGAAGTTCATAACACTCTACTCAAGTTCATAATACCATCAACCAACCAGATTCAGAAGCTACACAAGTGCCCAACTAGATTTCAGCCATCCTTCTCAAAAAGAAAAAAAAACCCAGGTTCAGCAATGAACTATTCTAAAAAAAAGTGGACACAGCTGTGTTACAAAAAGAGGACACAAAGATGGTTCATTGCTGCTGTTGTGCACTGATGGTAGGGTGAGTGCAACTTGGCCTCATTTGAGGTGGCCTAAACGATCTCCTGGGGGGTTGCTGTGAAGTGGTACCTCTGTTTGAAGTCATTTTCTGTGAAGTGCTCTTTCTTTTTGAAGTCATTTGCTTGCGATTGTTCACTGGATTGACCTGAACAGGGGCTTTACATGTCCGTTTATTGTGCCCCTCTTTCCCACATTTTTGGCATATCCTTTTCACACCCATTCTACTGAGCTTGAATGGATTCTTTCGAGGCTCATCTCCTCTCTTCTTCTTGATTTACGTGGCCTGCCAGGTTGCCGTTTGAATTATGGGGGTTGGATTGGTGGCTTACCACATTTTCCCCACATATCTTGACCATTCATGGGGTGCAAAATGTGGTTATATGAGGCCAAGAAAGTATGCTTTGAGTACCAATCAGAAACATAGTCCTCTGGTTGTCGAACTTCCATAGCTATGATTAAAGCACCATACTCACATGGAATGCCAGTGAGCTCCCACCTTCTACATGAACAACTTTGCTTCAATATGACACTATACTGACCCCAATTGATATGTCTTGCTTCAAACTCTCCCTCCCCACATGGTACTTGATCGTGTCAAAATCAAAATTATTTATAACCCGTAAAATGCGAAAAATGGATTTATTAGTAAAGTGGGAGTACGGGTGTCGAACCACAGGGACTAAGTGTTACTTTAAATTTTAAAACCGATTTCCACAGTGACTTAAAAGTAAGGATTTTGTGACTTCAATTTAGAGCTAATTAAATTAAAGAGAGATTTTTAATTTTCTATTTTTTTTGTTTTCACAAATGAGAGAGAGCTTAGGGTACCGGTTTCACCACTAACTTTGCATTCAATGGTCTACAAACTTTGTAACAATCTCGTGACTACACCAATTAATGTGGTAGTGATGTACTCCTGGCTACAAGCCGAAGTACTATCGTCCAGAAATTTAAATAAAAGTGAGCCAAAAATAAACCATCTTAGATGGGCATGGCCTGTCTACGCTAAACTAAGATCATAGGCACAACCCGTCTCATCTCAAGCAAGGCATAATTTTAACTCACTTAATATTTGGTAGCTTGAAAACAATTGCATAACCGTTGTATTTATAATCACAGAAAATAAATACAACATACACTGAATTTTACAATGAAATTTATTTGAAACAAAGTCTGGATTATACAATCACCACATTTCATTGGTCTAGCCACAAAATATAATTACGAAAGAAAACAAACCATATTTACAAAGTTAGGGCTTACCAATACCCTAAGGAGGGGTTTAGTTGGCCATGGAGGCACTGATCAGAGCCATGAAAATGGCAGTAGAGCTTCTGGGTTTTTGCTGAGAATGGGAAGGGAGTATTTTCTTCTCTCTGGTTTCCAAATGTGGGGTTTTTTTTTGTCCTTTCTCTTGAAGCCAAATAGCTGACTTATAGACAAATGGGGATAATTGTATCCAGAGACACCACCTTGGGAAAATAATTTGTCTGACATGCCATACTTCTTTAAAAGCAATGAGAAGTTCTGCCCATGATCTGAATTCAAATGGAGTAAATGGCCGGCTGATCACATGGAGAGAAAAATGATTCGGTGTGGCACATACATAAGATGCTCTCGACTGATGTTCGAAACAAAGTCTGATTAGGGCGCAGGAACAGTCAAACTTCTTATTTTAATGCCCGGAATAAAATAGAATAACTCTTGTAATTTATGTGCTTGTCATGTGTTTCGTGGGGCGAAACAAGATATCATCCGGACTCCGCAATTAAAACTTCACCCCACCCTCCACCACCGACTAAAGTAACAATAAATAATGGAATTGTTTATTCATTAATTGGCAAAGTTTGGCCAATGGTGATCCGAAAGATAGGCTAGGAAAATGATCCAGTGTTGCGCTCTCACGTGACACACAATTCTCTCGATTTAAGGCCAAATGTGGTATCCTGTCCTCGGAACCTAAAATCACAAAAACACAACAAGTGACATTAAATAATAATAACAAAGGACAGAACAAATGTAAATTAGGTGGCCCAAATATATACATTTCGGCACTTATCAGTACTATGTGATAGTCACCATACCTACTACTCTTAATCTTCTCTATCTTCTTGAATATTAGGACCCAAGTCATCAACCCATTTATTTGCAAAATCCCTTCTCTTGACAATCCTATCCATCAAGTAGAATCCAAGTCTTTCTAACATGGTCAATAAAGGTTTGTCCCTAACAAACAATATAGCCTTGTTGAATGGTTCACAGAGGTGGTTGAGTAAAATATCACACTTTCGTGTGACAGTGAAATGAGACCTAGAACAATGACAAGGGTTTTTGTCTAGGTCAGACAGCCAAGCAGAGGCAGCTGGGGCCTCTTTCTCTAGTTCCTCCGTCAAAAAAGTTAAATTTTCCCACATAACTAGCACTAGCTAGATTCCCCATTTTATCCTTCAATGACTGACCTAAAATCCAAGCACTCTTGAAGTTGTTGTGCGTCTCACACAATGGCGGTGCTCAATTGCTGGTAGCAAATCCTTAATTTGTATTGTCCAAACCCTGGGACAAAAAAAAGAAGAAAAGGAATCATGTGCTTACAATATATATTACAATATATATATATATATATATATATATATATATATATATACACACACACACATACATACATACAAATGAAAATGAACTACCTTTTGCTTGGTGGTAGCAAGTCCTTCGCATTCTTACTTCCATATTACTCGTTAACATCTACATTTTCTTGATACAACATAGCATCCTCCTCACTCAAAACATAATCACTGTTGCTAAAATGCTCATAGTT